>CM074745.1:11677595-12877595 GCA_037367245.1 Phrynocephalus guinanensis | reverse complement strand
TAAACAATGAAGTATTTAGCCTTGGTGATGTACAGAACCAATGATAACCCACGAACCTGCACCTTACTTCCTGAATAGAGATGGGCACGACTTGAAAAAAAATTTTTTCGAGTTGTCGTTAGTCGGGCCAGTCCCATTTCGGATCGTTTCCGGTTTTCGCGAAAATTCGCAAAAATTAGTCGGTCGTTTTTTTTTTTTTTCGTTTTTTGTTGTCGTTAGTACTGGTTTTTTTGGGGGGGTAGCGGGCTCCTGGAGGCACCTCTGTGGGGTGGGTGCCTCCTCTGGCCCGCTATAAAGGGAAAGTGGGCTCCTGGAGGCACCCGTGGGTGCCTCCTGCCACTAGGAAGGGGAAGCAGGCTCCAAGAGACATCCCTCTACATGGGGGTCTCCCTTCCTCACCTGCTGCTGCTGCAAAATGCTATGCAATAGCCATATGGATATTGCATAACATAATGTGCAGACAGTGAGACCAGTGTGAGAGTGATAGGGTCATACCCGCCCTTCACAAGGCTCTGGCACCACCATGTCTCACACAGAAGGGAATTGTACTTGCTGCGTGTAGTGCAATGCAAGCAAGTAGATCTGGCTTTAAGGTGCCTTAGTGCAAGAGCTAGGGTTAGGCTAGTGACGGGTAAGGTTACGGTGGGCTAGTGGGTTGCACCTCTGGGTGCCTCTCTGACCCACTAAGAAGACAGTCTGTGACGTATGGGTACGGAGTCAAGGGTTAGGGTTAGGGCTAGGGCAGGTTTTAGGGGGCTTTTTGGCACATCCCAGAAGTCTCCATGGCCAAGTGGCCATGCGACTGGTGGGATGGCTCCAGAAATTTGCATGGTTGTCCAATCCCACATGGCTGGCCACTTGGCCAGCCCATCATTGCGCACTGCGCAGGTGTAAATAAAATAAAATAAAATAAAATCAATGGAGGACAGAGGAGGAGAGGAGAGACATTTTGTTGCAAGAAAAAACCCACTGCTACTGTGAAAAATCTGGCAGTTTATAAATTTTCGCGTGTTTCTGTTGTGCTTGTGTGTTTTTGGACCACGATTTCAAAAACAATATTGCGTTCGCCGCCCCATTTTGGATTCCTCGCCCGCACCGCATGGCATGGCGATGGCGACTCGCGAGTCCGGCTGCCCAGGACGGGGGGGAGGCGGGACCCCCCCCCTCCAGAAACCACCCCTCCGGTAGGTGCCCTGCGCCCTTAGTCAAGCAGGCATTTTTCCGCCTGCTTTTTTTGGCCCGGGAATGGGTGGGGGGAGAGTTTAAAAGTTTTTTCCTGTGCCGTCCGTGCCGCTTGCTTGCGCTTTAATTGCGGCGGCCGGCGGCCGGCGAGACTGGGCTTTTTGCTGGCTGCGAGCCTGCGGCGAGTCCCACCAGAGCAGCCGAGGACGGGGGATGAGGGGGGAGGCCGGGGACCTCCAGAAACAACCCCTCTGGTAGGTGCCCTGAGGCACGGCAGGCATTTTCCCGCCTGCTTTTCGGCCGGGAACCGGGTTTTTTTAACTTTTAAAAACTTTTTTTCTGTGCCGCGTGTGGCATCGCGCGATCTCGCGATGCAAGTAACGAGCACGACAAATCAGACCAAAATTGTTCGTTCGTCGGTTCGAGCTCGAAGTCTGGCGGAGTAATTCCCGTTACCGTTTCCGTAGAGTAACGGAACCGAGTAACGGAAACGGAAACGGGAATACCGCTAAGTCGTGCCCATCTCTATTCCTGAATACTGCTTGACTAACAGCCCTTATAAGTTTCCCCAAAACTAGACTGGGGAGCTGGAATTAATTGGGTTTCTATGTCCAGTTATATCCAGATCTCGTGATCTGCAGATCATTATAATAAACCAGACATTGTAACTTTCCTACACTGTTTGTGTCTCTTAATCTCCCTCTATTTGGACCTTTGCTCATTGGGGTGGGGGCATGCCAGAGGACAAGGAACTGCACAAAAAGTTGTGCAGCAACAACAGAGAGGGAGAGACAATAACTAGTCAAATAGCAGATCTCCAAAATGAAATAGCAAAACATTTGGCCAAACTGCTGGTACACTGGACAGATTCCTGGAGGAAAAGTCCATCACAGGTTACAAACCATGAGGGAGATGTGTAATCTCCAGGCTTAAAACTGGGGTACTTCAAGGGCCAGATACAGGGGAGTGGTATCAGGAGACAGATATTCTAGTCTCGTGAGCTCCCAAACGCATCTGGTAGGGCCACTGTGAGATACAGGAAGCTGGACTAGATGGGCCGTTGGCCTGATCCAGCATGGCTCTTCTTATGTTCTTATGTTTTTATGGAAACATTTAAACAAATTATACCCCCTCCCAGTTTCTTTGCCCACAAATGTGAAACAGATATTTCAGCAGCTATGTTTGCACATTTATGTAGAAAAAAATGGAATAAATTGGGCATTTTCTAACTTGAATAGAGTGTGCATTATCTCTTGTTTGTTTGATCCACACATTTCTCCTTAAAAGAGACCCAAGGCAGCTTACATAATTAAAACAACAACAACAACAACAACAGTACTGTATTGAAGACTAGCAACAGTGGGTAGACACATACTAAAAATGATAAAATGCACCATACTAAAAAAAGGAATGTTAAATGAAAGCAATACTAAAACACATGCAGAGCAGCAAGTCACAACACCCCGTTGGAAAAAAACAACCCAGGCAGCCCATCTTTAAGGTAAAACATATAGTGCAGTGGTGGCAAATCTTCAGCACTCCAGATATTTTGGACCACAACTCCCAGAGTTCCGAACCTAGATGGCCAATGACAAAGGACTGTGGGAGTTGTGGTCCAAAACATCTGGAGTGCCGAAGGTTCGCGCTTCACCACCATTGGGATATAGGATAATGGGTTCATCTGCCTCACACTCACTCATGGGCCATCTGTGCTCTAACGGTATTTAACAATTTCCCTAATCCATCCAAAATTCAAGAGTGATGAAGCATGAAAGAAGAACGACAGTGGAGAAGAACAGGGCAAAAACATATTAATCTTCAATATCTGAGAGTATCAAATTGTCTTCTGCCACTGTAGTGTTGTGGAGTGAAAACCACTGCATATCTTGAGGGGCGGTGGAGAGACCCCTCTGGTCTCAGCTTTGCTCACCAGAATTCTTCTCTTCTTCTCTGGCTAGGATGGTGAAGCATATCCTGGTGGTTTCCATGGAAATCCTCACAGAAGCAAAAACAGTGTTTTGTGGTTTGTTTTATCCATTTTTTTGGTCCCAATATACTGTTGTTTTGCAGGAACGCTTGCAATTTGCACACCTACTGTATACAAATTGTATGAATTGATTCTTGGGACTGCGGGAATGCTTTCAAGCTTTAGTTTCAAATTTCTCTATGTTACTTTCCCAGGAAGGGGTTATTGCAGTCATCTAATGGGGATAGAAATGGGCACGAAACGAGCGATTTTTCATTTTCGTTTTCATTTTTTCGTTTCGTTACGCAATGAAAACGAAATGAAGTTTTTTTAAAAAAAAACAAAATGAAAATGAAAACAAAACGACCAAATTTGCCGTGTTTTTCGTTTTCGTTGCAGCAGATGCATTGGACTAAAAAGAATGCTAACGAAACAGCAATTTTTTGTTTTTGTTTTTGTTTTTTCATTTCGTTACCTAACGAAACGAAAATGAATTTTTTTGCAAAAAACGTCACACAAAAACAAAAACGAACCGAAACGGACCCCTAAACGACCAAATGACAAACGAAACACCATTTTTTTTGAGTCGTGCCCATCTCTAAATGGGGATTTAAGGAAAAAAACTACTCCAGCTCAGAAATTTGCTTCTTAAATTTGCTTTTTAAAAAAATCTCACTAACCATCCAGTGAACTGCTAGTTGTTTGTTTCTGTCCATCTCCAAATTTAACAATCAAATTTGCACATTAACCAGAGCTGCTAATTTGAACCATTCCTTTGGTAATTTTTTTTTCTTTTTGCCTTTCTCACTTCCGAGTGATCATATCTAATGGCTTCTGTCTTAACAGATCTGCTCTATGCTATTTTGCTATATTCTGTCCGAACAGATCTGCTCTATACTATTTGCTTTTGGAACTTACCTGTTTCAATACAGAGCAAGACTAAGGAAATGAGAGCCAGAAAGTTGTTCATCTTTTGTTTTTTGTTTTTACTTCCCAGCCACAGAGAAACGGGAAGCAAAGGACCTCAGTTTCTCACCTATAAGAAGAATAAAGACTTGGGACAGATCAAGAGCTACACACCTACGGTATTCTCCTGAAAGTGCACCACAGGCCTGCCAAAAACAGATGAGCAACTTGATGTTCTACAACCTCAAAAAGGTTACATTTTTAATAAGCTCACTGGAATCAGGAATCATCTTAAAGGTTGTAGAACATCAAAACACTCATCTATTTTTGGCAATTCTGCCCTTTCAAATGAATGGCATAGGAGAACAGTGTTTGATCTTGCCAGGACTTTATTCTTCATGTGGTTGAGAAACTGGATTTTTTATATTTATTTTCTGACACCCACCACTCTATCTGAACAATATAGAAACCCAGGATTCCACCTCCAGTGGAGAATAATGTGTCCATTTATTTCAGAGTTCTCTCTTCAGACTTCCGTCTTTAAAATATTCTTTAAAATATGTGTCTTAGCGCAGAATTGCTCTGCCATTCCATTGATTCAGTGCCAGATTTTAGAGAATTAAAACAAAACAAAACAAAAAAACACCCTTCTGCATCATCTACAGTCATCCCATCACCGGAAAAGTAGGGGAAAGATGGATTTCGTTTCTAAATGTTCTAATGCAATGGTTTCCAACCTGTGGCCCTCCAGATATGTTGGACCACAATGCCCACAGTTCTTTGTTACTGGCACTCTAGGCTTGGAATTCCAGGAGTTGTGGTCCAAAACACCTGGAAGGCCAAAGTTTGGACACCCCTGTACTAATGCATCAACTACTAGAATTCTTTCTAGATGTCCATGTTTCCAAAGATTGCATGTTGCAGCAGCCTGAGCAAAGTGACAGCTGAAGGATGTCCTTTGACCCAGTATAATCACCCATATGCTACAACCAAAGTGATATGAATAATAGAATCATTGGATTATAGAGTTGGATGGTGCTTGTAAGGTCAAACCCCTGCTCACTGCAGGAATCCAAATGAGAGCGGATATCACAGATGGTTGTCTAATTTTCTCTTGATTGCCTCTAGCATTGGTATACTTACAATTCCCAAGGTCATTGGACTGCTCTAACAGTTAACTTTTCCCCGATATTCAGCGTAAATCTGGTCTCCTTGCTTGAGCCCATTACAGTACTGTACTGTGTTACAGCTCCTGTCTTCTGAGATGATCCAGAACAAACCCAACCTCTCCTGTCTCTGACTGACTACTTTTCAAGTGTTTGGAAAGTGCTAGCAGAGAGATGGGAGGAAGTTTTTATTTCATCGTTATTACCACATTTTATGGTAGTTCTGCTTTGCCCACCCAGCTTTCCAAGAGAGATGCCTTGAACATTTCTACTCTTTCTTTCTATTCCTTGTTCTGCCCAATTAATCGATATCAGAGATGTCCGGAGGGGATGGGAAGATAATATGAGAGCAGACCAGGCATTCCATGTTGGGAGGGTCGGGTTCAAATGGGATCCCATTGACCCACTGCCCTGCCTCTCTCACTGCAGCTACAGCCAGCTAGAAAGGCTTTAGATATGAAAATTATGAACCCCTCCACATTGGCTCAAGTGATCACATTCTCTGGACCAATGTGATGGCATTTGATTGCAAAACAGTAGAAGCCTAAAATAATGAAGGAGGAAAAAAACCATATGTGTGTGGGAAGGAGCTCCAGGGTGTTTTGCATTCACTTTTTCTTTGGAAAGTGCTAGCATATCTCTCTCCAGTCTTCTTTTCTCAAGGCTAAAGACACCCAGTTCTTCCAGTCTTTGCTCGTAGGACTTGGCTTCATGTCCACTGATCATCCTTGACACCCTCCTCTGAACATGATCCAGTTTGCCAGCATCCTTCTTTAACGGTGGTGTCCAGAATGGGACACAGTTACCTATGTCAGTGATCCTACCCGCACAACCCTCACCTCCAAATTAGACAGCCATGGTCAGGGACCCGAAAAGTAGACAAAAGCATAGATAAGAGTTGGGCTGCTTCATTATTGCCCATGCATTGTTTGATCACTGGAAACTGAACCCCACCAGATAGTTCTCAAAGCCATCCAAACGGTAGGACCAAGCCTCATGTGATCAGAATGAGAGTTTCTGTGAAGTGTCCCCAAATGACAAATAAAAGTATGGTAATTTTTATACATATCAGCCACATAGTCAGACATAGTGAATTTCATTGTGCGGCAAAGATGGGACACCATGAACATTTTGCTTGTTAGCAGTAACAATTTATTAATGGTTCTGTTTAGACACCACAGGCTGTACAAATCCCCTTGGCATTCCAAACCCATCTTGCCAAGTTAATATATACTCTTTTATTTTTTATTGATAAGCAGGTTCTGAGCATTGCACAAGTCTCCTACACAACAGATTATGGTCTCTTCACGATCATCTTGCTTCCAAATTCCACCATGGCACCCAAAAGCACAACCCCGGATCACCTCTGTTATTGCACCTCCTAGAAAGGGGCAAAATATAAGAGGAAAATGCACAATGAGTTTGCCTGCTGATAAACTCCACATTTTTGTCATCCTTGCTTCCATTCCTACTACAAGAAATGAACAATGACAGATTGATATGCTATTTTTTTCTTCCATCATGTCAGTTACGCAGCTGACGACAAAAGTACCAGCTTCTTGTAGTGGCAGATTTTATGACTTCACAAAGCCTTTCTGATCCTCCAAATGTCTGTCTTTCATACCTATTAATTACTGAACCCTATAATTTCTGGAAAATAGATCTGGTTGGAAGCACACCTGGCTATTTAAAAAGTGTTCCTGCTGAAGCTAGAGTCCAGTTTGTCCTATGTCCATTTCAGTGCTAATTAGAAATTGGCATAACCTGTAGTTTTGGTCATTCAGCCCAGTTCAGTGTGGTCCCCAAAGAGGTATTTCGTGGGTGCCATGCACTGGGCTCTCCCACGGCCCCTTTATCTGCTCACCCATTCCCTCCCCACTAGACATGGGCACGACTCGGCGAAATCCTCGTTTCCGTTTCTGTTCCTCGTTTCCGTTACGCAACGAAACAAAGAACGACAATTACTCCGCCAGAACTCGAACTCGAACCGACTAAAGAAAAATTGGGTCTGATTTGTCGTGGTCGTTCCTGGCGGCATCGCAGCGATCGCGCGATGCCAAGCGGCACAGGAAAAAAGTTTTAAAAATAAAAAAACCCCCGATTCCCGGCCAAAAAAGCAGGCGAAAATTTGCCTGCCTCAGTGAGGGCACCTACCAGAGGGGTGGTTTCTGGGGGGGGGTGTCCCCGGCCTCCCCCCATCCTCTCCTGGGCTGTGCAAAGTGCGCATCCTCGTCGAGTAGCCAACTCGCCAAGCGGTGTGGCACAGAAAAAAAGTTTTAAAAAAAAAATAAAAAAAACCCGACTCCCGGCCAAAAAAGCAGGTGAAAATATGCCTGCCTGAGTGAGGGCACCTACCAGAGGGGTGGTTTCTGGGGGGGGGGTCCCCGGCCTCCCCCCTCTCCTCTCCTGGGCTGCTCTGGTGGGGGGCATCCTCGTTGTCTCGCCAACTGGCCATGCCATGCGGTGCGGGCGGGGGATCCAAAATGGGGCGACCGCAATATTTATTTTGAAATCGCGTGGTCCAAAAACACACCAAAGCACCACAGAAACATGCAAAAATAGCTATTTTAAAACTGCCTGAATTTTTTCAGTAGCAGCAGTGGGTTTTTCTTGCAACAAAACGTCTCCATTGATTTTATTTTATTTTATTTTATTTTTATTTTTTTACACCTCCGCAATGATGGGCTGGCCATGGGAGTGGACCATGCAAATATTTGGAGCCATTCCACCAATTGCATGGCCACTTGGCCAGGTTTTGACCAAGACTTCTGGGATGTGCCAGTCGGGCATAAAAAGCCCTAGCCCGAATCCGAACCCGAACCGTAACCCTAACCCATATGCCAGTACACTGTCCTTCTTAGTGGGTCAGAGAGGCACCCAGAGGTGCACCCGAGTAACTCACCCTAACCTTACCCGTAACCCTAAGCCTAGCCCTTGCGCTAACCCCTAACCAGTAAACCAGATGTGTATTGCATTGCATTGCACTACAGCAAGTACACTTCCCTTCTTAGTGAGTCACAGGGCGCCCGTAGGGGTCCTCTCTCACTTTGTTCCCCAGCCCAAGTGCACCGTATGCCGGCAGGCAGTGAGTCACAGAGGCACCCGGAAGAGAGGTGCCTCTGCCTGCTACTGCAACTTGGTATGCATATCCAATTGGCTATGCATACCATTTTGTAGCGGGCCAGAGGAGGCACCCACCCCAGAGAGGTGCCTCCAGGAGCCCGCTTTCCCTTCATGGCGGGCCAGAGGAGGCACCCACCCCAGAGAGGTGCCTCCAGGAGCCCCCCCCCCAAAACCAGTACTAACGACAGACAAAAAACCGACAAACGAAATGACAAATTTTTGAAAAATTTCACGACAAAGGGAAACGAGCCGAAACGGGCTGGCTCCGACACACGACAACTTGAAACGTAGTTTTTCCTGGTCATGCCCATCTCTACTCCCCACCTCCTCAATGTACATGGCTACTCACTGACTGAAGCACATGCTTTGCCCTTCTGCCTCCTACAGGGGGCGCCTATTGGGAAACACATCCTGTGGTCAATGAGTGGGCAGTCTTGCTGAACTATGGTTCGTGCCCATCTCTAGTGCTGATGTATGCTTTGATATCAGAGCAGCGAAAATTTAATGACGTACATGTGTCACTACAAAAGCAAACTTTGTTCAAGCCATTGGCATCCAAATGAGATTGTAAAGATGTTTTAAAATAGATTTCTATGAGATGTTTGATATTGGTGGAAATTGGGGTTGGGACTCGTAGATTTCTTGAAGGGTTTCAAATTACTTCTTTGCAACATGCACATATGAGTCCAATACTGGTCCCGTAAGGTGTGAAATTCTTGGTATTATTTTTTTTTGGGGGGAGCCCCATCATTTTATATAAAATTGGCTCAACATCCCAGGGGAGGCTCTCAGAAAAGTAGCAGGAAAGCACCTTTGAAAAGTGCCTGCCTGGTACTTCAAAAAGTCATGAAGGGAAGTGAATTTTGGCATGCTGACAAAGTGAGTTGCTATTGCTCATGAAGCTGTCAAAGAGCACTTTCACACAACCCCTAAAATCCGATGCAAAGCGCTGGCAGATGCAGAGCATAAAATCGTTTTCCCACCAGCATTGCACTTTAACAAAAAATAAAGTACGACTACGTCCACTTAAGCGCACCCCGGCGCATTTATAAGTACCTGGTCTTGAGGAGGTAAAATTTTCCCCATGCAGATTTTAAAGTTGTTGTGAATGCCTGGCTCTCTCCTCCACCTTCTGTTTGTTTTTGTTGTCCTCCCCACCGCCCCTTTAACAGACAGGAATCCCGAACGGGCAGGCGGAGGTGAGCCTACATTTTTTTTTTCTCTCCCCACCCCTCACCACACACAGAAGCAATAGAATCAGAGTGCGGGAGGGTGGGAACACAGGAAGCAGAACGAAACCCACATGATCTCTGGTTGTGGGGATCCGAATTTAAGTTGCCAGCGGATTTTAGGGCTCATGTGAAAGCAGCCAAAGATGTAGCAATAAAACACTGTCAGGCAAAGATATAGGCCTGCTACTTCTAGCACAGACAGTGACAGAGGCTGAGGACTTGGTAGACTCCAAAAGAAAAAATGGGGGGAGCCTTTAATAGAGTCCCATAGCACTTAAAGCAGCCTCTGAGCAGTTTACAAGTAATTACGCAGGGGATACATGGCCGGCCACCCCCACCCCCACAAGCTGGGTACATATATTACTGACCTTAGAAGGATGGAAGGCTGAGTGAACTTTGAACCCATTTCCTGAAACTGAATCCCAGGTTGTGAGCACAGTTATGGCTGCAGTACAGCAGTTTAACTACTATGCCAGAAGGTTCCAAGAGCAACAACTGTCTCCTGCACTCACCTTTCTTTTTCACCCATGTGTTTCAGGTTTATCCAGACAAGGGCTATCTTCTGCAGTATGTCTATTTCTACAATCAAAACACTTGACAGCTCCCGCTAGGCAAAATGGACAGAAAGGTTAAACAAATGGTTAGTGAAAGCAGAGGTGAAGATGTGGCTGGTCCTCCAGTGACTGAGGGCTTCCCTTATCAGAAGCCTCCGCCAGCCAGGCCAGTGCCTGATTAGAGGCCATGCTGGCTGGTGAGTTCTGGGGGTTGTCGTAAATTCTTCAAGCTCTATTTAAACCGGCGAAGATTTTGTTAATGGCTTCTCTCCACATGATTAAATTCCCTACCTCTTCTGAACTTACCTGTGATACCACAGAGCAGAGTTAAGATCCCTATTGCCAGAACCTTGCTCATCTTTGGTTCCTTTCTCCACCCAATCTCTTTCTTAGACAGGATGTTGGGAAGATGTCTGGGTGGATTTCATTCTGTATCCTAAAGCCCACTGAGTCCCTACTTAAAGCCTCACGGGGAGCAAGCATGAAGAACCAGCAGATACTCATGGGTGATTGGTGGTGAGCATGCTGTGTACTTCAGGAGGAATGGTGTAGGTGTGTTTCTCATCTGCACACTTTTTCTGATCTGCACACAATTTCAGATTGGGTGCATAGCACCTGCAGTCTTCCTTGATGCCTTCCATCTGTTGCTATCTAAGGTTAAGTCCATTAATATTTCCAAAGAGATTAAGGACAGACATTTTTAAAAACCCTATAACAAAACCACAGACTCAGTCTCCTCACAGCTGGTGAGGTTTGGTTTGTTTTGTTTTCCTAAAGGCTGTAAAAAACATTTGCCAAATTCTTTATTCTGGGAATTTTTCCCTGATGCCACCAGACTGGACTTGGTGAAATCCAAGAGGAATCATGAGTAGAGATGGACACGACTTGAAAAAATTTTTTTTTCGAGTTGTCGTTAGTCGGGCCGGTTCCGTTTCGTGTCGTTTCCGTTTTTTGCGAAAATTCGCAAAAATTAGTCGGTTCGTTTTTTTGTTTTTTCGTTTTCGTTAGTACTGGTTTTTTTTGGGGGGGGTAGCGGGCTCCTGGAGGCACCTCTGTGGGGTGGGTGCCTCCTCTGGCCCGCTATAAAGGGAAAGCGGGCTCCTGGAGGCACCCGTGGGTGCCTCCTATCCTCACCCACTAGGAAGGGGAAGCAGGCTCCAAGAGACCCCTCAACATGGGGGTCTCCCCTCGTCACCTGCTGCTGCAAAATGCATGCATAGCCATATGGATATGCATACCAGTTGCAGACAGTGAGACTAGTGATGGCAGTGAATCCAGAGCCATAGGGTGATGCCTAAGGCTCTCGCACCACCATGTCTCACAAAGAAGGGAATTGTACTTGCGTGTAGTGCAATGCAAGTAGATCTGGCTTAGGGTTAAGGTGGGTTAGTGCAAGGGCTAGGGTTAGGCTAGTGACGGGTAAGGTTACGGTGGGCTAGTGGGTTGCACCTCTGGGTGCCTCTCTGACCCACTAAGAAGACAGTCTGTGACGTATGGGTAAGGACTAGAGTCAAGGATTAGGGTTAGGGTTAGGGGGCTAGGGCAGGTTTTAGGGGGCTTTTTGGCACATCCCAGAAGTCTCCATGGCCAAGTGGCCATGCGATTGGTGGGATGGCTCCAAAAATTTGCATGGTCGTCCACTCCCACATGGCTGGCCACTTGGCCAGCCCATCATTGCGCAGGTGTAAATAAAATAAAATAAAATAAAATCAATGGAGGACAGAGGAGGAGAGGAGAGACATTTTGTTGCAAGAAAAAACCCACTGCTACTGTGAAAAATCTGGCAGTTTATAAATTTTCGCGTGTTTCTGTTGTGCTTGTGTGGTTTTGGACCACGATTTCAAAAACAATATTGCGTTCACCGCCCCATTTTGGATCCCCCACCCGCACCGCATGGCATGGCGAGTCCGGCTGCCCAGGACGGGGGGGAAGCGGACCCCCCCTCCTGAAACCACCCCTCCAGTAGGTGCCCTGCGCCCTTAGTCAAGCAGGCATTTTTCCGCCTGCTTTTTTGGCCCGGGAATGGGTGGGGGGAGAGTTTAAAAGTTTTTTCCTGTGCCGTCCGTGCCGCTTGCTTGCACTTTAATTGCGGCGGCTGGCGGCGAGACTGGGCTTTTTGCTGGCTGCGAGCCTGCGGCGAGTCCCACCAGAGCAGCCCAGGACGGGGGATGGGGGGGAGGCCGGGGACCTCCAGAAACAACCCCTCTGGTAGGTGCCCTGAGGCACGGCAGGCATTTTTTTTTCCGCCTGCTTTTTGGCCGGGAAGCGGGTTTTTTTTTTAACTTTTAAAAACTTTTTTTCTGTGCCGCGTGGCATCGCGCGATCGCGCAATGCAAAGAACGAGCACGACAAATCAGACCAAAATTGTTCGTTCGTCGGTTCGAGCTCGAAGTCTGGTGGAGTAATTCCCATTACCGTTTCCGTAGAGTAACGGAACCGAGTAACGGAAACGGAAACGGGAATACCGCTAAGTCGTGCCCATCTCTAATCATGAGTAATATTCCTGCTGTGAAGTCACACTTGGAAAAGTCAGGTTCCCCTTAACCACAGAGGGGTCAGCAGGGATTGGTGAGGAGATCAGCCTTGCTTGCAGCTTGTTAAGTGTTTGATTCATGTCCTCCCTTCACTTGGTGCCTGGGTTTGCATCCTCACCTGTCTGCCAGACCTGATGTCCCAGTGCAACACCAGCTGGATGGTCAAAGGAAGGGAACCAAGGTCACAGGTTACAAACCATGATGGAGATGAGTAATCTCCAGGCGTAAAACCAGGGTACTTCAAGGGCCAGATGCAGGGGAGTGGTATCAGGAGACAGATATCTAGTCTCATGCGTCCCAAACGCATCTGGTGGGGCCTCTGTGACATACAGGAAGCTGGACTAGATGGGCCTTTGGCCTGATCCAGCATGGCTCTTCTTATATTCTTATAAGCAGAGAGATGGGAGGAAGTTTTTCATTTCATCGTTATTTCTGGATTTTATGGTAGTTCTGCTTTGCCCACCCAGATTTCCAAGAGAGGTGGTTAGAGCAGAGTTGCCTTAAACATTCCTACTCATTCACCTATTCCTTGTTCTGCCCAATTACTCAATATCAGAGATGGCAGGAGGAAATGGGAAGATAATATGAGAGCAGACCAGGCATTCCATGTAGGAAGGAGCAGAATCCAATGGGAGCCCATTGACCCACTGCCCTGCATCTCTCACTGCAGCTAGAGCCAGCTAGAAAGGCTTTAAATATGAAAATTATGAACCCCTCCACACTGGCTCAAGTGGTCACATTGTCTGAACCAATGTGAAGGCATTTGATTCCAAACAAGTAGAAACCTAAAATAATGAAGGAAAAAAACTATGCGTGTGGGAAGGAAGTCCAGGGTGTTTTGCATTCACATTAACATCATGTAAGGTAAAAGGTAAAGGCTCCCACTGCACATGCATGCTAGTTGTGTCCAGTTCTAGAGGTGGTGCTCATCTCCATTTCCAAGTCAAAGCGCCAGTGTTGTGCAAGCCTGTGGCCATATGGCTGGCATGGCTGGACACATTTCTGTGCACGGAACACTGTTGACCTTCCCACTTTTTATGATGGTATCTATTTATCTACTAGCATGTATATGCTTTCGCACTGCGACTTTGCAACCAACAATTTCAGCGCTCCAGCCCACTGAGCCACCACGCCCCTGTCTACGACATGTAGGCAATGGAAAATAACACGAATCCAACTGTCCCTGTTCTGGAGCATTTTTTCACAGCATTTCTTAATGCACTTACATCCTGAGACTCACTGCCCCCATAGGAAAGTTTGATGAGGACAGGTAAGAAGGCATTCTGATAACTGCTCCCAAACTGCAGGTCTGTTCAATAGGAGGAGAGATTGGCCCTTCCCTGTTGCTTTCCCACAAGTGAGCAACGCTTTTGGGGCAAGCATTGCACGCTTGAATTGACTTTCGAGAGGGGGGCACGGAGAGCTTTAAACAGGGTGGGGGTGCTGTAAATACTGTTTTATGTTTTTAATTCATTTACCTTAATGTATTTTGAGATTATTGTTGGCTTAATCATATTTTGGCATTGTAGTATTCAAGTATTTTGTGTGTCATATAGAAACTTAGAATAATGAATGGAATAGGAGAGCAGTGTTGATTTTGCCAGGCCTGTAATCTTCATTGGATAAAAAAAACTGGGTTTTTTAAAGATTTTTTTTTGACACCCACCACTCTATCTGAACAATATGGAAACCCAGGATTCCACCCTAGTGGAGAATAATGTGTCCATTCCTTGCAGAGTTCTCTCTTTCTTCAGACTTCCCTCTGCCCATGTGTAGGTCAGCGAAGAAATGAGAATTGACCAGAATGGAGCTAGGCCACTTCCCTCTTTAGAACAGGATCCTTGCAATTCTTCTTTAAAATATGTGTCATAGCGCTGAATTGCTCTGCCATTCCATTGATTCAGTGTCAGATTTTAGAGAATTAAAACAAAACAAAACAAAACAAAAACCACCCTTCTGCATCCTCTTCAGTCATCCCATCACCGGAAAAGTAGTTTGTTCTAAATGTTCTAATGCAGTGGTTTGTTCTAAATGTTCTAATGCAGTGGTTTCCAAACTGTAGCCCTACAGATATTTCGACCACAATGCCCACAGTCCTTTGTTATTGGCACTCTAGGCTTGGAATTCTGGGAGTTGTGGTCCAAAACATCTGGAGGGCTAAAGTTTGGACACCCCTGTACTAATGCATTAACTACTGGCATCCTTTCTAGATGTCCATGTTTCCAAAGGTGCATGTTGCAGCAGCCTGAGCAAAGTGACAGCTGAAGGATGTCCTTTGACTCGGAATAAGCAGTCACATGCTAGAGCCAAACTGATATTAATAATAGAATCATAGGACTATAGAGTTGGAGGGTGCTTGCAAGGTCAGTTCCCCACTCAACGCAGGAATCCAAATGAGAGTGGATCTCACAGATGGTTGTCCAATTTTCTCTCGGTTGCCTCTAGCATTGGTGCACCTACCATCCCCAAGGTAATTGGCTACACTGTTGAACTGCCCTAACAGTTAAGTTTTTCCTGATATTCAGTGTATATCTGGTCTCCTTGCTTGAGCCCATTACTGTACTGTACTGTGTTACATCTCCTGTCTTCTGAGATGGACAAACCCAACCTCTCCTGCCTCTGACTGACTACTTTTCAAGTGTTTGGAAAGTGCTAGCATATCTCCCCTCAGTCTTCTTTTCTCAAGGCTAAAGATGCCCAAATCTTACAGTCTTTGCTCATAGGACTAGGTTTCATGTCCACTGATAATCCTTGACACCCTTCCTTTGAACATGATCCAGTTTGCCAGCATCTTTCTTTAACGGTGGTGTCCAGAACGGGACACAGTTACCTATGTCAGTGATCCTACCCGCACAACCCTCACCTCCAAATTAGACAGCCATGGACCCAAAAAGTAGACAAAGGCATAGATAAGAGTTGGGCTGCTTCATGATTGCCTGTGCACTGTGTGATCCCTGGAAAGTGAAACCCACCAGATCGTTCTCAAAGCCGTCCAAACGGTGGGACCAAGCCCCATGTGATCAGAATGAGAGTTTCTGTGAAGTGTCCCCAAATGACCAATAAAAGTATGGAATTTTTACACATATCAGCTATGTAGTAAGGCATAGTGAATTTCATTGTGCGGCAAAGATGGGACACCATGAACATTTTGCTTGTTAGCAGTAACATTTAATTAATGGCACTGTTTAGACACCACAGGCTGTACAAATCCACTTGGCATTCCAAACCCATCGTGCCAAGTTAATATTTACTCTCTTATTTTTTATTGATAAGCAAGTTCTGAGCATTGCACAAGTCTCCCTCACAACATTTTATGGTATCTTCACGATCACCTCGTGTCCTAATTACATCACGGCACTTAAAGTCGCAACCCCGCATCACCTTTATTATTGCACCTCCTAGAAAGGGGCAAAATAAAAGAGGAAAATGCACAATGAGTTACCCTGCTGATAAAATCCACACTTTTGTCTTCCTTGCTTCCATTCTTACTACAAGAAATGAGCAATGACAGATTGATATGCTATTTTTTCTTCCATCATGTCAGTTACGCAGCTGACGACAGAAGTATCAGTTTCTTGTAGTGGCAGATTTTATGACTTACGCAGGATTATCAATGGGAGCCTTTCTGATCCTCCAAATGTCTGTCTTTCATACCTATTAATTACTGAACCCTATAGTTTCTGGAAAATAGATCTGGTTGGAAGCACACCTGGCTATTTAAAAAGTGTTCCTGCTGAAGCTAGAGTCCAGTTTGTCCTATGTCCATTTCAGTGCTATTTAGAAATTGGCACAACCTGCAGTTTTGGTCATTCAGCCCAGTTCAGTGTGGTCCCCAAAGAGGTATTTCGTGGGTGCCATGCACTCCACTCTCCCACAGCCCCTTTATCTGCTCACCCATTCCCTCCCCATGTCCTCAATGTGCATGGCTACTCACTGACTGAAGCACATGCTTTGCCCTTCTGCCTCCTGCAGGGGGCGCCTATTGGGAAACCCATCCTGTGGTCAATGAGTGGGCAGTCTTGCTGAACTATGGTTTGTGCCCATCTCTAGTGCTGATGTATGCTTTGATGTCATAGCAGCAAAAATTTAATGACGTACATGTGTCACTACAAGAGCAAACTTTGTTCAAGCCATTGGCATCCAAATGAGATTGTAAAGATGTTTTAAAATAGATTTCTATGAGGTGTTTGATATTGGTGGAAGTTGGGGTTTGGGTTCCTTGATTTCTTGAAGGGTTTCAAATTACTTCTTTGCAACATGCACATATGAGTCCAATACTGGACCCGTAAGGTGTGAAAATCTTGTTGATATTCTTTTTTTGGGGTGGGAGCCCCATCATTTTATATAAAATTGGCTCAACATTCCAGGGGAGGCTCTCAGAAAAGTAGCAGGAAAGCACCTTTGAAAAGTGCCTGCCTGGTACTTCAAAAAGTCATGAATGGAAGTGAATTTTGGCATGCTGACAAAGTGAGTTGCTATTGCTCATCAAGCTGTCAAAGAGCACTTTCACACGACCCCTAAAATCCGATGCAAAGCGCTGGCAGATGCAGAGCATAAAATCATTTTCCCACCAGCATCAGACTTTAAAAAAAAAAAAAGTATGACCAGGTCCACTTAAGCGCACCCCAGCGCATTTTACAAGTACCTGGTCTTGAGGAGGTAAAAAAAAAAATTCTGAAGCGGATTTTAAAGCTATGAATGCTTGGCTCTCCTCCGCCTTCTGTTTGATTTTGTTGTTCCCCCCCCCGCCACCCCTTTAACAGACAGGAGTCCCTGCTGGGCTTGCTGCCAATGCAGGCAGAGGTGAGCCTACATTTTTTTCTTCCTCCCCTCACTGCAGACAGAAGCAATAGAATCAGAGTGCGGGAGGGTAGGAACACAGGAAGCAAAACAAAACCTACATGATCTCTGGTTGTGGGGATCCGAATTTAAGTTGCCAGCAGATTTTAGGGGTCATGTGAAAGCAGCCAAAGATGTAGCAACAAAACAGTCAGGCAAAGATATAGGCCTGCTACTTCTAGGAGCCTTTTCACATGACCCCTAAGATCCACTGGCTACTTGAATTCGGACCAGAGATCTTGGGGGTTCATTGCTCTTCCTGTGTTCCCACCCCTCCGCACTTCCTTCCTGCTGTCTGCGTGAGGGGAAGGAGAAAAAAAGGGACAAAAGAATGCAGGGTCACCTCTGCCTGCCAGTCGAAGCTGCCCTGAGCCCCGTCGTCGTCTTGATTCCTTCTCTTAAAGGGAGTGGAGGGGAAAAACAACAACAAACAGAAGTGAGGAGAGCCTGGCACTCTTAAGTTACATCCGCATCAGGGATTTTTCACCCTCGGAGAGCAGGTACCTGAAAAGTGCGCTGGGACGCGCTTAGGTGGGCGTGGTCGCACGTAATTTTCTGTAAACTCCGGAGCTGGTGGGGAAACAATTTTAAACTCCGGAGCTGGGAGCCATTTGCGGCGGAGTTTAGGGGTCGTGTGAAAAGGCCCTAGCACAGACAGTGACAGAAGCTGAGGACTTGGTAGACTCCAAAAGAAAAAATGGGGAAAGCCTTTAATAGAGTCCCATAGCACTTAAAGCAGCCTCTGAGCAGTTTTACAAGTAATTACGCAGGGGATACATGACCAGCCACCCCCACCCCCACAAGCTGGGTACATACTGAATTTTACTGACCTCAAAAGGATAGAAGGCTGAGTGAACCTTGAACCCACTTCCTGAAACTGAATCCCAGGTTGTGAGCACAGTTATGGCTGCAGGACAGCAGTTTACCTACTGTGCCACAAGGTTCCAAGAGCAACAACTGTCTGCTGCACTCACCTTCCTTTGTCACCCATGTGAAGCACTGGCCGAAATACGAAATGTCACATGTTGTTGTTTCTGGTTTTTCCAGACAAGTGCTATCTTCTGCAGTATGTATATTTTATACAATAAAAACACGTGAGAGCTCCCACTAGACAAAATGGACAGAAAGGGTAAACAAATGGTTAGTGAAAGCAGAGGTGAAGATGTGGCTGGTCCTCCAGTGACTGAGGGCTTCCCTTAACAGAAGCCTCCGCCAGCCAGGCCAGTGCCTGATTAGAGGCCATGCTGGCTGGTGAGTTCTGGGGGTTGTCGTAAATTCTTCAAGCTCTATGTACATCGGCTAAGATTTTGCTAATGGCTTCTCTCCACATGATTCCATTCCCTACCTCTTTTGAACTTACGTGTGCCACCACAGAGCAGAGCTAAGATCCCTATTGCCAGAACTTTGCTCATCTTTGGTTCCTTTCTCCACACAATCTCTTTCTTAGACAGGATGTTGGGAAGATGTCTGGTTGGATTTCATTCTGTATCCTAAAGCCCACTGAGTCCCTACTTAAAGCCTCACGGGGAGCAAGCATGAAGAACCAGCAGATACTCATGGGTGATTGGTGAGCATGCTGTGTACTTCAGGAGGAATGGTGTAGGTGTGTTTCTGATCTGCACGCAATTTCAGAATGGGTGCATAGCACCTGCAGTCTTCTTTGATGCACCATCTGTTGCTATGTAAGGTTAAGTCCATTAATATTTCCAAAGAGATTAACGACAGGGACATTTTAAAAAAGCCTATAACAAAACGACAGAATCAATCTCAGCACAGCTGGTGAGGTTTTGGTTTGTTTTGTTTTCCTAAAGGCTGTAAAAACATTTGCCAAATTCTTTATCCTGGGAATTCTTCCCTGATGCCACCTGACTGGACTTGGTGAAACCCAAGAGGAATCATGAGTAATATTCCTACTGTGAAAAGTTGGGAAACTTTCCCTACACTTGGAAAAGTCAGGTTCCCCTTAACCACAGAGGAGTCAGCAGGGAGAGGTGAGGAGATCAGCCTTGTTTGCAGCTTGTTAACTGTTTGATTCATGTCCTCCCTTCACCTGGTGCTTGGGTTTCCATCCTCACCTGTCTGCCAGACCTGATGTCCCAGTGCAACACCAGCTGGATGATCAAAGGAAGGGAACCAAGGAATAAGGCGAGAGATGGGAGGAAGTTCTCCATATCATTGTTATTTCTGGATTTTATGGTAGTTCTGCTTTGCCCACCCAGATTTTCAAGAGAGGTGGTTAGAGCAGAGTTGCCTTAAACATTCCTACTCATTCTCCTATTCCTTGTTCTGCCCAATTACTCAATATCAGAGATGGCAGGAGGGAATGGGAAGATAATATGAGAGCAGACCAGGCATTCCATGTAGGGAGGAGCAGATTCCAATGGGAGCCCATTTACCCTGCATCTCTCACTGCAGCTAGAGCCAGCTAGAAAGGCTTTAAATATGAAAATTATGAACCCCTCCACACTGGCTCAAGTGGTCACATTGTCTGAACCAACGTGAAGGCATTTGATTCCAAACGAGTAGAAACCTAAAATAATGAAGGAAAAAAACTATGCGTGTGGGAAGGAAGTCCAGGGTTTTTTGCATTCACATTAACATCATGTAAGGTAAAAGGTAAAGGCTCCCACTGCACATGAATGCTAGTTGTGTCCAGTTCTAGGGGTGGTGCTCATCTCCATTTCCAAGTCAAAGCGCCAGTGTTGTGCAAGCCTGTGGCCATACGGCTGGCATAGCTGGACACATTTCTGTGCACGGAACACTGTTGACCTTACCACTTTTTATGATGGTATCTGTTTATCTACTTGCATGTATATGCTTTCGCATTGCGAGGTTGGCAGGAACTGGGGTGAACAGCGGGGGCTCACTCCACTGAGTGACCCCTGGGATTCGAACCGCTGAGGTGCCGACTTTGCAACCAACAATTTCAGCACTCCAGCCCACTGAGCCACCACGCCCCTGTCTACGACATGTAGGTAATGGAAAATAACACGAATCCAACTGTCCCTGTTCTGGAGCATTTTTTTCACAGTATTTCTTAATGCACTTACATCCTGAGACTCACTGTCCCCATAGGAAAGTTTGATGAGGACAGGAAAGAAGGCATTCTGATAACTGCTCCCAAACTGCAGGTCTGTTCAATAGGAGGAGAGATTGGCCATTCCTGTTGCTTTCCCACAAGTGAGCAACGCTTTTGGGGCAAGCATTGCACGCTTGAATTGACTTTGGAGGGGGGGCACGGAGAGCTTTAAACAGGGTGGGGGTGCTGTAAATACTGTTTTATGTTTTTAATTCATTTACCTTAATGTATTTTGAGATTATTGTTTGCTTAATCATATTTTGGCATTGTAGTATTCAAGTATTTTGTGTGTCATATAGAAACTTAGAATAATGAATGGAATAGGAGAGCAGTGTTTGATCTTGCCAGGCCTGTAATCTTCATTGGATAAAAAAACTGGGTTTTTAAAGATTTTTTTTTTGACACCCACCACTCTATCTGAACAATATGGAAACCCAGGATTCCAACTCTAGTGGAGAATATTGTGTCCATTCCTTGCAGAGTTCTCTCTTTCTTCAGACTTCCCTCTGCCCATGTGTAGGTCAGCGAAGAAATGAGAATTGACCAGAATGGAGCTAGGCCACTTCCCTCTTTAGAACAGGATCCTTGCAATTCTTCTTTAAAATATGTGTCATAGCGCTGAATTGCTCTGCCATTCCATTGATTCAGTGCCAGATTTTAGAGAATTAAAACAAAACAAAACAAAACAAAAACCACCCCTTCTGCATCCTCTTCAGTCATCCCATCACCGGAAAAGTAGGGGAAAGCTGTAGTTTGTTCTAAATGTTCTAATGCAGTGGTTTCCAAACTGTGGCCCTCCAGATATTTCGGACCACAATGCCCACAGTCCTTTGTTATTGGCACTCTAGGCTTGGAATTCTGGGAGTTGTGGTCCAAAACATCTGGAGGGCTAAAGTTTGGACACCCCTGTACTAATGCATTAACTACTGGCATCCTTTCTAGATGTCCATGTTTCCAAAGATTGCATGTTGCAGCAGCCTGAGTAAAGTGACAGCTGAAGGATGTCCTTTGACTCGGAATAAGCACTCACATGCTAGAGCCAAACTGATATTAATAATAGAATCATAGGATTATAGAGTTGGAGGGTGCTTGCAAGGTCAATTCCCCACTCAACGCAGGAATCCAAATGAGAGTGGATCTCACAGATGGTTGACCAATTTTCTCTCGGTTGCGTCTATCATTGGTGCACCTACCATTCCCAAGGTAATTGGCTACACTGTTGAACTGCCCTAACAGTTAAGTTTTTCCTGATATTCAGTGTATATCTGGTCTCCTTGCTTGAGCCCATTACTGTACTGTACTGTGTTACATTTCCTGTCTTCTGAGATGGACAAAGTCAACCTCTCCTGCCTCTGACTGACTACTTTTCAAGTGTTTGGAAAGTGCTAGCATATCTCCCCTCAGTCTTCTTTTCTCAAGGCTAAAGATGCCCAAATCTTACAGTCTTTGCTCATAGGACTAGGTTTCATGTCCACTGATCATCCTTGACGCCCTTCCTTTCAACATGATCCAGTTTGCCAGCATCTTTCTTTAACGGTGGTGTCCAGAACGGGACACAGTTACCTATGTCAGTGATCCTACCCGCACAACCCTCACCTCCAAATTAGACAGCCATGGACCCAAAAAGTAGACAAAGGCATAGATAAGAGTTGGGCTGCTTCATGATTGCCTGTGCACTGTGTGATCCCTGGAAAGTGAAACCCACCAGATCGTTCTCAATGCCGTCCAAACGGTGGGACCAAGCCCCATGTGATCAGAATGAGAGTTTCTGTGAAGTGTCCCCAAATGACCAATAAAAGTATGGAATTTTTACACATATCAGCTATGTAGTAAGGCATAGTGAATTTCATTGTGCGGCAAAGATGGGACACCATGAACATTTTGCTTGTTAGCAGTAACAATTTATTAATGGTGCTGTTTAGACACCACAGGCTGTACAAATCCCCTTGGCATTCCAAACCCATCTTTCCAAGTTAAAAAGTGTGTTCTGCTTATATACCGCCCCATACCACTACAAGTAGTCTCTGGGTGGTTTACAATTTTAATTACAGTGTGCAGGCTACACATTGCCCCCCCCCCCGCAAGCTGGGTATTCATTTTACTGACCTCGGAAGGATGGAAGGCTCAGTGAACCTTGAGCCTGCTACCTGGGATTGAACCCCAGGTCGTGAGCACAGTTTTACCTGCAGTGCAGGCATTTAAGCACTGTGCCACGAGGCTCTATTATTTACTCTCTTATTTTTTTATTGATAAGCAGGTTCTGACCATTGCACAAGTCTCCCTCACAACATTTTATGGTATCTTCACGATCATCTTGCTTCCAAATTCCATCACGGCACAACAAGGCGCAATCCCGGATCACCTCTGTTATTGCACCTCCTAGAAAGGGGCAAAATAAAAGAGGAAAATGCACAATGAGTTTGCCTGCTGATAAACTCCACATTTTTGTCTTCCTTGCTTCCATTCTTACTACAAGAAATGAGCAATGACAGATTGATATGCTATTTTTTCTTCCATCATGTCAGTTACGCAGCTGACGACAGAAGTACCAGCTTCTTGTAGTGGCAGATTTTATGACTTCACAAAGCCTTTCTGATCCTCCAAATGTCTGTCTTTCATACCTATTAATTACTGAACCCTATAGTTTTTGGAAAATAGATCTGGTTGGAAGCACACCTGGCTATTTTAAAAGTGTTCCTGCTGAAGCTAGAGTCCAGTTTGTCCTATGTCCATTTCAGTGCTAATTAGAAATTGGTACAACCTGCAGTGCCCAAAGAGGTATTTCGTTGGTGCCATGCACTCCGCTCTCCCCCAGCCCCTTTATCTGCTCACCCATTCCCTCCCCACCTCCTCAATGTGAAGCACATGCTTTGCCCTTGGAGAGGTAGACTAAAAAGATATTATGACTTGGGGGACAGAAGTGGGAAATGGCATAAGAAGTCTGATGTTAAGTTGGAATCAGGATGAAATATTGAAATAATATAGTGGAAAAGCCTAGTCTGTTGGGAGAAGTTTGAAATAAGCAGAACTTTAGAGCATATGATATTTTATTGAATTTATCTGGGGGTGCTTTTGCTCACAGGAGGGTGGGAGACTCTACTCTTGTCTATACTCTTTTTACACCTACCTCTTTTCTAGGTTTCTAGAAGATTTTTTTTCTTGCCAGTTTTTCTGTTTGGTCTTTTTTACATTCTATTCATTGTCTTTTTTGTATATTTCTTGTATTGTTTTCTATATTTCTTGTATTGTGACGATATCAATAAAAAATAAATTAAAAAAATTAATGACGTACATGTGTCACTACAAGAGGCAAACTTTGTTCAAGCCATTGGCATCCAAATGAGATTGTAAAGATGTTTTAAAATAGATTTCTATGAGATGTTTGATATTGGTGGAAATTGGGGTTGGGGCTCGTAGATTTCTTTAAGGGTTTCACATTACTTCTTTGCAACATGCACATATGAGTCCAATACTGGACCCGTAAGGTGTGAAAATCTTGTTGATATTCTTTTTTTGGGGAAACCCCATCATTTTATATAAAATTGGCTCAACATTTCAGGGGAGGCTCTCAGAAAAGTCGCAGGAAAGCACCTTTGAAAAGTGCCTGCCTGGTACTCCAAAAAGTCATCAAGGGAAGTGAATTTTGGCATGCTGACAAAGTGAGTTGCTATTGCTCATGAAGCTGTAAAAGAGCACTTTCACATGACCCCTAAAATCCGATGCAAAGTGCTGGCAGATGCGGAGCATAAAATCGTTTTGCCACCAGCATCAGACTTTTAAAAAGTACAGTACGACCACATCCACTTAAGCGCACAGCAGCGCATTTTACAAGTACCTGGTCTTGAGGAGGTAAAAAAAATTTCCGAAGCGGATTTTAAAGCTGTGAATGCCTGGCTCTCCTCCGCCTTCTGTTTGTTTTTGTTGTCCCCCCCGCCACCCATTTAACAGACAGGAGTCCCTAACGGGCTTGCTGCCGATGCAGGCAGAGGTGAGCCTACATTTTTTTCTTCTTCCCCTCACCGCAGACAGAAGCAATAGAATCAGAGTGCGGGAGGGTGGGAACACAGGAATCAGAACGAAACCCACATGATTTCTGGTTGTGGGGATCTGAATTTAAGTTGCCAGCGGATTTTAGGGGTCATGTGAAATCAGCCAAAGACGTAGCAACAAAACACTGTCAGGCAAAGATATAGGCCTGCTACTTCTAGCACAGAAAGTGACAGAAGCTGAGGACTTGGTAGACTCCAAAATAAAAAATGGGGGAAGCCTTTAATAGAGTCCCATAGCACTTAAAGCACTCTCTGAGCAGTTTACAAGTAATTACGCAGGGGATACATGGCTGGCCACCTCCACCCCCACAAGCTGGGTACATATTTTACTGACCTCAGAAGGATGGAAGGCTGAGTGAACCTTGAACCCACTTCCTGAAACTGCATCCCAGGTTGTGAGCACAATTATGGCTGCAGTACAGCAGTTTAACTACTATGCCAGAAGGTTCCAACAGCAACAACTGTCTCCTGCACTCACCTTTCTTTATCACCCATGTGAAGCACTGCCTGAAATACCTATCGTCTTCACATGTTCTTTCAGGTTTTTCCATACAAGTATTATCTTTTGCGGTTTGTCTAAGATATCTACAACGAAAACACCTGGCAGCTCCCACTAGACAAAATGGACAGAAAGGTTAAACAAATGGTTAGTGAAAGCAGAGGTGAAGATGTGGTTGAGTGAAAGCATGAGGTGAAGTTGACGCCCTCCAGTGACTGAGGGCTTCCCTTATCAGAAGCCTCCGCCAGCCAGGCCAGTGCCTGATTAGAGGCCATGCTGACTGGTGAGTTCTGGGGGTTGTCGTAAATTCTTCAAGCTCTGTGTAAATCAGCTAAGATTTTATTAATGGCTTCTCTCCACATGATTCCATTCCGTACCTCTCTTGAACTTACCTGTGCCACCACAGAGCAGAGCTAAGATCCCTATTGCCAGAACCTTGCTCATCTTTGGTTCCTTTCTCCACACAATCTCTTTCTTAGGCAGGAGGTTGGGAAGATGTCTGGGTGGGTTTCATATCTATATCCTAAAGCCCACTGAATCCCTACTTAAAGCCTCACGGGGAGCAAACATGGAGAACCATGGGTGATTGGTGAGTATGCTGTGTTCTTCAGGAAGAATGGTGTAGGTGTGTTTCAGATCCGCACACTTTTTCAGTGACTGAGACAGAGGAACTGGTATTTCAGATTGGGTGCATAACACCTGCAGTCTTCCTTGATGTACTGTACCATCTGTTGCTATCTAAGGTTAGGTCCATTAATATTTCCAAAGAGATCAATGACAGAGACATTTTAAAAAAACCTATAACAAAACCACAGACTCAATCTCAGCACAGTTGGTGAGGTTTTTGTTTTGTTTTGTTTTCCTAAAGGCTGTAAAAAACCATTTGCCAAATTCTTTATTCTGGGAATTCTTAACTGATGCTGCCTGACTGGGCTTGGTGAAACCCAAGAGGAATCATGATTAGAGATGGGCACGACCAGGAAAAATGACCGCTTTGAGTTGTCGTGTGTCGGAGCCGGCCCGTTTCGGCTCGTTTCCGTTTGTCGCAAAATTTTTCAAAAATTTGTCATTTTGTTTGTCCTTTGTCATTAGTACTGGTTTTGGGGGGGGGGTAGGGTAGCGGGCTCCTGAAGGCACCTTTCTGGGGTGGATGCCTCCTCTGGCCCGCTACGAAGGGAAGGCATTTAGCAGGCTCCTGGAGGCACCTCTCTGGGGTGGATGCGTCCTCTGGCCCCCTACAAAGGGAAAAGGAAGGGTACATGACCGTGTAGCCATTGCGTACCAAGTGGTACTGGCAGAGGCACCCCTCTTTTGGGTGCCTCTAGCTCACTAAGAAGGACAGCATACTGGCATACAGAGTTTTTTGGAACTTTGGACTGGTGAGCGAGGTGAAAGAATGCCTCTGCTGGACGCCCTCTGGCTCACTAAGAAGGGAAATGTACTTGTGTGTAGTGTAATGGGAGTACAGGTCTGGCTTAGGGTTGGGGTTAGGGCAAGGGCTAGACTTAGGGTTATTATGGGTAAGGTTAGGGTGAGTTAGTGGGCTGCACTTCTGGGTGCTTCTGACCCACTAAGAAGGACAGTGTACTGGCGTATGGGTTAGGGTTAGGGTTAGGGTTAGGGTTAGGGTTAGGGCTAGGGTTATAGTGGGCTTTTTATGCCCGACTGGCACATCCCAGAAGTCTCAGTCAAAACCTGGCCAAGTGGCCATGCGATTGGTGGAATGGCTCCAAAAATTTGCATGGTCCCATCCCATGGCCAGCCCATCATTGCGCAGGTGTAAAAAAAATAAAAATAAAAATAAAAATAAATACCTAATTTTTGCATGTTTCTGTGTGGTGCTTTGGTGGGTTTTTGGACCACGATTTCAAAAAAATATTGCGGTCGCCATTTTGGATTCCCCCCGCACCGCATGGCATGGCGAGACGACGAGGATGCCGCCCAACAGAGCAGCCCAGGACAGGGGAGAGGGAAAGGCCAGGGACCCCCCCCCCGAAACCACCCCGCTGGTAGGTGCCCTCACTCAGGCAGGCATATTTTCGCCTGCTTTTTTGGCCGGGAATCAGGTGTTTTTTTAAAACTTTTTTTCTGTGCCGCTTGGCATCACGCGATCGCCGCGCACGATGCCATGAACAACAACGACAAATCAGACCCAATTTTTCTTTTATCGGTTCGAGTTCGAGTTCTGACGGCTTAATTGTCATTACCGTTTCCGTTGCGTAACGGAAATGAGGAACGGAAACGGAAACGAGAATTTCGCCAAGTCGTGCCCATGTCTAATCATGAGTAATATTCCTACTGTGAACTCACACTCAGTAAGTCAGGTTCCCCTTAACCACAGAGAGGTCAGCAGAGAGAGGTGAGGAGATCAGCCTTGTTTGCAGCTTGTTAACTGTTTGATTCATGTCCCCCCTTCACTTGGTGCCTGGGTTTCCATCCTCACCTGTCTGCCAGACCTGATCGTCCGGTGCAACACCAGCTGGATGATCAAAGGAAGGGAATCAAGGAATAAGCAGAGAGATGGGAGGAGGTTTTTCATTTAATCGTTATTTCCAGATTTTATGGTAGTCCTGCTTTGCCCACCCAGATTTCCAAGAGAGATGCCTTGAACATTCCTACTCTTTCTTTCTATTCCTTGTTCTGCCCAATTAATCGATATCAGAGATGTCCGGAGGGGGTGGGAAGATAATATGAGAACAGACCAGGCATTCCATGTAGGGTGGGTTGGGTTCAAATGGGAGCCCATTGACCCACTGCCCTGCCTCTCTCACTGCAGCTACAGCCAGCTAGAAAGGCTTTAGATATGAAAATTATGAACCCCTCCACATTGGCTCAAGTGGTCACATTCTGTGGACCAGTGTGATGGCATTTGATTGCAAAACAGTAGAAGCCTAAAATAATGAAGGAAAAAAACATATGTGTGTGGGAAGGAACTCCAGGGTGTTTGGCATTCACTTTTGGTTTGGAAAGTGCTAGCATCTCTCTCTCCAGTCTTCTTTTCTCAAGGCTAAAGACACCCAGTTCTTCCAGTCTTTGCTCATAGGACTTGGTTTCATGTCCACTGATAATCCTTGTGGCCCTCCTCCGAACATGATCTTGAACCTCACCGTATGAACCAACTCAGGTGTTAAGATCTTCAGGAGAGGCCCTTCCCTCCATCCCACCACTCTCACAGGTATGTCTTGTGGGAATCCATGAAAGGGCCTTCTCAGCTGCTATGCCCAGACTCTGGAACTCCCTCCCACTAGAGGCCAGGACTGCCTCATCTCTCTTGTCCTTCTGGAAACAGGCAAAGACCTTTCTCTTCAGGCAAGCTTTCCCTGAATGATTGACCACCATGTGTATTTTATATGACTCTATAGCAGGCCTGCCCAAAGTCTGGCCTGGGGGCCAAATCCGGCCCATCAGGCCATTCTGAGTGGCCTGCGGCTGGCTGGCCCGTCCCTCCCTCCCCCTCCTTCGCCCATATTTTTTTTTAAATCTTCCACCAACACTGACACTACCGGGAAGCTTGAGGGGCTGGGCGGGCCAGCCAGCCAGTGAGCAGAAGCTTGTGGTGCTGGGTGGGCAGGCGAGGGGGTGGGCCACCACCACCAGAACCGCTGGGAAGCTTGTGGGGCTGGGCGTGTGTGCAGGGGTGGTGCATGTGCAAGCCGCCACCACCGGCATCACTGGGAATCTTATGAAGCTAGGCGTGCGTGCGCAAGGCAGCACATGGGCAGGCCAGCGGGCCTCTGCCACTGCCAAGGAGCTTTGGGGTGGGCTGACAGGTGAGCTGTCGCCACCGCTGGGGAGCTTGGGGGGGGGTGCAAGATCACACAGATCGCCTCTTCCAAGGGATGACCTGTGGCCATGGCTCCCTGTGCTTTCTTTGGTCCCCACCTTCCTTCCTTCCTTCCTTCCTCCCTCCCTCCCTCCCTTCCTTGTTCCCCACCTGCCTGCCTTCCTCTCTTGGTTTCCACCTCCCTCCCTCAATCCCTTGGTCCCCGCCTTCCTTCCTGCGGGTGGGGTTGCAAGGGGTCAGTAGGTGGGACTTATGGGTCAGTGGGTGAGGCTTGCAGTGGGGTGGCAGGGTTGGAGAGCAACCGCCCCCTGACACATTCTCAGCCACCAAATCTGGCCCTCCTTACAAAAACGTTTGGGCACCCCTGCTCTATAGGTTCACATAGACTTTGTGTTTATAACTACTTACAACCTTGTAACTTTAATGTAATGTTGTCTATTAATGCTGTAAGATGTCCCTCAATTCCTTGTTCTCAATTACTTGACCATGTCTTAATTGTACCGGACTATATATTATCCCTCATTACTGTAAGCCACCTTGGGTCCTTTTCCAAGGAGATAGACAGGGTAAAAATACTCTATAAATAAATAAATAAATAAATAAATAAATAAATAAATAAATAAATAAAAAGAGTTGGGCTGCTTTATGATTGCTTGCATATGGTGTGATCATTGGACATTGAAGCCAACCAGACAAGTCTCAAAGCTGTCCAAACTGTGGGACCAAGCCCCATGTGGTCAGAGTGAGAGTTTCTGTGAAGTGCCCCTCCAACCCCAAATGGCAAATAAAAGTACGGTAGTTTTGTACATATCAGCCACGTCGTAAGACATAGTGAACTTCATTGTGTGGCAAAGATGGCACAGCACGAACCTTTTTCTTGTTGGTAGTAACAGTTTATTAATGGTGCTCTTTAGACACCACGGGCTGTACAAATCCACTTGGCATCCCAAATCCATCTTGCCAGGTTAATATTTGTTCTCTTATTTTTGATTGGCAAAGAAGTTGTGAGTGTTGCACAAATTCCGCACACAACAGACCATGGTATCTTCGTAATCACCTTCCTTCCTCTTTATACTGCGACACAGAGCGGAGCAACCCCGCGTGACCTCTGTTATGGCACCTCCTAGAAAGGGGCAAAATAAAAGAGGGGGGAATGCACAATCACCTGCTGGTAAACTCCACATTTTTGTTATCCTTGCTTCCATAAAAAACCATAAAGACGTTTTTAAATAGATTCCTATAATATGGTTGATGTTGATGGGAATCGGGGTTGGGGCTCCTATATTTCTTGAAGGGCTTCTAATTACTTCTTTGCAACATTCACCTATGAGTCAAATACTGATCCTTTAAGGTGCGAAAAATCTTGTTGATAGTCTTTATTGGGGGGAACCTCCATCATTTTATATAAAATTGGTTCAACATTCCAATAGAGGCTCTCAGAAAAGTAGCAGGAAAGCACCTTTGAAAAGTGCCCGATGCTCCGAAAGTCATCAAGGGAAGTGAGTTTTGGCACGCTGACCAAGTGAATTTCTATTTCTCAGGAAGCTGTCAAAGATGTAGTCACAAAATGTTGGCAGGCAAAGGTGTAGGCCTGCTACTTCTAGCACAGACAGTGACAGAAGCTGAGGACTTGGTAGACTCCAAAAGAAAAGGGGGGAAGCCTTTAATACACTCCCACAGCACTTAAAGCACTCTCTGAGCAGATTACAAGCAATTACGCAGGGGATACACTGCCAGACCCCCCCCCTCGCTGGGTACTCATTTTACTGACCTCAGAAGGATGGAAGGCTGAGTGAACCTTGAACCCACTCCCTGGAACTGAATCCCAGGTTGTGAGCACACTTGTGGCTGCAGTACAGCACTTTAACTACTGTGCCACAAGGTACGTAGAGTAACAACTGTCTCCTGCACTCACCTTTCTTTTTCACCCGTGAGTAGCAGAGGTTGAAAAAGCCATCGTCACATGTGGGTTCAGGCTTTACCACACAGGTGTTATCTTCTGCCACATTTCTACAATCATAACATTTGACAGCTCCCACTAGGCAAAATGGACAGAAAGGTTAAACAAATGGTTAGTGAAAGCAGAGGTGAAGATGTGGTTGAGTGAAAGCATGAGGTGAAGTTGACGCCCTCCAGTGACTGAGGGCTTCCCTTATCAGAAGCCTCCGCCAGCCAGGCCAGTGCCTGATTAGAGGCCATGCTGGCTGGTGAGTTCTGGGGGTTGTCGTAAATTCTTCAAGCTCTATGTAAATCGGCTAAGATTTTGCTAATGGCTTCTCTCCACATGATTCCATTTTGTACCTCTCTTGAACTTACCTGTGCCACTATAGAGCAGAGCTAAGATCCCTATTGCCAGAACCTTGCTCATCTTCGGTTCCTTTCTCCACACAACCTCTTTCTTATGCAGGATGTTGCGAAGAACAGGGTGGGTGGATTTCATTTTACATCCTAAAGCCCACTAAGTTCCTAATTAAAGCCTCACAGGGAGCAAGCATGAAGACCCAGCAGATACCCATGGGTGATTGGTGAGTATGCTGTGTTCTTCAGGAAGAATGGTGTGGGTGTGTTTCTGATCTACACAGTTTTTGTGGCTGGGGCAGAGGAACTGGCATTTTAGATTGGGTGCATAGCACCTGCAGTCTTCCTTGATGCACCATCTGTTGCTATCTAAGGTTAGATTCATTAATATTTCCAAAGAGATTAATGACAAGGACATTAAAATAACCCTACACCAAAGCCACAGACCCAACCTCCGCACAGCTGGTGAGGTATTTGTTTTCTTTTGTTTTCCTAAAGGCTGTAAAATTTTTTTGCCAAATTCTCCATTGTGGGAAGACTTCACTAATGCCACCTGTCTGGACTAGGTGAAAACCAGGAGGAATCATAAGTAATATACCTGCTGTGAAGTCACACTTGGAAAGTCAGGTTCTCCTTAACCACAGAGGGGTCAGCAGGGAAAGGTGAGGAAATCAGCCTTGTTTGCAGCTTGTTAACTGTTTGATTCATGTCCTCCCTTCACCTGGTGCCTCGGTTTCCTTCCCCACCAGACTTGCTGTCCTGGTGCAAATGGGAGCTGGGTGATCAAAGGGAGGACAGCAAGGAATCAATAGATAGATGGGAGGAGGTTTTCATTTCATCCTTCTTTCCAGATTTTATGGTAGTTCTGCTTTGCCCACCCCGATTTCCAAGAATGTTGGTTAAAGCAGAGTTGCCTCTTTCTATTCCTTGTTCTGCCCAGTTAATCAATATCAGAGATGGCAGGAGGGGGTGGGAAGATAATATGAGAGCAGACCAGGCATTCGATGTAAGGAGGAGCAGATTCAAATGGGAGCCCCTTTACCCACTGCCCTGCCTCTCTCACTGCCGCTAGAGCCAGCTAGAAAGGCTTTAAATATGAAAATTATGGCACACCCCCTCCACACTGGCTCAAGTGGTCACATTGTCTGAACCCGTGTGAAGGCATTTGATTCCAAAAGAGTAGAAACCTAAAATAACGAAGGAAAAAACCCTGTGTGTGTGGGAAGGAACTCCAGGGTGTTTTGCATTCACTTTTACATCATATAAGGTAAAGGCTCCCACCGCACATGCGTGCTAGTCGTGTCCAATTCTAGGGTTGGTGCTCATCTCCGTTTTCAAGCCAAAGCGCCAGTGTTGTGCAAGCCTGTGGCCATGGGGTCAGCGTGGCTGTACGGAACACCGTTTAACTTCCCACTTTTTACGGTTGTGTCTATTAATCTATTTGCATTGTTATGCTTTCGCACTGCGAGGTTGGCAGGAGCTGGGGTGAACAGCAGGGGCTCACTCCACTGCGTGACACCCGGGATTCGAACCGCTGAGCTGCCGACTTTGCAACCAACAGTTTCAGCGCTCTAGCCCACTGAGCCACCACCACCCTGTCTACGTCATGTAGGCAATGGAAAATAACACGAATCCACTGTCCCTGTTCTGGAGTATTACTCATGTTATTTCTTAATGGACTTACATCCTGAGACTCACTGCCCGCACAGGAAAGTGTGATGAGGACAGGAAAGGGGGCATTCTGAGAGCTGCTGCCAAACAGCAGACGTTTGTTCCAAAGGAGCCAAGATTGGCCCTTCCCTGTTGCTCTCCCACAAGTAAACAAAGTTTTTTGGGCAATCATTGCACAGTTGAAATGACTTCAGAAAAAAAGAGAGCTTTAAACAGGGTGGGGTTGCTGTAATTACTGTTTTATGTTTTTAATTGTTTTACATCCATGTATTTTGAGTATCATTTGCTCAATCACATTTTGGAATTGTAGTATTATTTATATTATACATCTATATTATACATCTATATTATAGAAACTTAGCATAATAGAATAATGACCTAGGACAGTGATGGCGAACCTTTTAGAGACCGAGTGCCCAAACTGCAATTCAGAAACCACTATTATTTTTTACAATGTGCCAATACAGCAATTTAACCTGAATACAGGTAGGTATGAAAGGGTGATGTTGGGTGCCCACAGAAAGGGCTCCGAGTGCCACCTTTGGCCCACTTTTGATTCATGGGACAAAGTCCAAATATGAAATAGGTAGACAGACCTATGGCAGACCTTCCAGGGTTTTCTCCACAGAGAATGCGCAGAAGTGATTTACCTTCCCTATCTTCTTTGGGTTCTTGAATACACAGGGTGGCTCTTTTTCCAGGAGGCGCTGTGTGGAATCAAACTCCCAACCTCTGTCTCTGAGGCTAGGTCCCTAAACCACAAAGCTATCCAGCTGGCCAGCCAGCTAGCCAGATACACAGAACATCAAAGCAAAATTGCATACTATGATTAATGTGGTTGCCATTTCTTTTATTCCGAGAGGAGTGATTCAGTAACAAAAATGGTCCTCAACAAAATTGTTGATACAGTATCCCGCTGATTTTGCAAACTTTTCCCAATAGAGACAGACACAATCACACTTTAGGTCTCTGATTCATTGATTAGTCCAGAAGTTATGGTAGTTGCAAAGGTTTTGTGCACAGCACACCATCTTTTCTTCAAAGTCTTCTTTCTCCTTCTTCAGGACACGACATACTGCGCTGCAACCCCGGTCCACACCTATCATCACTTTTCCTGGAAAGCAAGCAAGCAAGGAAGGAAAAAATGAGGTATACCTCATAGAGATGGACATGAAACATTTTTGTTTCATTTTTCGTTTTTCGTTTTTCATTTCATTCCCTAATAAAATGAAAAAATGAAATGACCCATCAAAGAAAAATGAAATGAAACAAAACAGAAATTGTTTTCCATTCCATTCCGTTTTTCATTTTCCGTTTTTCATTATCCCACTCTTAAGATACTGACCAACCCATTTCCCTGCAGAAATACATTGCTTTGGAAAAAGAACTTAACTTGTAAGACTCCAGTGATTTCAGCAAAAATAAATAAATAAAAATAAATAAATGTTAAAGGTGGCAGCATTAAATCCCGAACATGCAACAGGTTCGTGATGATTTGTCAAAATGAAGTGCACAAACTGAACCCTGAACCAGTCTGGTTTGTGGGTGTTTGGGGTTCATAGTTCACTTTGTGCTCATCTCCCCCCCTGATATAAATATAATATATAATAATTCTTCCTTAGGTAAGTTGTAGTAGTTGAAAGATAAGAGTGGGAAATTGTTCTTTCATGCATCAAGAACAATCTGTTATAGCAAAGATCACTTAAGTCTGAATGAGTTGGTAGGATAAATTAAGGTTTTTTTATGAATATAAATATATAATATGAAACCAGAAGTACAAATTATGTGAACATGTAAGATGGATAAGAAACGAGCTTCTGTTCTTTGGCAGGTGTTAGAGGGTGCGTGGCCATTTCCTGAGAAATAAAGAGATAAACAAACTCCCTGTTCAGGAAGTGAGGGTTATCTTGAATGTGGGTGGAATGATATTTCTATATACACTTCATCATATAAGTTTCTGCTCATCAAAAAGCCACCAAAAATATAGAGGCCAGTCACCAAAGATCAGCATTGGCTTCCTGTCTCTACAGCAGACAGCACCAAAAGCTTAGTGCTTTCTGCCCAAAAGCAGTAACAATGATCTTACCTTTACTAATCAGCCGAGTATAGCAGAACTGCCACAATCCTGAATCACAAGTGTTTTCACTATGCACGCAGGTATTGTCTTCTGCAACGTTTTTACACAAAAGACATATAATAGCACCACCTGAAAGTAAAACACAGAGCAAATAACGAGCTATGGAACCATCCCAGCCATATCCCACTGGAAATTGACACATCTAAATCTAAATCTAAATCCAAAGAGAGGATTTACTGATTCCCCTCTTGAATGGACAAATATTTAGCACATGGAAAGAAACACCTTCGTCAAGTGAAGGGAGCATCAGTTTTTGTATTACAACAACAATAATAACCAAGGTATATCTAAATACAAATATCTGGAGTCATGGGTACAATCCATCTGTTCTAATGTACAGTGGTACTTTGTATAAAGGAATCAATTTGTTCCAAATGAAATTCTGTTAAGCAAATTTTCCTTTATACAAATTTCCCATAGGAATGCATTGAAAACAGAGTAATCCCTAATCATGACCATTTTTATGTTGTACAGATTCGCCCCATAGACAATTATGTTAAGCAATTTTCCCCTATGTCTGGAATTGTTTATGTTGTACAGATTTTATCTTATACAAACCGTTTGTTATACAAGGGTCCACTGTACTTTAATGTCATTAAAAGGCCACTTCTAGTGTTATATGGGGCCAAAGCAAATGCTAGAAGAGGTTGCACTGATACCATTTAATGACATGATTGTGTGTCTTCTGAAGATGCATGTCTCCATTTTCTGTTTCCCCTCAACAGTGAAAGTGTGCTGAAGCAGGGCTATGGAGTCGGAGTCAGAGTCGGAGTCGGAGGAAATTTTGGGTACCTGGAGTCGGAGTCGGAGTCGGCAAACAATGCACCAAGTCTGACTCCGACTCCTACTAAATTTAGATTGGAATTTTAAAAAAAGCAAGTTTAAATGTCCCAATTCACAACAAGTTATAATTAATGACTTGTAAGAATAAAGACCAATGCATGCAGTGCCTCACGTAACCGCAAAACGAACATGTTAAGTGACCGTGAAGAAGCATGCTTTTCATGTGCTTCACTATATGGCACGCAACGCACAATTAGGAGCAGCAAAACTTATACTTTCCATAGTGTTGTGTTCTGCTGTTATGCAGCGCCCATGGGTAACCTAGCCTCTCACTGATAAGGGATTAAGTAAATATGTTTTTGCAGGACTAGAGACATTTGTATAAGTGAAGGGAATGGAGGGTCAATAGTTCAATACAGAGGAGTCGGAGTCGGAAGTACAAAAAAACTTAGGAGTCGGAGTCGGAGTCAGAACATTTATCTACCGACTCCACAGCCCTGTGCTGAAGGTCCTGAGGACTCTACAAACAGCCCAAGCACCCCATCATTTTGCTTTATAGACGGTTGTTCTCCTGGTCTCTGGAGCTTACCGGTATGAAAGCAGAGCAGTGCTAAGAAGCCAAGCGCCAGAACCTTTTCCATATTTTGTTTCCTTTGTTCACGAATCACAGGAAGAGAAAACAGGATTCTCAGAATCTAGAATAGGCAGCGGGTGAGAAATTCCCAATATCCTCCATTGGATAAAGAGAAGAATAAAATGGATGATTTAATTTTGCAACCTGGAACCAGTGTATATATTTTTAAAAGCCTCCTGAAATATGAGGGCACAGAACAGCTAGTAATTCATGGCAGCTTTTTTCCTGGACTTGAGGAGAACTAGTGTAGGTGGTGATCCAAGTCCAGGCAGCTTAGCCGCAGGCTTTTAACCACAAAACTCCCATCATGTGTGTGATCAGCTTTATCGCTTTTCAACAAAAAACTTCAATCTGGGAATGTGTGAGATATTTCAATTAAAATAGATCTTCTCTACTCAACAGAGACAAAATAGATCTGGAGCAAATCCATGGAAGCAGAATCCTGTAGAACCAATTCATTTCTCTTCCATGATGCCTTTGGAATTCCACTGTGTCAGGAACTGGTACAATTCAAGAGGGATGGTGTAGAAGAATCTGATAGCCCTCGGGGACACCCATTGCTACTGCCTGTAAGAGGAGCCTTCGCCTTGCGGCTTTGGTTGAGTACTATCCTTTTGAATTGAAATGTTCAATTTTCCTTACTGTTGCTGAGATTTTCAGTGTTTTCGACACACCACCCCCTTTTTATTTCAAAAGGGAAGGAAATATGTTTTAGAAAACATGCAGGCAGCATTTTTGTGATGATTTGGAATCAGTATAATATAGCATTTCTTCCTTAGGTTTTTATTTTTATTTTTATTTTTCTTATTGCTACATTTTGTTCCTGCCATTAATTCTTGGTTGTTGTGGTTGTTGTTGTATTTTGTTTTATTTATTATGTACAGTACACTGCCTTGAGTTCCATTTGGGAAGCAGTTGGTATATAAATTTTAAAAATAAATAAAATAAATTAGGTTGCCTACTGTTTTGGAAATTGGACGATAATGCTGCAGGTATGGCAGCATTAATTTATCTGAGAGGTAAAGAGCTGTATTTTCTGTTGTTTGATGTGGGAGCCTTTCCTTTCTTTGAAGGATGTGTTCTGGAGGGCTGCAGTGATATGCACATGCCTCTGGCTGACGTGGCATATCCAGAAAGGAAATGACCTTCTGTTTCCCCTGACCTTTTGCTTTGAAGGAGGCCCAAAGGTCTAAAGAGCACCTGCCCCCTATCCAAGCTCCTGGTTTTGTAAGCTCCCCAATTATATTGCTTGTACATATAGATAAGTTGAATAAAACGAAGCCTTCTGGGAGGAACGCAGCAGTTTCGTGCATGCGTATCTGCTCAGCTGGCTGAGAAAGGCATTTGTCTCTGTCTGTCTGTTTTAGGTTCTGTATCCAAGATCAGCTTGGCTTCAAAACCTCTCCAGTGAATTCCCAACAATCTGAAGGCTTAGATACATAGGGGGAAAGGGGGTGGGATTTGACCTGTGTTAAAAACTCCACAATCCTCTAGCACTGCATAATTCTACAAGAAGGAAATTTTTGTTGAATGCTTTATTACTGTCACTGACCAAATCCCAAATACAGATGCATAAATAAGGCCAATTACAGCAAAACAAAGAAGAACCACCAGGAAATACCAGGTGCTGTAGGCGCTTGGAGCAGGAACTGGCAAACCACGCTAGTATTCAGGCCAATAAAACTCCATGGACATGGAGCCACGAAGAGTCGGTCATGACTGTAATGGCACAACACACACACAACCTGACTAAAAGTCAAAGTACCTCCTACAAAATTTGTGGTTTGTTCCCCTTGCCTGTGACTTGATTTTTCCTTCTATGAAAGATAAAACAGTAGCAAAGCGGGAGGGGGATTTTTCAGCAGATATATAGCAGATAAGGAAAGGATTATTCAGCGCTTCTTTTGACCAACAATCTTAGATTTTGCTTTTAAAAGAAACCAACAGCCCATGGTTGTTGCAGATTCTTGAATTTTGGTTAAAAACCTGCAGTTGAACAGCAGACATGCAGGCACTTAACACAGGTGAATTATTTACAAGTCCCCCCAAAGCAGACTACTTTTGTGTATGTGTGTGTGTGTTTGTGTGTGTGAGTGTGTGTATGTCATCAGCATAGGTCAGTGGTTCTCAACCTGCGGGTCCCCAGATGTTCCTGAACTGCAACTCCCAGTAATCCCTTCCAGCACAGCGAGTGGCGGAGCCTTCTGGGAGTTGCAGTCCAAGAACATCTGGGGACCCACAGATTGAGAACCACTGGCATAGGTTAAGAAGAAGTCTCTAAGAATTAAATGCTTATGGATATGGCCAAGTTTTGTTATTTTTTTAAATATGATTTTTTTTAAAAATAATTTTTCAAGATTTTTTCCATCTAAAACACGGAGACATATGCGAGGGTGTTTTTTTAAAAAAAAGATCAAGAGCAAAGCAGTAGGAAAGAAAAGAATCTCAACCATCACAAAGACTGCTATCGCACTTCCATGAGCAGCCTATCATTTTGGGTCGCCTTTTCTCCTCCAGAGGTCACGTGGTTGTAATAGCGATTCTGCAGTTTGCACTTAAGCGGCTACCTAGCAATCGGCTTTCCAGTTCCCACTTGATCAAACAGCTGTTTCATGAAAGGAAAAAAAGTTAAGAATTGGGGGACAACGAGGTGGAAAGCGACTTACTATGTCCGCAAATAACACCCAATCGCTTCAAAGGGAGGCGCAGGAAGCAATGTAAAAAAAAAAACCCTACCCCTAGTGGCCGTCGCAAGAAAAAGTGCCACAGTGGCCAAAAATGGGCATGGCCAAGGGGGTCCTTAAGATAAATTGTTTTGAAAACCGGACAGTGATTTTTAAGTCACCTTGATCTAAGGCAGGAGTGTCCAAATGTTTTGCAAGGAGGGTCAGATTTGGTGAGGTGAAAATGTGGGGGGGGGGACCATTCAGCTGCGTTTGGCCCCCGGCCTGGAATTCGGACAAGACTCTATAACATGCAAGGGGGCGGGGAGGATGCTGCAGCAACAGAGCCAGGGGTGGGTAGGCTGGGAAAGTGGCTGGGGGATGGACCGAGGCAGGGAGGACAGGAAAACTGTAAAACTGCAAGCAGACGTCTCCATCCAATTTGGGGAGTGGCCAGCTGGCCGGGATGTGTGACAGGCTGAGCTAGTGGTGAGAAGAGACCGTGGGCCGCTTGGAATTTGAAAACAGGCCACCTTTAGACATGCCTGATTTAAAGGAAAAGGCATTTTAAATCAGAAGTGCGGTAGCGGTAAAAAAAAAAAAAGTCCTCGGGCTGACACAGGGGGCAGGGTACCTTAGTCGGAGAGGGGATGAACAGAATGTTAGGATAGTTCTGTTAGCTCTGATGGAAGATTATTTGGCCAAATGTTATATAGATTGCAAAAATCTTTGCTACTACAACACCAGGTGAGGTTCTTATAATGACTGTCCTGTTGTACATGAATACAGTTAGAAATGCAGCCCCGGTCCACAAAAAGAAGTATTCCATCTGCAAAAGTAAGAAAAGAGAAAGACAGGAAGATTAACCTCAGATAGCAATTAATTTTCATGGAAATTCTCTAAATGTTGCTGGCCTGAATATATAGGCAACAGTTTAATACCTCTTTCTGAAAAATGGGGCAAAATGTTATTGGTTTTTAATAACACACATGCAGGAGGAATCACAGACTTTGCTGCTAATTACGGTTAAAAGATGGACTGGTGGATGTTTGTCAGGCATGCCACCAGGATCATAATCGGATGCATGACCAAGCCCATGACCAAAATAAGTCATTAGTTCATCACTGGTGGCTTTCGTGATTCCTCTTGCATGTCTATTAAACAAACTGAAGGGGATTCTATTCTTATTTTTAAAAGTACAGTTGTACCTTGTATAAAGGAATCAATTCGTTCCAAATGAAATTATGTTAAGCAAATTTTCCTTTGTACAAATTTTCCATAGGAATGCATTGAAAAAGGAGTAATCTCGTTTTTATGTTGTACAAATTTGACCCATAGGCGATTATGTTAAGCAAATTTCCCCTATCTCTGGAATTTTTTATGTAGTACAAAGTTTATATTATACAAACCGTTTGTTATAAAAGGGTCCACTGTACCATCATTGCACAAAGTCCTAACAAAAATACAAGAGCAAAATATCAGGGTTCAGTTACACTGGGGATTTGTGTTGATTTCAGCTCCACATTATTTTAAATTAGTTTCAGGTTATGAAGCTTACCTGTCAATGAGTGCATTTCACTTTGAAAACAAGCAAAGTGATTGTAGGTGATAATAAAAATTACTAAAATGGAAGTGCTAGAATGGGGGGGGGGAGGTAATAATGATGCATGAGAACACCCCCCCCCCCTTTGTGTGTGTGGCCAAAATAGATTTCTGAGAGAGGAAGGTGAGGGCTTGTTAAATTACAATGCTGAAGTGATGTTGCACTAATCTTTTTGTTGTTGTTGTTGTGTTGTTACAGTCACAGTCATGACCGACTCTTTGTGACCCCATGTCTTTAGAGTTTTCTTGGCAGGAATACTGAAGTGGCTTGCCAGTTCCTATTCCCTGGTGGTTGCCCATCCAAGTACTAGCCAGACCCAACCCTGCTTAGCTTCAGAGATCAGGCAAGATCAGATGTGCTCAGAGCATCTAGGCAACTATTCATCTTTTAGACAATTTTTAAACTAATCTTTTAGACAATGTTAAAAAAAAATCAAATGGATGGCACCGGCACTGCCATCCAAAACTCAGAAGCACTACAGAGGCACAATTAATTACAATCAATTTATGTAGCGGTGTGATTTAGAATGTCCTTGCCTTCATCAGCTCCCAAAAACTAACACTGCAGATTTTTTAAAAAATCAAGCTTCTTCATGCATCATGTAGCCAGGATTTTTTAAAATCATTATTTATGTAAAAACTGATTCAACAACAAAACCCAATTCAACTGTGGTTCTAATAATTAGTGTAGTCCTCAGTCTACTAGTTTTTTAAAGTCACTGTGTTGGAACAAGCAACAAGGCTTAAATTGGAGTTTGTTAAATCATATTTTATTTACTTTTTGTAAAATATCTTGGATTCAGATTTGAAAAGCAAACACAAAAATAGGATAAATGCAGGCTATTTGTTATTCCATCACAATTTGAATTCAGGATGCAGTTCCTTATTTGAGATGTACTATCTCAAACATACAAACCATTCATTATCTCTCATATTTAGTTTAGTCTTCAGGGTCCACAGATCACCTGGTTCTAAACTGCTTGTAAGGCTGGGATAGACAACCTTTGACGCTTCTTCTTCGAGTGCCATGTCCTCGCAGAACTTTGCTGATCAGTAGCGTGATCTGGTTTTTATCCAAAGCTATTTTAAATAGAGAAGCTGTGCTCACTGCGGACCATTGGCTTAAGTTGAAAATCCAGAACATTTGGAAGGCCACCAAATTGTCAAACTCCCACATAGGGAGAGGGCACCAACTAACATGGGTTGTGCCACATTCCTGCACATTGGGTGGAATTAACATAGTAAAGGTGCTTAACTATTCTCATGCCTGCATTTTCTTCTCCAAACCACCACTTCTGACAAGACACAGCATTTTGTAGCTTAAGATGTCCGTTCCTTTAGGATGCACCCTTAGCACTCACCTTTGCTCACCATCCGGTTGTAACAGTACTCTGATTTCCTAGTGACGCAGGTGTGGGCTCTTTTTAAACAGAAGTTGTACGGGGTTACATAGCCACAGGCGGCACAGGTGATGTCATCTTTTACATTTAATGGCGCTATGGAAATAGAGTATCAACGGTTCATTAAAATGTTATGATTTATTCAACTGGTTAAACCATGCCTCTTTGTAGGGGTATAGGCCCTTCACCGTAGGGGTCTGTGAATGTAACTACCATGATAAAATTATTAGATCAATAATAGTGCCTAGTAACCAAATGGCTTTTAGGAACTCATAATTTGCTGGAGACAAGTCCCTTCAGTGTTGTATGCCATGCACTACTCAACACTTAATCTAGCCAAAGACATCCTGAACTTCTTGAACAAAGCCAATCTCCTTGTAAAGTTGACATCTCAGCACCATTCCATTCCTGGCCAAAATCTGGGACTGGAGAGTGAGTGAGCAAGTCGTATTAAGTCACAGAGACAAAGCAGGTAAGAGTCAAGAAGGAGGTCAAAAGTGTTGCAGGCAAGTTGTAAGTGAAAACAAGAATGTGTTAGACGCAGGTAAATTGGCCCAGAATCCCAGTACAACCAGGCTAGATAGGTAATAATGTAACTCAAAGCAAGGGGTTCGGTTGGACTCTTTAGTGCAGGGACGTCAGCAAGTGTTGGGGTCCAATTCCCAAGATCAAATCTGAGTCTTTGGTTCAAAGTCTCAGGCCCAAGTCTTTGGTACAAAGCTCAGAGCCCCAAAGCTTGAATCCTTATTTTTAAAAAAAGCATCACCCCCCAAATAAATGTGAGTTGTGAGTTGAATTTGAGTCACTGGGGACAAAACCCGAATCAAGTCCAAGATGAGTCACCAATTCGACATAAGTCTGATTTAACAACAAGTCCTGGAATGCAAATCTCCATCCCTGCTATTTTGTTTTTGCGAATGCAAGTCAGACGTGCAGATATCCAATGTGTAAATAGATACTGTACCTTTAGGCTAGTGTCTATCATCTCATTTCCCATACGTGGAACACTTTTGAACTGATCACTGTTATATGTATACAGTGACCGTAACTGCTTCTGAATAACCATCAAGAAAGACTCATAACTTAGTCCTATGGATCAGAACAAAGTTTCACTGAAATATTCAGGTTACTCAGTTGGCTCAGCGTTGCAAACTTAGCTGCGTCATCCAGACAGATGATCAACACTTACCACTAGCGGCAAAACAGAAGACACCTATGAAACCCACAGCTATAATTCTGTGCATTTTCTTCCTGTTTCTTTCTTTTTTTCAGGATGCAGGTGCAAAGATGTGTCAAAAGAGCTCAGAGTCCAACAGCTAGCCAGTGGTGAAAGTGGAATGCATTAAGAGCTTAATAAGTTAGCATGTGGAATGAAAAGCTTTTTATAGCTTTCAGTATGTTATATATTAAAACACACTGTGTAACACAAGGGAGATAATCAAAGGACACAAGGCTTTGCATGTTTTGTGCCCCTGATAGGAATGCCCTGTAACAAAAAGAACAGTCTTAATTTAAAAGGTTTTTGTGTGCACAAGTGATGCACTTATACGAGAAGCCCTAAAACACAGCCTACAGGCTCTACCATGGGTCACTTGAGCTTGGACTTTTCCTCTAACACAATGGATTCCAAATTTGGGGGCCCAGATGTTCTTGAATGAGAACCCCCTAGAAGCCTTAGCTAAGGCAGCCGATGGCCAAGGCTTCTGGTGGTTGTAGTCCAAGAACATCTGGAGTACCTCTGCTCTGGTGCAAGGGTGAAAAATCTGTAGCCCTCCAGATGTTCAGATCTGCAGGGCCTATACTGCATCCAAGGTTATTTTTGTTATCGGCCAAAGAACTCTCAGAAACACTGTCTGGGAGTTCTTTTTTTTTTGCCTTCGTGGATGATTGGAGAAGTGCTAAAGCTGACTCTATCTTCAAAAGGGGGAAACTTGGGAATAGAGATGAGCACAAAATGAAAAAAATGGTGATTTGTTTCAGTTCATTTAAGGCTTCGTTTCATTTCATTTTGTTTTTAACAATTTTTTTTTGAAAAATTCATTTCATTGATTCATTAATTCGTTATTCGTTTTACCCACTTTGCGCGATTTAATGCATTTGACTGTGCGTGAGCGTCCCAACGACCCAGACCAGATGGAAAACATTAAAAAAAATTGTAAAGCAATCTGAGAAAACACATAAATAGACATTTTAAGCAACCTCATCCCCTGCTAGGTATTATCAGGCAGAAAAAAAATTTCGCTGGGTTTTTAAGTATATTCAGGATGTTTTAATACATTAAAAATGCCATTCTGCACAGATTTGCCGCCATTAACAAAAGTATGTGGCAGCCATTTAAAAAACGATCTCTTTAAAAACACATTTTTATATGTTTTACATCACTGGCATCAACCTAATAGCTATAATCAGGCATTTAAAAATTATGATATTTTTGAAGTGTTTCTCATCTATTTAAAGGGTTTAAAAATAGCTCATTTCTTAGCACGCCGCCATTAACAAAACGAAACGTAATGAACCAATTTTCCCTGGTTTGTTTCATTTCATTTAGATTTTACTCCTAGGTTCATTATTTGTTTTGTTACATAACAAAATGAATAATGAATAATGAAATGAATAAAAAATTCATTTCGTGCCCATCTCTACTTGGGAAATATGGACCTGTCAATTTTTTTTAAAAAATACTGTATATTATAAAAATCATAAGTAGAGCAAACTGCATCTAAAATGTGTAAGGCAGCAGTTAAAAGCACCACTGGTTTTCTGCTCGTAAGTAGAAAAAAAGTTAAGTAGAGCCGCTCGTAAGTAGAGGTACAACTGTATTTCAATACCCCAGTTGTGTTCTCACACCCCATGCATCCCTGTTTCTAATCCCAGCAGACAAGAATACGTTTTGATTCCTCTTCCTTGGAACAGCTGTAATTTGAAAGGACTAATCTGCTTGATCCATAAGGCTGGAAAAAAAACACATATGAAACAATCTCTTATTTTTCTCAGTGTTTCCTTTGAATATAGAATCCGCTTCAAACAGTATTTTTGGATTTTTAAGGAACCCAAATGTGTTTAGTCTGGGATTAATGGACACAAGAAAGGTTCCTATTTTCTATCATCTCATGTGTGTATATAACATTTCTTCCTGACTCTAAGCCTTTAAGACCCTTGGCAACAAGAGACAACTAAAGCATACCAGACACAATGCAATTTCTTTAAAAAAAAAAACCAGTGATAAAAAAACTCAGGAGAGGGGCATGATTAATATCCCCTTTCTAGGTGTTATATGCTCTTGCTGCAACTGTGTAGTTTTTTGCCCATTGCTTTTCAGTGGTTCACACTTACTCTAGGGAGAACACCTCTCAGTCCCATGGGTGCTAACAAACAAACAGGACTACTTAATACTAGATATTTTGGGCTGTGTATGGTGTTATGTGTCAGGCAATCAACACCGGGACTGCATTGTCTTAAGCCAGTCATTATTCATAAGGCTGGAGATTAGTACCACCTGGGGATCAAGCTATTCATTCAATCCAGACAGATCAGTAACCTTCACAACAGGGAACAGGGCAGAGGCAAAGTCAATGGCAGAACATTTATCACATTTTAGGGAATCTGGACAGGCAACACAGAATAACAGGTGCATTCTCTGTTGTCTCTCACATATGCTCTGCTGATACTAAAGATAATTTATAGCTTCCAACCAACCACTTCCTTTGGTCCCGCTGTTTCAAATCATTATTACAGTACCTTGAAATGTTAGCTCTAACCATTTGCTCTTAGCTTTTCAACCTTTGAGTCTCCTGTGCTTTGAGTCTCCTGTGCTTGATTCATCTTTCAATACTTTCCTTCCTGTTGATTGTGCTGCTTCTAGAAGCTTCTGGAACAAAGCTTCTAGACCACTAAAGCATTGAATTCCTTTTCCACATCTGCTTCGATCAGATGGAAAAGACCTCTCTTATCTTCTAAAGCTGTTCCAGCATAGTGAGGCATGATCGTAATAATATAAATCATATTCCTTTTGTGTGTGTGACGGTCTTATCTTTTGCCATTAAAACCCAGCTTGCCTAAATATGCTTTGCATTCCCTCCCACCCCTAAAGCAACACGTGAACTTAAAAAACAATGAGTAATGCAAGGGATGTAAACTTCAACTGTGAGCTTATAAATGACAGGGCTGCATCATATTAAGGAAGGTGAATGGTTTAAAGGCTTCAGGGAAGGGCCTTCTGGTCACTTCCAGTTTCATCTGAAGGGATGGAGAGTCACTGGTCTTTTTTCCCCCTGCTGTGCCCCCACAGCCCTTCTGAGTCCTCTGGGGTTTACTTCACAGGGGGTTTCATTCTTAGCTAGAACTAGGCTGACAACCATGGTTTATCACTTTCTGATAGCGGAAAGTGAGGAGGATTTAAAGAACCTCTTAATGAAATTTCGTGAAAAACGGAAACGAGCCGAAACGGACTGCCTCCGACACACGACAACTCGAAAATGTCATTTTCCCTAGTCGTGCCCATCTCTAACTGCTAAGTTTCTAAAAGCCAGACAATGTGGGGAAAAGTATCACTTACTGTGAACTTGTCAAATTAGCTTGTGAGATGAATAAAGATGGGATTGTAGCTTGGGACTTAGCTAGTAGTGATCTGTTAACACAGATCCTGGGAACACAAGGTCTGCTATGTCTCACATTCTTTGTGGATGGAATGTCCTGTAACTTGAAGAAAAAACTTCATAGTTAATCACTCTGATAGGAGCCCCTAAAGCAATGTGCTGTGATCTCTAAGCTGGAAAGAGGCCTTGGACAAATGTCCCTTGCTTCTCTAATAATTATGACTAAAACACTCCAAGGAAGAAAGGGAAGAAGGAAGGAAGGAAAGATTAAGAACCTTTGGTGCCACAGGGTGTTATATTAAATCAGAATCACATGTTATCAATTTGGTACAGCATCTGTTTCTACATGGTCTAAACTAGCATGACTAGTATCTTGAAAGAGAAATGATTTGGTCTACTCTGCACCTTTGAGAATTACACAACACATTCATCAGAAGGGCAAGAACAAGAGTTCATGCTTTTGTGACCTCCACACAATTCTATAGCAGCCCACTCTATACAAGCTTGCTACTTACAAATCTGAAAGTGAGAACTTGTTCTGATGTGCCATTGCCAGCATTATGGCTTGGGTGAGTCATAGGGAATTTTTAAGTGCCTACAGCAGTGCCCATTTAGTTTCTGTTGAAAGTAGCAGGGACTTAAAAGCTATAAATGGTTTGGAATCATTAGTCTTTCGATATACAGATTTTAAGATTACGATGAGAAGCTTGAGTCTAAATCTTACCACTGCTGGTAGTGGAGAGAGATCTGGAGCATTTCCTTTTCAATGGTGCCACCAAAGTTTCTGGTTCTAGCAAAGCCAAAGCTAAAGAAGTTTTGGCAACAAAGTTAGGGCAGGGCAGAGCAAGCTTTTAGGTTCACAAGGTTTGGTTCAATCTTTAGGACTACAGTGCTGGAAGAGATCTTGTGGATTATCCAGAAAGGAAGTCAGAATCCAGGCTAGGTCAATTCCAAAGGTTAGGCCAAAAAGAGAACCGTAATCCCAGGATATAAATTAAATACAGTGTAAAATATCTTATGTGCTCTGGCAAGAGGACTTTTGTGTGTTTTACATGTTTCTTCCCATTCTAGATTAGTGCATACTCCTTCCATCTCAGAAGTGAATGGTTGTGGTAGTATATTGTCTAAAACTTCTTTTGAGAAGCTGAATATATTATCTCAAGCCATGATGAGTCCAGTACAAACAGCAAAGCAAACAACAAAAGGAACTGGTCCATCAATTGAAATCGTAGGTCAAATAGAAGGAACCATAGTCACACAATGTAGAAAATATTAGGGGTATTTTATGTTGGGATAAAATGGATGTAATGCAGAAGTACAGAATCATGTTTATTGACTTTGTAAACAATGCCATGATAAACTCACCTGGATGACTGAGAATCTTCAGTGATATCACACACACACACACACACACACACACACACACACACACACACACACACACACACACACACACACACACACACACACATTCTGGTCCCTCTTTACATCACAACTCATCTGGTATATCCCATTTCTTTGGCTGAAACGGTTTTATTTCTAGGACACTCCCTGCCAGGAGTTTCCTGTTTATAGTTGGAGGGAGCCTTACAGCAAGACTGGACAAAGCAACAGGTCCACCTGCTGGAAGCTGGGTTACATGCAAGTCATTTCTATGCTTTCTAGTTACTGTAATGGCTTAAAAAGAAAGCCTCACACATGTGGCAGATCTACCTGAAGGAAGTAAATGGAGGAAAGGTGCCAAGAGTGAGTGTGGAGCTCCAGGTAGCCCCCAATGTGCAAAAAAAAGCATAAATAATGTTCTAAGGAGGCTCAAATATTGGGAAGACTAACAGTTCAAGTGGGGCAGAATCTTTACCAAGTGTGAAGATGGGAAAATGAAAATAGTCTTTGAAGGGAGCTTGATGGGTTGCTGTTGTTCGGTTATTTAAGTCATGTCTGACTCTTTGTGACTCCATGGATCAGATCACGCCAGGCTCTCCTGCCTTTCATTATCCCCCCCGGAGGAGACTAGTCAAATCCATGTTTGTTGCATCGATGACACCGTCCAATCTGCTGCCCCCTTCTCCTTTTGCCTTCAATCTTTCCCAACATCAGGGACTTTTTCAATGAGTCCTCTCTCCTCATGAGGTGGCCAAAGTATTGGAGCTTCTGCTTCAAAATCTGACCTTCCAGTGCACATTCAGGGTTGATTTCTTCCAGGAGAGATCATTTTGATCTCTCAGGAATCTCCTCCAGCTCCATAGGTAGTCACATCTAAAAAAAGCAGCCACATCTAGTAGATAGAGTGTTGGACTAGGAGTCATGAAATCTGGGTTCGAACCCACTTGGTCATGTGAAATTTGGTGGCACAGGCAAATCACTTCAAAAAGCCTTATTAGGATCACCACAACACACAACAACAATAGTTACAACTTTTGGTTACCACCATACCACTGTGAACCACTAGTGGTGCCCAGTGATTCTAATTTGGGCTGAGGTTGCTGTAAATATACTAAAAAGGGCAGACCAATCCCAGTCAACAGGCTGAAAAGACCTAAACAACTTCACAAGTTTAGCTTCCAAGTAAAAACACATTTAATACAACAAAAGGCCATCACACTATTATCAGGAGAATACATCCTGCTATGTTCAGAATACAAAATGTTATAATGACTGCATTGCATCTGAAAATATATCACAGAACATTCTGGTACAGATATCCCCAGTTGGCCCCAGACTGGCAAAAGTAAAAACAAAACACAAAACAAAAACAAAAACAAACACGATGAAAGGATGAATATATAACAAATCAGTGATATTCATTGATATTGCTGATTTGTTGTTGTTGTTTATTTGTCCCAATCTCTAATAGAATCCTTAGGTGCAAGATAAGTGAACTATATAAGAAGTTCTACTCCCCCAGTGAATTTCCATGGTGGAATCCTGGTCTCTGAAATTTTGGTCTGTCACTCATTCCACTACTCCATGCTGGTTAATACTGTACTGTACCATGGTAATGTAAAAATCAGCATCCATATCCCAAGCTATTTGCTTAAAATCCAAACAGGACTTTTTGAAGCCTGTGAGCACCCTATTAATTAGTTGCAATAAAAAATATATAAGTAAGTTATAATTTTTCCCCATGCAGCTTTCTGGAACACATGGGATCTTGGAACCATCCTCAAATACACCCAGGTCCTTCTTCTGTTTGGAATCTTATCAGAAAGCAAGATAATAGTGTGAGTCCACTTGCCTGTGAAGATTCTCAGCCATCCAGGTGAGTTTATCTGGAAGTTGAGTCATGGCAACTAGACTTCTTTCCTTGAGAGACAGAAACATTTCACTGCTCATCCAAGCAGCTTCATCAATCTGAATACAGCTAGTGTGGGTCCTCCATCTTATCGTCAGCTTTGACCTCTTGTCACCCTGGTCTGCAATAGGCTCATAAGATGGACAATGGCCTGAATAGGCTCATTGGGTAGACAATGGTATCCATGCCTTAAGGTGAACAATGGCCTAAGGTGCTGAAACCTATAAAGTATGGGTCATTAGCTATGGCCTTGGTGGTGAAGGCTTTTTTGATTTGTCTGGGTACTGTTGAAAGCACACCCTGATAAGTAACCCTTCACCACTAAGGCCATAGCTAACAACTATAAGATGGAAGATATGCACTGGCTGTATTCAGAATGATGAAGCTGTTTGGCTGAGCAATGAAATGTTTCTATCTCTCAAGAAAAAGAAGTCCAGTAGCCATGACTCAACTTCCAGATGTCGGTCCACTTCTTTTCACACTCTGACCAGAGTCCCCACTGCCAAAACTGTGTTGCTCTGCAATAAACCTAATGGCCCTTTTTTCATAGCTGGAAACATCAAAGGCTCCACTGAGCCTCTCCGCATATTCTGAGGCAGAAGTTTTACCGTGGCTTACAAGATCATTATAGCAGATAATGCAGAAGGTTTTGATTAGCTTCTGTGCAAAAAGAGAACCTTGCACAAACATACCACGGAGGGCTTCAGACCATGACTTTAGCCACAACGATAAATATTATTGCTGGAGCTTTCATGTGGGTTTTCAGTCATTATCCAGTTTGGGCCGAAGGAAAGAAGGGATGGATTGTTTGTGGGAAACAAGTGAACTTGCTGTCGTGGGTATCTAGCCAGTAGGTGGCAGACATGACTCAATGGATTTCAGATTTGCAACTTGGATAGAAAGGTCTCTAAAAACATGAAAGCTGAGCTTTCATCTGGATTCATTCTCCTTATGTTTAACACATACTAAATCTGTGAGCTTCTAAGAGAAAAGCCATGTCTCACCACAGAAACAGGTTGTGTACAGGTGTACATGCAAAGAAATTCAATAATGTACATAACCATAATGCGTCATCCCCAAAAGGGGGTGGGAATTTGCCAAGCACCTAAGATTGGTATGATAGTTCAGAGAAACAACACTCTGATTATGTGCATGTGCAACACAGCAGGTGCACAGACATAAGAATCGCATTTTAATTTCTGTCTGAGCCAAGGAACTACTTTGGGGCAAGAGATCTCTCTCTCTCAATATATACAGTGGTACCTCGGATAATGATGGTAATTCGTTCTCCGAGGTTAGTCGTTATCCGAAACACGACTTTATCTGAAACACGGTTTCCCATAGGGATGAATGGGAAATCATTTAATCCATTCCAGAGCCTAGGAAAAAGGGACAGACACCTGTTTTTTGCTCAAAACCCTTTATAAAGTGCACTTTAAAGGTACAGATGTAGTGCCACCCAGGATAACTCTTTTTTACTGATGCATGCTGGAAATTCGTTATCCGAGGCAGTCCATAGGGAAAATTCGTTATCCGAGGCAGCCCATAGAAAAATTCGTTATCCAAGGCAGCCCATAAAGAAAATTCGTTATCCGAGGCAGACCTATATCTAGAAATTGTTATTCGTTATCCGAGGCAGCCCATAGGGAAAATTTGTTATCAGAGGCAGTCGTATACCTGGAAATTTGCAGTTGTTATACGAATTATTCATTATCCGGGGCAGTTGTTATCTGAGGTACCACTGTGTGTGTGTGTGTGTGTGTGTGTGTGTGTGTGTGTGTGTGTGTGTGTGTGTGTGTGTGTGTGTGTGTGTAGATAGATAGATAGATAGATAGATAGATAGATAGATAGATAGATAGATAGATAGATAGATAGATATATGCCCTCATCCAGTCTGGAATCTAATTTAGGGCTTCCAAACATTTTCTGAGGTGAAAACAAAGGGGGGGGGAGAGAGAAATGTTGTAGCACCTTAAAGCACCTATGGTTGTAAGACTTTCAGTCACATCTATTCTAGACTTACAGGAAAAGAAATGTAAGGCTGCTATCCCACGACCACTAAAAACCGTTAATAAAATTGTGTCCCCATGACCAGCGGACTTTAAAGGGGGAAAATGTGTCCATAGCCACTTAAGCACGACCCAGTGAGTATTGCAATTACCTGGTCTCGAGTTGGTACAAAGCTTGTCTTAGTTCTGATGCAGATTTTAAACTGGTACTTGAGTCCATGGGGACTCGTAAAATCTGCGTCAAAACCTTTTCATTCTGCTGTGTTGCGGTTCCCACTCGTGGGGACACAAAAAGATGCGGTTCTTTAAACTGCACCCGGGGGACACAGGAACTGCAGTTTCAAGCACGTGACCGTTCCGGGGGGAAATCCGCATTTTATTTTGATCCAAATTTTCTGGCTGTGGGATAGCAACCTAACTCAGATCTTGGAATTCACACAGGGCATATGTGTGTGTAAGGAGTCTACTGGTGTAGCAATGGCCAATGTTGTTGCCTTTTCTATGTAGCTAGGAACATATGTTCCTTACAGCAGGTCTGCCCAACAGGTAGACCGCGGGCTAATGGTATCCCACGAAGGGTTCAAAAGTAGCCCGCGGGCCATCAATAAAAAAGTGAGGGGATAAGTTCTCCACCCCTCCCTCCCCCATCCCAACAACCACCACTGCCCCAGCAAATTTCTAGGTCAGCCAGCCCACTGTCTCAGCTGAGCGGGGCAGTTCAAGGGCCATGACACATTGAAATCTGTTCCCTCCAGAACAGATTAATTGGTTTTCAATGCATTTCTATGGGAAACCACTGCTCTCCTTACAAAAGTTTTTACTTACGAGCATGTGCTTGGAACGGATAAAATTCGTAAGTAGAGGTTTTAGTGTAGTAGCCCTCGGGCACTTTGGGCTGGAAAAAGTAGACCTTGGCCTGTTCAAAGTTGAACAGCCCTGCCTTACAGCATTAGAGTACATAGAGGTCTCCAGAGAGAGGAAAAGTTATTAAATCAGCTCAAAGCTTCCACTGAGATATACCATAAAATAATTTCAATTAAATTGCTGAACTCCTTTAAAATGCACACAACTAGAGATGGGAACAAAATGATGTTTTCATTTCATTTTTTGTTTTTCGTTTCATTCCCAAATGAAACAAAAAAACGAATGGCCCCTTCAAAGAAAAACGAAATGAAACACAATGAAAATTTTTGGTTCATTCTGTTTCATTTTTTGTTTTCCCATAGGAATGCATTGAAGCAATGCATTCCTATTTTAAACTGCTTTAAAAACCTTGCACCATTCTCCCCCAATGCTCCTGATCGAGTGGGGAAGTGGTGCGAGCTTTTAAAACTTTTTTTTTTGCCACAGAAGCCCCGTGCACCAGCTGATCAGCACTTGCTTTGGTGGCAAAAAAAAAGTTTTAAAAGCCCACACCATTCCCCCCCAATGCACCCAATCAGGTGGGAGAAAGCATGGGATTTTTTAAAAAAAAATTATGCCGAAGCAAGCACCAATCAGCTGGCTTCGGCAGCAAAAAAAGTTTCAAAGGCCCGTGTTTCCCCCCACACACACACCTGATGGTGGGGGGAAGTATGGGCTTTTAAAACTTTTTTCGCCAGCCACTGAAGCTCCACACGCCAGCTGATCGGCTCTTGGAGCCCCGCGTACCAGCTGATCGGCACTTGGGGGGCAGCTGGCAGGGCTCTGCACGCTGCAATCTGTAAAAAACCCCCAACAAAACAAATTAAAAAAGGAAATGATTTTTTTTAAAAAATATTCATTTCAAACAAAACAAAACGAAATGCTATTTTCTCATTTCATGCCCATCTCTATACACAACACAACACAACACAACCCTTCCTTCAGACTGTTGGCTTTTACTGTATCCCGTGGCAGTCGTTTCCAATGTCAAATGTAAACTGTGTGGGAAAAGTTATTTCCTTTTGTTTCTTTTTGAACTTATCATATGCTAATGTCATCAGGGCCCTCCTGTTTTTTATTACACTGGTTAAGAATTTCCACATCCTTTTCTCCAAACCTGTCATGAATTTATGTACTTTCTTTTTTCTCCTTCTGCCCCTCTCCCCTTCTATAAACTGCAAAATCGCAACTTCTTTGAGTTTTTTTTCTACTAGTCATATGAGAAGGGCAGAATTTAAACATCAATCTTGGCATTCAAGACGGAAGACATCTGGATTTGGGATGTGCATAAGCAAACTCAAAAGTGTGAAAATCCTGAGATTTCCATCTTCACCACAAAACTCCTTCAGGCTCTGGTGTGTGTTTTGAGAGCTGGGTTTCTCCAATAGCTAGCAGCAAAACTTAAAGGTCTTAGGGTTTGTTTGTTTTGTGACTACATCTCCCAGAATTCCCTCAGCACCCATGAACAGGGTCCAAGCACACTAGGAGATTTTAGCAGTTGCAGTTCTCCTAGCTGAGTATATTCAACACCTGGCTAGTAAGCAATCCATTCTAAACAAAAAATGCATTTGCTTTGATGCCAGTAAAACCAGCGTGATAATGAGTGAGCAAGGAAAATGGAAGATATTTACAGGAACGAGAGTGGTTCCGGAATGAACTTGCTGATGAGCAAAGACTTCGCAGGGGGGACCGTGTGGACAGGAATCGAAAGGAAGAGCAGAGTACAATCAAGTAGCCAATAGAGATGGGCACGAAATGAACAATTTTTTGTTTTCCTTTTCCTTTTTTCATTTCGTTACGCAACGAAACAACAAATGAATTTTGTCTCTAAAATAAAATGAAACGAACAGAAACACCAGAAAATTTGTCGTGCGTTTCATTTTCGTTACGGCAATATAGTGAACTGCTTTAAATGCTAAAAAAATCACAAAAAATTAAAGTAAATGGGAACAAAACGGTAACAAACGAACGAAAATGAAAATGAATTTTTTGCAAAAATTCACGAAAAACAGAAACGAAACGAAACGGACCATCTAAACGACAAACGACAAACGAAACACCATTTTTTTTTTATTCATGCCCATCTCTAGTAGCCAATATAAAGGTCAGAAGGAGAAAACTCAGCGTGAGCTCAGAGCTGCAAAAGAGGTTAAAAAAAAATAACCTGCCCCCAACTTGGGGCAAGAAAAGAGGTTCATGGAGATGATACAGAAATTGTAATAGTTAGGGAGAGAAAACAGAGCAGCTGAAGACCTTCTTTGTTTCTCTGCAGTTCAAGATAAGTTAAGACGAAGTGTGGCAACTCCATCTTACTTTAAATGACTTGATCCTTCCATTCATACTGATTGATATTTTTTTCTCCAATGAGAAGGTTCCAGACAGCACTTTTGATTGCCCCAGTTTATCCCGCTTTCATTTAATAACACTGCCCTTCCTGCCTCCTTCTCTGACTTCTCCTGTGGTTACCATCCAGTAGTCACGACAAATTTGTTTCATTGAATTAAGTAAGTGACATAGTGAAACAGCATTGCATCTGTCCAGCCTGGTACACATAATACAACCAATATATCTTGTTTTTCCGAAATAGCACTGCAGGGAAGAGGGGGTCACTATCATCCCTTTCAATGCCACAAGCCACCAAGTACATCACAGGGTGTCACTTCAGATAACACTACCCGCAGTTCTATTATGGAACAGACTAACCATCTGTACAGACCACAGAATGGCAGAAATCTCAGGTGATGTTGTTTAATCATAACAAGGAAGAAAAAGAAGTGTTTAGTTTACCCATAACTATGAATGTAAGATAAGTAACTCAATTAAGTATTTAGGTATAGAATTAGTAAAGGACACACGAAAACTAAAGGAATTTAATTATAGTAAACTAAAGAAAGAAATTAAGAATAAAATGTAATACACTTTCTTGGTTTGGAAAGATTGCATTGATGAAAATGAAAATTTTACCAAAGTTAAAAAATTTTTTATGATGCTTCCAATACAGCTAAATAAGGATGAGTTTAAATTTTGGCAAGATTTAATTAATAACTATTGTAACAGTGGTAAAAAAAGCTAGAATAAACAAAAATATTGGTATATGGCCCAAAATAAAGGTGGTATAGGTTTACCGAATGTTAAAAATTATTATTTAGCAAATCAAATAAGGTTTATTGGGGATATTGTGTATAGTCCAGAAATATTAATATGGTGGAAAATGGAATCATTGGAAATAAAGGAGGATATTGAAAAATACTTATTCGGCACTATTAAGAAATCAAAGTTAAATGTGATTAATAACCCCTTTCTTAGATTTATGTTAGATGCATGGTACTTACATTAAAAAAAATTATGTCCCTCGGACTCACCATTGAGATCTGTAACTGAAATGGAGAATTTCCCTATCAATTTGAAAGTTTTCAAAAAAGCATTTAGGGATAAAAAAAGTGATTAGATTGAAAGATTGGATAGGCAAGATGAGAGAAAAAGTACAAATGAAGGAAATTCTCCAAGATAGGAATATATCTTGGTTTAATTTTATACAATTAGAGAAATGGACTGATACTTGGATAAAGAAAAATAATAAATGCAGAGAGTACACAAAATATGAACAACTCTTATTGTTGTATGAGGATGCTAAGAAGGAAATAGTAGTAAAAGGTATTGTTAGCAAACTATATAAAATTATTTCGGATTTAGATGAAAATAGGGGAGGATCTGGATTGAAATTATTGTGGGAACAAGATTTAAAAAAAAGAAATAAGAGAAGAAGACTGGGCTAAAATGTGGAGAATGAGAATACTTAGATCTATGTCTGTTAGAATAAAGGAAAATTTCTTTAAAATAAGTTTAAGATGGTATTTGACGCCAATGAAATTGAATAAAATGAATGCATTTTTTTCTGAGCTTTGCTGGAAATGTGATAATGAGATTGGTACCTTTTATCATTTGTGGTGGGAATGTAAAACGATACAGAAATTGTGGAAATGTATTTTTAAAGAACTAAGTGACATACTAGAAATGACTATAGAGCCCAAATCTGAAATTGCGATGTTATCAATATTTGTGGATCATAGTTGTGATGTTAAAACTAAAGAGTTGATTACAAATTTATTGACAGCGGCTAGATTAATAATTGCTAGAAATTGGAAATCTAAATATGAACTATGTTTAGAAGAATGGTATAATGAAGTATGGAATATTACTTTAAATGATAAATTGACATGTTCTCTAAAGGTTAAAAAAGGAGAGTTAAAAAGAGATATTTTCTATGATATATGGGGTAGATTTATTGAATATGTGCTTGTACGGGATAAGGGTAAGGTTTCCGTGCAACAATCGATTTTGTTCTGGAGGGGAGGATAATGAATATAAATATGAAGAGTGATCCTGTTGGTCAAGGGGTGCACTGTTGTTGATGTTTGTCTTTTTTAATGCAATTTGTATATGTTTTTAAATAATAATTTAAAAAATTATAAAAAAATGATTGCTCTGAATAGAGCAAAACAAAACTACAAGACACCTCTAAAAATAGGTGGATGGATTACTATAAGCCTAAACTCATGTAGATGCTAAAAAAAAAAACCCACCAAAGAGCACTAAAAGTGACCCAAATAATGAGCTATTCTGCCAGTGTGGACATGTCCTCAGTCTCTGAGCATTTAGAAAGAATGGGGGGACCTACTGAGATTCAGAACAAATTTCCGAAAAACAGGTTGTGACAGAGGCAGTACATACAGTGGCAAGTTTTAACATGGCCTGATTTGCAGCCTATTTTACACTTCTCTTAAGGTAGATCCTACTGATTCCAATGGGAAAGAAGGGTGAGCCAAAGAGCTAAAGTAATTTTCTTTGCTCGGGCCTTTAATTTTCAAGCATGTGTTTTCTTCTTCTTTCTAGGATTAAATTGTTCTGCTGTTGTTCTGCTGTTCTACTATTTCTTAATTGTTCACTTTTATTGTCAATCCCATTCTTTTTAGCAAGTCTTCTGTGAAGAAGAGTTTTTCCTTTTTACAGTGTTATAAAAACACACAATAAAATATGATTCAAATGTCTGAAGATGCAATCTGAGGAAAGGGCAAGTCTTCAACTTGAACTATCTTGATTTATGGGCCATCTGTGGCCCCTGGGGCCACCTTCTTTGCCCACATCTTAAAGGAAAAGTTTGTCTGCCATCTCCACTGAGGACTTCCCTAAGAATCCCAAGATCTCATAACAGGAGCATCTCTACAGGATACAGGGACACTCTTCTCCCTCTCACAGAATACCAGAACTAGGGGACATCCACTCAAACTGATGGTTGGGAGAGTGAGAACAGAAAAAAGATTTTTTTTTACTCAGTGTGTTGTTAGTCTGTGGAATTCCCTGCCAAGGGATGTGAGGATGGCATCTGGCCTGGATGCCTTCAAAAGGGGATTGGACAGATTCCTGGAGGAAAAGTCCATCCCAGGTTACAAACCATGATGGAGATGTGTCATCTCCAGGCTTAGAACCAGGGTACTTTAAGGGCCAGATACAGGGGAGTGGTATTAGGAGATAGATATCTAGTCTCATGCGCTCCCAAACGCATCTGGTGGGGCCACTGTGAGATACAGGAAGCTGGACTAGATGGGCCTTTGGCCTGATCCAGCATGGCTCTTCTTATGTTCTATGTTCTTATGATCTATGGCGACCCTTGGCAAATATTCAAAGGGGAACCTTCTTAATGTTGACTTAGTCTTTCAGAACCCAGTACCCTTACTGGTCTGTTGAACACATCATCCCAGAGAGCACCGCCAACTGGCCTAGTTGGTAGAAATGATGCTAGGTTTTGCCCCAACATATTGCCATTGACATACTGACGCTCCTGATAATGTCTTACAAGGAAGGCAAGCATTACAAACTTAGACTCTCTGCTGCTCTCCCAACTTCCCCTTGAGCTTTCTTTCCCCAAACAAACGCTTGTGTCATGTCTCATCCGTGGCACTTATTTCGATTCTTTGTTTAGCTTCATTTGTCAGTCAACAGGTCCCTTGGAACCCCAAGGGACAGAAGTAAGGATTCCCACTTTGATCTAAATAACACAGGTCAGGCAGGGGAGTAGTGATGAAGGAGGCAAGGTGGGGAGGTCCAGCATGTCAGGTAATATGGGACTCTTCAAACCACAGTCTCTCTGATGAGACTCATGGGCTGAATTAGTTACATACTAAAATGGGGAAGGGAACACTGCTCTGCACCACTGTTCCACTGATAAGCCATCTCCTTCTCTCTGCTCATTGTGTATCACCTACTTCCCATATTCCAGCAAAATGGTGCCAGTTTCAAGCAAAGGCACCAGTTCTTTTGTAAGCGTTTATTTTATCCAAAGAGATTAGGGAATAAAGAGTGAATTTTGAATCTGCGTTATCCCAAGAGATTAGGCAATAACTATGGTGTCAAAACCTTTGGATAACTGCAATGATCCAAATAACTCTGATCCATTTCTCCAGTGTGTTTGCACCTGAGACAACAGAACTGGTTAATGATGACCTGGGCCTGTTTATTGAGTTATGTCTTGTAGTAAAACCAAATAAAGTGAACAATTCTGCTGGAGGGTATTTTAAAAGCATCAAATGTAAACTTGATTCGCTTTCACAAAATGGTGGAAACTAGTAGATGTGGGAAAATTTTCTTGACTTGGAACGGAGTTCATATCTTTGGCCTGACCTCCGTCTTAAACACATTCTGTCAGAAACCCCAGTCTCAAAATTATTGGACTCAAAACATGCATCCCAGTGGAAGCCGTTTGGATCATACAAAGGATTCTGCTTTTCTTCTGCTGTGAGAACAATTCTAACTCCTTCCCGTAAAGTATCTTTTAAACCAACTGTGAGTTGGGCATGCTTTCAGGAGTTAATAGAATAATACAGTGCTGCAAGGGGAAGAGAACCATGGCCCAAAGCAAAAAAGAAAAGGGACAGTGTTTTCAGATAAATCTTGAGAAAGAACCCAGAAGGGTTTGTTGCCAGACACTGTGACACATATGCAGAATAGACTTATTTGACGGGGGTAGGGGTTGAATTACTTCTTGCTGTTCCTCGCGGATTCCAGATTGGAGGGGTAGGGAGAAAGAATTGAAACCACATTTCATCCGAGGTCAAACACAGAATGTTACAAAAGAATGCTCATATAGCCAAACCGTTAAAATCCTCTTCAAATCCAAATCAAGCCACTTTTAAAAAAAATACAAAACATGAAGATTCCATCCACTAGATTTTCAGCTTTTAGTTACACAAGGGTAGGCGGATGTGGAAGTCTGCCATTTGCGGAACTGATGAATGAAATAAACATTCAAACAGGCCATGGGATAATAAAGGGTGGGCTCCAGGATGGACTTCCATGGGTGGAAGGCCATAACCACAATCCAACATAAATGGGAAGGGAAGAATCACTCCTCCCATTGCAGTCTCAGTGGTGGCGAACCTTTGGCAGTCTAGATGTTTTGGACCACAACTCCCAGACTTTCAAGCCTGTATTGCCAAGGACAAAGGACTGTGGGAGTTGTGGTCCAAAACATCTGGAGTGCCAAAGGTTCACCACCAAAGCTGGTTTTTCAGACAGTAAGAAGAGTTGAGGAAGAAATGAACTTCCATCACAACCACTGCTGCAATATTGGGGTCCATCTGATGCCAGGTAACAAGGGAAGGACACAGAGAAGGGGTATCTATTTCTTTGTAAGGAGGACAGAGAGTCTGTAATGAATATTCACATCATATTTCTTGCATTCAAAGGAAAAGGAGTGTCAAGAAACACTGAGACACCCTATTGGGAAAAAAGAGCAGTTACTTTGATACTTCAATATTTTTTCATTTTTACATTTTACATGGCTGCACAGCTGCTGTTCGGAACTTGGGCCCACCCTCTGAAATGAAATCACCCATTGACTTACCTTGATTTACCTTGCACGGGGCAATACTCCAACCAGGAAGTAGCCTCCGACACATCATTGTTCCTTCTCCCTGGCGCTGGCCAATCAGACAGGAAGTCATGATGTTGCAAGTCTTTGCCAGCTCCTGATTGGCCAGCGCCAGGGAGAAGAAACAATGACGCATCAGAAGCTACTTCCTGGTTGCAGTATTGCCCCACGCGAGGTAAAACAAGGTAAGTCAATGGGTGATTTTGTTTCAGAGGGTGGGTCCAGTTCTGGGCTAAACCCCAACAAGGAAGAATCCTCCAATGTTGGAGGATTCTTCTTAGTTTGGGGTTAAGCCAAACTTGACCCCACAGAAAGGCTAGAGATGGGCTGATTGTGTTTCGGAGGCTTACGAACACCAGCTGGGCTTGCACATGTTGTTTTGGAAGCTACTTCCTACTTCCCACTCCTCAGCGTGGCTGTCCCTCTGACCAGCCAGCACATGCTACTGCTTCTCCCCCCACCACACCACATTCCATTCTGGCAGGAGCACAAACTTCCCTTCTCCACCTCCTCCAGCAGCTGCCCACGCATAGGCTGGAGGAGTGGGAAGCTGCTGGGAGAGGAAGAGAAGGAAGGTCTAGAATAGAAGATAGTGGTATGGAGAAAATAGAAGATAGCATAACGGAGAGGGAAAGAGCAGTGTATGCCATGGTTGGGCTAGCTGGCAAGGGGGATGGGGAGCGTGACCATGTGGCACAATGTAGACAACATGGCATGAAGTGTTCCATGCCCACCCTCTACTGGAAAACCCTACAGTTGTCCCAGTTAATTACTGGATATATCTTGCATTAGCTAAATGTGTGTGTTAATCAGCATCAATATAGGATTATTGTTATAAACAGTTTTGGAATCTTCAACTCTAAGCAGCTTATAAATACCCATAGATATGATTGATTGATTGATTGATTGATTGATTGATTGATTGATTGATTGATTGATTATTTTTTATATTTTGATTGTGAGCTGCCCAGAGACCTTTGGGTAGAGGACGGCATACAAGCTATATAAATAAAATAAACCAACAAACAAATAAAAATATATGCATTTCTGATGCCACTGCAAGACGTAGTTAGGGCAACATATGCACATTGACTTTGCCAACTATGAGTTAAAATCTCAGGCTACTTCCAACATAGAAATATGAGAGGAATGTACATCTGTCACTGTCTAAAAGATCTAAATTGCTGCCCCCTTCCTTGACCTCAACCATTTTGTCTCCTGAAAGCAAAGCAAATAGAGCCAGGTCAGGAATTCTAATATCTGGATTCATAACATTTCTTAAGTTACGTTCAAAGTTAATTCATATTTTACGGTCTGAAGGCCTTTATTTTTATTGTTCTGGCTTATCTATAAGTTCTAGTAAGCCACACAAACATTTATTAATCAGTGAAAATGAACTTATAAACAGACAATCCCTTCTCTAAGAGAAAACCTGGTCGCTCTCTGCATTTGAAGATGAATCAAGCCATAGATAATATTGTTCACAGTGATCTAGTATTCCCTTGCTCTCACTCACTCTCTCTGCCTCTCCCATGCTTTCTCTGGCATCAGTGAACCATGGCAGTGTTGCCACAGATTCATCCCTCAGGGGACAATATGTTGCAGTGATTCATGATCCCCTCTCCCTGTCCTCCTAAATAGCTGAGAAGATGGTAGGTGGCAATGATCCCACTATCAGGCAATGCTGGGAGTCAGTCTTCCCAGTCCTAGGAGGCTTTTTCCAGAGTGGCAGGGGCTCTGCTAGATCATGACTTGGGCAGGGGTGAATTGCCCCTCCACTTCATTCAGCCTTATGGCATGGCAATCCCTAAAGAGATGGGGGTGGGGGAAAAGAAATTATTTGCTCCAGTATCAATAGGCAGCTTCTTCTTCTTCTTCTTCTTCTTCTTCTTCTTCTTCTTCTTCTTCTTCTTCTTCTTCTTCTTCTTCTTCTTCTTCTTCTTCGTCGTCGTCGTCGTCGTTGTTGTTGTCGTCGTCATCATCATCATCATCATCATCGACGCCGACACCACCATCATCACACTACAGATGTGAAAAGGAACCTATGGATCATCACGTCAAATCCCTGTCAAGGAGGCATAGTGCGGCCAGATGTGTCAGGCACTAAGCTCTCCAGCAATGTGGATAAAGTCCTTTAAATCAGAATCATGATGGTTTGGACTGGAAAAATATGACCCTGCCCAGGGATGTTGGCACGTCTTTGGGTTTGAGTCCCAAGTCCGAGTCTTCTGTACCAAGTCCGAGTCCAAGTGTTTGGTTTCAAGTCCTGAGTCCTAAGACCCAAGTCTGAGGGGTGGGTGGGTGGGTTCTGAGTTGCACGTTGTGTCCACGTCATTGGGGGGGGGGGGGGAATGCAAGACAAGTCTGAGTCAAGTCACCAGTGCTACTTAAGTACAGCATAATGGTGACTCCTGCTATTTGAAGCCCCATCGCCATGTTACTCAATAGGCTCTAGTTTACTGTATTAAGAGCAGAAAAATAATAAAGGAAGGGAAAGGAGGAAAGACAAAACAGAACGTGCCAAATCTATTTCTAAAAATAAGCTACAGTGCCTTTTTTGGGCCTTTTTACACGACCCCTAAGATCCGCTAGCCACTTAACTTTGGACCAGAGATCTTAGGGGTTCGTCACTCTTCCTGCATTCCCACCCCATCCGCACTTCCTGGCTGCTGGCTGCGTGAGGGGAGGGAGAAAAAGAGAAAGAAAAGCATGCCGCTCACCTCGTTCTGCCTCTCGTCTCTGTAAAAGTAGCTTTTAAAGGGGCGGGAGCCAAAAAACAACAACAGAAGCAAGGAGAGCCCTGCACTTACTATCGTTACACCGGATCAAATAATTTTCACCTCCAAAGAGCAGGTACCTGAAAGGTGCGCTGGGACGCGCTAAAGTGGGCGGGGTCGCACTTAATTTCCTGTTAACTCCGGAGCTGGTGGGTAAACATTTTTAAGCTCCGGAGCTGGGAGCCATTTGCCCCGGAGTTTAGGGGTCGTGTATAAATGCCCTTTGTTTGCTTGTTTGATTTTCAAAAACAGGGTGTACATGGGGGTGGGGGGTGAGTCTCGCGTGCCCAAAACTGCACAAGCAGAGAACCAAAATTAAAATGCAACTTTCGAGATCCACTCAAGAGAAAAAGCCTAGTCTGTCTCACTTTGTGTTTCTCAGGTGTGGCGGGTGTTTCTGGCAATGATGTAATGTGCGCACAAACCCATAACCAACACTAATAGGGCAAAGGGCAGTACGTGGGGATGGGGGAGAAGATCCTGAATACGAGCCTCATACCTTTAGAATGTTTGGTGAAGTCATCTTTCTAATTCCTCAAACTAGAAATGAACCTGACTGGGTCTCTCCCCCACCCCGCCTTCTCAGCGAAGGCACCAGCAGCCCCTCCAATTTCACTCTGCTGCACATGTGCTAAGTCAGCTCAATATTTGGAGACTGTTTCTTGGCTACAGTTATCAAACTTTCCATATGATTTTACTCCCTCTTTCTCTTTAAAAAAAGAAGCAACAAGAGGGGGGGGGGAAGAGTTTCATTTGAAAGGAAGGGACTAGAGATGGTCGCCTTATGAAAAACATCATGCGGTTTCATCATTTCATAAGCTTTCAAAACTTTATGAAATGAAACGAAATGGGAAAGTGTTTCATTACGAAACGAAATGAAACATTTCTTTTCCCCTTTGAAAACAAAACGTTTTGTTACTTTGTAAAATAGCTCCCATGTAAAAAGCTACCCACCAAATTTGTTGCCTCTAGGACCCAGGGAAGCCATTTTATAGAGTAATGGATTGTTTTGTTATCGTTTCATTTATTTTGTTACAATTTTTTTTTTACAAAAATAATTTTAAAATGAAACGAAACGAACCACTAGTAGAAATGAAACAAGAAAAATGAAACTCTATTTTTCCATCTTGTGCCCATCCCTAGAAGGGATGTTTTGTCAACCAAACAGTGGCTTTCTCCATTCCGAGTACGGCAAGCTCAGCCCAAGACATTTTCCTACTTGAGACCAAAAATTTGATGGCAACCCATCTTCCACATCAGTGGAGGGAGAACATGTTCCACCAAACAAGCTGCCCATGCCTAGTCCTCCCCTTCAGAATGTTGATGCAAAGCAAAGCAAAGTGTTCTGCTTAAATACCGCCCCATACCACTTCAAGTAATCTCTGGGTGGTTTACAGTTTAACTACAGTACACAGGCTACACCTCGTTCCCCCCTCCCCCCGCAAGCTGGGTACTCATTTTACCGACCTCAGAAGGATGGAAGGCTGAGTCAACCATGAGCCTGCTACCTGGGATTGAACCTCAGGTCGTTAGCACAGTTTTAGCTGCAGTACACGCATTTAACCACTGCGCCACGAGGCTCCTGCTTATGTTATGTTATGTTATGTTATGTTATGTTATGTGTACAGTACCACTAACAATCGACCCCCAAATTCCCTAATTTGTCTTTGGTGTCAACCTCTGTTATATTTTTGCGCTCAAACACCTCCATTATTAAAAGTATATAATCTATTTATTTGTTACAGCAAAATGAACAGAGAATGCTTGGTTGAACCTTTGCAATTAGGAGAAGCCTTATTGGAAAGTATGAAGGAATGGACTGATGGTGCAAGACCAGCTGTCTGTCCTCAGCTGTTAATAGGCTTCATTCCTGGTGGGCCACTCAGCTGCATATCAGAGACATTTTGCTTTCCTGAGTTTTAAATCAGCCTCTTCTTCCCCCCCCCCCCCCTCAGTCATCTCTTTCACCTTGGATTCCAGCCATGGGCTACAGTGCGGTGCAGAATGCAGCACAAATTCTTACAATGAGAAGGAAAGGGCACCGGGGTTGCATTCCGAGGGCCTTGCTGAAGCTTGCAGGTGGACTACTAGGCAACTGGCAAAAATGTAATGGAAGAAACTGCACGCTCAGGCCACCCAGAGGGGGGACTGCTACAGTTACCTGAGCAATGGCCCTCGGCAATTTGTCACTGACTTGATTCTTACAGCCTCCTCTTGAAGAGGCTTATGGACATTTTCTGGAGCGAAAAGTCCTATGCCTTTGTTTTGTGCAAAGGGCTTTTAGGCTACATTCAGTTAGCATGCACTAGTGCAGAATTTAGTGTCAAACTTGTGAGTTTCATCTACTGGCATAACATCGGCAGTGGCGATTTGTGTTAGGGAGTTCTGAGAACCATAATGCAAATTTAATTTTACCAACCCAGTGCAATAAAGTCATATGATGTTATCAATTCTGTTTCTACATCTATGATCCAAACTGCCAGGGAGAGGTCCCATAGGGGGAGAATTTTTGTCGTATTTTTTTCTCCAGCATATGTTTGAGTTTAAAAGTTGGTTTGGACATGTTTATGCGTAATCCAATGGGAAAGGCCAAATTACTCATAAAACATTTGTTTGTGGGTTCAAGTATAGGTTGCAGACAAAGTGTGAAATGCCATTTAATTTATAATATTTATTTGTCCTTATTCTGAATGTTGCAAACTGCCCAGAATGGCCATGGTGCCAAATGGGCAGGATAGAGATTGAATAAATAAATAAATAAATAAAATAAATAGAAGTTGTTCCCCTCAGACTCATCACAGCTGTCCAGGGTGTCGTTATTCTTCCTTGCCTGAGGCTGGTTTCTAACATATAAACAGTTACCTTTTTCAAAGGGTGTCCAGTCCAAGTACGATTTAGAAACCATGGAGCCCCTATTTAACAGTTGTGCCACCTTGGTTGGTAATCCTAAATGAACAAAACTGGATATATGTAGTTGTTTGGGCAGCAGCAAGCCTCTTGGCCAGAGAAAGGAGAAATATTTAAGCAGTGCATATAAATCCAGTGGGAGCCACAAGAGAAATGGGTCGTGAGGGAAGGGAGCCCTGTATGAAATCCACTTTTGTTTTCTTTCCTGGTCAAGTGATGACAAGAGGCTGAACAAGAAGACCAGTGAAATACTGAAGGAAAACTCCCCACAGAGAACAGTAGAGCTTCCTGTGGTTTCCTTGGTAACCCTGTCCTTCAACTCCATGACCCAGAGTGGCCAGTTTAAAAACTATTTACTTTAATTCTTCCTCCTCTTGTTTTCTGTTAGTCACTTCTACGGGAATGAGCTGCTCTGACAGCTTATTCCATTCAGAATGAATATTATGGCTAAAATCTCAGTGTCACATGATGCTGGTGGGGGCAAATTTCCATAAGTTAAGATGTCAGCCAAACGGATAACAGGCAATGTCTACACTGACTTCTTAAATTGGGACAGTTTGCACACACACCCCAAAATTATACTGTTATTTGCATTACTGTTATTTATGCATCCGAATGCATCTCATCTATCAGTTTTTAGATCTGATAGAATTATTGCATTGGCACCTGATAACAAGGCATAGGTGGGAAAAGTCAGATTATCAGTGAATTGGAATTGGGGGAGAGACCTACATTTGGGAGCAGATGAATTGGTCCATTTTTCTTCACCTCTTTTTACCGACAATTTTCTTTCTTTTATTCTTTTCTTTTCTTTTTTTCATAAACCTGCTTTCAGAAAATCCTATCATTGAACTGATGAAATTTGTGAACTTGAATGAGGGTTCAACTCCATCAAGAGAAAAGATATCTATCTTTTAACAGCAAACAGCCTGAAGATTTAGTAATCCCAGTTAACAACTGACCCAGAGCATCAATGGCATCAACATAAGTGTTCATTCAACAGCAGGTGCTTAATTTAACAAGGCTAGTGCAGTTAGGATGGTCAACTCAATATGCACATCTCCTGGTTGTGACACTCCATTAAAAGAAGGTGAGAGACAATGAGAGAAACCTTCCTGCAAAATGGCAGGTTAAATTTACTCACATTTTCCCATTGTTGTTAATTTTGCTCCCCCCAAAACTGTTTTCTAAGGTCGTGGTCACACCTGGGTTTCGATCCTGATCTTCTGAAGGTCCGGCTTTTCCTCTTCGTCCCATCACGTGATTTAATATGTGGGACAGGAGTTCCCACGTCCAAAGCTGGGTTTTTTATTTTAAAGTGCAGTTCAGCCCCCTTGGCCAGCAGGTGGCGCTAGCATTTTTAAAAAACGGACCACTTGGCAGGGGAAAATTAATGCTTAGAGGACCCGATTGAACTTCCTGTTGCTCCGATGTGCAGTGAAATTAAAAGAAAACATAGCCGATGGGCCCCAGGAACAGCCGGTCGGTGCTATGAAAAAAGAAAGAAAGAGAAACCCAGATCATCTGCATGGTCCCATGGCGTCTGCCTCCTTAAAAGCTGGATTTTCAAAGCGAGGCAAAAAAAAATCCCTACCTCTTCAGTAAGTCTTGGAAACCTCGCTTAAGGGAGCATTACCGGGTTTTCTTTTTTCTTTTTTTCAAAAAGCCCGGTGGCCATGGGGACGGCATTTTTAGACACAGTTTATCTAGTAATTTAAACTGCTTTTAAAGGGACGTGGGACCAGGGCCTAACTGGTCAGAAGAACCTTGTATGTTGATAATAAGGGCTCTATACACCAGTGCTTCATGGCTCAAATGCATGTGTGTGAGAGAGACAGTGGTGAGCTGTCTCCAGTTACCGGTATTCCTGAAAGAACTCCACTGCAGCCCACAGCAAGGTGCTTTAAATTACTCTTCTCTAAGGCTGGTGAGAAACAGTGCTCAGAGTTCACCTGCTCTTCCTGGCCCCTATTTGCAGGCATATGCCACCGTCCACTCAAAATCTGCAGCAGCAAAGCAAGGGGCTCAGTTTGGGCCCGATAGCGACATGTCAGCACTTGTGATAGGAAAGGCTTCTCCCTCGCTTTGCATCACTCATCCCTGTGCAATTTACCTGCCATCGTACAGAGGATTCTTTCAGGAGGAGGAGGAGCCATGTGAAAAGGGAAGATTTTAAAATAGGAAAGTGTGGGGTGGGGTGGGGTGGAATCACATAACCAAGGTGACACACTGGAGCCTTTGTTCCTACGTTTCTCCTGGGTCCCAATTCAAGTATGTTCAAGAAATGGAGATTCCAGATATATGGGAGAATGCAGAATGCCACATTGAAGTAACTCTTCAACTGTGCTTGCAACTAGAGATGGGCACGGAACGAACATGTTTTTCATTTCCGTTACCGTTTGTCATTTCCGTTATGCAACGAAATGACAAACGAAAATTGTGATGAAAATGCAACGAAACGAACAGAACCGCAAAAATTGTGGTCATTACGTTTCGTTTCCGTTAATGGCGACGCGCAATGAAATGAACTGTTTTAAATGTTAAAAAACGCCCTGGACATCCATAAAAATGCAGTGATAATTATTTATATTGTCTGATAACCTACCAGGGGGGTGGGGTCCTTAAAACGTTTGTTTTAGTCTTCTCCCATCGTGATGTATTATTCTTTTCCCTTTAAAATGGATGTCGCCACCAGCCACAAAATGGAGGCAAACAATGTGATGGGATCATGTTCAATAATAGCATGCCCAGGTTGCAGACTGGGAGGGCAGGTCTGGCAGCCACAGAGGGCATAAAAAGCTCTGGCCGGCCCCGTCCTCCTTGCAGTCTCTGGTGGGAGTTAGCGTGGGATTGCTGTCTCTGCTGCGCCTCTAGCTTCAATCCTGCCGCCTCCCTGTGTGCGTGCGTGCTGCGTACCTCTCGGTGAGTACCCTCCCTTGCCCCGCAGTGCAGTCGCTCTGCGGCTGCCTTGCACCCTGGGCAACGCCCGCCGCTGCCTTTGCAGCTTCCCTGCATACCTAGTCTATACTGTGTCTCTGTCAGCATCCATTTTTTTTAGTGTTTTCCCACTGGTCTGGGGCATTGGGGGATGCCTGTGCACGGAAATGCTTTAAAAATCGCACAAAGAGCGGATAGAAACGACAAACGAAAAAACGAAAAACGGTAATGAAATTTTTCAAAAATTTCACGACAAACGGAAACGAACCGAAACAGACCTCTCAATGACAAACAAAAAAACGAAACGCCATTTTTCTGTTTCGTGCCCATCTCTACTTGCAACAAGCAGCAATGGCTTGAGTCAGCAGCCCCAGAATATCATCCCTGAAGCTCTTTGTTGGTTAGAGACCACTTTGACAACCCCTGTACTTTGCTTGAGTCAATGCTTTGAACTGGGAATTCCAACTGGAGGTGAATCCTGGTCGCTTGGGTCTCGAATAGCATAGCAAAGCCGCTGGGTGCTTTCTGCAATGACAAGAACTGTCAGTGCAGGGCTATCTATCAGCAAGAGCGAGAGACAATGCCAAGGTTACGCCTTCCTGTGGGCCTCTTTCAGAGGTTTTGCTGGCTTTGAAGCTCTTGCAAAAAGAAAAACAGACAGGGAAATCCTACTAGGGGTTGTGGAGCCGAAAAAATTACCACTCTCTTTCTGCAGGGCTAAGCCGTGTTCTTATCATCTTGGAGGTGCTTCAAGCTCTCCCTTTTCTAGGCAGTCCTTGTCGGGGGGCCACATGTCTTAAAGGTGCCATACATGTCTTTGGGCCCATGAACAGGTAGACACGTGTTTGCACACATGCAATCAAAGGGCAAAGCAATGCATCTTATGCAAAGGTGTAGTGAGTGCAGAGCTTGGAAGTCAGTAGTTCGAAATGTTACTTGTGTCAGGTTCCTTTCCATAACCAAGATTTAACTAAGTTACTTTACGGTGGCACTATAACATGGGCTAATTTAACCCCCATAATATAAAAAGGTAAAGGTTCTCTCCGCACATATGTGCTAGTCATGTCCGACTCTAGGAGTGGCACTCATCTCTGTACTCAAGCTGAAGAGCCAGTGTTGTGCAAGTCCATGGCCACGTGGCCAGCACGGCTGCAAGGAAACACTGTTTTACCTTCCTGCTTTTTACAGCAGTACCTATTTATTTCCTTGCATTTACATGCTTTTGAACTGCTAGGTTGGCAGGAGCTGAGGTTATCAGTGGGAGCTCGCTCTGCTGCATGGCACCTGGGATTCGAACCACTGAGCTGCTGACCTTACAGCCCACAGTTTTTGGAAGCCTTAGTCCACTGAGCCACCACGCCCCATAATAGTGCAACCTTAACTATTATCCACTGTTTCAGTTAGTGCTTCAACAGGAATGAGCATAACTGCTTCTGTGTCTTTTGTTTCAGAAGCACCTCCCCGTAGCATTCTGTTTTTTCAAAATAAGTAAGAAATTGCCATATTGCTGTTTTAGTAGGCAAGGGGTTACATGCTGAAACTGACTAAAGTGGCAAGTACAAAGAATGCAATCCCTAATAAAGAAAGCAAAGCAAAGTGTTCTGCTTATATACTGCCCCATACCACTTCAAGTAGTCTCTGGGCAGTTTACAGTTTTAATTACAGTATGCAGGCTACACATTGACCCCCCTCCCAGCAAGCTGGGTCCTCATTTTACCAGCCTCGGAAGGATGAAAGGCTGAATGAACCTTGAGCCGACAACCTGGGATTGAACGGCAGGTCGTGAGCACAGTTTTACCTGCAGTACAGGCATTTAACCACTGTACCACGAGGCTCCTTCTATATCTTTGTGTACTGGTAAAGGGGCAGCTGGATAGTTCAGTGGTTTAGGTATCTGACTGTAAAGCCAGAGGTTGGGATTTCAGTTCCCCACTAAGCATCCGAGGAGAGCACTTGTGTGGTCCTGGCCAAATGTGGAGTCCTAGGTTGCCCCCAGAAAAAGGGAACAACAAACTACATATGTGTTCTCTCTACCTGGAACACCCAAAAAAGGGTTTCCATAAGTGAGAATTATGACTTCACAGCATGCAATTATTTAATTCAGGGAAGAAAACAAGACTGGGACAGACTTTTTCAAATCATTCATTCTGGAATGAGACGACTGAAATCGCTTTTGTAATTTTGGAGCAACTGATTTAAGGAGACAGATGTCTGGAATGTTGTATGCCTTTCCTCTTTTTCATTGTTCTTGTTTTCCCTCAGTCTAAATGAAAGCATCTGGATCCAGGGAAAATAGTTATCAAACTGCTGATTGTTTTGTCTCAGTGGCTCATGCCATTTGTTTTAGTTCAGGCACTTTTAACAGTTCCTATCTAACCATGAACATCGGTTTCCTTAGAACTTCTGCCCAAAAAGGCTCCTCCATTTTGTTTCTTATCCTTAGCATTTCAAAACATTGTTCTGGCCAATTCTTCATATATTTCTGCCAAAAAAGACTGGGGGAGATAAGAGAGATAATGGTGGAAACTGAAGAAAGAAACCTGTCTAGAAGGGAGTTGATCATGGTACAGTGTCTTATCACTGGTGGAATTCCAAAGAGCAGGCACTCCTTTAGTTATGTCAGGAAGGGTTTGCCAGGGAGGCCTCTGCATGGCTATAACATTACCTAAAAAGCTGAAGTGCTCCAATATTAGAGCTTTGATTATAACCACAACCTGTCAGACTCTTGGAATAAGGATGTGAAGAATACTCACTAAATTCCCTGTTCTTGTCAATGGTACAAGATGCCTCAGTAAAGAATTTTCAGGCCCTACAAGAATCTGATAGTTGTTGTGAGTTTTTTGGGCTGTTTGGCGGTGTTCTGGGAGTTTTTCTTCTTGACGTTTCACCAGATCCTGTGGTCAGCATCTTCAGAGGGCAAGAAGCTCAGGGAACTAGGAGTTTTCTTTGTGCGCTGGGGTATAGAGTGAGTGAGAATGTGGGGTTTTAAAGTTGTGGGAAAGAGGAAACTTGTCCTATGCAGGAGAATAGGTGTTAATCATTGTACTGTGATGGAGTGATTAAGAAGTTTCACTGCCATCAGGGATGGCAGCAGTCCTTCTCTGTAGTTGATGGGTGTCATTAGCTGTTCTATTGTGTGAACTGATCACTGGTGCTTGTGGTTGGGTGGGAACCATTGAACTTTGATCTTTCGCAGGCTGTAGCTTTCAGTACTGGAAGCCAGACTTTGTTGATTTTTAGACTTTCTTCTTGTTTGTTGAAGCTATGTTTAACTCCCATGATAGTGCCACCTTAACTATACAAGAATCATTCTCTGTTCTCCAGCATGAGAGTGAGAAAATGAGACCCCTACCTGTCCCTCCAATGTGCATCTGTAAAACAACAGGAGAGGCTGAGGCAGCTCTTCCTTGTTCTCTCCCTTTACTTTTCATGCAGTGGAGTGCAGGGAGGGCTATACAATGGTTGCAGTGATCACATTTCTGCACAATTCATTTTATTAGTGGCATTCCCCAGTGCCTTTCTCCTGAATAAAAAAAAAAATCATGCGCCAAACCAACAGTAGCAAGGAGGGCCACAATTTCACCTTCCAGCAATCCAAGAAACAAGAAAGAGACACAAGTACAGTGGTACCTTGTATAAAGTAATTAATTCGTTCCAAATGAAATTATGTTAAGCAAATTTTCCTTTATACAAATTTCCCATAGGAATGCATTGAAAACAGAATGATCCCATTTTTATATTGTACAGATTTGCCCCATAGGCGATTCTGTTAAGCAAATTTCCCCTATCTCTGGATTTTTTTATGTTGTGCAAATTTTATGTTATACAAACTGTTATACAAGGGTCCACTGTATTTGCATCCCTGTCCAGATGTCAGGAAGGAAGGTAAGTATTTGTCTTAGAGGTACCACTGTATTCAAATTCTTGACATTCTCATGCAAACACGGATTCAAGGCATGGAAGATAATTCTAAACTGCAATAAAGTATTAACTGTTAGCACCGGGAGATGGTTTTCCCATTCAAAACACATAAGAGGTTTCCCTGGTTCCCAGTCCAAACCAGCAGCTCAGACTTGACTTCTGAGGTGAGGACCAGTACGTTTCCTGGCTCCCCTCAGCCCCCATTTCTGCTTCTGGCAAACACAGTTTCCTCCCTCTGCTGGTTCGTGCCGGAACAACTTTGAGCCATTAGCTTTCTGTCCTAAAAATAAAAAAAAATCTTTAAAATAATAATTGGAGTAACAGCAGAAGCTCGAGAACAGCCACAGTGAGAACTTTTGACAGCTGCAGCAGCTGGCTTCCCACTTTCCCACTGAAGTTCCGATTTATTAGAATTATATGGGCATTATCTCAGCAGTAAAATGGAACATCTGGAACAGTTTCTTTTGCTGCCTCTAATTGCCTCATTATTTCCCCCCAGAAAGCGTAACCTGCGCTTGGGTAACTGGCATGAGGAAACCCAGTGGCTCTTTGTCAGCCTTGACATTCAGTTTCAATGTTGATTGCAATGGTTAAGGCAGCTGAGAGAAAGTAAAATATTCAGGTCAAACAAATTGTCCTACTGGAGGAAGAGCAAAGAAGCCTAGTTTGGAATTAGTTGGAACTTAGGCTGATACTTCAAGTCCATCTCATCGCTGTTCACAGTCCTGCTTGGGACCAGTACAAAGTAATCTAACCGCACGTCCATTGCAGGATGAGGGGAGTTCGCAACCACGCCCCCTGAACTGTGATTTAAGCGGGATGAGAGATTCCCCTCCCTGGCCTCGGGAATCTGCCCATCACGCTTCTCATTCTGAGATGAGTGCACATGAGGTAAGGCTTGTCACACAACGTACCATTCTCCATCTAGTTGCAGGAGTGCGAAGTGCCATTCGCCAGTACATTCCCTATGGAGTCAGCAGAGAGATTAAAAGACAAATGCCTCAAACTTAGCTCCATAACGCATTGAAGGCAAGGCTTCGGAGAATCGAAACATCGAAAAATGGAAGGTTGGGCCAAAAAAAAAAAACAGAATACAAAGGCATGGAATTTCATATCTCATTATGGAACGAGGACGTGCAGTAACATTCATGCCGGTATCATCCATCACGCCTGTGCATACATGGGAACAGGGATATGAAGTAACCATCTTAGTTTGAGGATTAGTGATGGTTTCTAGAAAAAAGAGGTAAGGATACAGAGTGGGAATCAAGGAAAAAGGTAAACCTTACCAATTTTCCAAAACAGTATCAAGCAGGCAAGTTTCTTTGCCATGACATACTTCACTTGCCTGCTGCTCTGGGCCCAGAAATGGAAGAAAGGTGAAATACCAACAAAGGATGAACTGTTGAAAGAAGTTACTGGACATTGCGGAACTAGATATGCTCTCGGAGGCATTGCGGGATCAACCAAGACACTTTGTAAATGAGAGCTGGAAGATGCTATATAACTGGGCCCAGAAGCAGACAAATGAATAAGGGAAAAAACAGATATAAGGATGTCTGTACAGTGCTTGCTAAAACCCATGGAAGATTTGCAGATGGCCGGACAATGGCAAAATCCTTAGTCCATTTGTATTAGTAGTTGACTTCACTGTTTGTGTCTTCACTTCTAAGTCTCCCCTTTTTTGCATTTATTTTATCAGTCTGGTCGTTGGAATGTTTGTTTTGTTTTGTTTTGTTTGCTTCTGTTGTATGTACATAATTAAAAAAAAATACTTTGCTTGCCTGCAAATGAGAGGGCTTGTGATATGCACAACACCGCAGGACTGCAAACCACAATTCAATTCACTGCAAAAGGCTTTTCGGAGTTTTTGAGGGCTCCTTATTCCCAGTCTTCAGTTACTGATTGGAATCTGGAAGTTGAGTCATGGCAACTGGACTTTTTTTTTTCTTGAGAGATTGAAACGTTTCACTGCTCATTCAAACAGCTTCATCATTCTGAAGAAAGCTAGTTGCCAGTCCTCCATTTTACAGCTCACTTTGACCTCTTGTCATCCTGGTCTGTAATAGGCTCATAAGATGAACAATGGCCTGAATAGGCTCGTTAGGTAGACAACAGTCTCAATAGCTTTAAGGTGAACAATGGCCTAAAGTGCTGAAACCCATAAAGTATGGGTCGTTAGCTATGGCCTTGGTGGTGAAGACGTGAAGTATTTTTGATTTGTCTAGGTATTGTTGAAATCACAGCCTGATAAGTGGCAGATAGACTGTGCCTGAGCCCCCCACCTCTGTTGAGGGAGGGGGGTTTCAGTGCTCACATGAATGGCTTCCCTGACCCCTCTCTCAAACCACCTCTCTTCTCAGTCTAATATGTGTATATCCTTCCTCATCTTTGAATGAGTGCCCTTTGTCCTTCAAGTGGAGATGTACTGCTGATTCTGGTCCTGAGCTCTTACCCCTCCTATGTTGGGGCATCCTAACGAGCCTATTCAGGCCATTATTCATCTTATGAGCCTATTTTAGACCAGGGTGACAAGAGGTCAAAGTGAGCTATAAAATGGAGGACTCACAACTAGCATTTTTCCAACTGATGAAGCTGTTTGGATCAGCAGCAAAACGTTTCAATTTCTCAAGAAAAAGAAGTCAAGCTGCCATGACTCAACTTCTAGATAAACGCAAATGGATGACTGAGAATCTTCACAGACATATTACTGATTGAAAGAAGTTCAGTGCACTTAGTGGAGAGCCCACCCAGCAAACAGGCCTGGGAATCAGAGTTTCCTCCACCCTATAAAGCAATGCTTTGGGATTTGATTGTCTCATTTGTCATGAGTCCTCCTCTGATTCCTTCCGCTGCTAATCTCAGCATTTCAAGTAGAGATGGAGCCGCTCTTCATTTCTTAAACTGGACCTGTTGTCTCCATCCGGCTGCAGTGAGAATTTTCTTTGGCTCATTATTAAATAACAACTTTCTCAAATTGATGCATTTCTTCAGAAGCATCAAGGAAAACATGGTATTTAGAAAGACTGGATGTGAATGAGGATGAAACGGGGGGGGGGGATTCAGCCATCCAAGGAGAGGGGCTTTGAATTTTCAGCTTTAAAAAGTCCAGCATGAAAAGCTGAATGTTTGAACTATTGAATTAATTATGTATCATGATTGTTTAAGTAATTATACCACCACCAAATTCTGTTTGGCGATAGCCCCAGCAAAGAACCTTGGGGCAACTCAAAAAACTTAATCTAAATTGAACACTTTAAACTTATCTAGGTATATTCTTCATACATACATTTGATGAAGTGGTAAAACATCTTAGTCATTAAGTGTGATGACGCACTTCTCTCTCTCTCTCTCTCTCTCTCTCTCTCTCTCTCTCTCTCTCTCTCTCTCTTTCACACACACACACACACACACACACACACACACACACACACACACACACACACACACACACACACCTTCACTCGCACTCTCACCGAGCAAACACGCTGTGCTGGAAAAGAAGCACTCCAGGTGCATTCACCTCTCTCCTATCATCATCCTCTTTCATCACCTTCTTCTCCCACAATTTTCAACCCTCATTAATAACCCCAAAGCTCTTAATTGTTGTCTGTGCCTTTCTGGAGTGCGTACTGACGGTGTTGCTGCCCGGGGCCTTTTCAACAGAGGAAAACATGTTTCCTTGCAATCATCAGTGGCCTTGTGGTTTTCCTGCATGAATAATCCACTTGTGTTCTGTCTGGAGTGGTTTGGAGTGTAGGGGGCTGAGAAAATGTACAGAGGGGAGGAGAAGGGGAAAAGGGGGAAGAGATGTTTTCTTTTCACTATCCAGCTGGTGGGGGGTACAACCAGGCAAGGAAGGCAGCAGAAAAATGCCAGCATGTGTGTGCAAGGGTGAGTGAGCAACTGAGCAGCAAATCTCCATAAGAAAAGAGATTCTTGGCCACTAAACTCAGCTTTTCACAGAGGCAGGCCCTGAAGGAGCTCGTTTTTGTGGTCACCTTATGGAGTTGGCACAGCACCGCCAGCCAACACTGCCACCCACTGTAGAGCCCACTTTACCCATTAGGGACAAGACGGCCGTCTTGACCCTCCTCAAGGGGACGTCAATGACACAAGATCCTCTCCCTTGTCCTCCCTCTTCTCGAACCATAATATATTCTGTTTTGGCTGCTTTCACAGAGAACAATGTAATCTCTTGCTCACAGGACAGGATGGGTTCCAGGAACGCGGTCTGGATAATTTCAAACGTACTCCCAATTCTAGGGGCTGGGAGTGATTAAAGGCCAAATCAAAGAGGCCATTTCCTGTGTAATAAGTTATGTTCCTCAGGTACACAGAGGAGGGAGAGTTTGCTTGCATTTGCACTTTCTTCTGGCCCCTAGACTCTCCTGCCAAATCCCCCACAGTGTAGCAAAATGAAGAAGAGGATCATGGGCCCCATCTTCTCTTTCCAGCTGGCAGAGAATTTTAAGGCACCCAAGACACACACAGCAGGACTTAGATTTCTGATGATCACTGGATAGTTTGAGTTTGTTGGGCGGAGGAAAGACTTACTTACTTACTTTACTTACTTACTTACTTTACTTACTTACTTACTTTATTTATTTATTTAGTTCGTTAGTTTGTTCGTTAGTTCGTTAGCTAGCTAGCTAGTTAGTTAGCTAGTTAGTGAGTTAGTTTTATTTTATTTTAGCATATTTTTACCCCACCCTTCTCCTTGGAAAAGGACCCAAGGTGGCTTAGAGCAGTGTTTTTCAACCTTTTTTGGGCAAAGGCACACTTGTTTCATGAAAAAAATCACGAGGCACACCACCATTAGAAAATGTTAAAAAATTTAACTCTGTGTCTATATTGACTATATATAAAGTAATTCTCTTTAATAGGAATCAAATAAACACAAAGAAAGTATTTTATAATTACTTTATTATGAAATAGTAAACAGAAATATGAAAAATTATAAAATACTTTATTCAGTGCGCAACCTGGGCCTGTTTGGCTGAACACAAAGCTGATATTCTTCAGCTTTTCCAATGGCACACCAGGCAACATCTCGCGGCACACTAGTGTGCCGCGGAACAGTGGTTGAAAAACACTGGCTTAGAGTAATGAGGGACTGAGGGACAATATACAGTCCAGTACGAGAAAGGGTTAAAATATTCTAGATAGATAGATAGATAGATAGATAGATAGATAGATAGATAGATAGATAGATAGATAGATAGATAGATAGATAGATTAGGTGTGGCATGAACATTAACAAAAGAAAATCCTGGCGATATCCCAGCGAGTGATCTCATACCTTTGGCTGGGTTTTGCAGGGAGTTATACCCAGGTGGCAAGCACCTGGACTATTTTGGGAAATTCCCTGTATTGGGGGAAAGAGGTGGCATCTGTGTGTGGATCTTGAGGCAGATTTAAAAAACTACAAAACCAATGGCACCTCTGGTGGCTTACATCCCAGACATGATAGCCACTATACAAGTAGGAGCTTGTTTTTACTCTGCAGTGGACATTTCAAATTGCTTCTTTGCCATTCCATTAACTGAACACAACCGGCCAAGGTTTGCTTTTCCCTTTGATAACAAATATATTGCTTCATACATTTGATCCAAGGTTTTCACAATTCCCCAGCTATTGCATATGCTCATGTCACACGCGTGGGATAATCTTGATGCAGAAGATTGCCTTTGTGTGGCCAGCTATGTCGATGACATCCTGATATCTGGGAGGACTGAGGAGGAGTTTAGGGGAATTGACACAGCAGTTGTGCATTATGTCTGCGAAGATTCTCAGTCATCCAGGTGAGTTTATCTGGAAGTTGAGTCATGACAACTGGACTTCTTTTTCTTGAGAGATAGAAACATTTCGCTGCTCATCCAAACAGCTTCCGATGCAGCTGTTTGGATGAGAAGCTAAACATTTCTATCTCTCAAGGAAAAGAAGCCCAGTTGCCATGACTCAGCTTCCAGACAGTTGCCCATTGGCAATCAGTCATGCCAAAGATGGACAACTGATTGCACAGTTCAATCATAGACTCATAGAGCAGTGACGTTGGAAGGGGACTACAAGAACCATCAAATCCAATCCTCCCCAGGCTCCAAGCAGGAATACACATCAGTTGTATAATTCCTTGTTGCCAGATGTGATGCCCAGCACATTTATGATGGCACAACCTTCCCTTGCTCCAGCACAAACAGGATACTAGCAAATGAGTGCAGTCAGGAAAAGTAATTTCCCTCATCTCTAATTTGCCTTGCCAGATACAAATTTAGTATATGCATGTGTTTTTATTTTACTTTCTGGCACATTCCTACATATACTTGACTGAATTCAGTGGGGGTAGCATTTGAAGAAGTAAATATAGCTGTTCCATTCATACAGGTTAAACATCAGCACTGTTTCCAAAAACAGTTGTTGTTGTTGTTGTTGTTGTTGTTGTTGTTGTTGTTGTTGTTGTATTGTTACAGTCATAACTGACTCTTTGTAACAACAGAGCCCAAATGAGGAAAGAGCACTGCCGATAAACACACATGCATTGCCTTGTTTCCAGAACAGAGTTAAATCCTCCTTGCCTAGTTCTGGACCAGGGATGGGAGAGTCAGTGGTGCTGTCCTAACTCAACACAGTCTGACATTCTGACAAGTCCTTTGCACCCGTTTCTCTTGACTTCAGTCACATGAGAAACGGGTTATAAAAGGTTAATGCCCTGGCACATGGAGGGGTTGAATTGTTCATTCAAGTGGCTAGTGTTACACATTTTGCCCTTTGCAAATCCTGCTGCTTCCCAGAGGTTGAACATGCTACCTTTTGAACCACAACTCTTAGCATCTATGCTGCTTTGGAGCTCCTGGGAAGTACAGTGGTCCCTTGTATAAAGGACATACTACCTTTTGAACCACAACTCTTAGCACCTATGCTGCTTGGGAGCTACTGGGGAGTACAGTGGTCCCTTATATAAAGGAATTAATTCATTCTAAATGAAATTATGTTAAGCAAAATTTCTTTTATACAAATTTCCCATAGGAATGCATTGAAAACAGAATAATCCCTAATTGCGACCATTTTTATGTTGTACGGATTTGGCCCATAGGGGATTCTGTTAAGCAGATTCCTCCTATCTCTGGAATTTTTTTATGTTGTACAGATTTTATGTTATACAAACCGTCTGTATAATTAAGCTCTTCCCCAGGTGATTTTTCTAAACTCTGGACATACTGGTTCATTTCTGTACAGGAAAATCCAGAATATGCACATTTCCACTGCAGAATATGATTCTTTCTGGTTTTCAAGTGATGAGAGAGAGAGAGAGAGAGAGAGAGAGAGAGAGAGAGAGAGAGAGAGAGAGAGAGAGAGAGAGAGAGAGAGAGAGAGAGAGAGAGAGAGAGAGAACAAGGCTTATCATGCCCTGCAGGTGGCAGTACATTTCTCTGGAGAGCCGTAATTTTCCTCTGAGCTTGATGACATTTTTGGTTGATGTTGTCATCTTTCATTTTGAATTTTCCAAAGAGGGCCCTCATGGGCTGTGTAGGAGGGAGGGGGTGCCTGGATGGCCTTGTTTTTTATTCAGAGGAATGAAAAACCACCAGTTTCAGGCAGCTCTTGCTTCTATCATAGTCGGACCCCCATACTGCCGTAGTGTAGACCTTATTTATATGCTGTGTGTATGATACATATCAAGACAGCCATTCCCATGGCAAGGCTGGGGTCTCTGCATAACATCTGACATCTATCATAGTCTGTGGTGAGGCAGCTTTCAGGGCTTAAGATGCTCTGACTGTGAAAAAACTGGCCTATGAGCAAGCACTCAGCCACAATCAGGCTTGTCTTGACTTTGTCCTGAAAGGGCTCAAGGGGCTTAGCTTGAGCTAAGGTTCCCTAAAGTCTTGCTCTGAAACAGGTATACAGTAGTTGGCGTTGACTTCATTTTCACCTCTCCACTTTCCTGTCACCCTCCATCACTCTCAATCACACCTCGTTTCTCACCATCTGCCTCTCTTTCTTGTGGCACAGTGGTTAAATGCCTGCATTGCAGGTAAAACTGTGTTCAGGGGTTCAATCCCAGGTAGCAGGCTCAAGGTTCACTCAGCCTTCCATCCTTCTGAGGTTGGTAAAATGAGTACCCAGCTTGCTGGGGGGAGGCAATGTGTAGCCTGTAAACTATAATTAAAAACTGTAAACTGCCCAGAGACTACTTGAAGTGGTATGGGGCAGTATATAAGCGGACCACTTTCTGGTATACACACTTATTGTCTCCTTCAAAGCTTGGACAAATTATTATTTTTGAATGTGGTTCAAGGGTTCTCTGCCCAGCAATACCTGATCTGCCCTATCCCGAGGTCTCAGAGGAATAACTATAGGTGAATTTCCCTCCGTCACTTAAGAGAGCACACATTTATTTAAGATTCTGTCTATATTTAATTATGGATGTAAAGATGCCATACATGCTATAAAGTGGACATGCTTTAAGGGTAGTATTCAGTGCCTTGAATACACTTTTGTAAAGGGCATGCTGAAATCTGAAGTATATTAATTGCCTCCTCCTAAAATCAATCACCAGGCTCCCTGAATTACAGCCCCTCAAAATTCCAAATGGGTCTAATGCACATGCTATGTCAGCTAAAGAAGACCAAGCTGAAGCATGTGTGAGATACTGCTGTCTTACATATGATCCATTTTTTTCATGACAACAGTCCACCTTCATTCCCCTATGAAGCAAGGTAAGGGAGTGGGGGCGGTGTATGCCCCGTGGTCCTTTGTTTGAAGAATGGGGGTGTGAAACCCAGTACTTAAGAAGCAGCTTTTACAACTGCCCTTCCCACCTCTTACCAGACTTCTGCCCTGGCTGCAACACCATCTACAGTAGCCATGGATTTTAAGAACATCTAAAAGTTACATTCTGGTAAAGCGCATCTTTTACCACATATGAACTGCTGGGACCTGCTTTGGAGAAGAGTTATTTAAACTCAAAAGCTTGCAATGTTCCTTGTTTTATATTTTTAATAGTGGCTTTTAAAGGTATCGTCTGTAACCTATTTTTGCAATCGTGTTTTGTGATGGCCACAGGGCTCAACCCCCTTCCCCCCCCCATTAAAAAATCAGAGAATCAGAGAATAGTGATGTTGGAAGGGGAATATAAGACCAACAAGTCTGACCCCCTGCTCCATGCAGGAATACAGTGGTTGTAATTAAGGGCTCTCATATTGTGGTTTAGAGCCTCATCGTGGTTTGTGTCCAAGCAGGGGGTACACCAGCAAGAATTATGGTCCAAGGCAGAACCCTGGACAGCTCCAAGTGAAGTTCAGCCTGGACAGTCTGGTAGAAAAGGACCATAAATGTCATCCTAGCAGCAGAAAACATGAAACAGACACTCAGCGTCAAATCACACATTTAAGGGAAATATTTGTGTTCTGCTATGACCGTGTTTTCCCACCAGGGACTCAGTTCCTTCAAAGGACCATTTGCCAGCAATCATATTTTTGAGCTTCTGTTTATCCCCAGTGACCCATCACCAAACAAAAGCAAGCTAATTTGCAACATGTGGATTTAAACAAGTTTATGCTTGGATAAATAGATGCCTGTTACTTTCAGTGACATGCTAACTGTATTGGTGTAGCTTGGACTTTAAACAGAGCTGTGGCTCCATCAGAGCAGCTGGTGCCATTTCTTCTGAAGACATATCTTTGCATGGTATGAGGCCTTTCTTCATTTACCAAATGTTGACGTTAGCAGGGCCAAGAGAACTGTGCCTCTTTTATCGTTTGCAGCCCTCAAAGAGCAGGGCAAAGCAGCTATTTCATCTCAGGGAGGTGTTGCAAGATGTGCTGTATTTTCTGGGAGAGCAGGGCCGCACCACAGCCCAATGCTGTGAGCTATTCCACACTCTCATTACTTCTTGGTCTCTGGTGTTATGCCCTGAACATGGAAGAATATCATTTAGGTATCAGCACAACCTCCCAAGTCAGGTTTGAAGTACAAGAAATGCAGACGTCAGGAAGTGCATTCTGGAACTGTTCTCTGAGGATCCTACCCATGTAAAGTACAGTCTGCAGATGGACAATCTGTGTCTGCAAAATAAGTTCAGTGTACTATCTTGACTTCCACTAGTTTCATGCTTGGGTGCTATAGCATCCCCATAGTGGTCTCCTTCCTTCCTTCCTTCCTTCCTTCCTTCCTTCCTTCCTTCCTTCCTTCCTTCCTTCCTTCCATGGCGAAAGGTAAAATACCGGGTTGTAATTTCAAGATTTACCACCACTTTTCTCTGTGATGGCTTGTTTCATTGTCTCCCCTTTTTGTTACAATTGTGAAATGGAGAGGCATAGTGTTACTGTATGTATTCAGAATCGTTTTGCATATACAGTGGTACCTTGTATAAAGGAATTGATTCGTTCCAAATGAAATTCTGTTAAGCACATTTTCCTTTGTACAAATTTCCCATAGGAATGCAATGAAAATGGATTAATCTCTAATTGCAACTGTTTTTTCTATTGTATGGATTTGCCCCATAGGCAATTTTGTTAGGCAATTTCCCCCTATATTTATTTATTTTATTTATTTATTTATTTAACTTATATGCCGCCCACTACCCAAGGTCTCTGCTTACAATAGGCAATTTAGAATAGTTAAGAGTAAAATATCATTTCCCCTAAAATCTAATATCTGGATATTTTTTTTCCTTTAAGCAGATTTTTTGTTAAACAAACCACTTATTATATAAGGGGCCATGGTATATGCTAGCATATTTTTCCCCGGGGGGGGGGGATATTTCCTGTTAAAGCAGGGGTAATCAATGTGGTAGAATCCTCTGCACTTTTGTTTTGAATGACAGCTCCCGTAATCCCTGATTATTGGTCATGGTTCCTGGGGCTGAGAATTGTGTTCCAACACATTTGCTTTGCCCTAAAGCATTTTAAAAATTAGGGCTGGACAGCCATTCAGCAAACACAACAATAATAATAATAATAATAATAATAATAATAATAATAATAATAATAATAATAATAATAATAATAATAATAATAATAATAATAATAATAATAATAATGTGGTCCCAGTGGTAATCAGCACACTGGGTGCGATGCCTAAGGAGCTAAGCAAGTATTTAGAAGAAATTGGATTTGACAAAGTCACCATCAGTCAGCTGCAGAAAGCCACCTTACTGGGGTCTGCTCGCATAATTCACCGATACATCACATAGTCCTAAACTCTTGGGAAGCGTTCAACTAGTGATTGGTAATACAAAATCCAGCGTAGTCTGTTGTGTGATGATGATGATGATGATGATGATGATGATGATGATGATGATGATGATGATGATACAGTGGAACCTTGACTTACGTCATTAATGCGTTCCAGTGGTCTAGACTTAAGTCAAACATGACTTAAGTCAAACGAACGTTTCCCATAGAAAGTAATGGGAAAGCAGATTGATCCATTCCAGATGATGAAAAAGACCCCCCGAAAACAGCAATTTAACACAGATTTGACTGGGATAGGAGATTCCTTCTGGGGATGTAAATGAAATGTCTCTTCAAAGAGAGGAGGAGGCAGTGGAATTATAGTCCACAAGTTATATGCCTCCACTTTTTAATGTTCATAGCAACAATGTCTAACATTTAAGTTTTACTGATTTTTAACCTGACGTTCCAAGTTCTTCTATGCTTACCATTAGAGTTGCACAACTCTATGCTTACCATTGTGGACCAGACTTCTGCAGCCAGATTTTTTACAAGACTGAGCCGACTGTCTAACCAGCAAGGCCAGCCCCGAGCTCCCGGCCCTTCTTCTCCTCCAGCAGCAGTGGCGGCTTCGGTGAGGCCGAGGACCAGCTCCAGGTGCTCTGAGCTGGCCTCGCTGAAGCCGCCGCTGCCGGAGGAGGGGAAGAAGGCAGGAGCAGTTTGGAGGCGGCAGCCGCGATGCTGGGTTGTGGCTGCCGCCCAATTCCGGTTCCTTGCGCCGGGGCTCCGAGATGTAAGTCAAAGCCTGCGACTCAAGTCAAACAGGCCCCTTCTTGCTGCAAGTCAAATATGATGCAAGTCAAGCAGTATGTAAGTCAAGGTTCACTGTAATAATAATAATAATAATAATAATAATAATAATAATAATAATAATAATAATAATAATAATAATAATAATAATAATATCTGCTCACATATTTTGCCGATACATCACATAGTCCTAAATGCTTGGGAAGTGTTAGACTAGTGTTTTGTAATACAAAATCCAGCATAGTTATCTTGTCTGCTGTGTGATAATTTAATAATAATAACCAGGCTCATTGCCTGTGGGAGGAGCCATCCAAGCTGTGGTCTTATTCCCAAAACTCAGTGGCCCGTCCCAGACGAGAACTAGTTATCCAGAAAGCAAGCCAGAGGAAAGGGGGGGGGGAGAGGGAAGGCAAGTGTTGTTTAATGAGGTGACTTCCAGTTGTAAATGAAACAGAGGGCGGGGTACATCATGTGAACTCTGACCCCTGCTGTCCATCTCGGCTTTTATCTGGGAGTTTTATGAGCTGCATAAGCCTCTTCGAGAGACCCACCGCAGCCTCTGAGCATCACAGCAAGGGTTGTGAAAGGAGAAGAAAGAATGAGAGTCAAGAGCTCTTGTGAGGAGAGGACAGAGGACAGAGCAAAACACTCCTGCCATGAGGCGGGGCTGGGGGGGGGCTGGGGAGTGGAGGAGAGAGACTGTACTCCTCTTCAGAGCCCAACTCTTGGGTGATTTTGAACTTGCTGCATGTCAGCAGCTGCTTCATTCCCAACCTTCCATTCCACTCCCAGCATGTTTCTTAATTTTCCAGACTGCATTAAAGGTATGGTATGGTAGATTGGTTGAAGATCAGGAGTATTCTCATCATTGATGATACTCTTGGCAATTTTTCAATCTTACACAGATCAATTTAATTCATGTCTGAATGCAGCAATTGGCAAATTGAATGTTGAATTGTTGTTTTTGTTGTCCTTCGCCCTTGGTTAACCTGGGTTATTGTCAATACATAACACTATTTGATTATTCAGGGGTTTCAACGGCTTTCTTGCCTTTTCGTCTCTCCGGTCATTAACCCCCCCCCCCAAAGCCCAGTTTTTGTTCAGGTTGTGCCTTTTGAACGAGCTGGGGGGTGTTGGAAGTAGCAAGGCTCATCTGATTCATCACATTACTTAATGAAAGCAAGCTGTCTGAGAACTTGGTACATGTCGTGCTTTATTGCCCACTATTTGGAATCCATTGTGAAAGACTTTTGAAATTCATCTTAGAAAAATATCCTGGTAGATCTGACGAAGAAAAGCTCAAAATCTTACTCTGTGATAGAGATAAATTTGTTACGTTTCGAATGGCAAGGTTCTGTTCTTTATTTATTAAATTGAAAGTTGCTTTAACTACTTCTAATAATCAAATTGATATCTAGGTTTCTGTACCCTCAGGCCCCTTTTTATCTATTTGTATCTTTATTTTATTGATATTTTTATTTTACTGTTTTTACTTGATGCATTTTGCAATGGCCCTGTGAGCCACGCAATAAAATTTATATGATGATGATGATGATGATGATGATGATGATGAATTTTCTAAACTGGTGTCTGTATCAGACAAGTTATTATGCCATCATCCAATAGTGGAACAGAATTTCAACGGTACATATATTCATTTTCAATTGGGGACAGAGATAGAGAGGAAGAATCCAAGAGAACAAATGAGCTAAAATTAGAGATGGCCGCAAGCCAGGAAAAGTGGTTGTTTGTGACAGTTTGCACTTCATTGCTATGAACGAACCTTGAACTTTCACAAACTTTCTGACGAAATGAACTATTTTGTGGCTTATGTAATTTTGGACTTCTAGAGGGGTAGAATGGGCCCCGTGTGAGTCAGAGATGCCAAATTTACAGAAAATCTTTAGCTGATTCTCCTCCCCACCCACTCCAGGTTTGTCAAAGATTTGAGACGTCTGCCCCAGCAAAGTACTTTTTAGCCTCTGGCTTGAGGAATCCTGGGTGCCACACAGTGGAGTGAGCTCCCGCTGTGAACGCCAGCTCCTGCCAACCTAGCAGTTCAAAAGCATGTCAATGCAAGTAGATAAATAGGTACTGCCGTAAAAAGTGGGAAGGTAAAACAGAGTTTCCTTGCAGCCATGCCGGCCACGTGGCCATGGACTTGCACAACACTGGCTCTTCGGCTTGAATATGGAGATGAGCACTGCCCCTAAAGTCGGACACGACTAGCACGCATGTGCAGGGGGGGGACCTTTGCCTTTATCTTGAGGAAACTTCAAGGAATGGTTAATGCAAGGGAACTTGTGGCATGGCATTGCTTGCCATGAGGTGGACTGAGGAGGGCAGAAAAAGGGTTCAGGATGGACAGACTAGCTACCTAAGCTCCCTCTTCTCAGCCTGGGTGCTGAAAAAGTGAAACCACCAGCTGAGCTGCCCATGGTGCAACTCCTATAACCAGCTGCTCCCATAGAGTGGACTTAGAGATCCATGGTTGGCTGCCTGACCTGACAATCAATCCTACACGTTCTCTGGGTCGAACCCAGTGTTGTCTATGGATGTGATAGAGGGCCATCAAGCTGTCTGGCTAGGGACGATGTGTCAAAAATGAATGAATCGCCAATATTCGGCATTTCGTTTTGTCCCGGGCATGTTTCCCCAAAGCACTCTGAAATGAAGCACAAAATGGCCTAATTAGCTGGGTTTAAGTCATCAGTAAATTTGATAAGCATTCCCTACAGCCCCTCATCCAAGTCATGGATAAGAATGTTGAAGAGCACCAGGCAGGCACTTTCAAGTGGGGCCAGGTATGAACTCAAGTGGCTCTTCCGCCACTTGCTGGACCAGGTTTTATGTAGGGAGCTTGGCGGGGCTTCCTTGGAGCCCCTGCCCATATCCCGGAGAAAGGAGGCCACCATGGGACATCCCAGGTCCTTCCTGTGCACACAGATCAGGAAGGCCCACTTACACAGGTACAAAGGTATGGAGAGCCAGGTGTGTGCTGAGACACCTCTCCTCTGCTGCCCTGCAAGGAGAAGGACCTAGGGCAGGGAATCGAGCAGTGGGGCTGGAACCAAGGAACTGGAGACAAAGGGAAGGTGAGGGGGGTGAGCATGAGTGAGGAGAGGGAGTGGAGCATACCAGCGAGCAGGGGAGATGGTCCCTTGTCTCGGAACTGGAACCAGGAACAAACCGTGATAAGAGAATATCCCAACCCAGTGCCAGGCACAGTACTGTCATGCTCTGATCCCGCTCTGGGGGCGTGGTCGAGACAAATTTCAACTGTTGTGCGACGGACGTGAAGTAATATTTTTTTGTACCGGTCTAAAGCGCAACACTTACAGAGACAAGATGGATGTGAAGGAACTGCCAAAGTGGGTTGGGGAGGTGTGTGTGTGTGTGTGTGTGTGTGTGTGTGTGTGTGTGTGTGTGTGTGTGTGTGTGTGTGTGTGTGTGTGTGTGCGTGCAGGGGTGGGGTGGGCAACCTAAAGTCACCTCATCCTTACCTGGCCAGGGGCCCACCCACTTACTCTGCATGGCTGTGAAAGCTTGGCTATTTAGGGATGCATTTGGCAATTGTTAATGTATTTTTTATGCTCCCCGTGTTTGATGTTTGTTATTATTTATTTATTTATTTTATTTTATTTTTACAACTTATATGCCGCCCACTACGCAAAGGTCTCTGGGTGGCTTACAATCAAAAATTAAAACTGTTAAAACATCAGATATCAATAAATAATTAAAACAATAATAAAAACTTACACTAAAATCATTACACTAAAATTGCCATCATTATTTTGTCATTGCCTCGTGCCAGGCTATTTGTCTGTCTTTACTGTTTTATTGTATTTATGTGTGATTTTGTTTTTTCGTTTTCATATGTTTTGTTCTATGTAAACCGCCCAGAGTTCCCTCTTGGAAAATTGGTGCGGTATACAAATATAAACATAAATAAATAAATATTTATATTCACACAATCCACAGCTACATGAGGACTATCAAATGCTTATCCAAGGGGACAACCAATACCTACTTCTGCAAATGCTCGAGTGTTTTACAAGCTGTAACCTCATTACCATTCCCAGCACCAAATGGAGAAAGGAGGACTATGGATGGCTGGGGGAACAGTAGTGGAGTATATTGATTGGGGTTTCTGCATGGCAGGGGGTTGGACTGGGTGTCCCTTGAGGTCTCTTCCAACTCTATGATTCTATGATTCCAGGCAATTCAGGAACCTCCTTAATCTTTATTTGTTCAGACCCCTGCCTAAGCAATGAAAAAAATCCTGTTGGTTACTATAATAAATCTCACTCAAATAGGTTTATTAAATCCATGTGGATTTGGTGAGACAACACCTCCATACATTCCCTTGATTCAAACGGGCCTACTTTAGCTGCAATTGACTTTCGTTAGCTTATTTTAGCTAGAATGGGCCCAGATAAGTCAACAGAACTTACAGAGGAGTTGAGTCATCACAGCTCTGTCGATCCAGTGGGCTTATTCTCATGTGATTTTTGTACACCATGGCCCTGGTCACACTACCGTTATCTGCACATCTTAATATGATGCGTACTATTTTTGGGGGTGGTCACGTGACGTTTGATGCGCAGTTAGCGCCCTGACAACAGGGGAATATTTTACTTCTCTGCGTCCGTCCTGACTTACTTACTGCACATCTTTTCCCTGTTTTTCCCCTTGTGGCGAATACCTGTGTTGCAGCCAGGTAACAGTTTTTCTTCTTAAAATCGATTGTAATTGCAAGCGGAAAGCCAGTAAAAATTGTGCCGGCATGCCGGTATGCCACCAATTCAGTAGCATAAACGATTACCAAGGCAGCACTACAGGAAGTGGCAGAAAAAAGGGGTACAAATCTAATTGGTGCAAATTTTCTGGGGCCACACCTCGTTTGAGACATTAAGAAGTGTGCATCAATAACAGAAGTATTTTAACACAACCCCTGGCAGTGGTACAAAATGCTGTGGTTAAAGTGCGGTTCCAGGTTGGCCGGGGTACCAAAATACTGCTCTTTGGAGTGAAGGCACGATCTTTTGCTGTGCAATCTTTTGCAGCAAAAAGAGCAGCAAAATCATCGTGAGACCGGGGCCTAAGCCACAGGATTTTGGCCGCCGCCTAGAGAAGGGTCCTACTTTTTATTGCAATGAATGTTTGTGAATGTCTGCTTCCTCCTAAGTCAGCCATGAAACTGGAGTTGTGCTTTGATTTTTAAATCTTCCCCTTGTGCTGTCCACTTGCAGACGAATGCATACAAAACACTTTGCTGGCACTTGCAAAACAGACTTGCAGTACAGCTCCGTAGCTTTTCCTGCGGCTTCACTTCCTCTTTTTCCCCAAGCTCAGAGACAGAGAAGGGCCCCCATGATCCGCCTTGGCGTGGCATACAAGGAGTTAACCTCTGTCTTCCATTTGTCCAAGGCCTCTAATGAAACCAGCAGGCATGATGTGTTTATCCCACAATGGGGCCAGGGCCAAGTGAGAGGCAGCTGAACCTTCCCGCAGCACACCCACCCCACCCCACTCCGATGTCAGAATGAGCAATGATTGAAGCCTCCAACAGCAGGGGTGAGGTGTGTGAAAGAATTCCCAAGCCTCCACCAGCCATCCTGTTCTGGGAAAGGCACCCGGCCCTTGGCTTCCCCTCCCCTCCCCCTACCAAACGGCAGTGGTTGGAGTCAAAATGAATGCATTTCAAATCCAGGATGGTGAAGCATATGCGGATTAGTTCATGCAGGACACCAGCCCATTGAAGGGTACAGCTGCAACTCATAAGCAGCATCAGTGAGGAGAGGAATGAAAAGAGAAAGCATGGGGCGGGGGAGAAGGAAGGCACTTTACATATCCCACCCTCAAGAAAGGAGGGCACAAATGTCCAAAAGAAGAGGCACTGTATATACTCGAATACAAGTCTAGTTTTTCAACCCTAATTTTGGGCTGAAAAAGGGGGCCCTCGACTTATATTCGGGTCAATACTTTTAGCTACTGAGGCAAGTGCTTGGGTCGTGGCTTAAAATCATTTTAAACATTGTGCGCCACTTCTCCTGACCCCCCTTGGCATCACGAGGGAGCCGCACACGATGTCAAGTGCTTGCCTCAGTGGATAAAAGTCACTTTAAGCATCAAACACCACTCCCCCAGCTGACAAAGGAGAAGCTGCCAGGCCCTGCTGCATTCCCCACCCTAGACATATACTCAAGTCAATAAGTTTCCCCAGTTTTGGGGGTTAAATTAGGGGGCTCGACTTATACTCGGGTCGACTTATACTCGAGTATATACGGTACTCTGATCTGTAAAAATTGCATATTATAATTTGCAGCGTTATCTAATTGGCTGCAAAATAACATAACATTAAAAAAATTAAAGACAATGTATTCTCGAAGGCTTTCAAGGCCAGGATCTGATAGTTGTGAGTTTTTCAAGCTGTTTGGCTGTGTTCGGGAAGTTTTTCTTCCTGATGTTTCGCCAGACTCTGTGGCGGTCCTCTTCAGAGGGCAAGGAGCTCAGGGAACTAGGAGTTCTCTCTGTGCTCTGGGCGTACTCCTAGTTCCCTGAGTTCCTTGCCCTCTGAAGATGCCAGCTACAGAGTCTGGCGAAACATCAGGAAGAAAAACTTCCAGAACACAGCCAAACATCCTGAAAAACTCACAACAACTATAAAGACAAACAAATAGATCACACTAGCGTGCAGGACATGCAACAACGGGCCCAAACCACAGTAAGCCCGATTTAGGCTGAATATCAGGCAAAACTTCTTAACTGTCAGAGCAGTACAACAATGGAACCAGTGATCTCAGGAGGAGGTGAACACTGCTATGCTGGAGGACTTCAAGAGAAAATTGGACCCAATTTACTGTATAGGCCCCTTCCAATGCCATTGTTCTATGATTCTTAATAATCCCTTTCTATCTCAATGGGTCTGTGACCATCTCACATGCCTGTTTGGCTGGATCTGCTGTCCACCATCAACGACTTTGATTCCCCTCCTTAAGGATCTTTAAGAGAGACTTTGGCTGGAGAGCCCCTCAGACAGAGGTCGTCTTCAAAAGAAGGGTCATTTTTACTACACGGAGACTAGGGCAACACAAGATATATTACACATCTTGTTTTGTTGCGGTACAAAGTGGACGTGAGGTAACACCCTAAGTGTCTATTGAGAGCAAATAAATGTTTTGGGAGTCTCTTGGCAGGGCCAAGCAAAAACTAGAGGTCCATAAGATGAATGAACGGAGCTATGTGTCTGTGGAATGGTTGGTTTCAGAGGATGGTGGGTTCTCTTTCTCTGGAGGTTTATAAACAGAGGTTATATAGCTAGGGATGATTTAGCTGTGCATTTCCTGCTTTGGCAGAGGAGTGGATTTCTTGACTCTTGGGGCCTTTTCTACCTCTGTAACTCTATGGTTGCCATCAATAATGTTAAAACTTTCCAAGAAGCTTAAGAAGAGCCATGCTGGATCACACCAGAGGCCCATCTAGTCCAGCTTCCTGTATCACACAGTGGCCCCACCAGATGCGTCTGGGAGCGCACGAGACTAGATATCTGTCTCCTGCTACCACTCCCCTGCCTTGCTAAATTTCCTGAAGGAAAATAGAATGAATCAAGATTTCGGAGTACAGGTGGTAAAAAATAGAGGGACAGAATAGCAGATAAAGATATATCCATATATCTATATCTCCTGGAACAGCAAATAACCCTCTTTTCAAATGTAATTGGAACACTTACCATTCTAAGTTATTTTTCTTGTTAGTTTCCTCAGAAGTATTTAGTTATCATTTTTGATGCCCCTGCCTGAAGATGAAGAGATGGAAAATGCAAACTGGGGAAAAGATCTACCCGAGGGCCTCTCAGATCTATTCTTAAAGAAATGTTACCCAAGAATATTTACTAGTTTTGAACAGAGCTCAGGAAAAAACACACACAATAGAATCAGCCAGAAAGCATGAGCCTGTCTTGGAGGCAAATGAAACATGGAAAGGCTTCCTTCCCGGGGGGGGGGGGTTCATTTCAAAATACAGAATGCAAATTTACTCAAGGGTAGGGCTGGGGAAGTGTAGCTTTCCAGATGTGGATGAACTGCAGCTCTTTTGGGGCCTAGTCATCAGGACTAAGGATGATGCACTTGCTTCACAGAGTCTTGACCCCCCCAACACATACCTCTTCAAGAATTCATAGGGACTAGTGAGCCGATCCAGTGTGTTAGTGTTAGCAGTGTGAAGTGAAACGGAGGAGGGCAGTGGCCATAGTCATTTCTGTCCCTGCACGTCGCAGTTTTTCCCAGCCGGAATTTTCCCAAGGAACTCACGTTTCACCCAGTGTCTAAGAATGCAGGGGACCGTAAACAGCTCCCAGGGGGGAGTTGAGCAACAAGCCCTCACTGAAACTAGATATCAGTGTGAGCTCATCTCCAGGGGGGAAGGTATCCATTACCACCATGCTCTGGATGGGGATGGGTGAGGGCAGCACATACTGTAGCTTGCAGGTGAGAGAACGGCCCAACGTGGATGGTGGACTCAAAGGGGAGAGGTAATTAATGACTCTGCCGAGTTTCAGCTTGCTGTTAACTCCAGTCCAAATATTTAGTTGCCTGAGCTGAAAGAGAAGATGGTGCCACCGCTTCCATTCAGCTGACTGGGCAACCAGTTAAATCCTACTACAGAACTGCGTGAAAAATAACTTCTTCTACCACCTGAGGGCAGCTGAGCATTTGAGGGGCTTCTAGACAGGCGGTGTGATAGAACCATTTCTGTCTTCCCAAATACAGCAGTGACCCAGGGTGGAGGTGGGGTCAAGAAGCTACTCCTGTTACCCCATATCTGCCATGTGAGACCATTCTTCTGTTTTCTCTAGTAGCAGAGTTAGGATCAGCATTAGGGTTTTAACCTGCCAAGCTAACTTGCACATCACCGACTATTACAGAGATGTCCTTGGAAAACATTTATCCCTGTCGTTTTTTTGAGGCTCGCCATTTTCCTATCAAGAAAAAGAACATGCTGAATGACATAAAAAATTGGCTATATTTACAATGAAAACAAAATTATAATACAGTGGACCCTTGTATAACAAACGGTTTGTATAACATAAAATCTGTACAACATAAAAATTTCCGGAGATAGGGGAAATTTGCTTAACAGAATAGCCTATGGGGCAAATTTGTACAACATAAAAATGGGATTACTGTGTTTTCAATGCATTCCTATGGGAAATTTGTATAAAGGGAAATTTGCTTAACATAATTTCATTTGGAACGAATTAATTCCTTTATACAAGGTACCACTGTACATCTTACATGAGCAGCTGAAGACTTTGACCAAGTGACCTCTACACCCTCTGGAGACTGCTTTCCAGGTCCTGCTTCACTATGGATGGGCAGTCTCAAAGTTCCTGATCTCCCTCTTTATGGTTTCTTAACTTTAAATTAGTTTTGGACTGGATATAGCTCTTGAAATACCAGAATGAGAAATGGATTGTTTTTTGGAAGCTGTTCAAAAGGAAGGTTAACCTCCCTAAAAGAGGAGAGATGCACCTCTATTTGAATTTGATTTTTCTTCTCACAGAATTGAAGAGTGTGCATCTGATTGGGTCATTTGTGTGTGCAAAAAAATGTGTATTTTAGGAGGGAACGTGTATAGAAATGCAAATTAGGAAAAGACCTAAGGCTGTGTGTGTTGTATTGTTATAGTCCTGACTGACTCTTCGTGACTCCATGTCCATGAAGTTTTCTTGGCAGGAATACTGGAGTGTTTTGCCAGTTCCTACTCCAGGCACCTACAGTGTGCACCTGTGTATTCCCTGTGTGTGTGGTCTCCTATCCAAGTACGAACCAGGGTTTTGCCTGCGCCCAGCTGGCTTGACCCTGCTTAGCTTCCGAAATCAGGTGAGATCGGATGTGCTTAGGGCATCTAGGCAGCGACCTAAGGCTAAACATATACAAAATGAACATAAAGGGGGGAAAATAAACAATCCTTCCATTCCTGGGGGGGAAAAAACCTCTCCTCTTCCCTAGCATGAGAGGTGAGAAGAAGGTCTCTATTTCCAACCTTAAACCCAGTTCAGACCCAGCCCATAACCTCTCCATAAGCAACAGAAATGGCTATCTTTCAAGAACAGATGTGGAAAACTCAAAGCCATGGTTCGATACCGTAAAATAAGCACCATTTCCTGACAAACTCGCCTGCGCTGTACTTGTCTGTGTACAAGCAGCCTAGCTCCTTCCTGCCAAAGAGAGCGGTCTTATTTCAGCTATTCTTTGACGGGTCTTTGCAAGAGACAGGCTTTATGTACTGTGTAATCTCTCAAAGTGTCTTTCCAGAATTGCTGCCAAGAAAGAGAGAGGAGGGAGAGAATCAAAGCTTGCCGTCCCAGGAGACCAACGGAGAGAAGGCACACAGTCAGCCGAGTGCCCGTTGCTGCCTCTATGGGATCGGCACGCTGTTCGCGACTCTGTTTATTTTACATTGACTCAGTGGCACGGTTTGGTTAGCCACAGCTTACTCAGTGCAGGCAGCATGACCAGGCAACTTCTCCGCACTTGAGCGGACACACGGCCCTCCTCGCCTTGCTCTGATTTCTCTGGTCTCCGGCCCGACAAAGCACTGTTTCTGCAAAACTGGAGTGCTGCTTCAATGCCATTGAGAAGATCAGCAGGGTTAGACCCAGCCTAAGATATGTTATTATAATAATAATAATGATAGTCCTAGAAGTGCAGAAGAGATGGAAGAGTCCCTATGGACTATTGAGGCTAGCCCCTGTCAAGGAGGTGGGGTCCAACTATAACCCTCTGACTCCTCAACCAGATACTGGTCACTGCATCTCAAAAAAGACATAGTGAAACTGGAAAAGGTGCAAAAGAGAATGACTAAAATGGTTACTGGGCTGGGGGGGCCTCCATTATGAGGAAAGGCTAAAACATTTGGGGTGATTTAGTCTGGAAAAATGCACCTGAGGGGGAATATGATTGAGACGTATTTATTTATTTGTTTGTTTGTTTTATTTTTATACCGCCCATCTTCCAATATGGAACTCTGGACGGTTTACAGTTAAAAAGCATACAATACAGAAAAACAAAAAGGGGGGGGAGCCCTAGCAAGATGGATTAGTGGGCGGCAAAATAACACAAGGCATGAGTAAAGTGGATAGAGGGTGCTCTTCTCCCTCTCAGAAAATACCAGAACCAGGGGACATCCACTCAAACTGAGGGTTGGGAGAGTGAGAACAGACAAAAGAAAATATTTCTTTTTACCCAGCATGTTGTTAGTCTGTGGAACCCCCCTGCCACAGGAGGTGGTGATGGCATCTGGCCTGGATGCCTTCAAAAGGGGACTGGACAGCTTTCTGGAGGAAAAGCCCATCACAGGTTACAAACCATGATGGAGATGTGTAATCTCCAGGCTTAAAACCAGGGTACTTCAAGGGCCAGATACAGGGGAGTGGTATCAGGAGACAGATATCTAGTCTCGTGCACTCCCATACGCATTTGGTGGGGCCACTGTGAGATACAGCAAGCTGAACTAGATGGGCCTTTGGCCTGATCCATCATGGCTCTTCTTATGTTCTTAAACTTGTTCCACTGTCATACTGCTCTAACAGGAAGTATTTCCTGATATTCAGCCAAAAGCTAGGTTCTTGTAACTTGAGCCCATTGTTTGTGTCATGCACGCCGAGATATTCGAGAACAGATCTTGCTCCTCCTCTCTATCACATCCTTTCAAATCCTTGAAAAGTGCTGTCACATTGCCCCTCAGTCTAGGCTAAACATCCCCAGTTCTTTCAGTCTTTCCTCATTGGGCGTGGTTTCCAGTCCCCTGATCATACTTGGGCCTTTTTACACGACCCCTAAGATCCGCTGGCCACTTAAATTCGGACCAGAGATCTTAGGGGCTTGTCGCTCTTCCTGTGTCCCCACCCTGGCTGCTGCCTGCGTGAGGGGAGGGAGAAAAAAAAAGGAAGAAAAGATCGTGGCTCACCTCTGTTCTGCCTCCGTTCTTGCCGGCAACATTCCCGTCTCTGTAAGAGCTACTGTAAAGTAGCTCTTAAAGGGGCGGGAGCTAAAAAAACAACAACAGACAGAAGCAAAGAGAGCCGGGCAGTCATTACGTTATATCCGCATCAGGAATTTTCACCTCCAGAGAGCAGGTACCTGAAAAGTACGCTGGGACGCGCTAAGGTGGGCGTGGCCGCACTTAATTTCCTGTTAACTCTGGAGCTGGTGGGGAAACATTTTTAAGCTCCAGAGCTGGGAGCCATTTGCCCCGGAGTTTAGGGGTCATGTATAAACGCCCCTTGTTGCTCTCCTCTGAATTTGCTCCAGTTTGCCGTCATCTTGTCTTTCTCAGGAATGTAATAGGATTATTTCAACTCCTGTAAATCAAATATTTTACAAGTGGAGAACATCAAGACACAAGGTCTGAGCTGGACCAGCTCAGCAAGAATTCTAGCAATTGGAGCACCAGCATCTAGCGATGGTGCTTGGCTCTGCTCTCCTGTTGAAGTGATGCCAGCCTGCTTGTGTCCTGCTTATCTCCCACTAGAAGCCACGAGCAATGCTTTTGACCATGAACTATGCTTAGGGTTCCTGCCTGATTTACTGCTGTTGTGCCTGATGGTACATCCATCAGTGCTGGTTGTTGATGTCAGGGCCCATCCATCATTCCCCCCCCCCAAATATTCTCCTCCGTTCTCCCTTGGGAGGACAATGAGATAACTGCCTGGCTTGCTACCATGGGTAAATAGGTCAGCTGTCTGGCACTGATGGTGAGATACAACTAGGCCTGGAATTCCTGAAACATAAGCCCAGACCTTGTGTCTTGCTGTTTTCCACTTGTAAAAGATTTGATTTAAAGGAGTTGAAATAATCCTATTACATTCCTGAGAAATGAAGAAATGGTTGTGAGTCTTATGTTAACTGTAGAGCTAATATGATACCCAGGTCGCTCTGTGTTGTGTTCCTTAAATTCAGCTGATTTAAGGGCTAAAAATATGTGAAGGTGACAGCTTTTCACGTTACTTAGCTAAGAAGCTGCTTCTGCCAAAACTTGTTAAATCCCCCTTCATTTAAGCTTCATCTGTAGTGAACAGCAGCATTTCTTGAGAGTAGAGAGGGGCACAAATAGAAAAAAATGACGTTTCGGTTTTTCATTTTTCGTTGCAGGTCCGTTTTGGTTCGTTTTCATTTTTCGTGAATTTTTTGAAAAAAATTCATTTCATTTTTCGTTTTTTGTTTTGTGCATCACCATTAACGAAAACGAAATGTAACAAACCTAATTTTTGTGGTTCTGTTCGGTTTGTTCCAATTTCATCACAATTTCCATTATTCGTTTCATTACATAACGAAATGAATAACGAATAACGGAACAATTTTTTTTTGTTTCGTGCCCATCTCTACTTGAGAGTTTTAGACATTTTCAGATAAAATTACCAATTTTGTCTGAAAGCAACAATCACTGCACTTTGGAGCTTTTGCAGGAAAATGCTGTGCTTTGCCACAAAACCACCCGTCCTTTCTCAAAAACAATGTCCCTATTTCTCCTGATGCAAAGCTCTGTGTGGGAATTGAACCTAGGTTCTCTGGACTCAGCTGGTTGGATAACTCAGTGGTTTAGATATCTGGATCATGAGGTTGGAAGCCTGATTCCTTATATTGCTAACAGGGGTTAGCACTTTCAAGAGAAGGCTCCAATGTCACAATGATGGATGGGAGAAACAACCAACAGATGTGTTTTTCCCCCCAAGCAGAATGATTACTGGCGGCTTGAAATGTGGTTTTGTTGTCTCCCCAGGACATTAAAAAATAGCAAATCTGCTAAACCCATTTGAACACATTGTGTATTGTCAGTGATTATCTGTGGGTTTCAAGGACAAGAACTAGAACTGGTTTCATCTTTTAAAAATTCTTATAGCCTTAACCCCGTAGCAACTACTGTTTGCCATACCTGGTAGGAACTGGTCTCAACTAGGCTGGTAGGGGATGGGGTGGGGTGCGTGAAGAGAAGTGTTGAGAAAGTGGATTTAGACAATTTGGAAATAGATCAACCAACCATGCGTAGTCCAGCAATGGGTTTTCCGCATTTCCCATCTGGTGTGGAGTTTTGTCTGGTTGTCAGATGCAGCTGAGATTAACTGGCAAATGCACAAAACAGGCATGTCATTTGGGACGGCGTGTATGTGTCACTGAGAAACAGCATGCTTCTTACGAGCCCCACAATCTGGCCACTTCATTTAGCCCCTTAAATTTTAAGGGAAAAATATAATCCTTTTAATTCATGGCTACCTCACAAATTATTTATGGAAGAAATCTCCTGGCCCTAGACAGCTCCTCTCTCTGTGTCTCTCCAAATATCTGCCCACAATGTCTAATCTACCAGAGTTGCTAAAAGGTAAGAGGTTTGGTGAGATCAAAACATCTCATGCCTTCTAATTATGGAATCAATAGCCTTTCAGATATCTGTGCTCAAGCAGCACACAAGGGGATTCAAATATTCTCTTCAAAAGAAAACACTGGGACTTAGTGAATTATAAACAAGGCCTTACTGTCCTTTATATAACTTCTACATTTTCATTGTCTTATTTTTGAAAAAATTAAATTTTAAGATGGACACGAGAAAAAGCTATATATTAAAAACCCTCTTACTACAGGCTTGTGTCATAATTTGTAATTCATTGTATTATACCTGTCGCCTAAGGCTGCAATCCAAAACATTGCTCAACATCTTAAAGTCAGAGATTTCCTTATAGTTAATAATGGTTTGGATTAGATTTTAATTCCTCATGTTTTGTCACACTCATGTTCCACTCTAGTTCACAGGTTCCCAGTCTAGGGGTTTTGAGGGTATTCAGGATATTTATGTGTGTTGCCATCATCATTATTAATTGTAATCATGTTTATGTTTATTATTTTAAATCATCATGGCCCACAGAGAGATAATTTTAATCTGAATGAGGAATTGCAGGCTACCTAGAGTTCTTGGTTATCTCTATAACCCTTGTTATGAATTTTCATTTTATGAATACTAGAGATGGGCACGAAATGAATTTTTATTTGTTTCATTATTTCGTTATTCATTTCATTGGGTGGGGGAAAGGAGCCATTTTTAACTTTTTTTTTTGCCAGCCCCAAGCCTACACTGCAGCTGATTGGTGCTTTGGGCTCAGCAAATATAATAATAATAATAATAATAATAATAATAATAATAATAATAATAATAATAATAATAATAATAATAATAATAATAATAATAATAATAATAATAATAAATAAATAAATAAATAAATAAATAAATAAATAAATAAATAAATTCCCCCGATTTCCCTGCACCCAATCATTTGGGGGGGGAAGGCGGGATTTTTAAACTTTTTTTGTCACCCCAAACCCAAAGAGAGAAACCCAGCAGATCAGCGCTTGGGGTGGAAAAAAAAAAAGTTTACAAATCCTGCCTTTTCTAGCACCCAATCGAGTACAGAAGGAACTTACACACACACACACACACACACACACACACACACACAGAGAGAGAGAGAGAGAGAGAGAGAGAGATACAGAAGAGAGAAAAATGAAACAAATGAAAAATGAAACAAAATGAAAGACAAAACAATTTTATAAAAAAAATTAAAAAATTTAAAAAATTGTTTCAAATGAAATGAAACAAAACAGAATGGAATGAAACAAAAAATGAAATGAAGTGTTATTTTAGCATTTCGTGCCCATCTCTAATGAATGCACATATTTCCTGAACATAAACACTGGCCCTGAAAGAACCGCTCTTCCGCGTTTCTCTCTGCTCCTCCGCGTCCACCTTTGGAGGACTGGTGTTAGCACTTTGGATGGGAGTGTTCGCCCAGCTGAATGAAGCAAGCAACCACACGGTGTATGTGGGGAATGTTGATGCCTGGGATGGCAACAAGCTTGAAAAGTTGTGTTGTTGAGTCCCTCGCTTTTCCGGCTGCAGAGCTGGCAGATGGGGTAGTAAAGAGAGAGGGGCCTGGGCAGGGAGATTCCTACAGCACACACACACACACACACACACACACACACACACACACACACACACACACACACACACACACACACACACACATACCTAAGTCATGGAGGGGCAAGGGGGTCGTGGGAGGATAACCAGGGAGGAGTGGGGCATGGGGCAGGGGCTGTGGGGAAGGTTTTTTTTCGGGGGGGGTGGCTTGAGAGGAAGGGACTGTTCATTGAGGAGGCTTCTTTTTGGGTGGGGGAAGAGACATAAAATGAAGAGAGGGAGATGGGTCTCTGGCACTAATCATTCTGGATTGCATGTCCCTGTCATAAGTTGTTGTCTAGGCAGCAACCCATGACTGCATGAAGCTTAAGGTAACTTCCATCAGATGAATGTTGTTTGAGGGACCACCAGTTTTGCAGGTCTGAATAATGAAAAGGAGTTGTCCCCCAAAAGACCCCAGGGGAGTATAGGCTAATCCACCACCTATCGTATCCCCTCTGGAGCTTTAGTAAAAGGGTCTATTCCACAGCACTATTGTACACTGTGCTATGCGTCATTCAACCATGCCATTTTGCTTTTTAATTTGGGCCAATGGGGCCCTCCTCACAAAATGTGGCAAACATCCACATGGTTTCCAGAACTGCCCATTCCAGTGGCCTCACAGAGATATGGCTTCCATTATCAGTGGGCACTCGAGTCCCTCAATGAAATTGGATTCAACCCAGGATAACTGAGGGGGCTTTTGGGGGAAGACATGAAGGGAGGGTCATTTCCATACCCCAAAACGTTAATTAAACTCAAAGTATATAGACTTTTTTTCCTTCTCAAATTTTATCTGGGAGAGGCATATTTACAGCCCCTTCTAATTGTGTGTTATTGCATTAATATAAATATTTTAGGGTAGAATTGTTTTCTGAAAAATCTATTTTAATATGTTTTCTTTAGATAAAAATAAAGGTCCCCCCCCCCGCAAATGAGTGCTAGTCATGTCCGATGCTAGGGGCGGCGCTCATATCCGTTTCCAAGCCAAAGAGCCAGTGTTGTGCAAGTCCATGGTCATGTGGCCGGCATGGCTGAATGCATTTCTGTACACGGAACACGGTTTACCTTCCCACTTTTTATGGTGGTACCTATTTATCTACTTGCATTTACTTGCTTTCGAAAAATGCCTTATTGTGCAATTATGACATTAGGGTCACAGGTTAGTTGACTATTTTGAAAGGGGTATCACAACTTGAAAACTTTTGGGAAACACTGCTATATGATGCATCCTGTTTTAAAGGCTTTAGCAGTTTGGCACCATCTTGCCTTCAATTCTCTGCACACACACACACACACACACACACACACACCTCTTTTGATCCAGTCTGACTTTCTAATATTTAAACTGGCCAAGCTGGTTTAAAACCAGTCAGAAACTGGGATTCTTTGTTCCTGCTTCAGTTGAGTTTATAGCTTCCTTTCTCTGTGAGAACCTCAATCTACAGAAAACATGGACACACTCCTCTAGCTACGCAGCTAAAAGTTTATGTTTAGCTAAATAACGTACACAGAGATACAATATATCTCACCAGAATAAGAAAGATTATTCTCAGTGTACCTGCTCAATCTTAAACCCAGATGCTTAATAGAAAACTGGTGCTCAATAGCAAAGCCACTGCTGTTGTTTCCTTTGGATCTCCATTAGACAGATCTTCAAGCACAGGCCTTTCTATATAGCTGAGTACTGTTTATTTGACTTATCTTCTAGCTGGAGGTGCAGAGAAGTGAACCAGAGACCTTCTGTTCACACAGCATGTGAGGCACCAGTGCTGTGGTCCCACCCTCGTCATAAGCTGCATGTAGTCCTTCAGTAGAAACACCCTTCAGGCTTCCCCAGCCAATGAGATGTTGTCCCTCCCAAAACATTTGTTCCTGAGATAGCTCTAAAAGCTATTTAAGGCACTGCTTGAGCTCATGGGGGAATCTCATTCCGAAATACTAGCAGGGAGTTCAGCCTCCAACAAGTCTCTCACAGGGATGAAGCATCTTGTTCCTATTTTCTCAGCCGGAGGTCTTGGCAGAAATAGTTCATTTCCGGAGACAGAATGAACTTTTAATCTACCAAGAGAAAAACGTATTTGGGAAGAGAGACGGAGAGAGGGAAAGGCAAAGTCATAAAATTCTGATAAGTGAAGCCACATTAATTTGAAAAATAGAAATTGAAAAAAATCCTTGTCAATGTTTTCCCTCACAGCAGTTCTGGTGACTATTTCAAAAGTGAGGGTTCAGCTTGCATCCTTTACCGATGGCTATTCTTGGAGGCTCTTATCTCTGAAGAGTTTAGGCAAGATGGAAATAGAAAAAAATGATATTTCCCCCCCATCTCTTTATCAAAGGCATTCCTAGAGGGAGAAAGCGAGCTTTTTAAAGATCCAGATGGAGATATTCATTTCTTCTAACAGTTGAGGGAATTTCAGGTGTTGCTTTGTCAATTGTCTCCACAATCTTTTTCTGGAAAAGGTTGAGATACTGTTGGAGCCAGAACACTGGGAGGATAGTAAAAAGACACATAACAGTGCTTTTACACTCATCCTGTGAGTCCTGACAGCAGTTAGGAGTGGAGACCAAGGGCCTTTTTACACGACCCCTAAGATCCGCTGGCCACTTAAATTCGGACCAGAGATCTTAGGGGTTCGTCGCTCTTCCTCTGTCCCCACCCCCCTCCGCACTTCCTGGTTGCTGGCTGCGTGAGGGAGGGAGAAAAAAGAAAGAAAAGAATGCCGGCTTACCTCCGTTCTGTTCCTGGCAGCATTCAGATCTCTTAAAGGGGCGGGGGGGGCAGAAAAACAACAAACAGAAGCCAGGAGAGCCCCGCACTCACTATCCTTACACCGGATCAAATATTTTTCACATCCAAAAAGCAGGTACCTGAAAGCTGCACTGGGACGCGCTAAAGTGGGCGGGGTCGCACTTAATTTCCTGTTAACTCCGGAGCTGGTGGGTAAACATTTTTAATCTCCGGAGCTGGGAGCCATTTGCCCCAGAGTTTAGGGGTCGTGTATAAAAAATGCCCCAAGTAATGTCCAGGCATTAAAACTGTCATGCAAAATAAAATCATGGTTTCTCCTTGAACAGCACCAATTGCCCTCAGATTTATCTTCTCACACTGAGACCAAGAAAGCATAGAAATGCCTTGAGATTTCACCTGGCACTTTGAGACACCTACCATTTGCTGAGGAACACAAATAAGAGGATACAGGTGCATACGGTCTTCCTGTCAGCAACTTATTGGCCACCATGTTACAGTACAAAGTTACTGTGATTCTTATATAACTTTAGCTACCATCCTATAGAATCCTGGGATCTATACTTGACGAGGTACTCAGAATTTTCTGCTTTAGACCTCAGGGGAAGACACTGAAGTTTCTAGAAGAGATTCTTGAAGGATTTCGCCAAAGAGACTTCAGGATTCTATAGGATGGAGCAATGGCAGTTAAAGTGGGATCAAACTGCTTTAACTGTGTGGTGTAGATACAGTACATGCCAGACTCCTGGAACAGTTTTTTATTTGGTCTGATCCAGCATGATTCTTCTTAAATACAGTACCTGTATTCACAGCAATGTTTATAAATTCATTGTTTTTAGAGATGTTTCCTGTTGGCACATAATTGATCAGTCTGTGTCATTTCCTTATTTTCCCTTACCTCACAAACTGAGAAAACTCTTATAGAAGATAAAACATGGAGAATGTTTTAAAATATTGTTACTGGAAGAGAAATCCCTCCCTCTCTCTTCCTCTCCCTCCCTCCTTCTTCTCCCTGTCCCTCTCACCCTCACCCTCACCCACACCCCACACACACACACACACACCCTCTCTCTCTCTCTCTCTCTCTCTCTCTCTCTCTCTCTCACACACACACACACACACACACACACACACACACACACTCTCTCTCTCTCTCTCTCTCTCTCTCTCTCTCTCACACACACACACACACACACACACTCTCTCTCTCCCTCTCTCTCTCTCACACACACACACACACAATTTCGCTCAGTCCTTGTGAATTCTAAATACTACTCAAAGGAGCATGCAATGTTTTCTTGTTGCATAATCATTTTCTTGTCCTTTGCTCCTCTTGATCTAAACATTCCCTGACAGATGAGGATTAAGCGGGGAATCTCTCAGTAGGGGAAGATCAGATGGCTTGAGGCTTGTCAGAAGTTGATTTATGAAGACTTCTGTAATTCATTGAGAAGTACAGGCCGAAGGGTATATGACAAATGTTTATGATCGCCTTTGAGGGGGAATCTCAAAGAAAAACAGTTCAGAGCTACCACCAAGTTTACTCAAACCCTTGTCCATCTGCTACACATTATTTATTTATCTAGTCAGTTGCCTCTTAAGCAACCTCTTCTGAAGCCCGGAGGAGAATTCTTGGTGGTTAACCAATCAACAGTGTCACTAGGACTGGACGAAATTCACCCCAAATCAGGTTTGCCTTGGATATTAGAGAGATTTCGTGGAAGTAGTGGCAGCCATGCTTGTGATATTCTATGTCTCTAAACTGAGGTGGCAGAAAAGGCAATACCCTACCCCATATGTTCTTTTTTGACCCCATGGGCTTCTTCTTCCACCCCTTGGAGAACTGCACTGACTCTACCACAGAGCTGGTCCTTCACCTCCTTAAATGGTCTGTGACCTTCAAGTATGTAGCAGAGTTGTCCAAACTTCAGCCCTCCAGATGTTTTGGACCACAGCTCCCACAGTCCTTTGTCATTGGCAATCTAAGCTTAGAATTCTGGGAGTTGTGGCCCAAACTAGGGATGGGCATTTTGTTTTGGAATCAGTAGGTCATTTTGCATGCCATGTCCCAGAATTCCACCATAGGCACTAGCCAATGGGTGATGTGTCTCACTTCTGTTTTCTTTTGTTTTTGTTTTTTGGACTCTAGATCCCAGAAATCTTCAAGAATTCCCCCAAGCAGAATTCTGAGAGTCAAGCCTGCCGACCTGCACTATCAACACCTTTATTCCACTCACCTTGCTAATATTCAAAAAAGGATGCTGCCATGGTGCTTCCTGGGAACCATAGCCTCAATGCCCTTTAGGGCAGGCATGTCCAAACTTCGGTCTTTCCGATGTTTTGGACCACAACTCCCAGAATTCCAAGCCTGTATTGCCAATGACAAAGGACTATGGGAGTTGTGGTTCAAAACATCTGGAGGGCCAAAGTTTGGATATGCCTGCTCATAATGTACCAGCAGGCTGAAACAGCATATGAGTGTTAAATAACTTCGTTTTGGTCTGAAACTAGTGCTATTTGCACGAGGGAGGCTGCCTAGTTTTTGTTTGAACTCTCTGAAGATGCTATGCAACTGAATTAAGATGACTGTTGCCTACGCAACTTGAAATCCCATATATGACCTCACTGGTTTAACCGAAATTGGAAACCTGGCACCTGATACTTAGTTGAGCATCAAATAATCGAGGGTTTTGACGGCTTCCGTGACAGCAAGAGCATTGTGGCAAAGCTCCACCTACCATTTATAAATCTGCCTCGCCCGTGTCTCATTCACTTTCCCCTCTTGCGGACAACTGAGTGACAAAGAAGCATACAGTGTGATAGTCAGCCTGTTGAGCTGATGCAGCACTGAACAGCAGATGTGGCTTCAGCTGTTTTCGTGAAATGCTCACTCCCTAAACTTTTGTGTGGCTGGCTTTTCTTTTAACTGTTCCGCACTTTTTAGTGCCTCTTACAGTTGCCTCAATTAAACTAGCTAATTTTAACTTAAGTCTTGATTGATTCCATCTGGGATATCTTAGTAAAATTCACACAAAAAGCAGCCAAAAACCACCACCACCACCAACAACAACAGCAAAAAGACTTCAAATGTGGCTCTAACACAATACTAGGCACTTCCTTCTCTGCTTTCCGTCGCTGTATTCCCCATTTGGTTTGGGTCTTCCTCCTCCACCCCCCAGCACTGGAAGTATTTTGGAACAGGAAAAAAAAATGTTGTGGCAGCAAGAGCTTTTGCGGAACATAATCATAATAGCATTTTCTTTTAGAGAAAATATAGATCATTTGCTCTGTTGAGTTTGCGAGACTTTTGGGGCAAGCATGTGCATATGTAGAAACACACACATTAGGCTGTGTGTTTGTTTGCTGTGAATATAATGCTTTATGAGAATATAAATCCTGACTTCACTCATCTTCGCATGTTAAACAAGGAACCTTAAAAAAATATTATTCTCAATGCACACTGCCACAAGACTGTTGGCTTTTCTTGGTGGTGGTGAGATCTCCCGTGAGGTTCCCACATTTTCTCAAGGGCTTTCTGTGCACTTCCATAAACTAGGCAGAAATGTGTGTGTGCAGCTTCACAAAGGGAAATACGATAAATTTTTTAGAAACAGGAGCTTTTCTCTAGATTGCTTTTGTTGTATAAATCTATATACCGCGAGTAAATTATACTTCGTACAAATTGTGAAAACCATAGAAAAAACATGACTTCTGAACTCTGATTTCTCAACGGTGGAACGGCTGGGGTAGTAGAGAAACTATCCTGATTAAAAGATCTCTGAAATTTGTGATTTGTGGTTTTGCTGTGTATTACTCACAACAACCAAAGCACAATGGCAAGGATTGTGTACTGTCAAACCTTTCACACAATGAGCCACCAAGGAGACAAGGCATAAACTGGTAAAAGCTTTATCTGTACCCTGGAGGTTAAGCAGTAATTAGTACTATTGGTCACAACCATACCTCCAGAAGGATATTATGGAAACTGAAAAAGTGCAGAGGAGGGCAACCAGAATGATTAGGGGACAGGAACACCTTCCTTACCATCTGAGGCTGCAACGGCTGGGCCTCTTCACTCTTGAACAATGGCACCTAAGAGGTGACCTGATTGAAGTTTATAAAATCATACACGGTGTGGACAAAGTAGATAAGGAATAATTGTCTCCAATATCACACTACACTAGAACTAGGGGGCACTCCATAAAACTTTTGGGTGCTAGATCTCAAATAAATAACACAACATACTTTTTCACCCAGAGGATCACTGGTCTGTGGAACTCTGTGCCAGAAGAAGTAGTGACAGCTGTCAGCCTTGACAGCTTTAGGAAAGGATTAGACATCTTCATGGAGAACAACGGTATCAATGGCTATAGTTATGTATGCCTAAGGACAACCTTCGGGTTGGAGAGAGAGGCAGGCTATCTCTCAATGCCATTTGCGGGGAATCTTAAGCAGGTGAAGACATCTGCTTGGGAATACCCTGATGCAACTGGTGAGCCACTGTGTGAGACAGAATGCTGGACTGGATGGGCTGTGGCCTGTTCCAGCAAGGGTGTTCTCATATTTCTATGTTCTTATGTTCTTGAGGTTGTTGGAGAATCCTAAGGTAATCAATTCACAATTTTAAGCCCCATGTGAGTGGCTTATTGCACTTCTGAGTGCCATCTGATCTGCATGGGAGGTAGATACTCGAGCTCCAAGTCATCGAACAAAATTGTTTGGCAGGAGACACAGAAGAGTTGCAAAAGATGTTTCATTCAGGCTAGAAACTTCTAATAAGCTACACAACAGCTTATTAGTAATGGGATTTTCTAGATTCATAGACCACAGCCTCCAGAAGTCTACAGGAATTCTCTCAGCCAGATGTCTGGGGGCGTTAGCCAATACTCTTCCCAGTTCTTTCACCTGTATATAAGCATGTAAGTATGTAAGGTAGGTGCTTTTTGCTTTCTGGGGGAGATGATTTCCCACTTGGAACAAATTAATCTGTTAACCAAACACATGCATTCCTATGGAAAATCACATTTTGAGCTAAGAAAATTTTGAGTTACGAAAATTTATTCGGAACAGATTAATTTTGTAACTCGAGGCACCACTGTATTTTGAAAACAGGAGAAGTCAGAGGTAATGGGAAATGACATTTGTGAAACCAGTATGTCACTTGCTAAGTGTGTGACCAGAACATAGCAGATCATTTCCTGTTCTACAATGTGAGACTGAGCATAGATGTTTGAACTCTTGCCATGCTATATTGGGCATGTGACACAATCACACAGTCTATCGAGCAACAGAAAATGTAAGAATGTGGAGAGACATTTTGGATGTATGAACACAGCCTGAATGTTGGCGAAAGGCAGAAGGCAACCCCTGTTGATCTTGTCTAAAATCCAACCAACCGCAAGACAGTGGCTTTTGGGGGGTGTCCAATATGAATTTATAGACTTCCACCGAGAAATGTAGCTTGGGACTCTCAGAAATTAATTTTGTTCCCCATGAAATTCTTCGGGAGTTTTGGAACCCTTACATCTGCCTCGCAATTTTGCTTCGGGGGAAACATGGTTCCGAACTGCATATTGGTTGAAATGCTCCGTTGCTTTTTGTAAACATGCTTGGCAAAAGCAAAACAAATCTCCCCTTTTTCATTGTTCTTTCTGTTATTATTTTTCATGGATAAAGTTCAATTTGCTGTTTAAATATCCTTTACTCTTACCTTCACATACCCTCACTTACTTCGCCATGTTCTCAAATCTGATTGATTCGGTAGCATTGTTGTGGCATAATTTTCTTTTGAGTGACACCTTTTAAAGCTCATTCTGTGTTTGATCCAAGGAGGAGGAAAAATAAGCCAGGAGCAATGAACCCAAGAAGCAGCTGCAGCCAAGGAAAACTACCACCAGCAGGGTTGAGACAAATATTTGTATAATACGAGGAAGTCATGGCCAGCCACAGAGACCATGTGGGCCTTTCAACTGCTGTTCAGTCACATTTCCCATCAGCAAGGTTCCTTCAAAGAGATGCACATGGGCACACATACACTCCCACCCTCCATGCCATGCTTCTCCTGCCTAGTGATGGAACCTGTAGTGGAGAGGCGTGAGCAGCAAGGGCAAACATTAGACGGTACATTGCCAATCAGCATAACCAAACCCAAGGGTTATGCTGATTGGGGTACTTCAAGGGCCAGATGGAGGGGAGTGGTATCGGGAAACAGATATCTAGTCTCGTGCGCTCCCAGACACATTTGGTGGAGCCACTGTGAGATACAGGAAGCTGGACTAGATGGGCCTTTGGCCTGATCCAGCATGGTTCTTCTTATGGTCCTATGTTCTTAAGAACAGATGGAAACTGCCACCTATCAGCCATTTGAAGAACCACATTTTTCTACCTGGTGATGACGTGTACTTTAGTTACATCCCATTTGGATTAATGTAATGCACTCTGTGTGGGACTGTGTTTGAAGACTGTTTGGAAACTTCATCTGGTTCAAAATATTGTACCCAGACAGCTGACCAGCAATGATTATAAGAAGCATGTTACTCCTTTAATACATTGGCTTCATTGGCTACCAGTCTGTTTCCAGGCCCATTTCAAAGTTATGACAGTAATACCTTGGTTTAAGAGCATAATCTATTCCAGAAACATGCATGTAAACCAAAACAATATTATATCAAAGCAAATTCCCCCATAAGAAATAATAGAAATTCAGATGATTCGTTCTGGGGGCCCATAGACCACATACTGTGCACACAAAATGTCCAAATTCACAAAAGAAGTTGGCTAGAAGTCCACATCCATGCTATGGTCTAGGTACCTGGCTGCGGTATCTGCTCTTCTTGGGACTAACAACTGAATTTTACTCTATGTTTTTAATGTGACCCTAATATTTGAAATGTGTAGCCCTATACATACTTTTACTTGGAAAATAAGAAATAATGTTGAAAACAAATTAAAGAAAAATATGAAGAAAAATAAAACCCTAACTTGGACTTTCCTTTGAAAACATTCCGGGCTGGTACAAGGGAAACTTCCTTTCCTCTCTCCTCCTTCTGCTTTTGAGGCATGCCCTAGAGCAGTGGTGGCTAACCTTTGGCACTCCAGATGTTTTGGACCACAACTCCCACAGTCCTTTGTCATTAGCAATACAGGTTTGAAATTCTGGGAGTTGTGGTCCAAAACATCTGGAGTGCCAAAGGTTCGCCACCACTGCCCTAGAGGGAACACTCCAGACAATCCCCCACAATCCAGCAGGGAGAGAGAGAGCAAAGAACCATTGACTCACTTGACCTGCTCCAGTGCTTGCATTGCAAGACATTGCTTGTTGATCAAGGCAAAATTGATCACAAACTGTTGCTCATTTTGCAAAACACTCTTAAACCAAGATACTCATAACCCAAGGTTTTACTGTGTCTATAAATTCAAATTACCTAATAATTACCTACTAACGCAAAGCCTGACACGGCTTGGGTTCAGGCTCTTTGATGGATCATATGACTCCATATGACACTAGTCAACCAATGGACTTTGCCAGGCGGAGCCGCCCCCCACATTTCATTTGCATTGCTGCCTCTGCTTCTGTGTGAGTGAGAGGCCCTGGAAGCAGCTGGCTAGCATGCCACCTGAGGAAGGGGGGGCTGAGTGAGGACGTCTGTCCCGCAGTTTTTGTAGCCACCTGCCAGCCATGCTGCAACTATGCTTGGCACATGGGTGGGGCTAAGATGCAGTATGGGTATGAAGGGAGGGGAGGCGGGATGACTGGGCTGAATGGCATAGGTGGTAAGAGCCCACAATGGAACTGGGGGAACAGGAGGGGAGGAGGGTGATGAAGGAAGCAGCCATTTAGGTTGTTCTAGATAGGGGAAAGTATACAGGTGGGAGTGGGACATGCCCACATAGGAGAAGAGAGGTTACATATCTTACATCTATCCCCTCTTCTGGTTCCACCCCCAATCAGAACGTATCAGGTGACCATGTCAATGAACCCACGAGCCATACGGTGCTCTTGTTGAATGCCAGGTCGGTCCAAAATAAGACTGCCCTCATCCATCATGTCATTCTGGATGAGGATGCCAACCTGGCATGTATTACCGAGACCTGGGTGGGAAAAGTGGGCAGTGTTGCCCTCTCCCAGCTATGTCCGCCTGGGTATTCAGTCCAGCACCAGTGTCACTTAGAGGGTCGGGGATGGGGTTTGCTATATAGGATTTCAATATCCTTGACCAGGCTTCCTGCCTCTTTGGGAGAGGGGTCTGGAGGGCCTGTATTGTGGTTGGGCTCACGAGACAGATTAGGGATTCTGTTGGTGTATTGCCCACCCTGCTTCATACCAACAGTCTCCTTGCCTGAGCTGATGGAGACGGTCTCAGACCTGGTTTGAGGATCCCCAGACTGTTGTTGCTGGGGGACCTCAACATCCATGCCAAGGCTGTCTTGACTGGGACAGCCCAGGACTTCATGGCCACCATGACCACCATGGAGCTGTCTCAATGTGTCACCAGCCTGGCATGTGAGAAGGGCCATACTATGGATCTGGTTTTCTCAGCGGCACTGGAGGATGGTGATATGGATGTGGAGGCGCTGGTTTTGACTCCATTGTAATGGTCAGACCACTTCCTGGTTAAGTTTAATCTACCATCTGCAAGGGGAATCTATTAATATGATCCGCCTTCAGACACTAATTGATCTAGATGGTTTCCTGAAAGCTCTGGGGGATTATCTGCAGGGCCGGCGCGTCCATTAAGGTGAACTAGGCAGTTGCCTAGGGCGTCAAAATGGACAGGGGGCGCTGCCCAGCCTCCTTCCCCCCCGCTGCCTGTCCCCCCCGCCCGTCGCCCCCCCACCCACCTCCACCGCCGCCTCCACTGCCTCCACCTCCCCGGGACCCCTGCCCGCCGCCGCCTGACCCCCGCCGCCGCCCACCCACCCCCGCTGCCACCGCCTGACCCCCACCGCCGCTGCCGCCGCCGCCGCCCAACCCCCACCCCCACCCCCACCGCCACCGCCAGACCCCCCCGCCACCGCCCCCACCATCACTGCCCCCCACCCCCGGACCCCCGGACCCCCGCGCCGCCGCCTGACCCCCGCCACCACCACCGCCACCCGACCCCCCTGCCCCTCGCCTAGGGCATGAAAAACCCTAGCGCCGGCCCTGATTATCTGTCTGATATGGTCAGCGCTCTTGTTGAAGACCAAGTCACCCTATGGACTAAGGAGATGACTTGGGTAGTTGCCAAGATAGTCCAGCCCCATCGGACCATGCTGCTCTGTGCCTTCCAAGAAGAAGCCTGGCATCCATCTTGCCAAGTGAACTTTGAAGAACTCTCTCCTAGCAAATTACATCCCTTGCCATGCTTGGACTTCTATACCTGCTTTGAAAAAGAGAGCTTGCTCTCGAAAGCTCAGCAACTTTTTTTTTTAATTTTTCTTCTAGCAGCCTATGAAGCTATCACCCCTAGTCTAGGTTTAGGTTCAAAACTGAATGCTCACCGCAATCCTAGTAATACCTTGAGAAATGAGTTATGACACAGATCGCCCATTTCCTTAGTGTGGGTTTGTTTGTGCATAGAGAAGTGGGAATCCAAGGTCCGAACGCCATCTCTACCCATAATTCTAAATCCATCCTTTGGATCTCGTGTTGAGGTCACTATCGAGAATCAGGTCAGTGCCTGCATTAGTAATTTCATTTTTTTTGTTCCCTTCAGACTGCTTTCTAATTGGTTTTTCAGTTTAATGAGCAAGTCGCTGCCAGGAGACATTATCACTGGACCGAGAGGAGGACTGAAGAACGGTGGTTGGTTTGTCAAGAAAGCTTATGATTACCAGCTTGAAGGACCTGCCGGTTCCTAATTCACTTGACTGCTTTCCCGCTATTCCAGCTTGTTGGAACAGACAAGGGCTCATAAATGCCTTAAAAAGACACACATGTGGAGGGGAGGGGGAGGGGAGTGGATTGAAGCCACCAGTAATTTTGAAGACATCAAGTCTATATGGTCAAATTAATCCAAGGATAATTAAAATGATGAAGAGGATGCCCAAAGAATTCTATTTTTATAAATGTTTGAATCAGCTGAACTGATCCATGCTCCTGAGCTAAGTGTGTGGTTTAGGACTTAATTATCCAACATGCTATTTTACTAGCCATCCCTTTGTTCCTTTTGGATGCCTGTGTTTCATGATGGGATTTTAAGCCAGAGTTTGAGCTCTCCTTTCAGGAGAGATAACACAAAAGTTATGAAATATCTCCTGAGAACAAAGTTATGGATTGCTCCTGGAGATACTAATACAGTGGCCCCTCATATAACAAACAGTTTGTATAACATAAAAACTGTACAACATAAAAAATTCTGGAGATAGGGGAAATTTGCTTCACAGAATCGCCTATGGGGCGAATCCGTACGACATAAAAATGGTCGTGATCAGGGATTACTCCGTTTTCAATGCATTCCTATGGGAAATTTGTATAAAGGAAATTTTACTTAAGATAATTTCATTTGGAACGAATTTTCCTTTATACAAGGTACCACTGTACAAGGCTCTGCCTAAATCCACCCATTTCTTCACATTTCAGATAGAAGGGGGCTTTAATTAAGCTCTAATTAAGCACTAGAATTTGGCATTTGTCCATTCAGCCCCTGAGCTCTGATTGCTGAACCACTCAAACTCTGTATTTCCATGTGTATTCAACCATGTTATGCTGTGTTAAGGCTATCACTTTTCTTTTTCTGGTAAAGATGTTGTGCTTATGTTTTATATGGCTTGCGACAAACTACACAGTCTCTTGCTACAATGGGATTCACTGTAAACACTCAGTTTGGCTGGAGCACATAACGGAAAAATTCAATTCATTTCATTTTGAAGAATTGTCCAGTTTGCAAATCACATACCGGTATATGGAACAGAAAGAACCTGGTGGTGGTGGTGGTGGTGGTGGTGGTGGTGGTGGTGGTGGTGTGTGTGTGTGTGTGTGTGAGAGAGAGAGAGAGAATATAAAAGAATGGGAACTATCATGATGAGTTCCTTCACTCAGAAATAAGGTAAAAGGTAAAGGTTCCCCACCCCCCGCACATGTGTGCTAGTCGCCGGGTCCGACTCTAGGGGTGGTGCTCATCTCCGTTTTCAAGCCAAAGAGACAGTGTTGTGCAAGTGGCCGCCATGGCTGAACGCATTTCTGCGCACGGAACACTGTTTACCTTCCCGCTTTTTACGGCGGTACTTATTTATTTACTTGCAGTTGCATGCTTTCGAACTGCTAGGTTGGCAGGAGCTGGGGTGGAACCATGGGGGCGTGCACCACTGTGTGGCACCCGGGATTTGACCCGCCAACCTGCCGACCTTGTAGCCAACAGTTTTCAGTGCTCTAGCCTGCTAAGCCACTCAGAAATGCAGTACTACTAATAATAATCTTAGGACTGCAGGACTGGAAATGACCCTGTTTAAAAATTGATGCTTTTAAAATTGATTTTCTAAATGCTGCAATATCTTCGGTACTATGCATTGTGTATTCGTAAAGGCCTATGGTCATAAACCATTTTCCAGTAGTGGCGTATGGAAGTGAGAGCTGGACTATAAAGAAGGCTGATCGCTGCAGAATTGACGCTTTTGAGCTGTGGTGCTGGAGGAGAGTCTTGAGAGTCCCCTGGACTGCAAGGAGATCAAACCTATCCATCCTGAAAGAAATCAACCCGGGATGTTCACTGGAAGGACAGATTTTGAAGCTGAGGTTCCAGTACTTTGGCCACCTCATGAGGAGAGAAGAGTCCTTGGAAAAGTCCCTGATGCTGGGAAAGATTGAAGGCAAAAGGAAAAGAGGACAGCAGAGAATGAGATGGTTGGACGGTGTCATCGATGCAACCAATATGGGTTTGACTAAACTCCGGGAGGCAGTGGAAGATGGGAAGGCCTGGCGCGCTCTGGTCTATGGGGTCACGAAGAGTCAGACACGACTGAACGACTGAACAACAAATGGTCATAAACAGTAAAGTTTTTGATTGATTGACAGTGATCAGTGCATCCAGGCTCTGTCAAGGAAGTGCAGTGGGAAAGTGAAACCTTAAACTCTGGCTCTGTAGCCACTGAGCAAGTTACTGTAGGGATGTGCCTCAACCCTTTCTCAGAGCAATCAGAGGCTCTTGGCTCTTGGTAACCTCGTCTTTCTTTGCCTCTATTCATGTTAATTAAGAGGGCACCTTCAGAAAAGGAAATGGAGAGGCAGTGTGGTGCGATGTTCACTCTGGTGGATGAAATTCCTTTTGCTCGCTAGATTTCTGGCAAATGGCTCTCCGTGCGCAAGCAGGTTGGGGCTGACCCAGCTGGCTGGACCCCTTCGGGATGTTTCAACAAACCCGTTGTGTCGGGGAAAATTCCCAGCCCTGAAACATGAGTTATTCTGCAGAAATAGACTTTGCCAAAAAGCAAAGCAACAAAGATCTTTTCATTCTTCCCTTTCTTTCCCCCCCCCCTCCATTTCTTTTTTTCTTTTTGGGGGGTGTGTGTGGGGTGGGGTGAGGTTGGTTGGGGGAATTAGATGGAACCATCACCACTAGCCCCCCTCCCCCTCTTGAGAACCAATTACTGCAGCCTTTTGGGATGTTTAATTGAATATTTGTATTATAAACAGGAGTGGGGGGCCCTAGACCTGATTAGGAGAGGCAGAAAGACAATAGACGGGGTCTTGTTTACTTTTCATTCTGGATTCAGGACTTGCCATAGTTCCCAAAGGTGGCTCTGGGAATAATTAGTTTGAATTTTGGTTGCTGTCTGACTCCCTCCCAAGGCTTTCCCCCCCCCCCCATCCTTCCCCCCCCCCATTCCCCCCTCCTCACTTGACACAAGAGATGGGGAGGGTGTTGCTACCATTGACATTATCAACCGAGTTTTCTATCAGACCCAAGAGATTTTTTGGGGAGGATTTTGTATCTCTTGATAAACCTGAGCTGGAAGAGCTCGTTGGGTCTTAAGTCTTCACTTTACACTAGGAAGATAGTAATTGGGGCATCTTAGGTTGTTGGTAAAGTTGAAACCACTTACCTGGCAGGGGAGATACCATGATCACAAAGGTGGTTTTCCCAGGGTGAGGCTCATCCATTGCACTCCGGGTGTGCTGACCCCTGCGATTTCCCCAAATGCGGGAAACTCGACTGCATAATTTGTGGTAGTGGGGGACTGCGTTCACGCTTTTCCCTGAAATTTTTTAGGAGCCTGGTGGTGCAGTGGTTAAATGCCTGTACTGCAGCTAACACTGTGCTCACAACCTGGGGTTCAATCCCTGGTAGCAGGCCCAAGGTTCACTCAGCCTTCCAAGGTCGGTAAAATGAGTACCCAGCTTGTTGGGGGGGGGGCAATGTATAGCCTGCATTACTGTAACTAAAAACTGTAAACCGCCCAGAGGCTACTTGAAGTGGTATGGGGCGGTATATAAGCAGACCACTTTTGCTTTTAGGTGTGTTCTGTTCAGTTCCTCTTTCCTCAAAGCCCTTGTTGATCAAGAACGGTGTGTCACTAGATTCTGTGTGAGGGCAGTCAAAATGTTAGCAGTGCTGCGAAGGGAAGTGTTATATATCAAATTCGTGAACATAAGAAGAGCCCTGCTGGATCAGGCCAAAGGCCCATCTGGTCCAGCTTCCTGTATCTCACAGTGGCCCCACCAGATGCGTCTGGGACCGCACAAGACTAGATCTTTGTCTCCTGATACCACTCCCCTGCATCTGGCCCTTGAACTACCCCGGTTTTAAGCCTGGAGACACATATCCATCATGGTTTGTAAACTGTGATGAACTTTTCCTCCAGGAATCTGTCCAGTCCCCTTTTGAAGGCATCCAGGCCAGATGCCATCATCACCACCTCCTGTGGCAGGGAGTTCCACAGACTCACAACGCACATGGATTCTCTAACTGCTCCATTATTTTTGCAAGCCTCTTCCCATATGTCTCCGCCATGCCAGCATATTAAAAACTGATATGGCACTGTATTTCTGCCAGCTATATAACTAATGTGGTATTTTCTATCTTCTTCTTTTAAGGAATGAAGCCAAGTTATCCTGATGGAAAGGGGGGGGGGTAGAGATTCTATCTCTACTGCTCAGCTTAGAGCTCAAACACACATGAGAAGAGAACCCATTATACCAATATGTTTCATATCTCTGTTGTACCAATACATTTCTCTTCACAGTCACATGATATATATGTGACCTTGAACACTCCCATTGGTTTTAACAAATATTGATTCATTTTTTTCCTATTTGAAATCCTATTGCTTGTCTGCAAATCCAGCCCCCACTATCCCTCACTAAATGTAGTTGTCCACTGACCTCTAGCATGTATTCTGTGGTTGCTATCTAAGGAATCCTTTCCTGGGAGGAAGCCCCATTGACTATAATAGCCCACATTTTGTTACTCAGTGTAATAGATGGCACTGGAGTAAGCCTCCCGGTCCCAAATCATGGGACTGAGTGAGTCAGTTCCTCTATAAGTTCACTTGATTCAAATAGACTTACTCTAAGCGTGACTTACTATGATAAAGTAAGCTGTATCTTAGCAGACGTCCTGTGATCCTGAACTGATCTGCTAGACCAGCCTCAATGTTTCTCCTTAGAGAATATTCTTTCTCTACAGGAAGAGGCAGAGTGAACAGGAAAGATTACAGCCCCCTATTCCTCAAAGCACTTGCTTTTAATCTGTAGGGTAGCATTTTGCATGTAAGAGAGGGTTCTTCGGACCCATAATTACAGCTGAGCACTGTAGCAGGAAAGCAGCTGGGGGGACACCCATAAATGTCCTTAACAACATGAGAAGACAGCATTGTTTGTGGCTATTCAGCAGTGAATCTGCTAATCATGTGATGCCTTTCTATGAGAAAGTATTTCTCCAGGTTGTCTTTTCCCATATTCTTTGATTTACTACTGCTCTTGAGTGGATTTATGCTGCAAACGAAGTCAGCTGAAGCATTTCTCAAAATGTCTGGAGCCCAGTGAATGGTTATTTCAATTACACCGAATGAGATCATGGAATAATTGGAAATGTTGTGATGAATGCTCAGCTAGGTAAGGTATATGTACTGTGTATGCAGACGCACAGAGAGAAGCAGAGGTAGGAGTAAGAAAGAGGGCTTTTTTCTTTTCCTCTCGTGCTAAAAAGGTTTTTTTCCTCTGCATAGTTTTTTCCCCCTATGGCTACTACTGGTCTGAAGAATGTGGAGGGAAATCACCTGCACCCTAATCTGTAAGAAGCCTTAACCAGACATGTCCAAACTTTGGCCCTCCAGATGTTTTGGACCACAACTCCCACAGTCCTTTGCCATTGGAAATACAGGCTTAGAATTCTGGGAGTTGTGGTCCAAAACATCAGGAGGGCTGAAGTTTGGACATGCCTGATGTAGAGCAAGGCTTCCCAACCTTGGATCCCCATATGTTCTTGAACTAAAATTCCCCGAAGCCTTCATCACTGGATGTTCTGGCTTGGATTTCTGGGAGATGTGCTCCAACTACATCTGGGGAAGCACTGATCCAGAGGCCTATGCATTGCTCATCCTTGCACTGATCAGAAGACCTCTTTACTTGTCATATCAGTGATAGACCACATGGCTACCTTGTAAAAATTAGTAGAACACAGCATTTGAACAGCATCCTAAACACTTGAGGAATGTCTGTAAATCCAATTAGAAATAAATAAAGGCGGGGGAGTAATGCTGAACGAAGAATTCACTTCTCACCACTTCCAGGCTTCTGAATGAAGTCCAGCCAGCCTCACCTCCCCATAGCAAAACACCCACCATTTACAAAGCATGACCTCCAACCCACAGCTGTGTGCCTGCACTTGCTGCCAATGGTAATCTGTCAACATCGGTCATATCTTTAGGGGCTAGCTCTGATGCTCAGTAACAGAACAGCTTATTAAGGAACATGCTCGCTTTTCCCCATCCAATTTCATTTACCTTTAGAGTCTGTTTCAAAAATCAAAGTTCATCAACAGTGTAAAAGTGACCTGGCCTCTTTCAATCCAACTGGGTGGCCCTGATGAAGCTTCAGCTTTGTTTCGGCTCTTGGCAACTGGCTGGCGTGAACCTCCCTCTGCTCAGCTGCATGCGGGGGGGAGCCTTCCTAAAAATGAATCTGTCAGCTTCCCAATTGCTCTCCTCATTCCTCTCCGGACCTGCTCTCACAAAGCACCATAATTTCATTCAAGCAAAACTGTTTGTAAAACCTCTGGGCTGTCGGTGACCTTCTAGTGGCAGGGAACACATGCGTATGGTCACTGGCAACAAACACAGCCACATTGAAAAGGAAGGCGCATCATTAGTCCACCTAGCTTGTTACAGGCAACTCTTCTTGGTAATAAGACCTCTCCCAGATGTCACACAGGACTTTTCTTTTATCGAGTCAAGTTTGTTTATTATGGTCATATGACCCAATTCAGTAAAACAACAGGACAAAGAACAGGAACAGCGATAGTACAAAACATAAATGTCAGGACAGAAACTACAACCTCCCAAAAGGTACATATAGGTCAGCCTTCTGCCATCAACAAGGCCCTTCTATGGATTGCAGCTAAGAAAAATTTAGCAACCTGAGTTGTTATATGAGACTTCTTTTATCCTAACAGGTCTCCTATCCAAGAACGATCAAGGCCTGATTCTGCTTAGCTTGCCAATTGAGATCTGTTTTGTTGTTCTTGTCAGTAGATGCACAGTACACCTAATAAATATATTAATTATGTACAATAGATAAGATTTGTGTTCAGGGCAATATGCTTCTGAAGCTGCACAACATACAGTTAGACCAGGATGTTGGCAAGCCCTTGGGTCTGAGTCCCAAGTCTGAGTCTGACTGGTCTCAAGTCTGAGTCTTTGGTATCAAGTCCAGAGTCCCAAGCCCCAAGTGTGAGTCTCCATTAAAAAAAAAAGGTTCCCCTCCAGAAAAAAAAACGAGGGGTGGGGCGTTCCAAGTCATGAGTCAAATCGGAGTGATGGCGGGGGGGGGACGGACTTGAGTTGAGTCACCAATGTGACTTAAGTCCAACTTGAATGTGTGTCCCACAACTTGCATCCCCATCCCTCCAGTTAGATTCTCTCTGGTTGGACAACAAGAAAATGTTGTTTCAACAGAGCACAGAAACTAAATGAAACCTGTAGACGAACGCTGGAAGGGTGGCCGAGCTGACTACACTCTTAAAGGGCCCTCAAATTGATTTTGTAGCCCAATAATTTGAGGAGCCTGGAGAGATGGATGCGCTGCTTGAGACTTGTTATACAGTGGGTCAGATGGAACCAGGCAACACCCGAGCGAAATTCAGCTCTTTATTCATAGCAGAACCACACATTGCAAAGGGATAAAAAGCACTGCTAAAAAGGCCCAAGGGCCAGTTTATATACACACCCAGAATATTCCCCGTGGCAGGCCATTGGATGGTTTAAACAGCTTGCTGGCCCCCAATTGGACAAGCCAGAATCCTGCCCTTCAGTCATTCTCCAGCCTCCAGCTCCCACATCACACACCTGTCTCTCATTGCCTGTACTTGGGAGCTTGATCAGGCTCCACCCGGCTGGGGCCTGGCTAGAGCTTGGCTGGAGCGAAGGTAAGTTTGGAGCCTTCCTTTCTATTTATTAATATACTCCAAACTCAGGCAGTTCACAGGTTACACTAAGAACACAACAAGACTCATATTCTGGACAAGAGGAGAATGATGAGAGGGCTGTGAGCAGCCAAGGATGTGCTGGATAAAAAGTCACTGGGGTCCCAGTTTTGATGAAGTATCCTATGCCAGGCATGTCCAAACTTCAGCCCTCCTGATGTTTTGGACGATAACTCCCAGAATTCTAAGCTTCGATTGCCAGTGACAAAGGACTGTGGGAGTCCAAAACATCTGGAGGGCCAACGTTTGGACATGCCTGATCCGATGCCTGATCCTTGTCAAAATGACCTGCTGCACCATGGGAGGTGTGAAGGCTGAGAGCAACTTTCTTCTTAACAAGTACCTTGTTCAATCTCTGCTCAGCGCAAGATATCTAGAGTCCCTCCTATCTAACAGGTGGCTGTCTAACCTGGAGGACATCCAGCAAGCAACAACCAAGGGGACTGGACAAATGATTGGAGGTTATTGGTGTTTATTAGTCATGATAATAATAATGGTGTGCTATGAGGTCAGTTGTGAGTTACTACACAAGCCTTTTCAGGATTTTCTGGGTGAGAATGATCCAATGTGGTGTACTATTCACAACAGATATCTGATATAACTGGCAGTGCCAGAAGAATTATATCCCTATTGGTTAGTTGTTGGGAAGCACCAACTATCGTAGGGAGAGTGTTGTGGTATCCATGTCCATCTTTCCCATGGACAAGTGGTCGGTCCTTGGAGGAACATAATGCCAGCCTAGATGGCTCTGGGGTCTGATCCAGTATAACTCTTCTTACATTAATGTGCCGCTCCTCCAGATCATTGGTTTTGTGAGCCACCATCAAGACAGAGTTTTTTCCTTAATGCAAAGCCAAAAGGAGCCATCCTTTCACCTGAGTCCCATCTGGAGCAGCAGGTGGGTCTTTGCTTTTAGAATGGTATGTCTGCTAATTCCCGTCTCCACCTCCAGAGCTGCCTAGATGCCCCAAGCACATCTGATCTTCTCTGATTTCGGAAGTTAAGCAGGGTCAGCCCTGGTTAGTTCTTGGATGGAAGACCACAGGGAATACCAGGTGCTGTGGGCACCTGGAGTAGGGACTGGCAAACCACTCCAGTATTCCTGCCAAGAAAACTCCATGGACATGGGGTTATGAAGAGTCGGTCAAGACTGTAACAACACAACACAACACAACACAACACAACACAACACAACACACACACACACACACACACACACACACAGAGAGAGAGAGAGAGAGAGAGAGAGAGAGAGAGAGAGAGAGAGAGAGAGAGAGAGGCTTTACATACCAAACTCTTTCATCTTTGCTTTACAGGACTTATTGTTCCTTTTGCACCTTTCTCTGGACCTATATCTAAATGCACTATCCAACAGGTCACGCCTGTTGAGACCTTAAGCCTTGGTGGATTCTTTTTGGGATCAGGCGGAAGCAGGCTGAGTCTGGATCGAAAGATCTAGCTAAAGAAACTTCCATCTGCTTTCCCCACCCCTCTTGTTCTCAGTTTGCTGTTGCTGAACTCACCTCCCTCCCTAATTCCTTGGCATTTGTCCCTCATGCTGCTTGCTCCCTCCGCCTTGCTGGGAAGTGGCTGACCGTATTGTCAGCCTGGAGTTACCTCTGTGGTGTTGACTAGAAGAAACACAGGATCTTTCGTTTTATTTACTACAGTTCTCCATGCTTTGTGCTACCAGATGCTGTTTGTGTAGGAACTGCTAGGGCCATAATGAGATGCTGATGTTTTGCGGTTGGCTTGGATTTCAGAAATGGCAACAGTAGCTGATCTCCCCCTCTCCTCCATTCACTACCTGATGAATGTGTTGTAACTAGAGGAGTTTTTTAAGTGCAGGAAGGGATCATGTCAGCAGCCAAGTAGTCCAAATTGGACAGCTAAGGATGGGTAAGAAAGAATGTCTGCTAAATTGTACCTTATTGCATTTATTCAGTTCCACACCTGACAAACCATAGAAGCAGACACAATTTGCAGTTGGATATCAACATTTCTGGTTTTCTGACCTGTTCTGGGAAAGAAGAAAACTTATGTTTGGCAATGATCAGAAATCTGTGCATTGTGCTTGCCTGTACTGCATCTAACACAGTGCTCACGACTTGCCACCTGGGGTAGCAGGCTGATGGTTCACTCAGCCTTCCACCCTTCCGAGGTCAGTAAAATGAGTACCCAGCTTGCTGGGGTTGGGGTTGGGAATGTGTAACATGCATACTGTAATTAAACTGTAAATGCCCAGAGACTACTTGAAGTGGTATGGGGCAGTATATAAGCAGAACACTTTGATCCAAACCAACAAATTAGCAATTTTTGATGAATCTCCCAGATCATTTTTAGTTTCATGCTTGTTTCTAACCAGGCTGTATTTTGCCACCTGACACACTTGCAAACAAGCATCCCCTCCCCCAACATCCATACCTTGGCTTTCTCATTAAGGGCCTTTGTACACGACCCCTAAACGCCGCAGGAAATGGCTGCAAGCTCCGGAGCTTACAATGGTTTCCCCACCAGCTCCGGAGTTCGCAGGAAATTAAGTGCGACCACGCCCACCTAAGCGCGTCCCAGCGCATTTTTCTTGTACCTGCTCGAGGAGGGTGAAAATCGCCAGGTCCGGATTTAATCTGGTCAGTGCGGGGCTCTCCTGGCTTCTGTTTGTTTGTTTTTTTGCCTCCCACCCCTTTAAGAGAAGGGGCGGGAGGGAAAAAAAGCAAACAAAAGAGAAGGAATCAGCACGACGGAGCTCTGGCAGCTTCTCCGAGGTGAGTCTGCATTTTCCCCCCCACTTTCTTCCTCCCTCCCCTCAGCAGACAGGTGCGGAGTGGTGGGGAGGAAGGAAGAGCAACGAACCCCTAAGATCTCTGGTCCGAATTTAAGTGGCCAGCGGATCTTAGGGGTCGTGTGAAAAGGCCCTAATAAGTTACCTACTTGGCTTCCTTTTACCAGATTATTGGCTCATTTGCCCAGATTTCTCTGTGTGCCCATTTTCAAGGGCCTCTGCAAGACTCTTTCATGGAACAGGGAAAAAGCTAGATAGAAATATGTGGATATAGTATCTGCTCTGCACACATAACTACAACATTGTGCCTCTCTGTGTATATTAAACTAATAATTAAATTTTAAGATTCTTCGGAGATTAAAGCCTGATGGGTTCATCAAGACCCAGGACTTTGTCTGCCTAACTAATTGAAATCCAGGCTTGGATTGCTTGTGTATTAAATCATGCTGGCCGTGTGTTAGGTTTGTCCCTTCTTTTCTGTTCTTGACAGGGAAACACAACATGGTGCTGAAATTTGGCCACTGCACGTGGGTGAATTTTTGTTTTTTTAAAGCATTTGCTCAAATTGCAAGTCCAGGAAGATGGAAAGAACTTGAAATTAGCTTTTAAAAGAAATTAAAATGATGAAGGATGCAAAATTGACTATTTTCTTGCTCCTGGAACAAAAAGCAAAGGAATCTTGGGCATAATTTAGCTGCTCCACTGAAGAATTAAGGGACGAGACTTGGTCTCTTGCATAGGTTAAACAAAAGTGAAGTTGGGCAAGTGAATTCTTGGCTTGCTCAACAGCTGGTTCTGATCTAGTTTCTGTCTACAAATGACAACAAGCTCTCCCTCCCTCCACGGTCTCTACAAAATTATACCTCAGTGTTTAAAAAAATTGAGCAAGTCATTAGTTCCTTAGGAGAAGTTGTCTTTGAGAGGAGTTGAGACAACTCAGGCAGACACCAAAGCAAAAGGGGAGGGGGAAATCTGTCAAAATGCTTTAAAATGTCATGCTAAGTGGGACCTCCCCCCCCCAACCCTGGCTTTCCTCCAATGATGTCAAAACAGAAGGACTGAACTTTTCATACAATGGGCTTCTATGAAGTCCAGTGGTTCATAACCAAGAGCCATTTTTCAGTCAAGTAAAGTGCTGAAATGATTGCTCTAACTAGGGCCGGGCCCATAATGAGGCGAGAGAGAGGCAGCCGTCGGGAACCTAAACTGGCCCTAAGTCCACATTAATGAGACTTCACGTGGAGAAGTCATCTCTTTCAGGAAGTGCGGAGCTGAGGAACAGCTGGAATTCTCCAATCATCAATGCTGTTTATTAGGAGACAAAGAAAAGGACTTTGGTCTGTGTGTTTAAGGTCAAACTCTAGATATCCCCAGGAGACTGAGGGAGAATTTATGAAATGGTGGACAATGGTTCAACTCAAGTTCCTGCTCTCCTGCTGAGTAAGGTAACCAAACCCACCACCATCCTAAATTTCAAGCCTTTTTTCCACACTGTCTGGTCAACCTATATTAATCATCCCTCATCTGAACTTTATCCTTATTAAAGCTGTTAGGCACTATCATTTTGAACCTGCAAGTCCAATATAAATTTCCTCGGTCAGTAGCCTGCTTTTCTAAAAGACTTCAGGCCACACCTTATTAACAGATGTCTGTCCAGTTACACATGCTACTCTGGCATCAGTAAGTCACCCTGAATCTCTGCAGACCAGGCATGGGAGTTATATGCTGCTATATGTCTGAAGAAGTGGACGTGTCCACGAAACGTTACATTAAAATAGGAAAGTTAGTCCTTAAGGTGTCACATATTTTGTGTCTTTTGCTTTGTTTTGTTTTTTGGGTTTTTTTTTTTTATTTTTGCCTGCAATTCTTGAAAGGACTAACATGGCTACCCTCTCTGAAATTTCTGACATGGGAGTGTTAGGAACATACCTTCCAAACTGCTACTGCCTGGACTGGATGATTCAATAGAGACCATGAAAATACAACGTAGAAATTCTCTGATGATGGGTGGCACTAACATGTAAAACTACTCAAAAGGCAGGTGTATGTGTGTGCTGTTTTTACAGAGGAACCACCTCTTCTTGAAGGGCTGTCAAAGCACAGTCCTCTGTGGATGCGTCACTTTTTCAAAAGCGTAGATAATCCCAGCCCAGTTTTAAGAATGAAGAAAAGATTATTGAAGTAGTTCTACAATAATTCCTATATAGGCAGCAGAAAGGGAAGACACACAGATTACGGGTTCAGCTTAACCCACTAGGGTGAGAAGGTCTGGATTTTTCTTCAATTAAAATCATTACTTTTAAATAAGCTTCTAATACCATAAGCTTCTCAAACCTCATATCTCCATCTCCAACATAATGAACCACAGATTCAAAAGCAGACACAAATCTGAAGAAACGTTTGGGGGAGTTATTGTTTTTCCTTTTTGAAGTTACAGAAAAAATAAATTAAAAGTCGCTTTTCGAAATTCAGGGAGTTTACTGTTTATTTTGTTTATTCAGCTTTTTGTTCACTTATTCTTAATTTCCTATCTTGTAAAATTTTATTATGCCTTCAGATTTACATGTTTTCTTAGTTTTCCCGATAAGGTTACCACCTTGGAAGTATTACTGGACTTGATTAAATGCCCCCAGTGATCGGAAGAAGAAAGATTATATTCCTCCTGCATTGTTATCACTGACAAAGTGGACTTGTCCACAAAAGCTCACATTAAAACATAATACAGCTGGCTAGGATATGTTTAGGGACATTTAAGTTACATCTTAAGAACAATTCAAACAAAGTTATTAAAACACGCTATTATATATGTCGTGAAACTAAATAAACTACATATTTCTGTTGAAAAGTTAAAAAAAAACATAACACAGTAGTTAGAATTTTCTTTTGTTTTGTTTCTTTGGATTTCACCAGATATGCTTGCATAGACTAACATAGATATCTCCTTGAAATCTTCTCCCAAGGAAGAGGACTTGCAGACTTAGAATGTTTACTTAACATTTTAAGTCTTAACACTTGTTAAAAATTGGAATGTTTCTTAAGTCCACTAACAGCTATCTATGGAGAAATCTGTAAGTTTTATTCCCCAGCATCTGAATTTTTTGAATCTTGTTTTTCCCCTCTTGGATATAATTAATGAAATTTGGGGAATTTAGGAAATTCTTCTAGGTCTTCTAATTTCCAAAACAAAATTCTCCCCCATCTTCACCAGCCCCAATTCATGAACTACAACTGTTCCTATTCCTAACATGAAGAATTCCATATGTTATTGGCCTTTCATACTGCATTAAAGCTGAGGAGCCTTTAGGAAGAAATAGGTCGCAGTTGTAATCAACCATTAATTTCTCTGGGCCTTTTCACATGACCCCTAAACTCCGCGGCAAATGGCTCCCAGCTCCAGAGCTTAAAATTATTTCCCCACCAGCTCCGGAGTTTACAGATAATTAAGTGCGACCACGCCCACCTAAGCGCGTCCCAGCGCACTTTTCAGGTACCTGCTGTCTGGAGGTGAAAATTCCTGATGCGGATATAACAGTAGTGACTGCCGGGCTCTCCTTGCTTCTGTTTGTTCTTTTTTTGCCCCCCGCCCCTTTAAGAGATCTGAATGCAGTGCCGGGAGGAAAGCAAGATGGCAGAACGGAGGTGAGCGGCATTCTTTTCTTCCTTTTTTTCTCCCTCCCCTCACGCAGCCAGCAGCCAGGAGTGCGGAGGGGGTGGGAACGCAGGAACAGCAACAAACCCCTAATATCTCTGGTCCGAATTTAAGTGGCCAGCAGATCTTAGGGGTCGTGTGAAAAGGCCCTCTCTTAAGATACAGGATTTTTAAGAGTTAAACTTTTGAAGTAAAGGTGTTTTGGGTGAGAAAAGCTATATATTCTACAGGAAAAATATGTTGTGTTAAATACAATTTCTAAACCACAAAATAGGTTTGTGTGCACTTCCCCACTGTGAATGATTCACAGTCCCAAATCATAAAATTAGAAAACAAGCAAAGCAAAAATATCCCGATAATCATAGGAAGGAAGAATTTTGAATTATTCTGTTCTCAAACAAAAGACTGAAATAAACTAAGATTTATATTGCTGATTCAAAGCCTTGGAGCTAGACGGATCAACCTCTCAATTCCGCTGATTCCCACATTCAGACTGCTTAAATTGTTAACTTCTTTCTATCCTGCAAATAAATAAATTAGTTGCTTTTAATAATCTCTAACCAAAAATTCACTGAAATTAATCCTTATCCCCGGGTAAGAGTACATACGATTGCAGCTTAATTGTTTAACTTTCCTAACTTTATCTTTGGTTACTGTGTCGTCTTTGGTCACCATCAATCAAGGAAAGACTGGACAGTGAAACTACACCGGAAATGACAGCTCGGTGTGGGTGTACAGACAGGCTCACACGCTGACTGAGTGCCTTGTTTGGCTAGAGTTACCACTCAGTCTAAACATTTCTACACCAAAGACACTCAGATGAGGGAATTCCTTTTTCCGCTGGCTACTGTTCCAGAAAAACAGCTGGGAAGGATTTAGAAAGTTACCAATTACACTTTTTTTTAGCCATTAAGGGAAAACAATAAATAAAACATCAAGCTTCAGGTTGCTTGGTCTGTCTCTAGGCTTAGCTACTGTTAGATAGGCAAAGTGATGGAGTCTATGTCTTATTTAAATTAGCAAAACAGAACTGTTATCCTTTAGGCCACTTGAATAATAGCTAAACCACATTCTAAATGGAGAGGGCATGAGGCTTTTCTGAACTACCAGCATGTTCATCCCTTATCATTGGTTAGGGTAAGGTAAAGGTAAAGATTTCCCCCGCACATGCATGCTAGTCGTTTCTGACTCTAGGGGCGGTGCTCATCTCCGTATTCAAGCCGAAGAGCCAGTTTTGTGCAAGTCTATGGCCTCGTGACCGGCATGGCTGCAGGAAACTCTGTTTTACCTTCCCAATTTTTACGGCAGTACCTATTTATCTCCTTGCATTGACATGCTTTCGAACTGCTAGGTTGGCAGGAGCTGGGGTGGACAGCGGGAGCTTACTCCGCTGCATAGCACCCAGGATTCGAACCGCCGAGCTGCCGACTTTGCAGCCGACAGTTTTCGGAAGCCTTAGTCCACTGAGCCACCATGCCCTTTCAGGGTATGTTAGGGAGTGTTAGGCTGGAGGATGGCAAGTGTCATCCGAAGACCTCTTTAGGGCTAAGCATTCCCAATTCCTGCTCGATGGGGGGGGGAGGTATCATGCAAATAAAATAATAATCAAGACAAGAATGGCTTATCTGGAAGGGAATCCAACCCCTTGTCAGAGAGGCACAGTGGGGAATTGAACTCCCAACCCCCACTGTGGTTGCAGTTCTCCTCAGATCACTGCATGCAGAAGGACAAGAATAAACCATTTCCTCTTTGGTCATTGTTGCTTCAAATGCCCTCCCCACTGTACAGGGGCTATAAAAAGGGATATATTTTGTTGGTGCCTCACATTGACCCCTTATGTTTTCAGACTGGAGCTCTGTAAGAGCTTTTTTTATTTTATTTTTATTTATTTATTTATTTATTTATTTATTTATTTATTTATTTATTTATTTATTTATTTCACCACTGGTCAGGGCAATATACCTATCATAATAATGGACAACAATATCTGACAGAATACCTAATAAAAGATATGGATTCAAAGGTGAAAAATATAAAATACAGTACAATATGATACAGTGAGTTGGTCAAACAAGGCAAGTACACAATTGGAGGGGGTAGAGGAAGCCCCGCCCATCAGCAAGATGACTCTGGGGTAAAACCATAGAAGGCTTGTTGAAAAAGCCAAGTCTCCTCTGAAGCCAAGGAGGGACGGAGGTAACCTTACCTCAGATGGGAGCGATTTCCAAAGTGATGGAGTGACCCCCTGAGAAGGTCCAGTTTCGAGTGGCATACTTTAGGACCTCCCTTGAGGTCACTACCTGCAACATCTCAGTGTATGAGGTACAAGTGGGGTGGGTAGATTGTTTGAGGAAGAGGCCCTCCGACAGGTAGAAGGGCTTTAAAATGTGAACAGAAGCACTTTGAAGTTGGCCCAGAAGCAAAGAGGGAGCCAGTGGAGACACGCCACGACAAGTGAAATGTGTTCAAATTGTGATGTTCTACTAACCAGACTGGCTGCTGCATTCTGCACTTCCTGCAACATCACAACTGCCTTCAAAGGCAGCTCAATACACAGAGCATGGCAATAGTCTATTCTCAAGATTGCAAGCACATGGACTAGTGTTGTTAGGGAACTCTGGTCAAGGTAAGGACCTAGGTGTGCAAAGATGGCAAAAGGCAGACCTGGCCATTGCTGAAATCTGAGTTTCCATTTAAAGAGCAGGGTACAGAAGCAAACCCAGGTTTCGGACCTGATCTTTCAAGGGGGAGAATGGCCCCGCTAACACCAGGTCAATGGCCACCTAACCGATCACATACACACTCAACAACAGGACCTCATTCTTGTCAGGATTTAACTTCAACCTGTTGGCCTTTGTCCAGTGCATGACAGTGGTCGGGCGGTACTCTAGGATCTGCCCAGCTTCCATTGCTGCATGTCACCAGAATATTGATTATCGTGAACTCCAGATGGTCTGTCCCAATGGTCTCATGTATCTGTTGAAAAGCATAGGGGAGATGATTGCCCCCTGTGAGACATCACATTGCAGTACCCACAGGGATGAAACAACCTCCCCCAGCTGGACCTTCTGGGACCAATCCTCAAGGAAAGAGCAGAGCCAGTATAAAGGTGAACCTCCAGTCCCCAACCCTGACAACCAGCCTAGGAGGATAGCGTAGTTGACAGTATCAAAGGCCACTGAGAGATCCAGAAGAGCCAATAGGGCCACACACAAACACACCCCATCAGCCTCTCGAAGAAGATAATTGAGCAGTTTGACCAAAGCTGTCTCAAGCCCCCAGCATAGCCTAAATATCTACAGAAATGGATCCAGACTATTGGCTAAGTGGCCTGTGTGCATGCGGGTCCATAAATCCCTGGATCAAACATGAACAGGGCAGTTCTTCAAACAGAGAAAGTGTTGAAAAGAAATATTGTTTTCTAGCAGCCCTTCAAGTAGAGAACTGTCCTTCCTAAAATGTGACATTGGGCCATTTAGATCAGCCAAAATATCCTGCAGTGGCATTTCGGTCCCCCTTCTTAGCACAACTGCAACCATGCCTGAAGGATTGTGACAGTTCTCTGTGGATAATATCAAGTCTTGACAGTGAGGGCTTAACATTTATATGGTGCTATTTACTGGTGTTTTCCCAGTTAGCACCATTCTGACATTTTCTTATATTACATACTGCTGGCTCCAACAATAAACAAGTCATTACAGAGGTCAGAGTGCAAACTCTGGCTGTTTTATATTCATTGTTTTACAAATTGGCTTGCTCCTCTCATTAAAATACTTGTATACACTCTGGACAGTTTTGCAAGCAAAGTGGACACTACAGGCCTAAGGTTTAAGCAGCCGAGTTATGCTAACACTCCAAAGCAGAGCACAGATCCTTCTCATCCACTTTCTCCACAGCCTTTGCGAGGTTTCCAGCACAGCATGGACTGCACGATTAAGAGCTGCATCAGAACTCTGCCTGAGCTTTGATGGGCTTTATTCCCACTTAAACCTATCCATCCTGAAAGAAATCAACCCTGAATGCTCACTGGAAGGACAGATTTTGAAGCTGAGGCTCAAGTACTTTGGCCACCTCATGAGGAGAGAGGACTCCTTGGAAAAGTCCCTGATGTTGGGGAAGATTGAAGGCAAAAGTAAAAGGGGACGGCAGAGAATGAGATGGTTGGATGGTGTCATCGATGCAACCAACATGAATTTGACAAAACTCCGGGAGGCAGTGGAAGATAGGAAGGCCTGGCGAGCTCTGGTCCATGGGGTCACGAAGAGTCGGACACAACTGAACGACTGAACTGAACAACAACAACATTCCCACTTAAACTGCTTAACAAAATGCCAGGGTTAACCTGGAACAATGGCCCAATCTGCAATAAACAGCCATAGTGTCTAGTTTAATCATACATATACTCCAAGATAAGCTAGCAAAGACTTCTGAAACTGCAGGGAACCAAAAAGTCTTGAGTCTTCTAGCAACAATTAAAAGTCCGGTCTGATCTGGCAACGGGGATACGTACATTAGTTACAAGTGGGCTGAATTACTGTAACATGCTCTACATGGGGGCTGCCTTTGGAAAGTGTTTGGAAATTCGAGCAGGTCCAAAATGCTAAAGCCAGATTGTTAACTGGGGCTGGTTACAGGGGGAACACATAACTCCCCTATTCCGACAGCTGCACTGGCTGCCATTTCCAGACACAAATCAATGTGCTGGTTTTGAATTATAAATCCTAAATGGCTTGGGGCCAAGCTATCCTAAAAGACTGCGTCTCTCCTTAAAAGCCTGCCTAAGATCATCAGATGAGGCCATGCTGTCGGTCCCATCACCTTATCAAGTACATTTCATGGTGACAGGGGAAAGAGCCTTCTCGGTTGCTGCTGGAACGCTCTCCCACAAGCGGCCAAACTTGGAAGACTTGTATAGGGCAGTGGCGGCGAACCTTCGGCACTCCAGAGGTTTTGGACCACATCTCCCAGAATTCTGAGCCTAGATGGCCAGTGACAAAGGACTGTGGGAGTTGTGGTCCCAAACATCTGGAGTGCCGAAGGTTCGCCACCACTGGTATAGGAGAATTAGAAGTTTCTCTGCAAATCTGGAGCCTCTAGGTGCACAGGGAGAACTTCTCGGGGGGGGGGGAACCAATTTGGGGGTACACAATTGAGACATCAAAACTCCAAATTCCACTAAACTTAGATTGTAGGGAAGATTTAGGTCATTCTTCTCTCCAAAGTTGGTGTCTCTAGGTAACATGGGAAACCTTTTATAGGGCAATGTCTTCATAAATAAAAAATGGCTAAAAATGCGTTGATTCATATTTGTTGAGGGTCTTGATTTATGACGAATACGAATCAACGAATTATGATGACTCAATCCAATTTGTCAGAAAATGTGATTCATTTTTCAATTCTAGTTCTGATAAATTAAGAAAGAAGAGCCTTTGTGGTCTACCAGTTAATGAGCTGGTGGAAGACTTAAGAGGCTGAAGTGCGGACTACTGTCAGCGGCCAAGATGGCTACGAACTGTAGGTTTGATGTTGTGTGCCAGTTGAGCGTTCAGGCCTACAAGGGTTCTGTGGTTCCAACATGGTTCCAAACCCTGCCTCCTCTGGCAGCACTTAGAGGAAGTGGGATAGACAAGCTGGGCCCCTGGTCCTAGATGGGCACCTGCTAGGGGAGGGGAGGATCAGAACTGCATCAGAGCCACGGAGCAACCTGTTGAGCCACTAGTCTAACTGGCAGTTCTTCTCCATTGCTATGCAGCAGTAAAACTCGTGGCATCACCTGTGATCTGCTAGTAATCTGCTACAAGTTCCCAGGTGGAAATACAAGTTCCCAGGGCTTGGTAAAGTTACTTTTCACAGCTAAAGTCCCAAAATACCTCATCCACCATGGGCATTGCCCACGTTCTTCTGTCACCTGAGGTGGGAAGGGAAACAAAGCTTCTCTCTCCCCTCCTGCTGCTTCTACCCTGCTGTTTCCTCTACATTTGCCCCTCTCACTGACTCAGACGGGGACCAGAGTAGTTGTGGTGGCAACAATGGGAGCTTTTACACGACCCCTAAGATCCGCTGGCAACTTAAATTTGGACCAGAGATCTTGGGGGTTTGTCGCTCTTCCTGTGTTCCCACCCCTCCGCACTCCCTTGCTCCTGTTTGCGTGAGGGGAGGGAGAAAAAAAGGGAGAAAATAATGCAGGCTCACCTCCGTCTGCCCGTCGCAGCCTCGGAAGCAAGCATTCCAGTCTCTTAAAGTCTCTTAAAGGGGGGGGGGGGGACCACAAGGCGAGGAGAGCCCGGCACTCACTGCTTTACATCCACATCAGAAATTTTTCACCTTCAGAGACCAGGTACTTGAAAAGTGCGCTGGGATGTGCCTAGGTGGGCTTGGTCGTACTTAATTTTTTTTTAAAGTCCGGAGCTGGTGGGAAAACAATTTTAAGCTCTGCATCTGGGAGCCCTTTGCCTCGGATTTTAGGGGTCGTGTAAAAGCGCCCAAAGTTTTCTTCGGGAGTTAAACAATCTCTACTGTTTATGCACTGGACTCCTCGTTTTATCTATCTATTTATTTATTTATTTCAGAGTATTTTTACCCCACCTTTCTCCTTGGAAAAGGACCTAAAGTGGCTTACAGTAATCAGGGATAATACATAGTCCAGTACAATTAAGACATGTTCAAGTATTTGAGAACAAGGAATTGCAGGACATCTTAGAGCATTAATAGACAACATTACATTAAAGCAACATGGTTATAAGTAGTCATAAACACAAAGTCTATGTGAACCCATTGATTCATATAAAATACACATGGTAGTCCATCGTTCAGGCTAAGCTTGCCTGAAGAGAAAGGTCTTTGCCTGTTTCTGCAAGGACAAGAGAGTTTTAGACACAGTTAATTGGAAAAAATATGCTGTTGTAATTTAATTTCCCCTCACGATATAAAATCAGTGAGAGAAAACGATACTCACATAAATTTACAGTAAGCTTATACTAGATGTTCAAAAATGTGCGCGGAAAATCCAAATACAGATTCACATACCTACCCTTTCCTTTAGTATATGAGTGTATAAAACTCTCAGCAAAACAGACCATCCATTTTATTTTATTACTCTTTTATTTAGCTTTGGGGTTTCTTTCTTGCCGATTTCTCTCCCCCCTACCCCATTTTATAACAGGATTTTCACATGTTGTCATGACTAATTTATTGATCTTTCACGTATTTTTATTAGCCTGTGCAAAATTCCTTCTAGCCAACCAAATGTTTTCAGAATACAATAAAATATGCCTCGAAACATGTGTTTGTGCATGTGCCGATATACTGATTACCCAAAAACAGTCATCACCAATTACCTCCCCGTCCCTCCAGTTTATGTAAAGAAGCAAAGGGGATGCATAAAATTTGAGCCATGCCCACCCTTTCAAGGTTTCCTCCATCAAGTAAGATGCTAAAGTTAGCTCTCTCCCTTCCTTCCAGCATCTCCACTGGGCTTTCCTGTCTGTTGGATGCAAACCAGACAGCCTGGCAGGTGCTATTTTTATGACTTTCCCTATGTCCAAAAATGGGTCTCTTGATTCAGACCACGTTCAGTTCGTTTGCAGTAGTAAAGCTCTTCTGATATGTGTTAATTATCCATTGTCTAGTTTTCATTATGTGTTTACATGCGCCCAGAGGCTAGGCAGCATTGTGTAAATGAGCTGGGGCCAGAAGCATCAACACCCCCCCCACCACCACACAGGACTCAACAAACCTCTTTTCCCAAGGAAATTAACAAAACTTTCCCAAAACGAAATGCAACAAAATATCTTAAAAAATCAGCAGCAGGTGTCAATGGGCAAGCAGAGTCCTAAACTGGTAGAAATAATCATTTTCTAACATAGAAAGTAGACTTGAATCTCTCCTGAAACTTTGGCAGGCCTTTAAAATCAAAGGATCAAAGGGCAAAAATGTTATTTTCAATGAAGTGGGGAGAGAAACTGTTAAAAAGTGTGTTGGGTTTTAAAACGTTACAAAGATTAGCAGAGTTATGCATTGGCGTGGAAAGATAATTGCTAAGTACAGATTTGAAGCTGGGAGACATAAGTAAACTTTAAACATAAAAGTTTGTATTACCAAAACATACACAAACACACAATGAGATAGAACACACAGCATATATATATTACAGAGAAGTAGGGAAACCGCTCATCTCACCAAAAAGCAGTCCCAAAGTAAAATGGGTTACAATCATGCCTTTTATACAGAAGATTGTGAAGAGCTCCAGAAGGATCTCTCCAAGCTGGGGGGCGTGGGCTGTAAAATGGGAAATGCGTTTCAATGTAGCAAAATGCATATTGGGGCAAAAAATCAAAACTTTATCTATCAACTCATGGGCTATCCGTGACAGATCAGGAAAGAGATCTTGGTGTGCTGGTGGACAGCTCAATGAAGGTGTCTATCCAGTATGTGGCAGCGGTGAAGAAGGCCAATTCCATGCTGGAGATTATCAAAAAGGGGATTGAAAAGAAAACAGCCAACATTATAATGCCATCGTACAAAACGATAGTAAGGCCACACCTGGAGTATTGTGTACAATTCTGGTCACCACATCTCAGAAAAGACATAGTAGAACTGGAAAAGGTGCAGAAGAGAGTGACTAAAATGATTACTAGCCTGGGGAACCTCCCTTATGAGGAAAGGCTAAAACATTTGGGGCTTTTTAGTCTGGAAAAAAGGCACCTGAGGGGGGATATGATTGAGATGTACAAAATAATGCAGGACATGAGTAAAGTGGATAGAGGGAAGCTCTTCTCCCTCTCACAAAATACCAGAACAAGGGGATATCCACTCAAATTGAGGCTTGGGAGAGTGAGAACAGACAAAAGAAAATATTTTTTCACCCAGCACATTGTTAGTCTGAGGAACTGTCTGCCATAAGGTCTGGTGATGGCATATGGCCTGGATGCCTTCAAAAGGGGATTGGACAGATTCCTGGAGGAAAAGCCCATCCCAGGTTACAAACCATGATGGAGATGTGTAATCTCCAGGCTTAAAACCAGGGTACTTCAAGGGCCAGATGCAGGGGAGTGGTATGAAGAGACAGATATCTTAGTCTCGTGCGCTCCCGGACATATTTGGTGGGGCCACTGTGAGATAGAGGAAGCTGGATTAGATGGGCTTTTGAACTGATCCAGCATGGCTCTTCTTTTATTCTTATGTTCTTGTGTGGCAGACATCATATAAACCAATCACATGAGTACACATAGGCAATGTTAAACAGTTATCCATGGCACCTGGATCTGTCTATCTATCTATCTATCTATCTATCTATCTATCTATCTATCTATCTATCTATCTATCTATCTATCTATCTATCTATCTATCTATCTACCTATCCCAATCAATCTGACAGCAAAGTCACTCTAGTTCTCCTTATTACTGCATTGTAGGTGCTTGCAGCCTTATTGATTAATTTAAAATTTTAATCTAATGCTGGGACCCAATGCTGTAAAATGGGCCTTTTCCAGTGTGTATTTACTGGGACAAGTAGAATTTTTGCATCTTAAAATGTCAGCCAAGAGAGCTGGAGGGGATACTTAGAAACTAAAACCAAGCAGATAAGACAAATAACACTATCCTATTTATTGCTTGAGGCATTGAGGAAGGGATGCATTCAGCAAGTGGACTGCTCCCAAACTGAGATCAGGTTTGCTTCAATATAGTATATTCATGGGTGATGGCAGAACTATTTCATTCATCATTGAAACAGTATTTATTGAGGGCCTGCTCTAGTGATGGGAAGACTCTTCACAACATTCTTGTCAAATCAGGCCATCTTGACATACTTAGAACTGCAAAGCTGGAAGGACCATAGGGACATTGAGTCCAGATCAGTGGTTCTCAACCTGTAGGTCCCCAGATGTTCCTGGACTGCAACTCCCAGAAACCCCTTCCAGCACAGAGAATGGTGGAGGCTTCTGAGAGTTGCAGTCCAGGACATCTGGGGAACCACAGGTTGAGAACCACTAGTCCAGATCTTGTCAGGGAGGTATGAAAATTGAACTTCCAACTTCTGGCCTAAACCACTGAACTACCCAGAATGCTGTGAAACCTTAATGATAAACTTTCAATCCCTGGAATATTTCTCCCATCCAGAACAGGAGTAAGACAAAGAGTTCTTTTCTTTTCTCTTCTCCCTTTTTCCACCCTCTTTTTGTTGGGGAATGGTATCTCTACAATTTACACAAAAATGTGAAAAAGTAGTGTCCTTCTTTGTGCAAAAGTTAACATAAAAACATAAGAACATAAGAAGAGCCATGCTGGATCAGGCCAACAGCCCATCTAGTCCAGCTTTCTGCATCTTACAGTGGCCCCACCAGATGCGTCTGGGAGCACACAAGACTAGATCTCTGACTCCTGATACCACTCCCCTGCATCTGGTTGTTGAAGTACCCCGGTTTTAAGCCTGGAGATTACACATGTCCATCATGGTTTGTAACCTGTGATGGACTTTTCCTCCAGGAATCTGTCCAATCCCCTTTTGATGGCATCCAGGCCAGATGCCATCACCACATCCTGTGGCAGGGAGTTCCACAGACTAACAACGCGCTGGGTGAAAAATTATTTTCTTTTGTCTGTTCTTACTCTCCCAGCCCTCAGTTTGAGTGCATGTCCCCTAGTTCTGGTATTTTGCGAGAGGGAGAAGAGCATCCCTCTATCCACTTTACTCATGCCCTGCATTATTTTGTATGTCTCAATCAAAAGTTGTAACCTTTTATTTTTGTAAAGGGAAATGCGCCAACCCGCAGGGAACAACAGAAAATGAATGGGTGGATTCTTCCGAAAGACAAACCCCTCACCTGTTGTGCCTAACTATTTAAAATAAAGGCAACAAATCAGCAGCCATTACAGGTGTTCTCTACTATGAAGTTGGTGACTACTGTTGAATCGCTCTCACCTGTGCCATGGAAAATGTGGTGCCACCTCATGGATGAGGAGGAAAAAAAATATTTTTTTAATTCCTCATCCATGTGTGCAAGGACGTGACAATAAAGGATGTGCTTCCCCGGCCTGCTGTTTCTCTTTTGTATTTTGAAAAGTGAATTCGAGCGAGGTCAAAGAATTCCCCCATTCCAACCAGCCCTGCTGACTGGAAGAGTGTAGAAGTTTCAGTTCAAGCCGGGAACTTTCCCGAAGTCCAGTCCAAGATCAGTTTGGTTGGTTTCCGCAGGCAACGTCACGTGACCCACTAGCATTTCTAGGGTGCAGACCAAAGCCAGCTGGGCCTAGCTGCACAGTCTCCTACCCTGTAGGACAAAACCCAACCTTGAAACTGCTTTCCCTCTTGCCTCCCGCTATCCTGGATGAAGGGGGTAAAAGGGGCAAGGTTCTTCCACATCTGTTCTTTGTTAACTGAGCAACGGCTCCGTTTGGGGGACATGGGGAGAGAGACGGACAGTAATTGGCTCATGAAAGCTCCCTTTTGCTTGAGGGTTCAGGAAGGGGCTGGGCTGGGGGGCTGAAGGAGCAGGGAAAGGGGACTTTAATGGGAACCAAATGCAGCCTGCAGAGCAATACTCCCTGCCACCCCCCTCCCATCCATTAGCATTCCTCAGACACCTGTAGGCACTTAAATTCTTGGCAGCTGACAGAAAACATTTTCTTTTTCTTCTGTGCCATGTTTGTTCACAAAAAGAAAAAGACACACAAGTTTGGTTTCAATTACGTGCATTTCCAACCATGGGGCAGCTCCTTATAAATCCATCGCAGAGGAGAGTGGGTTGAGGGGGAGGGGGAAGAAAGGAAGGTAAGAGAGAGAGAGAGAGAGAGAGAGAGAGAGAGAGAGAGAGAGAGAGAGAGAGAGAGAGAGAGAGAGAGAGAGAGAGAGATTGGATAGAGTGCTCTAAAGATGAAGGCCTTTCGCATCTCACCCCCAGCTCAAATTCTCCACGACGCTGTTGGGTGTCCGGATGCATCTTCTGCATGAAATAGCACAGCGTTTAAATACAGTTGAATCTCATAGAACAGGAGCCACATTATTTTCAGGATTCAAGGCACCTGTTGAGTATCTTGCAATGGGCACACATTTTTATCTTTTCCCTGCTAAATTAATAAAATGAACTACACTTCTTTTTTCCTAGCGTAGTCCATTAGCAGAGCTCCTCTTCACAGGCTCAGGTTCAAATCAGAGAGGTAGCATTAGTAGATGGTTAGAAACACATGAGTGTTTCAGATGGACTACCATCTCCTAGCGTGGGGTCTTAAGCATTGAAATGCAACCTCAGACATCTGATTTAACACCAGGTGACCAACTTCAGATGAAAACAGCTACTCTGTAATTGACAAGAAGATCACAGAAACTCATGGGATTGAGTTCTTTCTGTTTAAGAAAACAGTCACTTCTAATCTTGGGTTTTCTGTGGCAGTGAGGATTTTGACCTTTCTATTTGGTTCCCCATCCCACATTCTAGAAGGCCCGGCTTCTTTTAAACTGCTAATCTGAATTTAGGATTGAGTGTATTGGTGAGTGTAGGATGGGTAGCTATCTTTTTCTATGTGGGCTTTGATTGAGTAGTATAAAGCAATGCAAGGGATTAGTCTTCTCCCCTACACACCCTTCTCAGCTGCCTAGATGCCCTAAACCAGGCATGCCCAAACTTCAGCCCTCCAGATGTTTTGGGGCCACAACTCCCACAGTCCTTTGCCATTGGAAATACAGGCTTGGAATTCTGGGAGTTGTGGTCCAAAACATCAGGAGGGCCGAAGTTTGGGCATGCCTGCCCTATGCACATCCGATCTCGCCTGATTTTGGAAGCTAAGCAGGGTCGGCCCTGGTTAGTATTTGGATGGGAGACCACCAGGGAATACCAGGAGCTGTAGGTGCCTGGAGTAGGAACTGGCAAGCCACTCCAGTACTCCTGCCAAGAAAACTCCATGGACATGGGGTCATGAAGAGTTGGTCACGACTGTAAAGACACACACACACACACTTCTCTGTTTGCTTTTTAAAATCCCTGTTGCTGGTCTTTATAAGCTGAATTGTTTTTGTTTCTTGCTATGGGTGACTGTTCCAAAGTGGGTAGATACCAAATATGTAGCACTCTTATGTGAACTAAGCGATAAGCAGGCACACAGGGGCAAACCGAATTCTATCTGGAGATATCAAATGGATATATTTAATACCCTCAATATGCATTTTCTCTGGGCCTAAAAGAAGGAAGTAGGGAAGCTGGAAGGAACATGGCCAACGAAACTTGGATGCCCACCACATTCCTAAAACTGATTATGCTGTGTAGTATACACATTCCTGTCACAGTCTCTTACTTTCAACATTTTCATTATTTTTCTCCCAATCTTTACATGACCAAATACCTACAAATACTTTCAAAAACCCAGAACAACCAAATTTTGAATGCCTCCGGATCAGATCGACGTGAGTCAGTCTTGATTTGTATGCCAGCTATTTGAATACAGTCGTACCTCTTAAAACAAATTTAATTTGTTCTACAGGTCAATTTGTTTTAAGAAAAATTTGTCTTACAAAACATGGTTTCCCATAGAAATGCACTGAAAATGGATTAATCCACTCCAGAGGCTATGGGTCTCTTTGTTTTACAAATATTTTGTCTTATGAATTGTGGCTTCCCATAGGAATGCATTGGGAACGGATTAATCCATTCTGGAGGCTAGAATAAAGATATAAATAACTGGGTTTGCTTTCCTGGCTACATGTGGAATGATTTTTTTTGTCTTGCAAAGCACCTCACAGGGAATTTTTTTTTGTCATGCGAAGCATGCCTTACCCAGAAATTCTTTTCTTCCTACAAGTTTTTTTTCTTACGAGGCATTTGTCTTAAGAGGTACCACTGCACAAATAAGATCTGATGGCATTTACGCACTCTTAGACTAAACGCACACAAGGCAAGAAGAGAATGATTTGAAACAGGCCCTTCCCACTACCACATGTATCCTGAGAATATGAGAACCCCTTGAGAACAAAGGAATATTTCAGGAAATTTTCTCTGCTTTTTTTTTAAAATAATAATAACTTCACTGAGTGATGTCAGACTCTATTCTCACCTGCCTCCCAGCTGTTCTTCTCTACAAAGTCGCATTCCCCTCTCACTTGCCAACTGCAGATTTTCACAGGCTTCTTAAAAGTCATCCACCCAAATGCCAGACATATGTAAGATGGATTTGTAGATTAGTGTTAAATGGAACCATTTGCATTGTTATCTTTAGGGAGGCTCATTTTCTCCCCCCCCCTTTCTCTCTTTCTTTCTTTGATTGCCCTGTTTATTTTATTTTCACTAATGAGCCCAAAGTTAGTAATAGCAATATCCTATATATGAAATATGAGATAGCAAGGCCATTCTTTCCTCTCCCCTACTCCCAGTAAGACTACAGCCTGTAAAATCCCACATAAATAGAAGATATGCTGTGAAGAAATTCGCAGAATCTTATGTGAGCCATAAAAGTGAGGAGACAAACATTTAGTATGGGAGTGTCCAAACGTTTTGCAAGGAGGACCAGATTTGGTGAGGTGGAAATGTGTGGGGGCCGATCATCCAGCCGCATTTGGGCTCCGGGCTGGACTTTGGGCAAACCTCTCTAAGACATGCAAGGAGGCAGGGAGGACGCAGCAGCAACAGAGCTGGGGGCGGGTAGGCTAGGCGGGTGGCTGGGAGGGGGGTGGACGGAGGCAGGGAGGGCAGGCATACCGTAAATCTGCAAGCTGATGTCTCCATCCAGTATGGGGAGGGGGCAGCTGGCGGGGATGCATGACAGGCTGAGCCGGTGGGGAGAAGAGGCTGCGGGCCGCTCAAAATTGAAAATGGGTTGCATTTGGCCCTCGGGCCTGACTTTGGACATGCCTGATTTAGTAGAATAAGAATGCCCAGGGTCCTAACCAATGGAATATATTGTAGGAACGTTCAGGGATTCACAATGCAAAGTGTGAAGAGAACATGGAGACATAAAGAGTTTGGCCCATCTCTCAGAGAGAAATGGCAAAGGAACAATTACAAATGCAGTTCCCACAATCCCTTAGCCAGAAATATCATGCTAGTTCAGGAATTCTGGACACTGGAGGCCCAAACAGTCATTTCTGAAAGCTCCATTCCAGCCCTTCCGCTTCTGCCCTCTGTGTGTAGAACTGGAAGGTCTGGAGAACATTAGCATCTTGTTGCAAAATCAAGACTCTCATATAGCTTTCTAAGGCTAACAAGTTATCTTTGGCATCAGCTTTTGTAGACTGCAGCCCACTTCCTCAGAATGATCTTACAAGCCGGGCTCCAGTCCATGGAAGCAGTGGCCACATAAATCCTGAAAGACGCCAAAGATGCCAAAAAAAGGCACTTCTAACAGCCATTCCATGTAGCCAAACCTCTCACTGGGGTACTGATTGTTCAGGATGCTTGATCACATGAATTATAGATTAAAAACAAACTAAAAACAAAAAGGCAAAAAATACAAAAACATGGCGCCCCTTTAAAGGCTTATATATATATATATATATATATATATATATATATATATATATATATATATATATATATATATATATATATATATATATATATATATATATATATATATATATATATATATATATATATATATATATATATATATATATATATATATAACTTGAGCTTTCATGGAAAAGTCCACTTCATCAAACATAAAAAAGAGGATATAACATGGCAAATATTTATACCGTAGGACCCCTGTATCCACTGATTCATTATCCACTGATTCAGTTATCCATGGTTGGTAGAGGAAAAATAAATAAATAATTCAGCAGCTGCAAAGCAAGCTACTGTCACAAAGAGCAGCTGTAAAGCAAGCTCCTGTTGCAAAATAGCAGCTGTAAAGCAAGTTACTATCACAAAACAGCAGTTGTGAGGAACAATTTGGCATTCTCTCTTATCCATAGTTTTCATTATCCACGGGAAGGCTTGGAACTAATCCCCAGCGGATACTGCGGTCCTACTGTACATGGTATGAAAGTATAGATATCAAAATGCAGAGATTGTGGTTGCTTGGATGGTAAGAAAGTAAGTGGGTGTTAAACATGGTAATGGTAGTGTCTTTGATAGAAGCTTGTGCTGTAAATAATGTGAGAACCTCTGACATAAAAGTGATTCATGATTCGTCAAGGTCAACAAATCACAAAACTAAAATTTATGATTTTTCCCCCTGACATACTGATGAATTGATTTGTAAATTTATTGAGGTCTTTAAAACCCTATAAAAGGGCCTCCATGGCACCCAGAGACGTCATATTTTCAGGAAAGTTCCCCGTGGCTCTTCTCTACAAGCCCAGTAGGACTGGTGAACTGTGAGTTCTGGATGTCTCTGTTATGAACTCCAAAGAGGAGCCTCCCAGTGAAGTGGCTCCCAGGCAACTAGAGACACCATTTTTTTCCAGAAGACTTACCACGACTTCCCTCTCCAGTCCCTCCAAGTTTGATGAAGATTGGTTTTCAGATGCCGGAGATGGACCCCTAGGAAAGGAGAAAACCTAGTCTTCACCAAATGTGGGATAATTACAGAAGAGATCAGAGGAAGCTTCAGTGTATGTCTGTTGTCTCTGAGTGCCTGGGGAACTTTGAGGGTACAGTACATATCTCAGATATTAGAAGTCAAATCTCCACCAAACTTGGTAGGATTGTAGAGGAGAGTTAGGAGGAAGCCCCACCCCCACAACTTTGGTGTCTCTAGTTCAGTGGTTCCCAACCTTCCTAATGCCATGACCCTTTAATGAAGCTCCTCATGTTGTGGTGACCCCTTTGCCCTGCTTGGAAGAGGCCACAAGCCCCCTTTGGCAGGCCATTGCCGCAGATGCCATAGAGAACTTCCCTCTACAGGCACCCTCAGCCAATCGCAGCCTCTGGTGCCACTGACTGACATCCCCTCCAACCTATCAAGCTGTAACTCACTCTTCCCCCCTTCCTCTCCCTCCTCCTCCAAACCCGAGCCGTTTGTGCCTTTTTCTTCACTGGCTCATGGTGACCCCTGTGAAGTGGTCATTCAACCCACAAAGGGGTCCCAATCCCCAGGTTGGGAACCACTGCTCTAGTTGCTTGTGGGGGCATTTTATAGCCCAATGAATCATCAAGTTTAAAATTACTAAAAATTCATCACTTTGTGTTCATTGGGGAGGTCAATTTGTATGAATTAGCATTTTTGAACAAATTTGGCAATTCGTTTTTTTAATTTGTGCCCACCCCATTAGAGATGAACTAATATGACTTAATGAGTATTCCAGGTGACCCCAACGATGAGAATGAGTTTCACATGTTCAGTCTGCATCACACTATGCAAAACACTCATGAAATATCTGCAAATGGAACACTGGTAGGCTTTTCTACCAGAGCAAAAGTTGGGAGTGCCACTTTTTTGGATTACAAAACCAATAATCAACATAGCCATGTAGTTCAAAAAAGGTAAATACCACATCAATGTATTTGGGGATGTTTCATTAGTGTATATGCCATATGCACCTTCTTGCTTGCATTGTGGGAACTCTGCTGGTTAGAGATGGGCACGAAATGAACAATTCTTCGATTTTGTTTTCGTTTTTTTCGTTTCGTTACGTAATGAAATGACAAATGAATTTTGTCTCTGAAATGAAACGAAACGAACAGAAACACCGGAAATTTTGTCGTGCGTTTCGTTTCCGTTACTGCAATATGAGTGAATTGCTTAAAATCCTTAAAAAAATCACAAAAAAAATGAAATAAATGGTAACGAAATGGTAACAAAACGAACGAAAGCGAAAACGAATTTTTTTCTAAAAATTCACAAAAAACAGAAACGAACCGAAACGGACCCTACAAACGACAAACGACAAACGAAATGCAATTTTTTTGATTCGTGCTCATCTCTACTGCTGATCCTTAAAGACTCCCGGCCAGTATTGGGTTGTCTGAAAGAAGCTGGGAAATGGAACTTGACCGATTTCCCAGGCATCATAACTTAGAGCTTTTTAGAGTGGACTGTGATGACGTTAATAAATCAAAATAAAACAGCAGTCTCCAAAATATCATCCCCAATTTTTTTATTAAACTTAAAAGATAAAAAGGGAGATAAACAGGAGGGAGAGATGGATGGAGAAGAACCAAGCAGAGATAGGTTCTAATCGTTGGCAGGTGCTCCTCAAGTTATCTGGAAAATTTCCCTAATGATTTCAGGCCTGACTGCTGAAATCACAAGGAAAGGGCATCCCAGAGTCTTCAAGACCTGCCAAGGTCAAAGGGTCACTTTCAAAGCATCTATCTGGCTGCCAAAGGGTAGGGAAAGTCCCTCATTACTTTGAAATCGCAGGTTGGGAGGGGAGTCCCCCTCAGCAAATAATTTAGTCTTAAAAAGTGTATGGCTTTTGTCTACAGCCTAATAGCTGTCCTGCCTGAGCTGTATCTGCTCTCACTTGAAGACAGAGAGAGCAGGAGACACTATAGTGATCCTCAAACTAAGGTGATCTTCTTTAGTGGAGCCATATATTTATATACTTATAAAAGTATAAATTTATAAATAACAAACAAATACAAGTATCTAAATATAGGGATATATACAGTGGTATAAAGGAATTAATTCGTTCCAAATCAAATTATGTTAAGCAAATTTTCCTTTATACAAATTTCCCATAGGAATGCATTGAAAACAGAGTGATCCCATTTTTATGTTGTACAGATTTGCCCCATAGGCAATTATGTTAAGCAAATTTCCCCTATCTCCAGATTTTTTATGTTGTACAGATTTTATGTTATACAAACTGTTTGTTATACAAGGGTCCACTGTGTTTATATATTTATATATTCATAAAAGTATATCTTTGTATACTTATAAGAGTATAAATAACAAACAAATACTGTGTATTGTGTAAGTAGCAAGCAGGAGTATTTAAGCCCAAGTTATTTTGGTCCCTAAGGCAAAAAAAGAAACAAAACTAACAGGTGCCACTCCTCCCTGAAGCCTAAATACAATAATACAATAATAGTAATCTTTTGCTGCTCTTTTCTGACACTCAAAACCTGTTGCACAGGGCAGCTGCTTCAATCTCCTTCATAGGCCACTCCTGTTTGTTAGGGATGGATGGAGTATATTTTCAAAAGAAAGATTCAGAATTCAGACTCACTTCCCACTGGAAAAGTTGCATTTTAAGGTGGCTGAGAAAGATTTAAACACTAGTGTGCTGCTGCTGCTGATAGACTTTCAGAGTAGAGCACTAAGTAGTCTTTAGAGTGGAAACTGGAAACTGACTGGGGGGATGACAATGGTGAAATTGTATGACAGTTGCTGGAAGCTGGAAGTAATGTGACGGAACTATGAAAATTAATGACAACCAAATAAAACCCTATAAAATGGCGCCCAAAGCACCTGGAGACACTGAAAATGCAGGAAGGCTCCCCCTGACTCTCCTCTACAGGTCCTTCAAATCTGGTGACCGGTGGGTTCCGGATGTCCTAGGGCGCTTTTACACCCACAAAGAAAGCCCCCACAGGAAAATTCCCCCAGGCACTTAGCGTCACCAGAATGGCCGAGAAGCTTCTCCCAACTCTCTACATTCCTTCCAAGTTGGTGAAGATTTGGTTTCAAACATCTGAGTTATGCACTCAAAAAGTAGGTCTCCTAGGAATGTGCCTTTGAGCAACCAGGCTGGGGAAGCCCAGTCTTCAACAAGCTTGAACAGGATTTATTCATTTATTTATTTATTACATTTATATACCGCCCATCTTCCGAAGCGGAACTCTGAGCGTTTAACAGTTAAAAACAAACAACAGAGAACAGGCAAAATAAAAATAAGGGGGGTACAATACCATCCACAGAGGATAACACATACTTATTGTAGAAGTACTGTAGAAGGATTGTAGAAGGAATCATTTTATTCCTTGGGGGGTATCTGTGCAAATATAAATTGTCAGATTCGTGATTTTTGTACAAATGTGGCCATTCATTTTTTTTAATTTGTGCCCATTTCATAAATAGATCCCCTTTAGGGACAATGTGTAAAACTCCATTCAACTCATCCTAGGAGCTTGACTCTTGCAAAATGCTAGTTTCCTCGCTTCCCAGTAATGCTCCAGGAACGAAGTTTTTATCTCTCCTGTGTGGGCCAGCCTGCTACAGAATGAGTCCCAAGTTCATTTCCAGTGAGCATTCAGCCTGGATTGAGGCAGTGTGTATATGCCTTGAATGAAAGGGATGGAGGAGGGTGAGGGAAAGAGAGAGAAAAAGAGACTGCGGCAAACAGCAGAAGGGGGAGGACTGTGTCTGGAAGCAAACTTGACCTGTCCTGTCTTAAAAGGGCCATTACTTTTTGCCAGGAGAGCAAAAGGAAGAGGCGTGCGGCAAGCCGAACTCCAGCTTTGGCAGACTCGGCAGGGTTAGGAGACAGAAAAGACAAGCACTCCATAGAGCGTAGCCCCTTGAAAGCCACTATTGTTAAGAGCTTTGGCGTGCGGGAGCCCAGAGCAAAAGAAGCTTGTTAGAGAGGCCCGGCCTGAATACAAGACGCTCTCAGAGAGGCACTGAACCATGCTAAATTACTTAAACCAACACTATTGACATTGCACCCAGCTCTCCTTGAAGGGGGCAGTTTCTCCTTCTGTTCATCAAAAATTCATAGTAAAACCCTCCGGCGCTTCTTTCTCTGTCCTTGTTGTTCGCCACGGAGGGCTCTCTTTCCATCCTCCCTCCCTCCCGGCCTCCCACCCCATGCTTTTCTAGCCCCTCCCTCTGAAAGGAAGAAGGGGAAGTCAAGTGGGTCTTGGGTGGCTAAAGGGAGAAGAGTTTCAGAGGTTATTAAACCCAAGCAACAGGCCAAGAAAACCTCTCTTCCTGCACCCAATATATATGGAAGAAAAACGCCTCTCTCCCGCCACCAGTAATACCATTTTGAGCTACTGCAAACATAATCCTCATTCACATTTCCCTGTCTTTGTACAAGCTTCCATCGTTTGGGGCTGGAGGCCGTTTGGAAAGCTTTGGTTCAAAACTTGGAACTCCTTGGAACTGTCTTGTTGCTCACTCGCTCATATATGATGCTCGTGCTTCCATTAGGATATGTCTGGCCACCAGACATGGTGGGCGATGGTCTTTTGAATTGATGTTTGAGTGATTCTGTCCATCCCAAAGTTTCTTCCATTAAATTTTGCTAAGTTGTCCAGTACATTGCCTCTTGCTGGAATATATTTTTATCTTAACATTTAGACTGTGACTGTATGCAGAGTGGGATATTTTATTGAAGGAAGGAAGGAAGGAAGGAAGGAAGGAAGGAAGGAAGGAAGGAAGGAAGGAAGGAAGGAAGGAAGGAAGGAAGGAAGGAAGGAAGGAAGGAAGGAAGGAAGGAAGAAAGAAAGAAAGAAAGAAAGAAAGAAAGAAAGAAAGAAAGAAAGAAAGAAAGAAAGAAAGAAATTGTGAGATTGGTCCTATTATAAATATATAGATTTTTAAGCAAACTAAATGATTAGAAAAAATAAGCAAGAATAGATGCATGTAAAACATCCCAGGTTCAGTGCCAGGCACCTAGGAAGTAAAATTAGGAAATAGTTTATATGCTGGTTGGAACCGCATAAGAAGAGAGGGACCCTGGTCATGTTATTTGTTTTCCAGGAACTATGAAGCCTAGATTGCCAGTGACAAAGGACGGTGGGAGTTATGGCACAAAAACATCTGGAGTGCTGAAGCTTCACCACCACTGCACTAGAGGAAAGGTATGACTTAAAGACAACAAGCAACGAAAATGCTGCATTGGGTCTCCAGTTGTTTGGGAGTTCAGTCCTCAGAATAATTAACCACTGGTCTTGTTGGATAGATTTTCTGGGACCTGAAATCCAAAATATCAGGAGGCCAAAAGTTAAGAATAGAGATGGGCATGACCAGGAAAAATGCCTCTGCTGGGCGCCCTCTGGCTCATTAAGAAGGACAGTGTAATTGCGTGTAGTGCAATGTGAGTACAGATCTGGCTTAGGGTTGGGGTTAGGGCAAGGGCTAGGCTTAGGGTCATTACGGGTAGGGTTAGGGTGAGTTAGTGGGCTGCACCTCTGGGTGCCTCTGACCCACTAAGAAGGACAGTGTACTGGCGTATGGGTTAGGGTTAGGGTTAGGGTTAGGGTTAGGGCTAGGGCTAGGGTTATAGTGGGCTTTTTATGCCCGACTGGCACATCCCAGAAGTCTCAGTCAAAACCTGGCCAAGTGGCCATGCGATTGGTGGAATGGCTCCAAAGATTTGCATGGTCCCATCCCATGGCCCATCATTGCGCAGGTGTAAAATAAAAATAAAATAAAATTAAAATAAATGGGATTGGAGACAGACGTTTATTGCAAGAAAAACCCACTGCTGCTACTGTAAAAATTCAGGCAGTTAAAATACCTAATTTTCGCATGTTTCTGTGTGGTGCTTTGGTGGGTTTTTGGACCACGATTTCAAAAAAAATATTGCGGTTGCCTGCCAGCCATCAATTTAAAAAGTGAGGGGATAAGTTCTCCACACCTCCCTCCCCCATCCCAAGGACCACCACTGCCCCAGCAAAGTTCTGGGTCTTTCAGCCCACTCTCTCAGCTGAGTGGGGCAGTTCAAGGCCATGGTGCAGTCCCCTACCCCCCCCCCAGGGCAGATGATCAGTGTACCACTGTCTTTTGACCACCTGAGTCGCTGATGCGGAGTGGAGGGAGGAGAGGGGAGGAGAGGGGCGAGAGGTGGGGTTGCAGGTGTGCCCATCTCCTTTGTGTAGTGACATCTCCCTTCTTCTCTCCCCCCCCCCAGAGAATTCCCTCCATAATGGATTAATTGATTTTTCAATGCATTCCTATGGGAAACCACTGCTCATAAGTAGAGGTTTTAGTGCAGTAGCCCTCAGGCACTTTGGGCTGGAAAAAGTAGACCTCGGCCTCTTCAAAGTAGGACAGCCCTGATATAGAAAAAGTGTGAAGAAGATCCCTTGCTTTTCAGTGGCTCTCTCACTAACTCAGCAGGGAGAAAATGATAGAAATACTGAAGCTCTATTGATTTGGTGATGTATAATCTCAGCCTGACAACCATATGCTTTGCCGTTAGAAGGTCCTTTGCTCACCACAGAACACTAGAGATGGGCACGACTCAAAAAAATAATTTTTCGTTTTTCATTTACGGGTCCGTTTCGGTTCGTTTTCGTTTTCGGGGGTTTTTTGCACATTTTTCGTTTTCATTTTTGTTATGAAACGAAACGAAAAAACAAAACAGAATGAAAATGAAAAATTTTCGTTTCGTTAGCATTCTTTTCAATGCAATGTGTCTGCCGTAACGAAAACGAAAAACACGGCAAAATTTTTCGTTTTGTTTCCGTTGTCGTTTTGCTTCTGAAAAATTTTTCATTTTCGTTTTCGTTGCGAAACAAAAACGAAAATTTCACTGAGTCGTGCCCATCTCTACAGAACACAGTGCTGAGTTTCTGCAGGTTGAGATCAACCATCACAAGCAAACCCCCCATGCCTTTCCTATCCCTAGGGCTCTTGCCAGACGGCAAAGCTTTCTTCAAAGGATTTCAGCCATTTTTCTCAAGGTCATCCAGCAGGGGAGGGTATAAAATTGATTTCAGTTCCTTTGGTGGGAGAATTTTCAACTATTCGCAAGTTCATATTCAGAAAGGGAAGAAATTCAGAAGGGAGAAGAATGGAATATTGGAAAAACAAAAATTGACTGATTCATCCATCCAAGATCAGAGCTTTCAGTGAATTCTAAGTCATGGTTTGAGTCCCTTTATATTTAACCGTGTTAATGCTTCAGCGTGATACCTCAGATTTAACACATATTCGGCAAGCAGAAATAATGTGTTTGGAATACCTATTGAATTTGGCTGGTGTGGATAGGGAAAAATTGGTTTCAGCTCATGTGTTAAAAACTTGTGTAAATTAATTCATCACATATTTGGTGCAGAAATGAACTGAGGACTTTGTTATACAAGAAAAATGAAAGTAAAAGAAAGCAGAGATGACAGCTTTTCCTGACTTTAGCCTTATTATGGGATACATAACCAACAGGAATTTTTCCATGGGGAGCTCACTCCCCCCCATATGACTCTTCCAATGTTTTTCCCCTTTCTGTGGAAGGAGTCAATGAGAAGTGAACATATATAATGCATAATAGCATGCATATTGCATAATAAATCTATTCTTTAACAACACGAGGATGAGAATTCTGTGCACAGGGCAGCAGAGATCAGTATGAAGGATGGGCTTCTAAATTGAGCAGGACTGTCTCTCCCATGCTTTCTGGCTTCTAAAATGTCCTAACTCTGTGCCACATAACAATTGGCAAGCCTACTCATTCCCCAGGTGAGTTACCAGCATGATAGCAGGTACCCTATATAATTCAGTTTCATAATCCTCTCAGTAGTATACATCCAACTAATATCTCCTTTAACCAGGTTACAGGGTTCTGGTTAGCATCAGTCTACTCAAGAAATTTGCTATGATCCAAGGTCTCAGTGAGAACAGAAATAATGCAAATGCCTCCGTTTGTCCACCAGTCTGCAATCCTGTCCAGCGCAGAGAAGTTTTCTATAGTAAATAAATTGCCACTAGAGATGGGTGCTTTGGTTCGAAAGGGGACTGGTTCCGAAATGAAACACACCAGCACAACTGGCACTCGGAATCCAGTCCCACCCTTCGGAACAAAATCAACCACTGTGTTACCTTGCTGTAGCTGATGCTGGGCAAAATTCCAACCAGGAAGCAGCCTCTGATGCATCATCTTTCCCACTCCCTGGTGCTGGCCAATCAGACAGGGAGGTGGGATGCTGCTGCTTCCTGGTTGGAATTTCTCCCAGTGCCAGCTATAGCAAGGTAAGATAGTGGTTGATTTTGTTCTGGAGGGTGGGACTGGATTCTGAGCTCCATCTGTCCTTGTGAGTTTCGTTTTGGAACCAGTCCCCTTCCGAAACGAGACACCCATCTCTAATTGCCTCTCATCTGTCAACATCAATGTCTGGAATAAAAACAGAATAATTTTAGTGTCTGTCTCCAAGAAAGCATGAATCTCCCCCCACCCCACTAAACTACAAACCCAGGGCCAACCACATCTTTAAAAATCATAAACCAAACACATTATTTCCATATTGAGGTTTACAATGATGTCTATAAATCACTGAATGAATACATGTATAAGAATATTAATAGAAAGGAGCAATACACAAGTTTTTGTGACCCACTAGCATTACTGAACATTCTACACAATAGGCCGCTACATTTTAAAATTCAAATCAACAGATCTCATCCAAATATATTCACTCGTAGAGTTTTTTGTAAAGATTTTTGCCGGAGTACTCCTAGCAAGACTGGATAGTACTGTGGCATCATTGGCTATATGAAATGTATTCCTGAACCATGGCTACTTCCTAATCCATAAGCAAGTGCAACAAATAAAGTGAGAGCCATTTCCATTTATTCACAATGTTTTGTTGATAGACGTCTGTAACTAAGAGTGTGACTGCACTGGCAAAACATATGAGGAACGCCAAGGAATTGGCTTAAGATAATTCACTTTTGCTGTTGACCGCAATTCTCAGAATCCGTTTTTGCTCTCAGTGCTTGAGCTTCTTTTTTTTGGGGGGGGGGAGGGGTTGTTTACAATGGGATTCATATGTATTAGTTCAGATGATGTAGTCCATTACTCTCCATCTGCATAGATGAGAGAGAGAGAGAGAGAGAGAGAGAGAGAGAGAGAAATGGTATAAGGAAATTGCCATCCTGCCCTTGTTTGCAGTTTATGAAGTAATTCTTCTATAACTGGGCCTACTGAAAACAAGCTGCAACCTAGGCTGTTTATCCAAATTCCTCCTCTCCCTATGTTGATTCAAGCAGACTCAGGGAAACACAAATTCCCTGGTGCAGCTTCACAACAGATGAATTTCTTTATTTATTTAAAATATTTTTATTCTGGCTTTCTCCTCGCTATGTAGGTGTGCTATAAGTTTGCATCTCTTTTTCTTAAGTACAGTATCTCCAAATGGATCTCCAGAAGTAAGAAACATCTGCTTCATAGTTTCATTTTAGGTTGAATTTCTGGAATAGTTACTCCTATTTAACAGTAATAAATTCTGCAGTTATCTGCTGTACTCTGTTAGCATAACAAAAATGCTAAATAATCATGAGTGGTAAAGACTAATCAACAGGCAAAAGCAATGAAGAAGAAGAGATCTAAGGGCATTTGGTGAGGATTGGGCATGCGTTTCAGTAGCTGTCTGACAAATCTGATTGCAAAGTAGAATTTGACTGGGGTGTGTGTGTCCACTCACTCACTTAATGCAATCCTTTACAATTTAATTATGTAGGTTACATATTGCCTACCCCCAGTGAGTTGGGGTTTATCAGTTTATCAATCTTGGAACCTTGATCCAACTATCTGAGCCTGTGGGGTCAAACTTAGGTTATGAGAAGAGTCTTGACTGTAATACTGCAATTTAACCACTGTGTCACAAGTCCCCTCTGATATTACTTAAATTTCTCTACATTTAGCACAATTTTATATTGAATATTCAATATTCAGAAAAGCAGACTTTCATCTCAACAATAGAAGTTTATCCATCAACACTTTGGGGACATCTGAGTAAGGTAAATTACATTCAGATACCATAAAAGGTTGGTTTTTCATATCCAAGAAGCTTGGGGTAAATCTGTTAATAAAGCCTGCAATTGGAATGTAAGGGAGGTTTAACTAATAGTGTGCAGGAAATGTGTTCCAGCCATTCTGGTTGACTTCCTCACCTTCCACCACTCACCAGGTTTCTATAAACTAGAAAGGCATTCTCTTTATGTTAATACTTCAATGCTGGCTCCAATTTGAGACAAAGTTCCTGAAAGTCCGAGATGAAACACATGCTTTTGTGGCAGGACTATAATAAGAGGCAGAGAGCAAAAATATGTCCCAGGGCAAGTGGAAACTATTGAGGGAGAAGAAAGCAAGAAAGAGGGCATGTAGTGTTCATGCACTGAATAGATTTATGTCCTTCAAATATCTCTTTGAAGACCTAAGCCTCGATTATATGCTGTTTGAAACATGTAACATGCAGCTAATGAGCCCTGCAGTTTTACTCTAATGTAGGCTTGCCACCCACCCATGGATTGGGACCAATGGGAAAAGGGTGTTTAATTCTTCCCATGGCCAGGTCTTGTTATCTATTCATTCCTCAACCCTTAACCAGTATGTAGGTGGGAAGATGATGCCTAGAGAGCCTCTCTAGGGGTCATCTAGCCCTGGTCCAGGCCCTGAGGTAGAGAGCAGCATGAAGGCTTTAAAAGACCTAAAGTTTCAGGGAAGAAAGGCCCAGGATATGCAGACCAAGGCAGAGGAGATGTCAGTGACTGTTGGGAAAGAGAGCTTCCTTGGGGTGAAAGGGGGTAGCTTAGAGGTACAGAATGCAATGTAGAGGAAGAAGAATATGAAGACCCATATCATGAGGGTGAGTGGAACTATGTAATAAAAGAGGACATGTATCTGTGAAGATTCTCAGTCATCCAGTTGAGGTCATCTGGAATTTGAGCCATGGCAACTGGAGTTCTTTTCTTGAGAGATCGAAATATTTCATTCCTCATCCTCTGAGGGAAGTTAGTGGCAAGACCTCCAATTTGCAGTTTACCTTGATTTCGCATCGCCCTGGTCTGAATAGGCTCATTAGGTGGACAGTGGCCTGAATAGGCACGTTAGGTGGACAACAGCCCGAAGAAGGTCATTGTTAGATGTACCATGGCCTGGGGTGCGTGAAAGTCCCACCTATGCAACACTTGTGGACAGATCAGCCCATGGGTCCCCCAGCTTCAGAGCCTCATGGCACTTGCCTCTTAAGACAGACTGGGCTCACCCACACCACAGTGCAGTGAACCCGAGGTGGGAAGAAGGAGATGAAGGAGACAGGAACTTAACCAGTGAACTTAAACAGCCTTGAGGAGTTGATAGCACTGGAACAAATCATTGTTGACCCCCTTTGTCCAACTTCCGGTAAATCACTTTTGGGATGGTAAGGCTGCTAAGGTTGCTTGGATGGATCGTAGAATGCAAGAGGGAACCTCCTGACCCTGCTGGGGATGATGGGATTCACTGTGGATTTTTAAAATGGAAACAAAGCTTGTATTCGCCTCCACAATGCAAGTGACAGAGGGGATAATTTTAAAATAAAGGATGAATATTTAAATCTCACCCACCTGTGCACTGGTCCTGACTCAGAGCAGAAAATGCTTAGAAAGGGATCTTCAGTGACACACAACTAGTTATCATGGCAATTTATTGTGCTATTAAGCCCTCAGATGTGTGTGTTGTGTGTGTTGCATCATTACAGTCATGACCGACTCTTCATGACACCATGTCCATGGAGTTTTCTTGGCAGGAATACTGGAGTGGATTGCCAGTTCCTACTCCAGGCGCCTACAGCACGTGGTATTCCCTGGTGGTCTCCCATCCAAGTACTAACCAGGGCCGACCCTGCTTAGCTTCCAAAATCAGGCGAGACCGGCTGTGCTTATAGGTTGCAGCAAAAGAGGCCCTAATTTTGTGGGTCAAATTTTTATTTCCTCTTTTAAAATGTCCCTTCAGCAGCTGATATTTTAAAACATTCAATTCTCCCCTTTAATCCTATAGCTCCTACCAGGTTCCCCATAATAAAATGAATTTCATGGAATTTTTCAGAACTGGGCAGGAAGAGAGATGAATCAGGAATGTTATATTCCCAAAACATCACCAGAGTTAACATTATAAGCATAACTCAGCATAACATTGAACAACAGGATTGCAGATACTGTCTTATATATGAATTGCAATATATTTTGGCTGGAATTAACTCATTCATGGTTTTAAAGGTTTTAATTCAAAGATAGGCACTTCTCCTTACATCAACTCATAGAGAGTCTATGATCTCAGAAGGGGAACATCTCACTCACATCTGTGTGATATGACACCCAAAGATGAGCTAAAATAGCCACAGCTCTAAGTATTTTTGTCTAACGTTTGCCCTCCTACTGATCTGGGTTCTTATCTTTTCTTTCATTCTTCCATATTCAAATTCACCCCCACTCATGTATATTTCTTGTGTATGCACATATTTTAAAAATGTAAACATGGTTTGGTACATATTTCCCTTGCAAAATGCAATGATACAGTATCTGATAAGCAGGTGAATATCTAACAGACATTACACTTTGTCTCACGACAAGTCTGGGAAGGTGTGAAACAGATATGCTCACTGAGAACGTCAAGCCAAACAACATTCATGTTCCATCTCGGCTTACACATTTTTGTCATATAAAATACATGTACTGATACAGATGTGCCAAGTAACACATCTGGATTCCTTTCCCTGCATTTCCCACAAAGGTGTCCCTAACATCCCATCCTAAGAATTCTGAGTTACATAATGTGACAACGGACCTCTCAACGACAAACGACAAATGAAACGCCATTTTTTTTATTCGTGCCCATCTCAGTGACAAGTATTTCCCAAATCCAGAAACGTGACAGGAACAACACTGCCACTAGAGGGCATCTCAAAGACCCATGTGAGTGTGTGTCTGCTTTTGCATGGCTTGCTGCATTGGTTAATTAATGGCATGAAGCTTGGTAGATATCGCACTGGCTCGGATACAAACCTTCTGTTATTCTTTGTGCAAATGGGTTCAGTCTGTTAAGCCCCTGTTTAGTCACAGAAATTGCCAGCTTTCACAACAGTACTCCAGATGTGTCATAATAAGCTGCCATGAATGTGCAAGGAGGCAGCTGGGACGGCATTAATTCAAAACTAGCTCTCTCTCTCTCTCTCTCTCTCTCTCTTTCTTCTGGAGCTCCATCCTTCTGCCTTTGTAGTATTTTGTTTCAGGTTTCACACAAGATGAGGAGGAGGAGGAGGAGGAGAACGAAGAAAAGCACAGTTACAAGAGCACAGTTACATGATGTGAAATTCTTGGCCCCGAAATACCTCGAGTGAGAAGGATTTCGGCATCGTAGATCACAAGCTGAATATGAGCCAAGAGTGTGATGTGACTGCAAAAAACCCAAATGCCATTTCAGGTGGCATTAATAGGAATATACTTTCCAAATCCCTTGAAATATTAGTTCCCCGCTATTCGGCAGTTGGTAGGTCTCATATTGAGTATTGTCTCTCGTTCTGGAGACTGCCTTTCAAGAAGGATGCCAGCAAATTGGATCAAGTTTAGAGGAAGACAACAAGGACCACCATGATGGTTAGTGGGCTGGAAAGAAAAACGAAAAGAACTGGGCATGTTTAGCCTTGAGAAAAGGAGACTGAGGGATGATATGAGGAGCAGGTCTTGTTCTTGGTCATCCCAGAGTACAGGACATGCAATAAAGGGCTCAAGATACAGGAAGCCATATTTAGACTGAATATTGGGGAAAACATCTTCTTAACTGTTAGAGTAGTCCAATAATGGAACCAATTCCCTTGAGAGGTGTTGAGTTCTCCAACAGTGGAGTTATTCAAGAGAGAATTGGACAGCCATCTGGCAGATCTTTGATTTGGATTTCTGCCTTGAGTAGGGGGCTGGATTGAAAAGCCATATAGGACCTTCCAAGTCCAGATCCTGGGATAGGAAGGAAGGAAGGAAGGAAGGAAGGAAGGAAGGAAGGAAGGAAGGAAGTTGGGAGTCCATATTGAGGATAATTTAACCTGGGGTGTAAACACCTCTGAGCAGCTGAAAAAGGCCCAACAGAGACTGTACTTTCTGAGAGTGCTCAGAAAGAATAACATCACTCAGAGACTATTGGTGTCTTTTTATCGTTGTGTAGTAGAAAGTGTACTGACGTACTGCATATGTGTGTGGTATGCCAGTTGCACGGTGGCTCAGAGGAAATCACTCCAGAGGGTTATCAATATGGCACAGAAGATCATCGGATGCCCACTCCTCACATTGGAGGAATTACACAGCTCCCGCTGTCTTAAGAAAGCTCAGAATATTGTAGGAGATATTTCTCATCCTGGACACTCTCTGTTTGTACCATTACCATCAGGCAGAAGGTATAGATCTCTTAGAACAAGGACAGAAAGATTCAGAAATAGTTTTTACCCAATAGCAGTAACCATGCTAAATTCTGTTAAAAATTAAGTTGATGGGTAATATTAGTGTTGAATGTGTTACACATATATTGTATGGGGGGTTGTGTATGGCTGTTGTTGTTTTTTAAATTGTAGTTTTTATGGATTGGGTATGAATGTTGCCAGGTGAAAGAGTGTAGGGCTGTGTGTGTATGTTTGGTTTTTATGTCAGTTTTAAATGAGTGTAAGTGATGTTCGGCGTGTGAATGTTGGAGTATGTGTATAGATGGTTTGTTCTTAAATTGTAGATTTTACGTCTTGGATTTTTATGCTGGGTTGTGTGAATGACTGACTGGATGGCACTTTTAATCTCGTTAATTTATACAATGACAATAAATTGCATTCCAATCCATTCCATCCATTGCATTCCATTCCAAGGAAGGAAGGAAGGCATTTACTCCAAATCAATACTTTCCAGAGGACAAAGATAGCTCTTTTTTATAATGTACATTATTCTCATTTTCCCTTTAGATTCTAGTAGAGAAGTGTAGGTGTTATAGAGTCCCCTGAAACGTATAAAATGATGGAGGCATTTTGGAAAGGAAGTGTCTTAATTTCTGTGTCTCCCAACTGGGAGGGTGAGTCACTTCCTTTCAGGGGAGGACAAGCACAATATAATAGAACTCCGCACAGACCAACTCAGAGAAAGAGAAAGGGAGAGAAGAAACTGTCTCAAACTGCAAACTAAATTTTCATTTGGCCAACTGTTGATGGAATCCAGCTCACAATACGAGTGATTCAGAGACACAAGATTAGCTTGTTATAGCTCATTTTAGGCTAGCTTTTTGCATTTTCATGTTAGAGCTTGTGACCTGTATTTGCTTCACAAAGAAAACCCCAAAGAAATCTAGGGGATTGGTATACTAGAAAGGTTCTTAATTAAACATTTTAAGGAGGATGTTGTCAACAAACTGGGAGATGGATGAGGGCAATTAAACAGTAAAGTATCATACAGTTTGTTTGACTCAAAGAAAAGAACATTAAGGGGTGACAATGGCAGCCATTCTATATGAAAGGCAACTTGAAAGAATGGAATGCCTGCATTCTATGGTTCCAATGTAGATTTACAACAAACCTAAAGAATTTGTGTTCACCCGTTGCTTAAAGATGCATCTTAGCTGCATTGGAAACATCTCAGGGAGCTGGGTGTATACTTTCTGGAGAACAGAAGAGTAAAAAACAGTGTGGCAACTATCTTCAAAGAGTTGAAGGACTATCACATGGAAGAGGAAGCCAGCTTGTCTTCTGCAGCTTCAGAAAGTAGACCTGAAGTAATGGATTCAAGTTATGAGAAAGGAGATGTCATGCAAACATTAGACACATGTTGTCGACTGTAAAAGGTGCTCAACGATGAGACGGACTGTCTTGGGGGGGATAATGGATGTATCCTCAATTTTGCATCCAAATTATCACACCCACTATTAGTGGCGTAGCTATGGAGGGGCAAGGGGGGACATCTGTCCCCGGGTGCAGCATCTGGGGGGGGGGCAAAAAATTGGGTGCCAAACCACTCCTCACCCATGAGCCACAGGATGGTGTGTTGTGGGTGACCTGCCAGGGCTGGCATGGAGGGCTCCCTAGCCACTGGTGCCACCTTCTATGTGGCACCTTTGCCCCTGCCCATCCCTTGGGGGGCACAAAAACTGACTTTCTCCCCAGGCACTGAAAACCCTAGCTATGCCTCTGCCCACTACTTGAATCCTAGTGAGCATAAGGCTCTTGTCTCTGGCCAGGTAGGCAATATGGGAAAATATCCCTTGGTTTCCTGCTCTGGCATTTTTGCAGATGGTGCACAAATCATTTTGAGCTATTTCTTTTTGCTCCATTTTTAATAAAGCTCTGCCGATGGGCAGCAAAATTGATGCGTTGTGGATCTGTGTCCATTGCATTATTCGTATAATGGGACAGAAAAAAAATTAAACAAAATCCAAAATATTAGTTTTACTTAATCTGTGTTAAGCTTGCAGAAATATAACATCCATCCGCATTGCATGCTCATTCATGGGAAGTATATTTGAAACGTTCACATTCAAATATGGTATTAAGAAAACTTGCTTGCTTAGGAATAGATTTTCCACAGTGCTGTGCCATAAAAAGGTACCTCACATGCCTTTGCCATCATTTAAAAACGCACTTGCAGAAAATTTAAAGTGGAAAAATGATTCATTTTAACTTTATAGGCAGTAGAAAACATATAAAGTACGCAACCAGGAACAAAAAGAGAGGAAAAGAGAGAGCTTCCATTGTCCAACGTATACAGCTTTAAAATGAATTTGAAGAATTCTTGCCAGACTTTCCAAAAACATTCTTTTTTTCCCCAGGAATGCCAAGTTCTGTATAGGGTTGTGGGCAAAACTTGGAACATTGTTTTGAAAGGGACTTGTTGTGTTATACATTACTTCATGTCAGCCAAGCAGTAGTTATTGTTGCATTGCCCATGAAAGTAATTTGTTTCATTGGGCGTGGCTGATGAGTTGGATTGTCTTGTTATGCCAAGAAAAATAGAAATAATCTCTGGTTCCCTCTAGTGTCCAGTTCTGATGTGGTGCTTTGAAAATACAGAGGACAGAAACAAAATGGCACCTCTCCTTCCTCCTAAGATCAATAAGAAAATGGCATAAAACTGAGCAGTTCCTCTAAAATTGCCTTTAAAAGATGTTCAAAGCTAACTTATAAAGTACGTAGGAAAATGTTACCAGATAAACTAAAAAGTAACTTTGGACCTATTTTTCCATTGTTTTTAAAATGATATTTAGGAAGTAACTTCATTCTCCCAAAAGAAGCTAGTTACAGGTATACAGTTGCATTGAGTTAGAAGTTTATGCTATTTGATCTTGCTCTCTACCTACCTAATCAACGCTTAATAGGAGGCATGAGTGTCAATATAACTTACGTCAGAGCAGGGCTACTGAAAAGCAAAAGTGTGATGTCATCATTACTGTGCGAATCCTAAGCTATACAGAACTAGCAACCATGGGCGTTTATACACGACCCCTAAACTCCGGGGCAAATGGCTCCCAGCTCCGGAGCTTAAAAATGTTTACCCACCAGCTCCGGAGTTAACAGGAAATTAAGTGTGACCCCGCCCACTTTAGCGCATCCCAGCGCAGCTTTCAGGTACCTGCTTTTTGGAGGTGAATATTATTTGATCCGGTGTAAGGATAGTGAGTGCGGGGCTCTCCTCGCTTCTGTTTGTTGTTTTTTGGCTCCCGCCCCTTTAAGAGCTACTTTTACAGAGACGAGAGGCAGAACGAGGTGAGCAGCATGCTTTTCTTTCTCTTTTTCTCTCTCCCCTCATGCAGCCAGGAACCAGGAAGTGCGGAGGGGGTGGGAACGCAGGAAGAGCAACGAACCCCTAAGATCTCTGGTCCAAATTTAAGTGGCCAGCGGATCTTAGGGGTCGTGTAAAAAGGCCCCATGACATGAATAAATCCAAAGCCATCTCACTCCTGCTCTCCTCACAAAAACAACATTGAGAACTTAGCATACTCCCCAGCTCTGAAGTGTCAGAACAGAAGGGTGGAAAAAGAAAATGGAGAAGTAGAAGATATGTCTGTGTGGTCTCCTTACAGCCTACCTCATTCTGGAGTCAGGCGTGCTTAGCTGTGTGGCTGAGTATGAGGAACACTGAACCAGCAATATTCCTGTTAGATACCCTGGAATATGTTCGTGCAATCCCATTTACTGTATATATCAACAGTTGCCAATGTCCTAATCTTGGGTTTTACCCTTTAGCTTCCCAGGTATTTCAGGACCTCAGTTCTAAAGAAGTCTCAACCAGCATGGTTACTCTCCAAGGAGATCAAAATGTCAAGGATTATGGTAGTATAGGCAGCATCTATCCATGAAGCACAATGAGCGTGTATGGTGTCCTATAGTGACAGGAACAGCTGTGCCAAGTCTAACTAAAAGTCTCCCTTGTCCGTTTTCTTTCCTATCTACCAAGATTTTGACAAGTGTAACGATTGCCTCTTCCCTTGTAGTCTCAATCTGGTTACTTCCCTCTTCTTCCCTGAAGCCTTTCCTTTTGACTTTATTGCAGGAAAGGAAGCCTGTGTTCAAAGTTACATAAAATATCAGTCATAAAGTTTAATTTTCTGTTCTGTGATTGTTCCTGCGATTACTTTGTATTTTGGATGTGGGTGGGGGTTGAGATTTGTGAAATATTTGGATTTGTTTTAATATTTGTTTTCCCATGCCAAGACTACAGAAGGAGAGGAAGCAAAGTAAGCCAGGAGACTAAGAAAAAATGATCATTTATCGGAATGGAGTTGACACATTCCTATTACATGAAAAATGGAAGAAGAGAAGAGAGACCAATGGAGAAATGTCACGGGCCTTAGCCAGAATATTCAGGCTGACATTGATTATCTGAAAAATGCTTTCAACTGGAGGTCTTGGAAACCTGTTCCTCACCCAGCCAAATGGAATGTGGTTTTGGCTGCAATCAAGACAGCTTTACAGATAAAGACTTGCACCTCAGAAATCATTCCCTTTTTTGTAAATTCATGCCCAGGGTCTTCATTTGAACTGAGTCAGCTCAGTGAACTAGAAGTGCAACTTCCACAGGTTTTAAACCTCGATGTATATGTTTCACATCGATCTGTACTAGAGATGGGGATGATTTTTTTTAAAAAGCGATTCATCATGATTTGTGATTCGTAGGGGCTGATGAACTGATGAATCAATGAATTTTCCAGTGATGAACTGACAGATCAACACATGGATTTGTCTCCTCTTTAAAATGCTATAAAAATCCTCCCATGGCTACAAATGTGGGGGAACGCTTTCCCTGACAGACCTCTACAAGCCCTGCAAGTTTGGTACAGATTGGGATTCAGATCTCTGAGTTATGCACCCCAAAGAGAAAAGTGTCCCTAGGCATCTAGCGAGTCCAGAGTTGCAGATCTGCTTCCTCTCCCCTACAATCCCTCAACATTTTATACATCTCAGGGTATGTGGTCACACCTGGGTTTTTATCCTGATCTTCTGAAGATCTGGCTTTTCCTCTTTGTCCCATCACGTGATTTAAATGTGGGACAAGAGTTCCCATGTCAAAAGCTGTTAATTTTTTTATTTTAAAGTGCAGTTCAGCCCCCTTGGCCAACAGGTGGCGCTACCATTTGAAAAAAACGGACCACTTGACTGGGGGAAATTAAAATTTGTAGGACCGAATAGAGCTTCCTGTTTCTCCGAAGGTGAAAATCATTTTTTTTAAAAAACAGCACCTATCGGCCCCAGGAACAGCCAGGCGATGCTATGAAAAAAGAAAGAAAAAGAAACCCGGATCATCTGCATGGTCCCACGGCATCTGCCTCCTTAAAACCTGGATTTTCAAAGTGAGGCAAAATTTCCCCTACCTCCTGTGTGAGTCACAGAAACCTCGCTTAAGGGAGCATTACTGGGTTTTCTTTTTTCTTTTTTTTTTCAAAAAGCCCGGTGGCAGTGGGGACGGCATTTTTAGACACAGGTTATCTGGTAATTTAAACTGCTTTTAAAGGGACGTGGGACCGGGGCCAGATGTAAATCATAAAAGTTGTCACAAGACTCTTCCTTGTCATTGTTCCAACAATGTGACTGATGGAAAAAAATCATTTATAAAGAAATAGGACAACATTTTCCTGATAATCTGCTGTATGATGGTTAACGTGTATTGGAGATCACATTCTCACACTGGAGAAGGCCAGAGTCTTATAAAAGACCTGGCTAGTATCAATAAGGCAATTGTCCTCTCTCTTTTCCAAGAATTACAATGTGACATCACACCTCCACATTCTATTGTGATAAATAGGATGGGGATACTCAGCATGATGTATTGTGTACGGTGATGGATTAAGACTCAGAAGGCTTATATTTGAATCTTCGCTCAGCCACGGAGTGTTACTGGGGACACAGAACCCGCAAAATCACTCCTTAAATATCTCACTTACCTTGAGACCCCTGTTAGGGATACTATATTCAGTAGGTTGGAATGGACTAGACAGCAGCACATAACTGCAACAGAGGGGTTAGATCAGGCATGCCCTCCACATGTTTTGGACTGCAACTCCCACAGTCCTTTGCCATTGGAAATACAGGCTTGGAATTCTGGGAGTTGTGGTCCAAAACATCAGGAAGGCCGAAGTGTGGACATGCCTGGGTTAGATGAACAATAGCTGAGTACAAAAACATATAATGTAACTTGTGCTCCCCCCAGCCTCTGTTTCCCCACGTTAACGTATAATGATGTTCTCTTTTGTTCTAGAGGGTAACTCCTTGTGGGAGAAAGCAAACAAATAAACAAGTGGCAGGTTATTTTAGGAGAAAGGCAACATATCTATATTTTAAATAAAATAAAATAAAATAAAGAATCAATTATTCTGGCATTTTAAAGACTAATACGTTTAATTTGCCATGAGCTCTTGTGCATTACAGCTGACTGCTTCAGGTGCATGATGTTAGCTGGCAGATTTAGCACACACACACACACACACACACACACACACACACACACAAAAGCACCCAACACCTTATTCATTGTCTTCCTCCACTTGGTAACATTTCACAGCTTTCTCCACCCAGCACCCTCCAACCTGCCCTAAAAACCTGAAATGGATTTCAGAGACCTCACCCTCGAAAGGAAGTCGTTCGCTCTTGTGATTGTCACAAAAAGTGTCTGCACAATAATAACACTGAAGAATGCAAGGGGAAGCCTCCAACAAGAGAAGATGGGTGACACGGAAGATGTGCTGCTTCCCCCACTCTCATTTTCCTGTGATCGTGAGTCATGTAACTTTGACCTTTAATGGGCTTTCTAAAATAAAACCCCAGCACTTCATTCTTTCTCACATCTGGAGAGCAGGAACTCACTCTGCAGCAATTAGGCCCATGTGCAGGCCAGATGTGAGGGCTCTAAAAGCAGTGTTGCCACCGCTCAGCTGCACTTGGAGCAGTTCCTTGGCCTCTTGACACAAGCAGATTCCAAGGGCCTTCAGCCTTCACACTTAAAGGGTGAGAAGGTTCTCCATTGCCATCCTTCCTTGCATATCATCCTTTCTGAGGTTTTGGATATCTGGAAATCAGGTACGTAGGAGATTGGAGCAGGGATTGTGATGCTGCTGGCAGGCAGGCTGTTTGTCCTGACTCAGAATCGACTTGTGATACATTTCCTGGGAATAAGCATGCTCTGGAACAGGCTCGTTTGCCACAATCCGAGTGAAGAGATCCGAAAACAGTACAGATGCTGAGCTGTGAGAGTAAGGTTCAAGTTTTGAGTTTATCTTCAATTCTTCATTCTGTCCTCTGCCTTATAGATATCCTAAAAGCATCATCTCTGTAAACTCTGTATCCTAAAAGCATCATCTCTGTATTTCTGCAAAGCACCCCCACCTCTGCAGATATGGGTTTCTAAACTGAATGGCAACAGGATGTGTCCAAACCACAAAAAGTGTATAGCAAATATCAAACCGCATGCTAAGACATCTCAGATCTTAAAATATCTTGTTTTGCACCTTTGTATTCAGCTTTTGAAACTCACTATTAAGATAGAGAGAACAATACATTAAGAAATTAATGACCTTTAATCTTTCTAATGTAGATGAGAAAGTATCACTGATCTTTAAGTTTGGTTGCGTTATGGAAAATGAACATATATGTAATGAAGTCACATGCTTTCCACTGCGGCAAATTGTAACCATTCCTGAGTTTGTTCTTTGTCTGTTTCTGTATGCTGAAGAGTATTTAAGACTGGACATTCCATACAAGAAGTTGTCCCTGTGTTCAGGCACCCCTTGTGCACAAGGTATTCTGAAAGGATCCTCTGAACATAAAACTACATTCCCAGGAGTCCGGTTTGTCTGTTGTCCATTTTATAGTGATTCTCATTGAGGATCAGCCACATTCAAATGTGTGGTGACAGAGCGTGTCAGTGTCACATGCCCACAATGGCAATTGTGGGCATGGCCAAATCAGGATTGGGCCAATGACGTTGAAAAGCATCGTACGGAGGGGATCTGATTTTTGTTTCCCTCACCATATTCTTAGCCAGGCTAATGATCGGTGCCTAATTAAATGGAAGAATGTGCCATTTCTGAATGGAAGATTACTGGAACTAGAGTAAAAATAGGGAATACACTTTCCCTTTGGCGAATAACACATTTTAAAAAAACACAAACCTTTAATAATATTACTCGGCTTTGCAAGTTGGGGGTGGGTGGGGTGGAGACAGAAAGTATCAAACTGAAATCAGTGCAATAAGTGAAAACACACCCAGCACCATAAAATATCCTGGGAAAGATGCCACATTAATAAAGAGAAAAATGTGAAGGAATCTGTGAAGAGAAAACTGCTAAGAAAAACCCAAGCACTTATAAAACTCCACTCCAACAAAAATCATAGGCACATTTTTGGTTTAAAAAATAGAGGGACTGGGACCTTTTTCTTTGGCCTCAAGGTTTTTTTTTTTTTGAAGCAGGAGATGGACAAGACATTTATTTGGGATTGAGAGAATTGATTTGCAAGGAAGAATCAAGAGGCTCTTGTAAAAAGACAACCCAACCACCCAGTCCTAAATCAGTGGAGCAGATGTTGTGATGACTTCAAAATAGGTCCTTGGGCCATTGTTAGCCTTGGTTTCTATGGAGGTACAATTCTGTTTTCTTTCTTCTGGGCAAGATTTTTTGTGCATTAATCCAACACATCTGGAGGCAAGGGATTACAGAGAGCTACTCCAAAACATGTCCGGAAAATGTTTATCAGTATTTGTTCCAATATTAAAATCATGATCTGGGGTGTTGTTTCTTAGGGACTTTGCTATGTTGACTAGTTTTGAAATGAACTCGTGGCACAGAGACAATAGGGGCCAGCTTTTTAATTTGCAAGCAGAACAAAGAAACTGTATCTCAATGACTGCACGTTATGATGGATTGAAAATAAAACAGCCAACATTATAATGCCATTGTACAAAACGATAGTAAGGCCGTACCTGGAGTATTGTGTACAGTTCTGGTCACCACATCTCAAAAAAGACATAGTGGAACTAGAAAAGGTGCAGAAGAGAGCGGCTAAAATGATTACTGGGCTAATGAGGAAAGCCTAAAACATTTGGGGCTCTTTAGTCTGGAAAAAAGGCGCCTGAGGGGGGATATGACTGAGACGTACAAAATAATGCAGGGCATGAGTCAAGTGGATAGAGGGACACTCTTACCCCTCTCACAAAATCCCAAAACTAGGGGACATCCACTCAAAGAAAATATTTTTTTACCCAGCGTGTTGTTAGTCTGTGGAACTCCCTGCCACAAGAGGTGGTGATGGCATCTAGCCTGGATGCCTTCAAAAGGGGATTGGACAGATTCCTGGAGAAGTCCATCACAGGTTGCAAGCAAACCATGATGGAGATGTGTCATCTCCAGGCTTAAAACCAGGGTACTTCAAGGGCCAGATGCAGGGGAGTGCTCTCAGGAGACAGATATCTAGTCTCGTACACTTCTGGACACATTTGGTAGGGCCACTGTGAGATACAGGAAGCTGGACTGGATAGGCCTTTGGCCTGATCCAGCATGGCTCTTCTTATGTTGTTATCTTCTTATGACAAGTAAATGTCTCAGAAACAACACTTTGGTCCCAGTCAGATTTTTGGTGTTGGCACAGCCGGACCTGTAGGAGCAATTACTACAACCAAATACTTAAAAGAATTGCTTTACAGTGGAAAATGATAAATGTCATATTTTATTCCATCCCTTATAACAGAAATTGTAATGGAGCATTTTTAAAGGAGTGTGTCAGGGGGTGTGGTGTCTCAGTGGACTAAGGCTCCCAAAAACTGTTGGCTGCAAAGTTGGCAGCTCGGCAGTTCGAATCCCAGGTGCCACGCAGTGGAGCGAGCTCCTGCTGATAACCCCAGCTCCTGCCAACCTAGCAGTTCAAAAGCATGTTAATGCAAGTAGATAAATAGGTATCGCCATAAAAAGCAGGAAAGTAACAACAGTGTTTCCTTGCAGCTATGCCGGCCACATGGCCATGGACTTGTACAACACTGGCTCTTCAGCTTGAATATAGAAATGACCACCGCCCCTAGAACCGGACATGACTAGCATGTATGTGCAGGGGAAATCTTTACCTTTTTTATGCATATCAGATATCTAAGTATTAGATATCTCATCATCAGGTTTCTACTATAGACCAAGCTGTTACAGCCAAAAAGAGTTCTGTTTTAGGGGAGAATATTAAAAGCTAAATGGGAGTAGGGGGTGCAACAGTAACATTTTAGGATTTTATGTTGCTCTTTCAGCAATTTTTCAATTTAGGCTGGACAAGCCACTTACCCCTATTAAGGAAAGGGGCTCTTTTCTTTACTTAACATTGCAAGAAGTATACCTATTGCCTATTCTCATATGTTGGAACATATATTGCCATTACACATTACTTCTCAAAATCTTGCATATTTCTGGAACTCATCCATTTTCTTTTAATGGCAAATGTGGAGTCATATTTATTTAAAGGGGGAACATTCCAATATGGTTTCTGTTTCTAAAGAACACCTTTAATTCCTAACACACTCTTGCAGGGTGACATTCAAAGAGCCAGGTGCCTCAGAAAGAGGCCCTGCTGCTGTCTGGAAGGTGTTTTACAAGGACAACCCAAAGTCTGCATGAAACTTAGCCCTCACTCCCCCCCCCCCCCCGGTTCTCATCAAAGACGTTATTCACGTTTGCAGATGGAACAATGTTCCTTATTTGACAGATTTCCAAATAATGTGATTTATATTACAAGGCCTGAATTCAGTTGTTAGCCTCAGTTAGACCTAGGGATGGGTATTTCATTTCAGAACCAGTAGGTTACAAAACGAGCCATGTGAGCCCAGGTGGTCCTCGGAACCGGCTGATACACACAGATCCAATTGCTTTACCTTTCTCTGTCTCGTGCAGGGTTAAATCCAAGGAGGAATCATGCTGCGACATCATCTGTGCTAGATCTGTGATGCTGGCCAATCAGGAGCTGTGCAGGGACGGGCCTCATCCCGCCTCCCTCTCTGATTGGCCAGCAGCACAAAGCAGGATAGATGACTCCTCATTGGGTTTTAACCCTGCGCGAGACAGAGAAAGGTAAAGCAATTGGATCTGTGTGTATCAGCTGGTTCCGAGGACCACCTGAGCTCGTGTGGTTCATTTCATAACCTACTGGTCATTGTTCATCTTATGAGCCTATTTCAGACCAGGGTGACAAGAGGTCAAAGCTGACTATAAGATGGAGGACTCGCACTAGCTGTATTCAGACTGATGAAGCTGTTTGGATGAGCAGTGAAACGTTTCTATCTCTCAAGAAAAAGAAATCCAGATACCGTCCATGACTCAACTTCCAGATAAACTCACCTGGATGACTGAGAATCTTCACAGACAGATTGTGGGAGTTGTGGTCCAAAACATCTAGAGTGCCAAAGGTTCACCACCATTGATCTAAGTCCTCATAGTGAACACAAAGCTGCTTGCCCCTTGCCTGGGCACACAACTGCCTAGGTCAATGCAAGGATCCTGATGAGGCCCTTCTCTTTCTCTGCTGCATCCTTCCGATATTATTTCCTGTTACAACATAGAGGCTACACCAACTTTGGAATACTTCCTGCTTTCCCATTCCCTCCCCTCCCCCACCTTTCTGACTTTTTCCATCTTGTCTGTTGAAGAGAGTCTTCTCCCTAAAGTGTATACTTTGTTAACAATTCAGTGATACAAAAAATGACTGCAATGAAATATTACTAATTAGTGGGGATGGGCACCTTACGAAAAACGGCACGCAGTTTCGTTCTTTCATGAGCTTAAAAATCTGTTATTAACTAAATGAATGAAGACCGAAATTAAACGCTATCTTTCGCCTCAACACCCTCCTCTTGAACAGCTGCTGCAGTTTATAGGCATCAGCTGAAGTGGTGCACACCACATTTGCATGGGCGGTCTTCCCTCCCTCCCACCCTCCCAGCTTCCCACCCTCCCTTCACCTTGGGTGTTGCCACACCAATGATGTCATGGGGTCAGATGCCTAAGAGATACCATGTCAACATTCAGCAGTTAAACCACGCCATTGGAAAAAGCAGCCATGCAAGTCCAAAAGGATGGGAGCATAAATCTCTTCGCAAGAGCTCATGCAAATCAGTTTCATCCTAGAGTGGCTTTTGCAGGACGTGGTGATGGTTTAGCTCATCCATGGAAACGGTACTGCAGCTCCAGCTGTGAACGACTTGTGCATTCCAAGCACACACTGTCTTATTTGCCAACTGGCTTTTCTGTGACTTCAAGCTTCCCAGCCTCAGCACCTTACTGAGTGCATTCCAGGGGTAAGAACGCCCTCTACCCCACCCCCTTTCCTGATTAAACATCGGCTTCGTCTCTTCTGTGCCCTGATGCTGCCTGAAGTCGTCCTGTTGGTGAACCAGGAATGTGTAGATAATGTATGAGAGGAGAGCAACTGTCATAGCTGCTGTTTCTCTATCCCTCTTCCCGCCATCTTGTGAAGCCAATGACTCTGTCAGTCCATCAAAGGGAGTGTGCTGTGTGTATTGTGCTGGGAACAGCAAAAAAGAGAGAGGAATAGTCCGCTAGCGCTCCGTAAAGAGCAAGCTTCATGCTATCTGCCTACGGCAAAGCATTTGCTGCCTTTAATGATCGATGGTCCCGTGAGCAACACTTTGAGAGTTTGTGCTTTTGTTGGTCCAAATCCAAGGTGAAGTGGATGGAGGGCCACACATAATAACCAACTGTTGAACTGAGAATGAGCAGTGGCCAGTTCCATTTTCAGTCTCTCCAGCCCTCAGAAAGCTCCATGCGTCTCCTTTTAAGGAGACTAGGCATTTTCATGCGAACTTGGCTCCGTTCTGAAGCAACACCGTGCTGGACTGAAAGTAACGCGCCCGCTCTTCGTTTTCTTCCCCTCGTGCGCTTCTAAGCCAGGATAGTTAAGTAGAGTGGTACCTTGTATAAAGGAATGAATTCGTTCCAAATGAAATTATGTTAAGCAAATTTTCCTTTATACAAAATTCTCATAGGAATGCATTGAAAACAGAGTAATCCCTAATCACAACCATTTTTAAGTTGCACGGATTCGCCCCATAGTCGATTCTGTTAAGCAAATTTCCCCTATCTCTGGAATTTGTTTATGCTGTACAGATTTTATGTTATACAAACTGTTCGCTATACAAGGGTCTACTGTACTTCTCATTCTCTTTTCTCCTATCAGGCACTTCATCAGCTGTCTCTCCCACCCCTCCTCTACAGGCAAGGCACAGACACATGCCACCAGTATAAAAAAAAACCCTTTGAATCTTGCTTGCAAAGTGGGAGGGGGAGCCTCTAGCCAGGAAGGGGGTGGTGGATTGCAAGCCTAAAGGACTGGGCAGATTCGATTTAACCCTTGCATTATGTGGGCAGGGAAAAAATTAAATCAAATTCACCCATTTTATAAATGAGCAAATCCCAAAGCATTTGCTGGTGTAGTCAGACTCTGAGTCAGAATTGCACCAAAAAGCCCAGGAGGAGCTGTCAGGGTTAGAACCAAAGAACTTCACCACCTTGTTGTAGTTGGAGAGCTATCAAAAGCACAGCTTGGAATCATCTTCCTGGCACTTGATATTCTCAGAAATAATGCCACTTACACAGGCTGGCCACTGGGCCAGCGCATCCATTAGGGAACTAGGCAGTTGTCTAGGGTGCCAAATGGAGAGGGGGCGCTGGCCAGCCTGCTGCCCCCAACCCTCCCCCGCCGCTGGCCACTGCCATCTGTCCCCCCGGTGCCCGTCGCTGCCCGCCTGCCGCCTACCCCCGTGCCCGTCGCCGTGTTGCCGTCCCCTGTCATCCGCCACCCCCTGCCCCCTGCCCTGCCCCCCTCCCTGCCCCCCTCCCTGCCCCCACCCCCCCACCCCCACCCCCTGCCGCCCGCCCCACCCCCCCACCCCTCACCTAGGACGCAAAAAAAAAACCTAGCGCCGGCCCTGGGCACTTCTAAACAGGAAAGGCTATCGTGGATTTCCTGTTTGGGGTTGGCACTTTTGTCTCACAATGACTGCCTTCCTGGCTTGGTTGTGTTCCAGAATTTTCTTTGCCTCTGGCTCCCTAGCATAACTCCTAGGTCCCAGCTGTATCTCCAGGTGGCTCACCAGGTCAGGACTCAACCTTAGAGTTTTAACAGTGAAGCTTCTGGGCCAGCAACTGGTATATTTGGGGAAAGAAAAATTGTGTATGTCACCAAGCAGACCATGTGAGAGAAAACATTAGCTTCCACTGCATAGTTTTGATAAAAATATCTCTTGAGAGTCATCCATGTTTTAAACAACGTGACTCCTGAAATTTATGTGGCAAGCTAGTCCTAGTCAGCCGCTCTAAACACACGTGTGCTCCTTCTGTGATACCCACCCACCCCCAACCAGTTATGTCGTTTCTTGATGGGTGGTAGAATATACACCCTGGAAGCATGCCTTTGAAGGACTTAATATGCTTCTTAATTGCATGAGCCAGAGGGAAAATGTCCTGCAGCAGAAGGAAGATTGAAGATCTGCATGAGCAGAATAGCTTGAATCTGAGTGATTTAGCACTAGGTAAATCTGACAAATTATGGTAGCACTGACAGCTTTACAGTTTTGTCAACAGCAGGGCCCATCTCCTTCCATACTTCCCTCGAGATGTTGCACGGGAGTCTCCTGGCGCTATAGACAAGCTTTCTGCCAGCAATAAATGGTTTTACCTGCAGCGGTGTATTATGAGGCTTTAAGGCCAAAAAGGAAACAATGAGTGATCTGCAAGTTTGTGCTTTTGGAGTGCAACTTCTCAAGGCAACCCACCACACAGATCTGCACACCCTGAGAATCAATGCTTGGGGTGCCCCCTTTTTGACTGCCAAACTTCCTCAAGTATTGAAGCGAACTTTTCTGTAACAGATAATTGTTTCTCATTCTGTTTCTTCTCCTCAGTGATCCACATTATGCCAAAAACATTTCTTCTATAAATCAGGAGTCAAGAACTCCCTGTCTGTGCATTGCCCATAGAGAACCTGCCCATAGTCACAGTTTCACACAGCATTTACCCTGTTTCCCCGAAAATAAGACATCCCCTGAAAATAAGACCTACTTACAGTTTTGCCACACACTGAAATATAAGGCATTCCCCCAAAAATAAGGCCTCCCTATAATAAGATAACAATAAATGCGTACCGTATTTTTCTTCATGGAAAAATAAGACATCCCCTGAAAATAAGACCTAGCACATCTCTGGGAGCAAAAATTAATATAACATTGTCTTATTTTCGGGGAAACAGGGTAGATAGCAGGACAGTAGCCTAAGAGAATCTGAATGTGGGAGAAAGTAGTACTAATAGATTCACCAACCCAGCCAGAGGGCTTTGAGCAGTGAGTGAACCCTTAGAAGTTGACTTTGGAAGCCTTAAGTTTGCGGAGAATTACAGTCTCCACTTCTTTCTTCTGATTACTGAAAAACTTGTTTGACTTACAAGGGCTCCCTTGAGAACCATCCTTAGAAAACCAATGAAGATGTAAGTGCGAGGAACTGTTGCACATCAAGGGGAGAGATGGTGACTCAAAGTCAACCTTGTGTAACCCCTATGCACTATTGGTTTAGCTCAGAGTGGCAGGACTAAGGAAGAGTGCAGTTTGAGTAAGATGTTTGAATCAGAAAGAGGAGGAGAACTGAAGAGGCCACCAGTGTTGGGGTTGCCACTTAGACTGCTAGGGTCCTTGCCAACTGGGTCCAGCCATATATAATCCCTATTTGTTTGTGTTGGGAGGTGACTCCACAAATTGAGTTCCTGTATATGCAATTGAATTGACATTTTATTCGAGGGTTTTGAAAATGTATCATGTGGCGCTTCAATGTTATAAGTATTCAATCCAGATGGGGAAGATACCTTGGATTTTTGTCTCATTCTGAATTCAAAAGGAGACTGGAACTTGGCAATTCTACAAACAATGTCTGCATTGGCACTGTTGACAAGGTCTTAGATGCACAAACGGTAGCATTTTGGTGTTACGATTGCTCGTGTTGTCTGTTGTACAACTGTGAATAAGAGGTTGGTTCATCAACAGATATCTAAGTGAACTAAGGCCTCTATCACATGACCGCTAAATGCAGGTGATGATAAAATGCACACTTTCTCTGAGAGTAGTCATGTGACATTAGATGCGCAGTTACCGGCCCCACGGTAGCATCTTTTTGAACCTCTTTTTTTGTGTCCCCATTTGCCAAATGTCCATCAAAGCGCTGTTTCGAAAAGCTGTGTGCTGCAAAACGGGTGAAACCGGAAGAATATGTGGCTTTTTGGAGTTCACATGACCTTTGTTTCACATCAAAATGCGCATCAGAAAGTGAAGTAATTTGATCCAACCCCTAGCGGTGGTGCAGGAAGATGCAGTTGAGATGCGCTTCAGGGGGCGTGGTTGAGAGGGGTGTTCAGAAGATGCGGCTGGCAGTGGGGGCACAATCTTTAGATGCGAATCCAGTAAAAGAAAAAGGCACATTTAAGTGGTTGTATGATAGAGGCCAATAGACCCACAGACCTTTAAAATGCTTTGCACAGGTTGTCAAAGGTATCACCTAGATATGGACTATGTATTTTGGAGGAATTGGTACCAACTGTATTTCACCCCACCTAATTTGCTTCAGTCTTTCCCTGTGTTCTTAGCCCCACACTTGGCTGGAATGCAGTTTCTTAGATCTTTGCCAAATCAGAATTTCCCCTCCAGGCTGCAAAAAAAAAAAGTTTCCCTAAACCTGTTGTGGCACTTGAACCCAAGAGACAAGCTTCCTATACTGGACATATCAGACCAAACTTCTGGACAGTCAGACCAAACTTCACAAGCAGAGCCAGGAGCATTCGCTACATTTCTCGGTTTTCTTCCCATCCTGGTTGCTTATTTACGTCAGGAGAGTTTGCCTCTGTTGCCAGCATCGTTGCCGATTTTATATAACACACGTGTTTGTTTAGACTTTTTTGCCTAATTTACATGCACTGGGCTTTTTTTTTCAAGCATACAGATTTTAGCCCACTGCATTTTAAAATATATACATCTTTTATTTTATGCCACCCCTAGCCTCTGAAAGGAAGGTGCATTTCTTCTGAACACAAGTCTCAGGTGATTTTTAAAAAAGTCCTACTTTCAATGAGACTGCTGAATCCAACAAAAATGTATTTCCATCCGTGAAGTACAAGGGATTTGAATCAGAGATGTACTCCATATTATAAAAAGGTGCACATAGCCCAATGTGATATGTATCAGTGCTGGTATCTGCTCTAGGTTGGGTATAATGGATGGGTTGGGTTTTTTAAAAGAAACCTCTTGCTGCCTCACTTTCCACCATCTGTGGCTACTTTGCGATGTCCTGAGTTACTTCTGATCTCAGCAGGAGAGGAATTCTTTTGCTTAGGCCCAGATGGTTCAACTTCTCCCTTCCTCCCCATCTTCATTATCAAGCACACATTCAAAGCCTGTCTTGAAAATAACTCAGAAAGGAAGGTGAAACCTCGCCCTTGTGTCCACTCTTCCTGTAAAAGGTTTCACATTCCCTTCGCCACCACTCAGTTCCTCTGGCACTTTTCTGCACTCAGTCGATCCATTCATGGATGACTCCAGTGCACATTGGCACACAGCATCCAGCTAGCCATGGGGTGGGTGGGTGGGTGGGGTGGACCAAGAAGTTCGCAGGATGGCATTTGTAAACAAATGGTGTCACTCACTCTAAATGCTGGGCTCGGGTGGACTCCAGTAATATGATCTACTGCAGGCTGTAGAAAAATATCAGAAAGCTTAGGTTTATCCATAATGTGGTAACCAGTCTGCACCTTCACACTGTTTGGAAGAAACAGACTTAATGTTCTGTAGCCTCTTCAGTACAAGCATGCAAGGAGGACCAGTTTACACAGCAACATTCTCATGTTAAAAATCCTGCCCATAAATCAACATGGGATTAAACAGGACTGCAGAGCACCATATCTTGTAGAAGCAAGTGAACTCACTGGAATGGATTAAGGGTTCAATCACATGTGAGAAAAGAACTCCAATTAAAACAATTCTTTTCATACCTCTGTTGTACCAATACATTTTCCACTAGTCATACAGTATATATATTTGCAGGAGTGTTCACATTCTCTTTAACTGCATTGATTCATTTCTTTCAATTTGAACTGCTATAGCAAGCTACACTACTTTTAATTTTGTATAGATTCACTTACTGTTTTTGAGGCAAACAGCCATACCCCACAGGCCTTTAAAAATAAAAATAACAAAAGAGGTACATCAACAGAACAATGAAGAAGACTGAGACTTCTCTCTTCCTCCCCTTCCCTCTTCCCTCCTTAACTCATTTGTTCCCTTTCCCTTATTTCCCTGCATATATCTCCTTTCTGCATAGTGTTGGGAGGAGGAAGCAGGTTTTGAAAGACTTGCAAAACATTATGAAGAGCAGGGTTTTTAAAAATTGCAATGCTCCTTTCTTTACAAGTCAACCTTGGAAATCACAAGCCCTTTTTCACCTGCAAGGGGAACAGGAATGATGTCTCCTTCTGAGCAATATATTTATGTTGGGTTTTTCTGTGATGCTGGCTGCAGAGATCGTGACTCCCACACTCTCAGATTCCACAACTAATGTTTCAATTTAGCATTTAATTTTTTTCTTTTTAAAAAAATAAAAAGATGCAAATGCGGTGGTCATGAACTGGCCACAGGACCCAGAAACATGACCCCTTTGCAAAGGAAATAAATTGACAGCAACCTTTACAGAGGCTGAAACGACAAGAACTAATAAAACTAATCGCCTAGACATGGGGAAATAAACTGCTTGCTGTGGCAAGTGAATCGATGTTGGTTGTGATCAGAAAAAATGTGATGTTCTATCATTTCAATGGAAAATGGAAAATGAACTAAATAGCAGCCAAATTGGTATTAACTGGGGTTCTTTTGGCAAGTGTGATTGAGCCCTAAGGGATTTGGTCCCTCTAACCAAGACAAAGAACTCAAGTGGGGACATTTTCCTTTATATCTTTTTGTCTAAGGCAGATTGTCTTGAGTCAGTTGCCTCACTTAATGCCTTTCTTTTGACCAAGTTGGTTTAGAATATTAAAGTGTAACAAAGGTGATTACTTCACATCCCGTTTGTCCCTCCTTGCTGTCCCGCTTGAAACAGAGCATGACAAGCATGACAAGCCGTACCTGCCCCTGGGCTGGGGAATTCTCTTGTCACAGTTGGTTCCTGGTTCCTGTTCCGAGACAAGGGACCGTGGGGTAACAACTGTCACACAACAAGCAGTGTCTACCTAGTGGTCAGCAGTTGAAGCGGCATTCAACATTAGTTTCCCTATGGGAAACACCATGCAGTGCAAATGTTTATTAAAGAAAGTACTGAAAATTCTGTAGAACTGATGTGTAAATCCCGGAAGACCAGTAAATCAAAATATCGAAAAAGTTTTATTTACAATATTTTTAAAAGGGTTAATAAAGCAAGGCAAATTCAGAATTTGTCACGGAACAAGACCGTGAAGTAACAGTTGTCATGAGACAAGTAATCAAGCCTGTGAGTGAACGGAAACAGGGACTGAACAGGGACAAAACTACGTGACCACGAACAACGCTGTCACGGTAAAAACATAATCGCAGAACAAGGTTGGACGTGAAGTAACCGCCTAAAACAACAACAACAACAACAACAACAACAACAACAACAACAACAACAACAACAACAACAACAACACACTCACACACTTGCACAGCTGGGTCGAGATATAAGAGGGTGGATTTCCTGAATTCCCATTTTCTGTTTATCAGCCACTTGAGGAGATTATTTCATTTGCCTTCCGCCAGCTGAGCACAGCTGTTGTATAGGTAGGTGTGTGTGTGTGTGTGTGTGTTGTGTTTTTCATGCACAGGTTGATGGAGCTCCTTACACTTTAGCCTTTGCTGGCTTTTGCTTGATCCTTCTTTTGTGAAACCCAAACCCAAGGCTAGCCTCAGATTTCAACCGTACTGCTAAAGTCTTCAGGCTTGTTTGGCCTGGCTGGAATTTCATTGTAATTGTATCTTTTGGCTTCATCTCTGGGCAGTCTGAATAATGCTGGGAACCGGGGACTGTTAAAAATACTGCCATCAACAAGTTGGCCAGGCAGAGAACGAGTACAATCGCTGTGTTTGTCTAGAGAGGTTGGATACTATATTTTGGGCTTAAAGAATGCCTCCTGAATCCCTTGGCCAGAACTAAAAGCGGAGCTGAAGCAAACATATTGGCATTATTCTCCACCCCCTCTGCTGCTGTGCATCTGGAACTAAGTACAGTGGACCCTCATATAACAAACAGTTTGTATAACTTAAATCTGTACAACATAAAAAATTCTGGAGATAGGGGAAATTTGCTTAGCAGAATTGTCTATGGGACAAATCCGTACAACGTAAAAATGGTCACAATTAGGGATTATTCCGTTTTCAATTCATTCCAATGGGAAATTTGTATAAAGGAAAATTTGCTTAACAGAATTTCATTTGGAACGAATTAATTCCTTTATACAAGGTACCACTGTAGTACAGGTGAAAAATCACACTGAAATCCTGGGAAGCATTTCCTCCTAATAGTGCCCTCTGTCACACATTCACCCACTGGATGCATAGGTTAGAAATTACGATGGCCAAATCCTTCATCTTTGATCTTGTGCACAAATTCAGGTGACAGTATGAGTTAATTTGTAAGCACATATGGTACCTATAGGCAGAAATTCGATTGCTTTGTTTTGCATGCAGAAGACAAACCGCAGTATTTCCAGTCCCCTCTCGCTGGCAATTAACAGGTCCCTCCTGGGATTCTGTGCTTGATATGCATGCTCAAGAATCACGACTGCCACTCACTACTTGACAGCTAAAAGTGGCTGAATGTTATGCTGTTTGCCTTTTTCGTACATAACAGAACATGCAGAAGGCAAACTGTATTTCAGCCTTCGTTTCCTTCCATGGGATCAGATCCCAGTCGCCAAAAGGCATGTTTCCCAAATGTCTCTGCTCAGATTTTACACATGTAGAGTTGTGTGCGTTTGGGCTCTTGACGGACCTTTGGCTAACTGTACAAAAGCTGAAGCTAGGGCCAGCAGGAGAATCTAGGGAACCAGAGAAGATGGGCTTTGAGCCAAAGTAATCATGAGCAGAGCTAAAGTTCAGAGGCAAAAGTAGTTTCAGCTCATGATCGGCCCAGTTTTTTCTCCCTAACCTGGGGATGTTTGAATCCCTCCCCCCATAAGAATGGCTGGACCAGAATTACAATCATGATACACAAGAGATTAAGAACTCTTTGGCCAGATATTTGCAAGGAAGTGATTCATACTGTTGTGACTTAGCCGGTTAAAGATACACACACGCACCTGAGTCAATGTTCTCTCTAATTTGCTCAAAGAACGCTCCTAAGAGATTGTTAAAGAAAACCATCAAACGAGAGAGACATAATATCTGAATGAAATAATGGGCACCCAGATTCTGATTGGCTGAAGACGACCCATGTGGTGTGACAGAACGCCAAGGAACAAATCAAGGCAAGGAGACACACAGCTAATTGAGGGAAAGTTCTCTAATTCCTGAAAGTCACTCAAAAGAAAGAGCTGAAGGTTTGTCACCACCTGAAAAGAGAGATGGTAGTAAAGGTGCATTTCTTCTGAATACAAGTCTCAGGAGATTATAAAAAGGTGCTAGCATCTTTTTGCACTGAGACTGTCATGCTCTAATTACAGAATAGTGATTATCTAGATGTCATAGTACCCTTATTCACACAGTTACAGACACTTAGCGCTACTTGGATGCTAATCAGGTTGCATGGACACACAGAAGATCGGAATCACAGAATTCCAGTGCTGATTAACAGTAGTAAAACAACTATTGTATTGTAGTAGTAGGGATAACAAGAGCAGGCTAGTTTTTTTAAGATGTAGATGTATTAGGGTGTGCACATATAATTGGGGGCTAGTAACTGATCTAACAAAAATAAGTAATGGTTAAGCTTAACCAAGTAAGAATGCTTAACCAAGTAAGAATAAATAAAAGGACTAACATGGCATGTGAAGGGCCTAACATAAAGAGAAGAAAAATTAAAAGGTATTGAATAAAAGTAATGTGGATATTATTTTCCTACAGGAAACACATCAAAAAGGAGGGGATAAGCTAAGATATCAGGGGACTGAATTACAATAATTAGCTTGGTTTACAGGTAACTTGATTTAAGAGTGTTTTGCAAGACAAGCAAACATTCCTTCTAAATTTTGCCTTGATCGACGTGCAATGTCTTGATATACAAGTGCTGGAGCAGGTTACAAGATCACAAGTGAGACAACTGTTGCTCTCTCTCTCTCTCTCTCTCTCTCTCTCTCTCTCTCTTCCCCTCTGCTGGATTGTGAGTGATTGTCTGGAATGCTCTGTCTCAGGCCCTGTCTCAGGCAGCCTCCAAAGCAGATGGAAGAGAGAGGAATGGAGGTCTCCCTTGCACCAGCAAGGAATGTTTTCAAAGGAGAGTGCGGGTTAAGGGTTTGTTTTATTCTTCTTTATATTTTTATTTAATTTGTTTTCAAGATCTTTTCTTATTTTTCAAACCATTTCTAGTCATGGGGCAGCTAGTCAAGTGTGTATATGGCTACAAATTGCACTTTAGTATTGGCGCAATAAAAACAGAAAGTAAAATCCAGTTGTTAGTCCCAAGCAGAGCAAATTCTTCAGCCAAGTACCTAAACCATGGCATGATATGGACTCCTAGCCAACTTCTTTTGTGAGTTTTGGCATTTTGAGTATATACTATAGTATGTGGTCTATGGGCCCCCAGAATGAATCATCTGAGTTTCTATTATTTCTTATGGGGAAATTTGCTTTGATGTAATAGTGTTTTGGTTTACAATAAATTTACTTACTTACTTAGCAAAGGTGGCTCTCTCCAGTGACACACACCGTCTCTCTCCACTGCTGCCCAAGAGGTTTCCTCTGTCAGTTGTCAGAGGCCTGTCTCTAGGTCCGCAAGGTTCAGTGTCTACATATCGCAGTGGTGGTGAACCTTAGGCTCTCCAGATGTTTTGGACCACATCTCCCAGAATTCCAAGTCTGTATTGCCAATGACAAAGGATGGTGGGAGTGGTGGTCCAAAACATCTGGAGTGCTGAAGGTTTGCCTCCACTGACATATGGTAATCCATCCTAGACAATCCCTAGCACAGAGCAGCGAGCCTCAACTTGCAAGCCCAGTTAAAGCACTTAAAGGAGTATGAAGGTCTTTGGGTCTACAAGAACGTCCCCCAACTTTCACCACAGTCCAAAACAGTGAGTGGATGGCTAAAAATCTCCTTAAAAGTCTACAGTTAAGTGGAGAATGTTCTGGTGCAGAAAAGGCTCTGTGTTACTTCAAAAACAAGTTAAGCTTTCCAGTGTCTTTAGAGGCGGGATCCTTTGCTGGAATTTGGCAGGAGACTTGACGTTTTTAACATCCTGTTTCAGAGGGTTTTTTTAAAAAAAATCTCTCTTTTGCTCCCTGCTGATTTATGCTACAGTACTTGGGATTTTATCTAAGCTGTCCAATCTCTCCTTCCTGTGATTTATTCCCCCTTATCTGGTTCAGCAAAGAAATGCATTTCACAGTAAGCCGTGCTAAGCAAGCTGCCCTGTCGATGGAGTCAGAGAGAGAAGATAGTTCTTTCTTTTGTGCATCAGGAAGCCGTTTTCTCTTCACCAAGGGAGGGAGGGAAGGCTAGTTTCACCACAATAGCAAGCAAAGGAAGACATACTGTCGATACCTACACCCAGGGCCAGCGCGTCCATTAAGGCGAACTAGACAGTTGCCTAGGGTGCCAAAATGGAGAGGGGGCGACACCCCCACACCGCCACCGCTGGCTAGCCTGCTGCCCCCCCACCCCCTGCTGCTGGCCACCGCCGCCCGTTGCCCCGCCGCCCGTTGCCGCCTGCCCGTCGCCCCATCCCCCCGCCGCCGCCTGCCCCCCACGGGCACCGCCGCCTGCCCGTCCACCTGCCTGCCGCCCAACCGCGGCCCCCCGTCGCCACCGCTGCCCCCCGCCCCGCCCCCTGCCTGCTGCCTAGGGCGCAAGAAACCCTAGCGCTGGCCCTGCCCACACCGTTTGCACCTGTTAATTTATGGTCACTATTTTATACAATTTAGAATACTAATAAGCAACAGAGCAATAGATAAACACTTGGAATATTAATATTTCTGTCTGGATAGCTCAGTGGTTAAGGTTGAGAATAGGCATGGGTGTTGTGTTTCGGAAACGAAACGCAGGAACCCCATGCGGTGTTTAGAACCGGACCAACCCTCCAGAATGAAATCACCCAATCCCTTACCTTGCACTGGGCTCACATCGGGACTCAACTCCAATGAGGAAGAAGCCTCCGACATCATCTTTCCTTCGCCCTGACGCTGGCCAATCAGGAGTTGTGCAGGGAAATGCATCATCCCGCCCCCCTGTCTGATTGGCCAGCATAGGCACACACACTTCAAGTCAGTGGAAGGCGGATATATATAATGAATTCCTTAGCCATTCACTATATCATGCTGGCTGTCATTGGTAAGGATGATCCAGCCAAACTCCTGTAACTATTAAACTCACCAGCAGGGCATTTCTAATTAGGACTCCTTTCCCTTGGGGGAAAGTTATATTGGAGGAGCATGGTCCCCTGTTTGTGGTTCAGCTATTTTAGCTGCTATATGGTGGCAGTTTTATGCTGCTCTGCAAGCCTGAAGAGATTCTTTGAAACATCTGTTCCTAATCTGTTTCTGTTCAAATTTATTTATATTGTGTTCTTCAGTTTATTTAGTGGGATAATGAAGTGTTCATATTCTCTGTACTAGCTGTACGGAGATAAAGGCCGCAATAAGAAATTGAGCTAAACCCATTCACTGTTTTTTTAATTATCCACTCAAGGGACACTGCCTGAATTAATAAATGAATGAAAGTGGTTAAAACCATATTAAACATTTAGATACTGTGGAATGTTCACTGTTACTGTTACAAGTGTTGAACATCAAATACTAATTATTTAGCATTTATTATATTATACTGATAGAGCAACAAAAGTCAAATTTGGGAAATCAGGCAGTCTAGAAATGCAAAAAACAAATAATGAATAAATAAAATCAACACTCAGTTTTTCAAATATTCAGATAACATCTAGGCAAGTGTCATTGTGGTGCATGGATTAGAGTTGGGCGCTGTCAGCTGGGCAGTGGGTGCATGGCCGGAGGCAGAAGCCAGCTGATGGAAGAAGGGAAGCGGGTCCCTCTCCCTCTGAGGGTGGTGGTGGTGGTGGTGGTGGTGGTGGTGGTGGTGGTGGTGTCGTTGGCAGGAGCAAGTAAGGACGCTCGTCTTGATTAGGGGATTGACAACTGACTCAAAAAAGGGGTCTGGATAATGGGTCAAGTCCAAGTCTTCGAAAAAAACAACAACAACCCAGAGTTGAATCCAAGTCAAGTCGCCAGTGCAACTTAAGACATGACAGTTCCCACCCCTGAAAGGAGGTGAGGGAAACTCCCCAGAAGGATCTAAAGAACAATGTTTGCAAAAGAAACTCCTTGACACATGGAGGTTAGCTATACAGGCACAAGAGATGGAGACGCTCATCTCCATGCATGGAGGACCTCCTTTTTCAGAATGTGACTGCCCACACAGGAAGGGTGATGGAAGTAATCATGATAGGGGATGTGTTTCTCTTCCTTATTCATTTGCCCCCCCTCCCACTCTCTCTTTCTCTCTGTCTTTCCATCTGTCTTTACTCTGCCTTTCTCCTTAAAAGGAATCCAAGGTGGCTTACATCCTCAGAAGACAACATCTAAAAGCTGAAAACAGTAAATACAAATAAGAATCAAATAAATACACTAAAATGATAAACATAATCAACAGCGGGGGGAAAAATTCAAAGCAACAAGGCAAACAATCCATTTAAAAACACATTTCCGGCAGACAGCCACCAAGGGGAAAACCTTTCTAGAGAGAAAGTTCTTCGATTGCTTGGGAAAGAAGAGCAAAGATGGAGACAGCCCAGCCTCGGCTGGGAGGGAGTGATGGAGTCTTTTAAAATGTCTAAATTGGGGATTATATGCAGATAACGGGACTATATGCAAGCCTCAACACCCTCGTGGTGACACAAGTCGGCGGTGATGAAGCCTCTACAAGAGGCACCCAATTTGCAAAATGCAGAATATTCACTTTGCAATTTCAACCTCTTAAGCTAAAAAGACAGGTAGGAATGATGCCTGTTCTTTTTTTTTCAGTCTCCCCCCTCCCCCAAAATGTTTTGTTCATAATATAATAATATTATTCATAACATAATATTTTTGATACCATTTATTTCAAGCCAAAGGAGATTTTCCAGTCACTTTCAGTTCTTATGAAAGGCCATTGCCAGCCTTAATGTCAGTATATTGTCCCTGGATTAGAGATGGGCACGAAACGAACAATTTTTTGTTTCTGTTGTTTTTTCGTTTCGTTACGTAACGAAACAACAAACTAATTTTGTCTCCAAAATGAAACGAAACAAACAGAAACACCGGAAATTTTGTCGTGTGTTTCGTTTCCGTTACTGCAATATGGGTGAATTGCTTAAAATCCTTTAAAAATCACAAAAAATGAAATAAATGGTAACGAAATGGTAATGAAATGAACGAAAATGAAAAAGATTTTTTTGCAAAAATTTCACGAAAAACGGAAACGAACCGAAACGGACCCGACAAACAACAAACGAAATGCATTTTTTTTTAATTCGTGCCCATCTCTACCCTGGATACCTGGAGGTTGGCCACCCACACACTAAGAGATAGGTAATTAATATTGCTCTTTTTAAAGGGCATCAGTGTGAATACTGTATTACACACTTACACATTTCACTGTGCCTGACCCCATCTCTCCACCTCATTGCCCACTTCCACTTAGCACTCAACCAGTTGACTGTTTGTGACTTAGGAGCAAACAGCATGCTACAAATAGCCTAAGACAAATAGCAGTGCATTAAGTCTCTAGAAAATCTGTCACAGCTTTTTACGTGCCCTGTACTTTGCACATCTACAGTAGGACCCCCGTATCCACTGATTCATCATCCACTGATTCAGTTATCCACGGTTGGCAGAGGAAAAAAATTAAATATTAAATAATTCAGCAACCATAAAGCAAGCTACTGTCTCAAAACAGCAGTCAGAAAGTAAGTTACTGTCAGGAAACAGCAGTTGGGGGATGGGTGGGCAGGCGTTCTCTCTTATCCACAGTTTTCATTATCCACGGGAAGGCCTGGAACCAATCCCCAGTGGATACCGGGGTCCTACTGTACTTGCTTTGTTTGGTGGTTGTCCTTCAGAGGCAAACATTCCCTTTGCTTCTGAATAATAAGTATGCTCAGTTACACAGGTCTGCCTGAACTATGTCCCAGAAAAGTTAACTGATTTCTAGCATCTAAGGACAGACGATCTGTTCAATATAATTTGAATCTTGAAGCAAAAGAAGTTCTCAGTATGCTGTTATGCCGGATTTCTTCTAAACTTTCACACTTGATCCCATTACTCAGCTCAGAATATTTGCTGCATAGCTCCATGCCTTACACTATTAAATTATATCAACTCTTTTTGTTCTTGAGGCCTTTGGAAATTCAATATAAATTTTAATGCAACCCCAACTGTGGCAGAAAAAACACCTGGGCTTAGAGTTCTCTCTCTCTCTCTCTCTCTCTCTCTCTCTCTCTCTCTCTCTCTGCTTTTAAGCTATCTGACATGTCATGCTGCGGGGGTTAGCCAATTCCCACATGTCCATTCTGACTATAGTGAAAGGAACGCTGCAGGCATATCTCATCAGTGTCTGGGAAGGTTATCAGACAAACAGATGCTTTTTAATCTCATGTACCAGGAGGTACCTGGGTCGTTTATAAACTGACCGTCCCAGCGGAAGGTAAATTTCACTCAGGAAGAGCCAGAACTCAGCATTCTTGGCAATGGCTTGTAGCTCCATGATGGAAACGTTGAAATATCCATTTAATAAAGACCATCTGAGAAGCTCGTGGGCGCAGCAAAGGCACGGAGAGAAGCAGCAGCAGGCAAACACTCCCACCTTGGGTTGAACTGGCATTTTCATCAACTTGCACAGCCAAGTGCAGATCAGACCAGTTACCAGAGATTCGAAAGAAGGGCTGCAAAGCTGTTGCTTATGGCACACCTATACGTTTCCTCCAATTCGTCAAAGTGCTTTTCTTATCCTGGTGGCCAAAGCCATTGTTTGCTCTCGTTACAGTTTTGAATCTCTCAGCTTTTCACTCTCCAAAGAAACTGATGGGGAGGGGAGGATGCGCTTTTCCCCTCTTAATGAGATTTCCTCACATGGTCCCCCCCCCCATTTTGTAGGATTTCTTAGTTATATTCTGTCTGTGAAGATTCTCAGTCATCCAGGTGAGTTTATCTGGAAGTTGAGTCATGGCTACTGGACGTCTTTTTGAGAGATAGAAATGTTTCGCTGCTCATCCAAACAGCTTCATCAGTCTGAATACGTTAGTTATATTCTGTTCCTTTTTGATGGGAAGAAGGCAAAGCTGCTCAGGATTAGTCCAACGTCCTGAATAGCGTTCACCCAGAAAGTGCAGAAACACCTGTAAGTGGAATAGGACTGTGTCCACCCTCCTACAAACCAGGATCTTCCCTGTGTCGAATTCACGGGAAAGGCCATCATGCTCCAACTGCTGTAGAATTGCACTCATTTCAGATGCTAGTAGGGTTAGGCTCAAAATTCTACAAGGGAGGCTGAGGCAGTATGTGGACAGAGAACTCCCAGAAGTGCAAGCTGGATTTCGAAGGGGCAGAGGAACTAGAGATCAAATTGCCAACATGCCCTGGATGGCGGAGAAAGCCAGAGCATTCCAGAAAAACATCTACTTCTGCTTCATTGACTACGGGGTTAGTCAATGAAAGACATCTACTTCTGCTTCATTGACACAGCGCTACGTTCCCTCGCAATTGTGCTGTGAAAGGTAAAAAGGTAAAGGTCCCCCCCGGCACATGAGTGCTAGTCGTGTCCAACTCTAGGGGTGGTGCTCATCTCCATATTCAAGCCAAAGAGCCAGTGTTGTGCAAGTCCGTGGCCATCCGGCCGGCATGGCATCAAGGAAACACTGTTTTACCTTCCCGCTTTTTAAGGCGGCACCTATTTATCTACTTGCGTTTACATGCACTGAGAAAGTCCGCCACTAAATCAATAGAGGCCACCCAGTCTACTGTTAACATGAAACAAATATTGTCTAGGTCCGATTTCCCCTCCAGGGCTCGTAAAATGGCAGCAAGATGCTTTGACTGGAGATCACGATGGAATGACAATACAAAACCATGTCCACCACGGTTTCCAGAGCATGCTGCTCACATGGGCAGTGTCTTGTGTTATGAGGCATCCCCCTGAATCTGCCCCATAACCGGGCAGAAGGTATAACATGGATTCCCAGGAAGGCAAGGGAAAATGCACTCCGGTTTTGAGGACAACTGTCTATAGAGAGATTCTGTTTCGTCCCCAGCTGTACATAAAAGATGCCGGGCAGGTATCAGAACTGTGTGTGTGTGTGGGGGGGTGTCCTGTCAGCCTGCCTAGGTTGCCAAATAGGGTCCTAAAAGGGGAGGGGGTCAGAAAAATCATTTTCTGAGACACCAAAGAAGTGAAGATTTCAGGGCTGGCTTGGTTTTGTTCCATCCCCTGACTGAGGGGTGAGGTGGCCTTACGTGTAAATGCTACCCAGTCAGCTTTGCAAATCTTTGCCTTTGGCTTACTAAGCCTGCCATAAAGACCACTGGATAATTTACAGCTGGGACTTTTAATATGGCAGACTTCTATGTCTTATATACCGGACCCCATAAACTTTCTCGTCTCTGAGCCAGAGAAACATCTCTCCCCCACATACACACACGGACCCACCCACCCATGGCTTTAGTAAACTAAAGTTTAGCTGAAGAGTGGCATCTATCCTGAAAGGCAGGGAAAAAAACCAAAACAAAAATGACCCTTAACAATATAACTCCCATAGATGGGGAGCTTTGGCTGCTTTCCACGAAGCCTGAGCCAGGCTGCTAATCTGTTATGTCTTTTGCAGTAATTTAGCACATTAGGACAGTCCTGGTTATGTTCTGTTTATTTTTCTTGATCCTCACAAAAACCATATTATAGCTGTAGGCTGGGGGTAGTGGTGAAGCAATGTCTTGCACTTAATGCATTTAACGGGGGAGGGGGGGCAAAGCATAGAAAAAAGGGTTTTGAAATTGTGTTTTGGGCCGTACATCTGCCGTACAGCTGTTAAAAAGTAATGTCACTGCTTAATGAAGTGGTTGATGATGTTGCAGCCCCCAGGGCCTGGTTGTTTCAAAGGATTTGGGTGAAATCAGCCATTGTTCTTTCTTTCTTTTTCTTTCTTTCTTTCATAGAATCATAGAGTTGGAAGAGACCTCAAGGACCATCCAGTCTTCTTTCTTTCTTTCTTTCTTTCTTTCTTTCTTTCTTTCTTTCTTTCTTTCTTTCTTTCTTTCTTTCTTTCTTTCTTTCTTTCTTTCACCAAAGTTAAAGAGGTTTTTGGACCCTTTCCTTGGGAAAGTTTCACTCAGCTCTTGCATGAAGTTCCTTGACTCCTTCCACCTCAAACCTTGAATGAGTAAAAGGGTGTGGTCAAAAGGGATGGGAACTTGGGTTGTAGGGTTCATTGTCAAAAAAAATCAAAAGTGTTCTGCTTATATACCACCCCATACTAGAGATGGGCACGAAATGAGCGATTTTTCATTTTTGTTTTTGTTTTTTCGTTTCGTTATGCAACGAAAACGAAATGAAAATTTTTTAAAAAACAAAACGAAAACGAAAACAAAATGACCAAATTTGCCGTGTTTTCCGTTTTCGTTGCAGCAGATGCATTGAACTAAAAAAGAATGCTAACGAAACAGCAATTTTTCATTTTTGTTTTTGTTTTTTCGTTTCGTTACCTAACGAAACGAAAATGACATTTTTTGCAAAAAACATCACAAAACGAAAATGAACCGAAACGGACCCCTAAACGACCAAATGACAAACGAAACACCATTTTTTTGAGTCGTGCCCATCTCTACCCCATACAACTTCAACTAGTCTCTGGGCAGTTTACAGTTTTTTAAGTACAATATGCAGGCTACATATCCCTCACCCCACCCCTAGCAAGCCGGATACTCATTTTACCGACCTAGTAAGGATGGAAGGCTGAGTCAACCATGAGTCTGCTACCTGGAATTGAACCCCAGGTCGTGAACACAGTTTTAGCTGTAGTACAGGCATTTAACCACTGTGCCACGGGGCAAATTTGGGGGGTTTACAGGGAAGTGTCAAACTTAAGTCACGCTGGTGACTTGGCTTTATCCCCATCCCCACCCCCACCCCCACCCCCATGACTCTCAGACTCACCTTGTGACTCAGAACCCACCCACTCCTCACTTTTTTTCGGGGGGAGGAGAGAATATTTGCTTTTAATAGGGACTCAGCCTTGGGGATTGATACTTGATACCACAGATTTGGACTTGGACCCAAAGGCTTGTCAGCCTCCCTGGTGGCCATATGGGGAACTAGACTACAGTATGGATCAATCTGGAGTGAGCTGGTGCAGTCTATTTTCTAGTGATCCCAGGTGAATGCGGAAATACTGTATATAAAGTATAAGCTGTCCTGAGAATAAGCCACGGGCCTAATTTTACCCCCCAGAACTGGGAAAACTTATTGACTCTAGTATAATCCGAGAGCGTTTTTTTTTTAGTTATACTCAAGTATATAAGGTATACCAGCCAAGCTCTAAAGGGGCTTGGGGTAGTAATTGGCAATGTATGCTGGGAGTGTGGAGGCAATCAGGGAGTTAATACCACAGAGTAAACTCCCTGATTGCTTCCACAGTCCCTGCACAGTTGCCCATACTACCATCAACTCCTTTAGAGCTTCATAACTAAGTCCCCTTACCCCCAAATGTTTCCAAATTTCAGGGGGTTCCCTAAAATCACTTTCTGAAGGTGCCCTTACTACTTTAGAGTCCCAAGATAAGTAAATTTTGATTGCATATTTTAAAAACAATTTTCAAGTGCGTATTTTTTTAAAGCATGCACTCAAAAATTACTTACATTGGGGACACCAAAGTAGCAGTGGTACCTTCAGAAAGTGATTTTAGGGAACCCCCTGAAATTTGGAAGCATTTGGGAGTAAGGGGGCTGAGTTATGAAGCTCCAAAGAGGGTGCCCTGAAACCTTCTCAGTGGAATCATATGGGAAGTGGACGCACCGCTATTGCCCGCCCGATCAGGACTTGCCCTTCACTGTCCTCCCCAAGCCGTCCAAGCACCTAATTTTACCCCCCAAAACTGGGAAATCTTATTGACTCAAGTATAAGCTGAAGGCATTTTTAAGCCAAAAATAAGGGCTAAAAACTAGGCTTATACTCGAGTATATACAGTATGCTCTAGCCTGCACCTTTTTGCTTCAGCCCTAAGTCCTACATTTTGAGGAGGGGCTAGAGCAATGTTTCCCAATTACGTCAAACCATGAGACCCTTTTATAAGAGCCAAGAAATATCAAATTTGCATAAAAATGCATTTGAATGGAGAACAGAAATCATGTTAAAATAGATTAAAATAGAATTCACCGCCTAATTCTTAGTACATTGGCGGTGAATGCCACAAATTGTTAACAATGTTCGATTGTCTGCAAATGTTCTGCAATGTACTAATGTATTTTTGTTAATAAAGTTGCAAGGATCGGTGAAACCGAATAGTACAAAGTGTTTTTTTTTTAAAGAACACATACTTTGTGCATCAGTAAAATTTACAGAGAGAAACACACAAAAGCTCAGATAATATTTTCTTTCTTCATAGAATTCAGGACATAGTCAGCTCATTGAGACAGGAAGTGTATTTACATTAGAGATTAATGTCAAATAAATGGAAATGTTGATCCAGAACCCTCTCCTAACCTTACTCTCGTCTATGCTGTGTGCTCTTGTCCCCCTAGGCGTGTTCGCTTCAAGCAAGTGGGGGAGAGTCTTGTCAAATGACAATCATTTCCTCTTCACATTTTACTTTGTTTTTTTGGGTCCCAGGGCACTTGGAAAGCTTTTGGTTTTAATGAGTTCTTATATAACGGCTATTGGATTGTTTAGGGTAGGGGTGGGGAAAGTTCAAAACAATCTTCCAACCAACGGCAGGAACAATATGTATTTAGGAGTTTCCACCTCAAGAGTGTCAGATTTATTTAGGAAAATATGTTTTTTTTTAAAAGTTTGCAGTTTAAGACCAAAGGTAAGGCTGTCTCATGTTGCACGTGGAAGTGGCATTTGTGCACACACAAAAACCCATGCATTATTTATTTTATTTATTTATTTTATTTATTTAACTTATATGCCGCCCACTACCCAAAGGTCTCTGGGCGGCTTACAGTCCAAAGAATAAAACAATTTAAAATAATTAGAAGTAAAATATCAAAAGTAAAACATGCATAGTAAACCTTGTATTACTACGGTGCAGTGGTTAAAAGGTAGTATTATAGTCAAAACTCAGATCACAGTCAGCATTCAATCCTAATCGATTCTGGCAACCAGCTTGAGGTTCCCTCATCCTTCCAAGGTTGGTAAAATTAGTACACAGCTTGCTGGTGTGTCGCGACTCTCTGCAGCCTGTTTAATTAAATTGTAAACCACCCAGAGAGTGCTTTAAGCAGCATATAAGTAGCAAACTTTTTAATTTTAAAAATATTTTTAATTTTTTTAAATTATTTTGGTATTTCCAATACTTGGACTAGCAATCTATTGGAAATGGAAACCAAATGCATGGTTACAAGATAGCTTATACTTGGCACGGCAATATTACGTGTGAGATGGATCTTGGAACCACTTGAGGAAGCTCCCCTGCGGGGCGGGGTGGGCTATTAACAGCTTCCTGAGTTAATTAGAAATGATTTTCTCATAGGGGGACACCCTTTGGAGTTTAAAAACTCAGCCCCCTGAAACCCAAACCCCTCCAAATTTGGGGAGGTTACAGGGAAATGTCCAAAGAAGCTACCCTGTTATTTCCATGCTGCTACATGCCTGCGATCATTATCTTCAAGTACAGTCCAGTACAATTAAGACATAATGTACAGTCTGATACAATTAAGACATGTTCAAGTATTGTGAACAAGGAATTGAGGCTTGTAGATAACCTGAACCCAGACCACAGAGGGCTTTCTAGGTCATAGATCTTGGAAAAGGTCCGGTAGCTCCTGAATATAATACATATGTTTAGCTAGAGGTCTCAGTCTTTCACAATGAATGCTATGGATTCCCTGATGAAGACGGCACAGGCTATTGCCATTGAAAGTATGAACTAGAGATGGGCACGACAAAAAAATGGAGGGGTCCGTTTCGGTTCGTTTTCGTTTTTGTGACATTTTTTGCAAAAATTTTCATTTTTGTTTCGTTAGGTAACGAAACGAAAAAATGAAAATAAAACGAAAAATTGCTGTTTCGTTAGCATTCTTTTTAGTTCAATGCATCTGCTGCAATGAAAACGAAAAACACCGCAAATTTGGTCATTTCGTTTTCGTTTTGTTTTTAAAAAATTTGTTTCGTTTTCATTGCGTAACGAAATGAAAAAACGAAAACGAAAACAAAAATCGCTCGTTTCGTGCCCATCTCTAGTATGAACTGTTTTAACAATAAATATGCACGGACATAACTCGAAACCCATGAGCTGCTTATGCATATATTTTGCTGTTTGCAATTCCAAACTCCGTGTTATGAACAAGGGAAGGAAGAAAAATTTAAGAAGCCCTTTCCGCCCTCTGACTCGGGCTCATGGGCTCATCCATCATGGTCAGTACATTAGTACTAGCAAAGGGGGGGGGTTCAGTGTATGCTTAGCAAAGCTTGCCAGGCGGTGCTCCTTGGTGCATGTTTATCTAGCATCGCATGAGGGATGTAAAGAATGTCGCTATGAAAAGAGCTCTTCTGGCAATGACAGTTACAACACAAGAAGTGTTTTCCCATTTCTGAAGATACACTGGGAGAAAACATGCACCTTATCAGAAGGCAATTCATTGGAATTACACAGTGTCTGACAGGGAAAAGGCAGCATCAACCAATGCAGAGTTTGGAAATGCAAACAATAACAACAGGCAGGTTTTTTTAAAAAAACAAATGATACACAAAATGAAATTAGACTAAAATGCATGAATTAGTAAAAATGTTTATAAACTCCAGTGGAAGAAATAAAAGAAAACTGTGTGGCCAGTCACAAAATAAGAATAAGAAGAAAAATGTAGGGGAGTTTTGGAGAAATGGAGCACAACAGAGACAGAATGATTCTTTCATGCCTATGAGTAGCTAGGAACTGGCCACTGTAATGGTATCAAAGTGCCCAAGGACAATATGATGTAAAGTCTGTGTTGGAAACAGATCAGTAGCCCCTGGACCTACATACTGTACATCAGGCATGTCCAAAATTTGGCCCTCCAGATGTTTTGGACCGCAACTTCCTCAGTCCTTTGCCATTGGCAATCTAAGCTTAGAATTCTGGAAGTTGTGGTCCAAAACATTAGGAGGGCCAAAGTTTGGACATGCCTGCTGCACATCAATAAGGGGGAGAGGAGGAAAAAAATTAAGAAGTTCCTGATGTTCCTGTGTGCAGATGGTAGATCCACAGATGATTTGGATCAGGTTAGGAGCTTTTTTCCCCAGACTCTGGATGCTGGGCCATTGGGAAGATGGATACAGTGGTACCTTGTATAAAGGAATTAATTCATTCCAAATGAAATTATGTTAAGCAAATTTTCCTATATACAAATTTCCCATAGGAATGCATTGAAAACAGAGTAATCCCTAATCGCGACCATTTTTATGTTGTACAGATTTGCCCCACAGGCGATTCTGTTTAGCAAATTTCCCCTATCTCCGGAATAGTTTATGTTGTACAGATTTTATGTTATACAAACTTTTTGTTATACGAGGATCCACTGTATTATTGTATGTCTTCACCAATGTATTTTTCAGATGTTTTTAAGATCAGAAGTATTTATAACACGACAATCTGTCTGATTGTGGGTTTTTCCATCATGCCTTCTGGTGTTTTGATCCTGTAGAGAGCTGCTTGGGAAACCTAGTTTTGGGAGCATAATGGAACTCCCTGCCACAGGAGGTGGTGATGGCATCTGGCCTGGATGCCTTCAAAAGGGGATTGGACAGATTCCTGGAGGAATAGCCCATCCCAGGTTACAAACCATGATGGAGATGGCTTTTCAAGGGTCAGATGCAGGAGAGTGGTATCAGGAGACAGTTATCTAGTCTCGTGCACTCCCAGATGCATTTTATGGGGCCACTGTGAGATACAGGAAGCTGGACTAGATGGGCCTTTGGCCTGATCCAACATAGCTCTTCTTATGTTCTTAATCTTATGTTCTTAACCAAATAAATAAACAAACATCTATCTAAATATCCTGTGGCATGATGTGGAGAAGATTGTGTGGTTCATGTGCCGCAATAGCTCACCCTTCCCGCAGGACAGCAGCTTTTACACTGCAAAAGAGGCACACTGCTGATTGTGTGACAGATGCCGTTTTAGAGGTCATAATAACCATGCAGTTGTTGTTTTGTTTTGGTTTTTCTAAGCTGATTGCAAAGCAACAGGAGATGGAATTGAGAATAACTCCATCATTCTGTCTTTGGAAGTTAATGTTCTCTGTAGGAAGAGAAAATACACTTCAAGATTATGTCTTTCTTGGCCAGGCAGCCAAGCTAAATGCAGCTCCTTTCTGGACAGTTGTTTCTTTATTTCTCTAGAGAGACCCCTGACCGTTCTAGAAAGGAGGTGGCTTCCTGTTCCAACAGGCAGGCTGAATCTTTTCCCTGTAGCAGAGGACGAGAAGTGGAGGGGAGGAGAGAAGGGGGGGGGCTAATGTTCTCTTGCCCCTATTATTTTAGCACTAATACTTTCAGCCTGTGTTTATTTTCAGAGTGTGGCAAGTGTTTCTACTGCTGGTGCTGCGGGTGCGCATGCACGCACTCATCCCGCACTGGTTCAAGGGAAGGAGGAATCACTAGTGTGCGCGGGGCCCAGCCAGCATGCATGTGTGTTTGTTTTAGAAGTGTTGCTGGACCGGCGGGCGGGGGTGGGGGTGGGGCACCTGGATCGCTGAGATTGCCAACAGAGCAGCTTGAGAACAGGCCAAGTGCTGTGCTTGTTTACTTAGCTGAGTGGAATTGAGGGGTGGGAAAGGGGAAGAGAGAGACAAGTGCAGGCCTGACGCGTCCTCTTTCAAAAAGTCAGAACTAAAATAAACGCCACAGAAGGGAAACAACAATGGCTGTTGGAATTGAGGGTTCTTCAGCCAGGAAGTGGGCCCGAATAGAGCTGTTGCTGGGCCTTCTTCTGACAATGGCTTTTCAAACAGGGTTGGACTGAGGCACGCGGAGGCCCCGAGCTAGGACAAGTTCAATAAACACTCTAAACCAGGGGTGCCCAAACTTTTTGTAAGGAGGGCCAGATTTGGTGGCTGTGAATGTGTCAGGGGCCAGTTGCTCCCCGACCCTGCCACCCCACTGCAAGTCCCACCCACTGACCCCTTGCAACCCCACCCACAGGAAGGAAGGCGGGCGCCTAGCTTCACAAGGTTCCCGGTGATGCCGGTGGCAGCGGCCCGCCCCCGTGCACGCACCCAGCCCCACAAGCTTCCCGGCAGTGCTGGTGGTGGTGGGCCACCCCCTTGCCCGCCCACCCAGCCCCACAAGCTCTGCTCACCGGCCAGCCGGCCCACCCAGCTCCTCAAGCTTCCTGGTGGTGTCAGTGTTGCCAGAAGATTCTTTTAAAAAAACCATGGGGCAAAGGGGGGGAGGGAGGGGCGGGCCACTCAGAATGGCCTGAAGGGCTTGATTTGGCCCCCGGGCCGGACTTAGGGCACGCCTGCTCTAAACGTTTTTACAGCATCGTTTCTTCTTTGGCTGTTTTGAACATTTAGAGACCCCTTATAAATTTAGGCCTTAAATTAAAAGGTAAAGGTAAAGGTTCCCCACACATATGTGTGCTAGTCGTGTCCGACTCTAGTGGCGGTGCTCATCTCCGTATTCAAGCCAAAAGAGCCAGTGTTGTGCAAGTCCATGGCCCTTGCCTCCTTGGTCCTGTCGTCCTTTGAAACTCGCTTTCCCTATTTCCTTCAGCCCCTTTTGGTAGGCAAGGTAATGTCGCCCTTCCTGCCACTACGCTGCTTTTTTTTTTTCAGATGAGAGAATAAAGAGGAGGGGAAGCCTTGTTAAATTTTTGGACATGACCAAGGCAGGAAGTTAAGAGGCAATTGAGATTCCCCACGCCACTCAATACACACTCCCCCCCCCCGCTTCCTCCCTTTTATTTTAAGGGCAAAGGGGAATTGCACAAAGATCCTTTTCTTTCCTGTCTCAAATCTTTTCAAAGTGTCCTGGGGCTGCATCAAGAGCAGCTGGGCTGCAGGTAAGCTGGTCCCTGGGATCCTACTGCTTAGGAACAGATCTGCAGGTGTGTGTTAACCCCTGGCAACTTTGTTCGGCTCCTGCTAACTGCAGACAAAAGACAAAGGACTTTGTGGTCCTTGTTCTTGGAAAGGCTCCCTCCTCTCAGCCACTTCCTCAAGTTTCTACTCTTTAGCCAATTTCTTATAGCAAAATAAAGCCAGGGACTTAGTGTGACCTCACCACCACAACTATGGCACCCTTTTAGCAGCCTGTTTCACCTTACATATTTAGGATAGTGGCTTAGGATTTGCATTCCCCAGAAAGAGTGGGGAAAGAGCACATGGATTTGCTCATCCACACTGCAGACACAAAATTCAGAAATGATTACTGTAATTTAATTGAAGCAAAACAAGTTGAGGAGCCGTGAAGACAAAAACCTAATATAAAGGTGGAACAGGTGATACCTTTAGGCTACTAGAAAAAGAACAAAAACGTTGCTAATATTTCAAGGGCAAAACCCCCTTACTCAGAGCAGTACCAATAGGTTATAACATGGCAAAAGATGGATTTGTCAGGAGTTATTTTTTTAGATGTAAAGTCCTTGGCAAGATGGAAGAAAGCCAGGCAGTTTCTTAGTTGAGGCTCGGAGCTTGGATGTTCTTGGGCTGCATCCGGAATGAAGGGAGGGAGGTGTCTGTATTGTCCCAGTCCTCCCAAAGACATGTCACGGCTCACGGACACACATTCACACCTCTCCTCAATGTGGCTCATCAAGGCCAATGGCCCCTGCTGTGCCAGCAAAGGAGGATTCTTGCTTATCATGCTGGAATGAAGAGAGCTGGGACCAGGTGACCTGTGTACCTGCTGGGTGTGCTGTCCAGGTGCTCATCATCAGGATCCCTGATTTTTTGCTTTTATGGCCTTTTATTGTTAAAGCAATCTTTCAAGTGCAAAATACCTTCAAATGATGGGTTTTTGTTGTATTCAAACTTACATGGTGCACAACACTCGGTAGTTTGCACAGGTGAATTGCTGTTGTTACATGCTTTTAAGTCACCTCCAACTCCATGAATGAATGATCTCCGAAATGTCCTGTCTTCAACAAACCTTCCTCGGGGCTTGTAAACCCAAGCCTGTGGCTTCCTTGATGGATGCAATTAGGGATGGGCACAAAACAGAAAAAAATAGAGTTTTGTTTAGTTTCTACTAGTGATTTGTTTCGTTTTAAATGATTTTTTTAAAAAACAAAATTGTAACGAAACGAAATAACAAAACAATTTGTTGCTCTATAAAATGGCTCCCCTGGGTCCTAAAGGCACCAAATTGGGTGGGTAGCTTTTTACAAGGGAGCCATTTTATAGAGTAATGAAACAATTTGTTTTCAAAAGGGGAAAAATTGTGATTCGTTTTTGTAACAAAACACTGTTTCACGTTTTGTTTTGTAACATTTCAAGAGCTTACAAAATGACGAAACAGTGTGTCATTTTTCATAAGGTGCCCATCTCTAGATGCAATTCATCCCATAATTTGGTCTTCCCCTTTGTCTGCTGCCATCAACCATTTGTCGTAGTCTCCTTTCTTTCCAATAAATCTTGCCTTCGCGTGATGCACCCAAGTAAGAAAGCTTCTATTTCATCATTTTTGCCTTTAGAGAAAATTCAGAACTTGATTGGCTCTAGGACCCACTTGTCTGAGCTGGTATCTCTTCCAGCCACTGCCTGCAACACTTCTGTGTCATCCTAGAAGACAGCCCTGCATAATAAGAACCAGATCCCTCCGGGTCTGTTTTTGGCCTTGACATCTCAGGAAATAGGATTGAAGCAATCTGACACTCCTAAAGAGTGTCGACAGTGCCTCCACTGAAATATTGCCTGGAAAAGTGAAAGCAGCCAGTGAGGTCAGGGCATAGTGATGCTGCTTGATGTCATCTAGTCCACAAAGCATCTGGTCCAGTGCCATTCTTTTGGCTCTGTAAAAGAAATCCAGACCTATACAGATTATTACCCAGACTCGTATAAGGCAACTTCCTAAAGCTCCATACATAAAATATTACATGTTCTAGCTAGATCCACATTTCGTCACGCTTAAAAGATACCTGTTTAAATCAATGGGACAGTTCGACTATATCAAGATCTAAGCCAGTGAAAATGCATTTTTATCAGTCTAGTGCCTACTAATTCCATTGCATAACACTGACTAGAGATGGGCACAAAACGAACAATTTTTCATTCCCGTTTTCGTTTTTTCATTTCGTTACACAACGAAACGGCAAACGAATTTTGTCTCTAAAATGAAACGAAACGAACAGAAACACCGTAAATTTTGTTGTGCGTTTCGTTTTCGTTACAGCAATACAGTGAACTGCTTTAAATGCTAAAAATAATCTCAAAAATTGAAATAAATGGTAACGAAACGGTAACAAACGAATGAAAACGAAAACAATTTTTTTTGCAAAAATTCACGAAAAATGGAAACGAAACGAAACGGACCCCCTAAACGACAAACAACAAACGAAACACCTTTTTTTTTTATTCGTGCCCATCTCTAACACTGACTGAAATCCAGTAGTAAGTCACATCTAGTGTTAACCCTCTGAACTGGTCACAGTTACAAAATACTCTAGTGATGACATACAGTAGTAGGACCTTCATATATGCTATACCACTATCTACAGTTTAAATTTCCCATGTTTTACCATTCGCCCCTTGTGGCCTTTGTCCCACCTCCTTGTATCATTTACACAGAGGGGGGGGGAGAGAGAGAGAGAAAGAGATCCTATATCCATAGTTTTAGTTCTCCATGGTAGATTATGGAACCCGTTCCCATGGATATTCGCACTCCTTCTAAACTGGATTGCAGTCTACTAAAAGAGGTCTAATATAATAAGAGAAGAACAAAATACATTCTCCACACAATGAATAACTCTATAACTATTCTCACATTTCAGTACAATCATTCATACTTCTATTCAGAAGTGCATCTAACTTTTATTTTATTTTATTTATTTAACTTATATGCCACCCACTACCTAGAAAAGCAAATATTATTAAATGCATAGTTGTAATGAACCAGAGAAAGATTCCCACACCCTTTAACCATGAGGGGGATCCTTTCACACTCCCTGATATCTTTTTTTAATGGGAAGGAAACAGAGCTGGGGAAATGTACTTTCTAGTCTCCAGTTCCCAGAATGCTCCTGTGAGCATGACCACTAGCCAGTGGCTGGGGCATTCTGGGTGCTGTAATAAATATGGTAACTTTTCCCAGCTCTGGAAGGACATCCCTACTGTCTCTGCACAGTAGTTCCATCAAGTCCAGCATAGTAGTTCCATCAGGTCAATCCATCCATCCATCCATCCATCCATCCATCCATAGGCAATCTGGGAGAGCTCAAAGGAGAAGAAGCATTGTAAAAAATATTGTTCATCTACATTAGGTGCAGATAGAGCTTTGTCTGAACATCAAGGTCCACATGACTCTTGGTAACTGGTGAAACTTCTAGAGTTTGGATGATTTTAGTGCTTATAGCATGTCTGGATAAGAGTCAAGGAGCACACCAGCATGTAGAATCCTTATACGTCTTAGACACAAATGTGATGCCTTCTGCCCAGTTTAGTGGACTCAAGAGAAAACTACCCCAACATCAGAAGTTGAGTGGGAAGAGACCTTGCTTGTTGGGTTTATAGTTTCCAGAGTTCACCAGCTAGCATGGCCCTAGGCCCATGCTGATGAAGGGTGCAGCCAGATGCCTGGCCACACCAAAAAGAGCTGCTATATGGGAGCAATCTCCCTAAAAGCAACTCTTCTGTTCACCAGGCATATTTTCCAGCCCAGCCCCCCAAATTGCAACCCTACATGGCAATTTGGGGGGCTGGTCCTGTGTGGACACAGATCAGGTTAAGCCTGGAGTACAATCCAGCAATGCAGACTGGGGCTTCTGGAGATTGCAGTCCAAGCTCACTTGGGTTAATCACTGCCCTAAAATAATGCAACCAATGTTGCCCAAAACTATTTCAAGCTGTCTTGGTAATTTTACATTTGTGGTCTGTGGACAGCCACAGTCATTGGCAAGTGAAGAAATTTCATTGTTGGGAGGTAAAAAGGTAAGTGTGTTAGTTGTGTCTGACTCTAGGGGCAGTGCTCATCTCCATTTCCAAGCCATAGAGCCAGTGCTGTGCAAGTCTATAGCCATGTGGCCGGCATGTCTGAACGCATTTCTGTACATGGAACACTTTACCTTCCTGCTTTTTGCAGCGGTGCCTATTTATCTACTTGCGTTTTTACATGCTTTTGAACTGCTGAGTTGACAGGAGCTGGGGTTAGCAACAGGAGCTCACTCCGCTGTGTGGCACCCGGGATTCAAACCACCAAGGTGCCGACTTTGCAGCTGACATTTCAGCGCTCTAACCTGCTGAGCCACCACGCCCACTTCCTTGTTGGAAAATGGTCACTAATTCATATCCTTTTCCTATGAAACAAAAGGAAATCTCTGTTTGAGTCCCAGTTTATTTGTTTCTCCTACTTGCAGCTAAACTAGGCAGATTAGGATAACTGTGTAACACAATAAACTGCTTTGGGATTTGGGCTGGAATATCACTTTCCCAGAATCGTTTCAGAGGAGAGTCGGGGAAGGTGTTGTTTCGGGGTTCTCCCTCTCTCTAGTCTTTGATCCACTTCGTTGCTCGCTGCATCTAATTTGAGACACCAGTAAATGCATCTTGGATCTGGAAGGGTTAGGACTCCTGCCTTTTTCATTAGCCATTTGGCTCATAGCCAGAGGAGATGTTTTTTGGCTTCTTGGCTTGCCAGATGTGATGAGGAAAAGTGGAGAAGGAAGAGTCGCTTGCTTCTTGAAAAGACAAGACGGGGGGGGGGGGGAGTTGTTGGGCAAATCAAGAAGGAAACATTTGCAGCAATGAGTAAGCAAGGAGGCCTGTAGGAGGTGATCCATCTTCATAAGGCTAAGTCATCCCCAGAGAGAAGTGGAGAGATTGTTTCCAGTAAAGTTGCTGCAGGATTTCGTCTACAGATGAAGTTTCAGCTTTTAGGAGCATTCTTTCTCATCGATCTCATTTTCTTTCTCTCCCCCTCTCAGGCAGAGAAAGAGAGACAGGCAGAGAGAGGGACAACGCTGCACAAGTCGGACATCAACGAGAAGGAAGCACAAGGGTGCTAAATTCCACCCTTGGGAAAGATGTAAGACCAAAAAAATGCCCTTCCTCCAGCATAGGAACAAAAGGCCCTCTGCATTATGTTTGCTACTAGAGATGGGTGTTTCGTTTTGGAAGGGGAATGGTTCCATAATAAAAAAAATGCCAGCGGAGCTGGTGCTTAGAACCCAGTCCCATCCTCCAGAACAAAATCAACCAACCATTATGCCCTTATTGCCCCAAAAGTAAATAGACAGGGTTGTGAGCTTACCAAAGGTCACCACATCCAACCCCAACCTGTGTCAACATCTATCTATCTATCTATCTATCTATCTATCTATCTATCTATCTATCTATCTATCTATCTATCTATCTAATCTATCTAAAGGTTTCCTTAACCGGATATTTTGAGCCATTCTTTTCTCGTGTTTCCTCTTTACTAGTCTCATTTTCTTTCTTCTAGCCAGACTCAACCACTGCCAGGGGTCTGAGTTATTTGGAGGATTTAGTAAAGTATTGTTAGCCCAGGTACAAAGGATATATTTATCCTGTGGCTTTCCAAAAGACCAGGTGTTAGTCCCTTTAATCTTCCAGGTCAGGGGTCAGCATTCTCAATTTTGGAATGATCAAGCAGAAGGTGGAAGTGGAGAAGGGTTCCCAGAATCGACTCAAAGAGAATCTTTTCTTTCTTTCTTTCTTTCTTTCTTTCTTTCTTTCTTTCTTTCTTTCTTTCTTTCTTTCTTTCTTTCTTTCTTTCTTTCTTTCTTTCTTTCTTATAATTTATTTGAAAAATACAATCCCTTGTGTATTTCAGATTAGGGACAATACATGGAAATTAGTTTTTGTACCATTATAATTTAAATGTAAAACTACCTTATTCATATACATCATCTTCCTAGGTCTCTGTTTCCATCTCTGTCTCTTCCTCTCAGACCCACACATATGCCCAAATCTTTTCTGGATTTTTATCTGGAAATTCTTCAAAAGTAAGTGTTGGAGTGAGCCATAAACATGTGATGACAAGCTTCCATTATGTTTCTAGATCCACTTCAAAAGGTTTATGTTGACATATCAATAAATGACCTGAGACCAGGTTATTTGGACAACCATTATCTGTTCTATTTAAAGTTGCCTGTTCATCAAAACTGTGTCTCATGCCCTCTTTTGAGACCAGCCAGGTGATATGATGGGATAAGGCCTTTTTAGTTATGGCACCCTTTCTGTAGGTAACCCTGAGAATTACACTCCTACTTAGGAGGTTGAAAGGGAAAGAATTGGAAATTTGTTTGGTTTTCCATTTTAGTTGGAAGATACATAAAATTCACATGTTTTGCCTAATATTTGAACTGCAGTTGCATCCTGGACCTCTTAATATGATCCATGGCTGATTTATACAGGATGGAAACATTTCATCCTCTACATCAGGGGTGTCCAAACTTTTTGTAAGGAGGGCCAGATTTGGTGCCTAAGAATGGGGGTGGGGCTGCCCCCGACCTTGCCCCCACACTACAAGCCCCACCCACTGACCCCTCATTACAAAAAGTTCTACAGTAAAAAAAACTCTTTATAAAGTACACTTTAAAGGAATGCAGTGCTGGAACACACACACCCAGTACATCTCCCTGCAGTGCTGGGCGGCAGCGGGAGGATCCCCCATGGGCATGTGCCTGTCAAGATGGGGGTCCCACAGCCACCTCCTACTGGTTGCTCCCGGATTAGCTACTGGGCGCTTTCTGCAGTCCTTTCTTCCAGTGCCCGGCCATGGCTTCTTGCACCCTTCAGGGTTTATTAAAGCATGGGGAAGGAGGTGGGGAGATGGAGGGAGGGGTGGGCCAGCCGTCCGTGGGTCCATCAAAATGGCCTGGTGGGCCGGATTTGGTCCCCGGGCAGGACTTTGGACATGGCTGCTCTATATCAACTCTTACCATGTTGACCATGCTAGTTGAACTTCTTGAAGGTGCCATCCAAAACACATGGACAGCCCAAGGTTTTCCCTCTCTGTCCAATTCTGACTTCGCCACCTCTCCAGACTCTTAAACAGAGTCCTCTTTTTGGAAATGGAAGGCATTAAACCTGGAATCCCTTTGTGTATATAGCATTTGCTATGGTGTTAAACTATAACAGCTCCCCAAGACTGAACATTTAAAGTACCAGGTGAAAATTGTTTCATTCTTCTTTTAATGCCACTCTGGTTTTCTGCTGCTGATACTGGTTTTCTTTTACTGTTTTGATAATTTAACTCATTGCTTTTGGGCTCTGTGGCTTTTTATTGGTGGCTTTTAGAGTGATTTATATGGATTGTAAGCAGCTGCCCTGAGTATATTTTGCGGTAGGTCAGGATGAAAATATTTTAACTAACAAAATCTTCCAGAGGGGAAAGGGAGGAAAAGGCCTGAGATAATGTTTGAAATAAACAAAACTTGATCTAAAAATATTCCCTTAAACAAATTTATCACCTTTCAAATTTCACCACCGCCTTCCAAATTTCACCATAAAATATCTTCTTGTTCTTAGAGAAGCAGGCTATCATCTTCAAATGTGGTAGAAATATTGCAATGAACTTTGGGACTCGGGTTAATGCCAAAGTAAAATTGTGTGTTATGATTTACCATATTTCCAGCTATAAGATGCCACCATGTATAAAACAACCCTCACTTTTCCAACCCAAAATTACAGTTTTGCAACTACACGGTTCTCTCCTTGGCTTACTACTGTATATAAGATGACCCCCAAATTTTAGTCTAACAATTTTAGATAAAAATATAGTCTTATACACAGGAAAATACTGAAATCCAAATTCAATGTTTTCCTTTCTGGCAGGGTTTTGGTGGGGGCCTTATTAAATAATCTCATGATTTGGCAAATTCTTTTATGTTATTTTCTTGTCAGCAGCATGTTTAGAAGTCATTTATGAATTAAGAATATTATATTCTAATCCTACTTGCTTAGTCATATGTAAGTTTGTATCACTTAAGCTGGGTTGATTGGCAAAATTGTGGCTTGGAATATTTTATTTTATTTTTATTTTAGAATATTTTTACCCTGCCCTTCTCCTTGGAAAAGGACCCAAGGTGGCTTATAGTAATGAGGGATAATATACAGTCCAGTACAATTAAGACATGTTCAAGTATTTGAGAACAAGGAATTGAGGGACATCTTACAGCATTAATAGACAACATCACATTAAAGCTACAAGGTTATAACTAGTTATAAACACAAAGTCTATGTGAACCTATAGATTCATATAAAAGACACATAATGCTAGACCGTCATTCAGGGAAAGCTTGCCTGAAGAGAAAGGTCTTTGCCTGTTTCAGGAAAGACGTAAGAGATGGGGCAGTCCTGGCCTCTAGTGGGAGGGAGTTCCAGAGTCTGGGCGCAGCAGTTGAAAAGGCCCTTTCATGGGTTCCCACAAGACATACCTGTGAGGGTGGTGGGGTCGAGAGAAAGGCCTCTCCTGATGACCTTAACACCCAAGTTAGTTCATACTGTGAGATTTGATCTTTGAGGTAGCTAGGGCCCAGGTCATATAGTGCTTTATTGGTTCTAGTTCACCAGCTTGAATTGTGCCCGATAGCTGATTGGCACCCAGTGGAGCTGTTTTAATAGGGATGTAATGTGATCGCTGTACCCCACCCCAGTCAGCAGTCTGGCTGCTACATTTTGGACCCATTGAAGTTTCCTGAGGCTTTTCATCGGTAGTCGCACATAGAGCTCATTACAGTAATCTAGCCAGGACGTCACTAGGGCATGTGTCACTGTGGCCAGAGCTGGTTTCCCAAGAAAGGGGCGTAACTTGCGTACTAGCCTTAATTGTGCAAGTGCACTCTTGGCCACAGCTGTGACCTGGGCATCCAAGCTCAAGGCTGAGTCCAAGAGTACCCACAAGCTGCGCATCTGATTTTTCAATTGGAGGGTGACCCCATCCAGTACAGGTTGCATCCCTATCCCTTGATCTCTCTGGAAGCATTTTAAGTGCTCTGCTTGTGGTTTACGTATGCACCAGCCGTTGATAGAAGAGGATACATACTTAGGTGGCAGGCTTGTTCATTTTACTTCCTTTCTGTTCCTGCACCTGTCAAGTTCCCTCACATGAACCACTCATTTAACTGTCCTCAAGCCAGCTGCTAAAGAGTGCTCAGTGGAGAGGACATTCTTAGTGGGGCTATAACGTCAGTGTCCCAAACCCAATCTTCTCCAAACTTGGAGGTGGGGTGGGGTCAGGAGGAGAGTCCTCTGAGGATTCACGGCAGGTTTGGCATCTCTCTAATTCATTCCCGGAGCATTCTACTGCTTCCAAAAGTCCCACATCACACAAGCTGCAAACAAATCATTTCATCAGAAAGTTCATGAAAATCTTTCTCCTGAACCGCGACAAAACACAGACCATCACGGGCCACCATTTCCCTGGTTCGTGCCCACCTCTAAGCAATACTCCATTTGTAGAGTCAGAGTGTGTAGACTTTGCAGTGTTTGTCCAGTAAATAATGTTAACTCTGATCTACCTGCTCATCTTTCCTCCTCCTCCTCCTCCTCCATGTATCTTAAGAACAAACAAAGCTATATGGGTACCACATGCCTTTTTACTCCTGCACAACATCCTTTGTTCCCAGCTGTGCTAAAATATAACGACTGCTGTAAATAGCTCTTCTGAATTTAAATATCTCCAGCGACGGAACTCCCACAGAGCCTTAGAGAGTTTGTTCCGATGGTTAGTTAACCTTTTCATTCACATGATGTGCACCAAATCTGTCTAGCTTCAGTTACAACCATCAGAAGTCTTTCTTTCTTTTGCCCTCCACAGATCGACCCGGATTTTTCCGTCTATAAGACGCCCCCCCATGTATAACATGACCCCTACTTTTCCGACCCAAAATTACAGCTTCACAACCAGATGGTTCTCTCCTCGGCTTACTTCCATGTATAAGACAACCCACGAGTTTTTTTTTAGTCTAACAATTTTAGACAAAACTATAGTCATATATATGGAAAAGTTCTGTATTTATATACTTCCATCCTGGCTTCTACTACATACCCTTTACTGTACATTATGGGTCTCTTGCTTACCCTTCTGTACCGCTTTCTACATAAGAACATAAGAACATAAGAAGAGCCCTGCTGGATCAGGCCAAAGGCCCATCTAGTCCAGCTTCCTATATCTCACAGTGGCCTCACCAAATGCGTCTGGGAGTGCACAAGACTAGATATGTGTCTCCTGATACCACTCCCCTGCATCTGTCCCTTGAAGTACCCTGGTTTTAAGCCTGGAGATGACACATCTCCATCATGGTTTGCAACCTGTGATGGACTTTTCCTCCAGGAATCTGTCCAATCCCCTTTGGAAGGCATCCAGGCCAGATGCCATCACCACATCATGTGGCAGGGAGTTCCACAGGCTAACAACACACTGGGTAAAAAATATTTTCTTTTGTCTGTTCTCACTGTAAAAAATATTTTCTTTTGTCTCTTCTCTCATGAGCTCCTCTTGAGATTTAGACCTGAAGATTTTAAAATATGATTCACTTGTCTGCATTCTACACATGGCAGTGCTCTAAGCCCGGCTTGTTAAATCTCCACTTAGTGTTATAACCACATTTCACAGCAGCATCTGGATCCTAAAGACTGTGACAGATGTTTCTCTTTTTCCACCCTTACCTACTTCAATGCTTTGGGTGCACAGTTCTCTACACCTGGATCTTCCTCCCAAGCTAAACAAGCCCATAAATTAAAATCACATGAGAAGAGCTTAGATGTTTTTAGCTAGGAGAAAATCTTATTTTAAAAGATAAAGTAAAAAAATCTGCAGAGAAGGTGGGATAAAAGGAATTCCCTAAGAACATGGTCTTGATATAACAGTGGCAGTTGTGTGCCAAGCCCCGTTATGGTCTGTCTCAATCTTCTTCTACCAGATGTTTTGGACTTTTTCCAGACGTTATTCTCGTCACTCTGACCCATAGCCTGGCTGGTTGGATTCATAGACAGTGCAGTACAACCGGGAGGGCAACCAGTTAGGAAAGGATCCTCTACTAGTAAAAAGACAAAAGAACTCATGTTAGAATGGCAGGCCTTGGGCAAAAACTGTCCATCCTCCAAAATGCAAGCCTCCAAAATGCAAGCAGCCGATCACTTACCTTCCTGCAAAGTCGCATCAGGCTAAACTCCAACCAGGAAGATGTCATATGTCCTTCTCCTTGGTGCTGGCCAATCAGGAGCTGTGCAGGAAAATACACCATTCTGCCTCTCTGTCTGATTGGCCAGCACCAGGGAGAAGGATGGATGATGTCAGGAGAATTCTTCCTGGTTGGAGTTTAGCCCGATGCGACCCTGCAGGAAGGAAAGTGATTGCTTGCATTTTGGAGCCTTCCCACAGCCCGGGTGGAGACACAGGCTGAAAGAGGCTGGCTGGAGCAGGGTAGAGAGAGAGGCAGTGATGGCATTTTGCCCTCCTCCCTGCCAGTTCCAGGTTTTGCACCCTGGCTCAGTGAAGACATTTCCTTGGCTTGATCTTGCCTTACCCATTCCCCCTTCCTGGGACTGGAAGAAGATTTGGATTAAGGAGTAATTGGCAGGGAACTCCTGCAGGCAGCTTGGCAGCTGGGATTCTCCCTTACCCCTGGCTTTTAACACAACAGCATCAGGGGAAAGTGAATGATTCAATTTAAAGAGTTGATTCCACATCTACATTCAAACAAACTGACCTCTGGCAGAGGATTAAAATGTCATTCAAAAACCATGCTCCTCCATCAAATTAATCCAGTTTTGCACATGCGTCATGGAATCACCCAATTTTCAGCTATTCCAAAGAGCCTAAACCTGTATTAAATAGGGTGTTGTTATTGTTAAAAAAAGCAAAGCAAAAAGCAAAGTGTTCTGCTTATATACCGCCCCATACCACTACAAGTAGTCTCTGGGCGGTTTACAATTTTAATTACAGTGTGCAGGCTACACATTGCCCCCCCCCAGCGAGCTGGGTACTCATTTTACCGACCTCAGAAGGATGGAAGGCTGAGTGAACCTTGAGCCTGCTACCGGGGATTGAACCCAGGTCGTGAGCACAGTTTTACCTGCAGTACAGGCATTTAACCACTGTGCCACGCCTTCTTAGTCTTTGTCAATAGCTGTGCTTCCAAATGAAGATAGATGGGGGACTTGCAGTCCTGTTACCGTGATGTAAAACACTAATGTAGAAATCTGTAAGTACAGTACAGTTCTGGTCACGTGTCTCTGCAGCACAGCATGTGGTGGTATAATTTAATTCACGGCTTTATTTTTATTTATTTTGAAAGAAACCCTGCTATGGTTTCTTGTTATCTGGTGTGTAATAAAAAGACAAAAGGCTTCATCTGTAAAACAGCCTCCTTTCTGTACTGCAACTTAAGGCAGAAATTCCCTACTGATTTCTCTTTAGTTTATTAATACCTGATCTGAAAAGCAGCTGGGTCTGGGTGCTGGTCTCCTCTGTGAACTGAAAGCAGCACCATTAAAACAAAAAACCAAGAGCCTCCCAATCCTAAAGAAATAATAATAATAATAATAATAATAATAATAATAATAATAATAATAATAATAATAATAATAATAATAATAATAATAATAATAATAATAATACCTTTGTTGTCAATGTACAACATGTGCACAATGAAATTGGCTGAGTCTCCCTTAACCACCCCCACCACCATCCCACCACCATCCCACTGGCAACCACTCAGTCTTATGGCACCCTGTGTACTTGACACACAGAATGCGCCAGCCCACAGGTCAGTTCTTCTATACCTGTCCTGGGATTATTTCCCATTCAGCAGTCTGACAGCCCATGGATAAAAACTGTTGGTATGGCAGGCTATACTACGATATCTTCTGCCTGATGGTAACAAGGTAAAGAGGTGCTGACTGGGGTGTGAGTCATCCTTAACAATTTTTCCAACCCTCCTGAGGCAATGATCCCTAGCGATGTCGTCCAGTGCATTCAGGGGACAGCCCGTGATATACTGAGCTGTGCTTACCACCCTCTGTAGTGTCTTCCTGTCATCAGCTGTCAATCCATGGCCCTGCTGCCAGTGACATCCTGAGATTTGTAATCCTAAAAGAAATCTTTCCCCATTTCTGCCACTGATGGGAAAACATTGGAAAGTGTGGAAAGGAGCTTTCATTCGATGCAGTTTTTATTAAACTGGAACATTGCAAAATTTGTAGTACACGTTGTCTAAAGCGTCCAAATTTTAGAGGGCATATGGAAATTCTAAAATGCCAGGAAGGTTTGCTCTGAAATGAGAAACAATTTAAATTATTCCATGTAGAAGAATTCTTCCAAGCTGTATTGTATCAGCCCAATAATGTTCCATCTTGGGCCAAGGCTACAATATTATGGCTGTGTGCATAACATCAGAGAATCAGAGAATCATAGAGTTGGAAGAGACCTCAAAGGCCATCCAGTCCAACCACCTGCCATGCAGAAACCCCATCACAATATTTCTGACAGATGGCCATCCAGCCTCTGCTTAAAAACCTTCAAAGAAGGAGACTCCACCACCCTCCGTGGCAGCATATTCCACTGCCGAACAGCTCTAGACGTCATGAAGTTCTTCCGAATGTTCAAATGGAATCTCTTTTCCTGTAGTTTGAAACCATTGCCCCGAGTCCTAGTCTCTGAATCCATGGAAAACAAACCTGTTCCCTCTTCAATATGACATCCTTTCAAATATTTAAACATAGCTATCATATCCCCCTCAGCCTTCTTTTTGAAAGGCTAAACATTCCCAGCTCCCTAAGCCATTCCTCATAAGACATTTCTTCCAGATACTCAACCATCCTGGTCACCCTCCTCTGTACCCACTCAAGGTTGTCAATATCCTTTTTAAATTGAGGCGCACAGAACTGGACACAGTACTCCAGGCGGGGTCTGACCAGAGCAGAACAGAGTGGTACTATCACTTCCCTTGATCTAGAGCAGTGGTTCTCAACCTGTGGGTCCCCAGATGTTCCTGGACTGCAACTCCCAGAAATCCCTTCCAGCACAGTGAGTGGTGGAGGCTTCTGGGAGTTGCAGTCCAGGAACATCTGGGGACCCACAGATTGAGAACCACTGATCTAGAGTCTAGATACGATGGTTCCGTTGATGTAACCAAGAATGCGTGAGCCCTCTTAATTGGGAGTTACTGGCGAAACATCTATAAACATATGTTCAAAAGAAGTAGGTGATTGCTAGAACAGAGTGATAAGGTTGATGTTTTTAAAAACAGTGTCCCTAAAATTTATTCTGCCTGTACCCACAAAAAAGACTGGTTATTTTGGAGGGGTGTTTTTAAAACAAGAGAAAGGGTAGAAAGCACAGCCTGTTCCTAGGAAAAACATTGTAGCAACAGAGAATACTGATTAAAAAGTTATGGCTAGACAGTTTAGCACAGGTAATTTAAAATGTTCATATGATGCAAACAATGTTGCTTAAAGAGTGGGTGAACTTAAGTCTTGTTTAAAAAGAAATATTTTTAAAAGCTATGAGTAATTCTCTGCAGAGCTGTCTGGAGGGAATGAGGCTTTTCCTGAGGTAAAATTACAGGCAGGGTTTTTAATTGGTATCATAAATAAGGAGAGAGAAAATGTGTCAGTTTAAGATACTTGAAAAAAACATAAACATCATGGAAAATTAAGCCCACTTTTTGGGAGGAGGGGGAGGGAACGAACATAGCTGAGCAAGATCTTTGAGAGTTCAGCTGTCCTGGACTTATCCAAGGGGGAAGAACAAAAAACTAACACCTCCCCCTCCTACCTAAAACTGCTAGAATTGCATATTGGATCATTGCTCCAGAACAGCTAAGAGCGGTCTTCAACAACCTGGCATCCTAACTCAGTGCACTTTATGATCACATGATCCAGGCTTTTTACATTTCCGCTTCTAGGCTATGATTCCATGTCCTTGGCCACTTTACTTTTCCTTCAAAAAGCAAAGCAAAGTGTTCTGCTTATATACCGCCCCGTACCACTTCAAGGAGTCTTTTGGCGGTTTACAGTTTTAATTACAGTATGTAGGCTATACAATCCCACCCCCCAAAAAAGCTGGGTATTCATTTTACTGACCTCAGAAGGATGGAAGGCTGAGTGAACCTTGAGCCTCCTACTTGGGATTGAACCCCAGGTCGTGAGCACAGTTTTACCTGCAGTACAGACATTTAACCACTACACCACAAGGCTCCTGAGCCAACTAAAGGCACTTTTACACGACCTCTAAAATCCGCTGGCAACTTAAATTTGGACCAGAGATTGTGGGATTTTGTTCTGCTTCCTGTGTTCCCACCCTTCTGTACTCCATTGCTCCTGTCTGCGTTGAGGGGAGGGAGAAAAAAAGGGAGAGAGAAAAATGCAGGCTCACCTCCGTCTGCCGTTGGAGCAGCCCCGTTAAGGATTCCAGTTTGTTAAAGAGGCGGGGGACAGCAAAAACAAACAGAAGGCGAGGAGAGCCTGGCATCCACAGCTTTACAATCTGCATCGGAATTTTTTTTACCTCCGGAGACCAGGTACTTGTAAAATGCGCTGGGGTGCACTTAGGTGGGCGTGGTTGTACTTAATTTTTTTAAAGTCCGGAGCTGGTGGGAAAACAATTTTAAGCTCCACATCTGGGAGCCCTTTGCATCGGATTTTAGGGGTCGTGTAAAAGCAGCATAAGTGTGCCTAGAGCTGGACTTATTAAACTGCATGCTTAAAAACTCTTTATCTAAGCATTTTATCTCCACTGCACTGATTGTGTAGATATTTAGTAAACAAACCAGAAACAAGTGTTAAATTCAGAATTTGAAAAGGTCAGTTACTTTCGATGATACCTCCCAGAATTCTCCAGATGAGTTGAGCTGTAGCTGAAAAACAAAACTTTCCCATTGCTGTTTCTGCTTTATAGACTAGGATCCTTTGTCTGAATGGTTCTAAGGGCACCATTGGCTATTTGAATTCATCCTCTCTTCCCAGGCTGAGAAACACAGGGCCTTCTAGAAGCCCAGTGAATTGGAGCACTGTTAGAAGATTGATTCTCTATTGGGCCTCTCAGGAGAAAAGCCAATCTGTGTGGCTGACACAGTCCTAGGACATCCTTCTGCCTCTGAGTATTTTATGCCTAGAAAATCCCAAAGAGTGTTGCTGTCACTCAGACTTGTCACCATGCAGGCTTTAAGGTTGGTATGTCTTGTTTCATCTGGACAATAGGAAAAAACATTATTAGCACAATCAGATAAACAAAATGGAGAACGAATACCCCATCTAGATGAGCCCAGTGGCTTCAAGCATGTCATTATAGTATTTTTCTCAGATTCCATCCATTTGTAGGGCAGAGTTTGAAGAGATTACTTCTGGATGGTAACACCCAGAATACCCAGCTGTCATGAACAAAAGTGGTAGTCAACAAGTAACTTTTCCAAGTTCAAAACAAGTGAGCTGAAGGCTTGGCTTCAGCCCTGAGTTTTTATATGGTAATTGGGGTGCAGTTGGCACATTCCTGTTTTGAGCTATGAAATGAAGGCAATAAATAACTATTTATCTTTACCCTCAGACACATTATTGAGCTGGGTCTATGTTAAGACAACTGCCAACCTAGCAGTTCAAAAGCATGTAAATGCAAGTAGATAAATATGTACTGCCGTAAAAAGCAGGAAGGTAAAACAGTGTTTCCTTGCAACCATCCTGGCCACATGGCCACGGACTTGCACAACACTGGCTCTTCGGCTTGAATACGGAGATGAGCACCGCCCCTAGAGTTGGGACATGATTAGCACGCATGTGTGAGCAGGGTAACCCTTTACCTTTACCTTTATGTTAAGACAGAATAATACTCTGGCTTACCAAATCCAAGCAGGAAAGTGTATCTCCCCTCTCAACTAAAGTTCTAAGAACAAAAATTGGACTAATAAGGTGCAAAGGATGTGATCATTCATGACTGGCAACAATTTAGGCAATGACCTTCCATGGTATGATTCTAATGGTGACTTCTAAGATTGATTGTGTGATCTTTAAGAGTTTGCACTATACTCTCTCTCTCTCTCTCTCTCTCTCTCTCTCTCTCTCTCTCTCTGTGTGGGGGGGGGGGGTGTATGAAAGAAAACCTAGTCCAAAGCAGAGTGAAATAAAGCTGGTCAGTATCACATTGGAATAAGCTAGGGCACAACATGGCTGCATTTTGTATGCCATATGGAGCTTTCACTAATGGGTTTCACTCAAAATATTCCCATATTAGGCACCTTTTTAAAGGAACATAGCTGCTTTCAAATCTAAAGCATATTTTTATTGTAGATAAATTGTGAGATCTCCTGCCAGAAAACTTGTCTGGCTAGTGCCTGATCAAAGATTTGAGGACTGAGCTGATGATCAATGAGAGAGAGAGAGCTCAATTGCCCTCAGATGGTCATCAGGTGGAGGCTCCTTCCTCACACCTGTTGCTTTAGTCAGTGTTGGAGCTGGCGTCAGCAGATCCAGCCATGATGTGCTAATAAAACTGGGCTGCCTTTCATACTGGACCAGAAATCACAGAACTAAGCTGATTGATTATTCTGACACCAGAAGAGACGTACCCATATGCAAGTGAATAATATGGGTTTGTCTCTTCTCGTTCACTTGAGCTTATGGATGGCAGGCACCCACTCTTACTCTGTTGATTTTTAAAAACATATTTGATGGTCATAGAACAGTGAAAGAATACAGGAGGATCAGTTGCATATGAAGCTTCTTTAGAATTAACCACAACTGACCAAGATTCATCCAATGTCCTTTCCACTTCCATATGAATCACTCCTAGGTGTTTTTGAAATGTGCTATTTCTGGGATTTCTTTTTTCCATATCCAAAATAACCCTTCTCTGGACAATTGATGCTTGTAGGGACAAGCTGAGTCTTCTTTCCCAATCTTCATTTGCTATATTTTTGCCAGGGCAGGAGAGAGCCCCCCCCCACCCGCGTCACTCCAACCAACAAACATTCTGTAATAATCAGTACTTCTGTTTATAGTCAGCTTGGCTGGGCTGGTGCCAACAATGTGGATTTTTAATGCAGCAAAATGAGCACACAAAAAGGACTCTCCAGAATTAGTTACATACCTAGTTGTACGCTCTGTTTGTTTTTGCTTATTAAACAGTTGTTTGGTGTGGCTTTCACTGTCATTGTTTGTTGTGTCAACAGCAAATCTATGACAGATTGACTTCACGTGTATATTTTTAAACCAAATATTTAGTTATCATATTCTCATGCTTTGCACTGAACGCACAGTAACTTATCGTGCCAGGTCACTGGACCTAGCATGTTACTATTTTAATACATCAAAGATAATTATACCAATTTTATTGCTATGGTAGATGCTGTACAAAAATTGAAAGACCTACCAATAGGTCTTATAATTTAAATACCTGTATGTCTAGATGCCCTAAGTACATCCAGTCTCACCTGATTTCAGAAGCTAAGCTGGGTCGGCCCTAGTTAGTACTTGGATGGGTGACCACCAGGGAATACCAGGTGCTGTAGGTGCCTGGAGTAGGAACTGGCAAACCACTCCAGTATTCCTGCCAAGAAAACTCCATTGACATGGGGTCATGAAGAGTTGGTTCCAACTTTAACGACACAACACACACACACACACACACACACACACACACACACACGAGATCTGGTTAGTACTTGGATGGGAGACCACCAGGGAATACCAGGTGCTGTAGGCACCTGTAGTGCGAACTGGCAAACCACTCCAGTATTCCTGCCAAGAAAACTCCATGGACCTGGGGTCATGAAGAGTCGGTCACGACTGTAATGATGCAACACACACACACATGATTAATCAAGGAACAAGAATTGGGAGGAAAGCAAATGTCAAGGAAGAAGGAAGTGGAAGAGAAGGAAAGAAGGTAAAGCATCAAGGAAGAAATTAAACGGAGCCTCTGGTTTAGTGGTTAAACTAAAGTACTGCAATCAGGCTTCTGCTCACGAGCTGAGCACAGTCTGGATGGGCTCAGGTAGCTGGCTCAAGAGTGACTCACCCTTTCACCCTTCCAAGCTCCGTAAAATGTGTATGATGTTTGCACACATATATTGCAAACTGCCCAGAAAGTACTCTAGCTCTATGGGATATTCTATAAGTCAAAACAACAACTACAACAGATACAGCCTTACAATAGCCCTGTTGCTTCCTGATTCATCTAAAACAGAGGGGCCTGTTGTAATCCATCTTGCCAAGAACTTTACATCTACTGTTAACCTCCTGGCAAACCCTATCTTGCCATGTATGGACTTTTGGTACTTGCCTTGCAGAAGTGGAATTTATCCACAAAAGCTCACAATGATTTTTTAAAAAAATATATTATCAGTGGCCTATAAAGGTATTGCCTATAGCCCACTGTGTTTGTATTTTGTTAATGTCGCATATTTCCTCCATTTTATTTCAACAACAACAGTTTCCAATGTTTTCCCATGTGATAAAGAGTACAGTATTGGGTCTGAGAGGTCATTCGTAGGTGAGCATGGTATTAGATTGATGGATGGATGGCAGAAGAACATTCAGGTATAAATATAAAACAGGACAATTAAAAAGAGCAAAATGTGGTGTGGGGAACAGGATGAAAAAAGTTTCATATGTAAGACAGCATGAGGACTAAACCCATGGAGAAACATACACATACTGTACATATATGAATATATCATACATTTTTATTCAGGTGAAAGCAAGAGAGATAACGAAAACAAGTATTTATCTTAAAGAAGAACTATAGGCTAGAACAGGGAAAGTAAAGTGACCTATGTAGAAGAGGTCAAAGAAGATATTGGTTGTGGAGGGAAGGTTTCAGAGCAGATAAAAGGAATGAATTTTAAAAGCAATAACATGCAAGTGTTTTAGCAGAATCAACATTTCAGTGTTTTAAAATATTGGAAATTATATAACATGTTTGGCAGTTCCAGAAATTTGAGGGAGTAAAAGGAAGATAACTGTATTTTTAAAATAAAAAACAAGACTGCAGAGTTGCTGTTATATATTACAGAACCATTTAAAATAGTAAGATGGGAGAAGCTTTAAAATAGTAAGATGGGGGGGGATTTGCTTGGTTGCCTGCTTATTGATTTTGAGTTTTCAGTTCCAGGAACCCATGATAAAACAGCCATCTGTTTTTTGCATTTTGAGGAGAAGAAGAAAGAAATGGATAAAACTGTGTACCATCTTCATAAAAATGTTCTATAAACCAAATATAGGCCAAAAACAGAATTGTGAGGAACAAAAGAAGAAGGAAATGGGAACAAAAGAGCCAGTTAGGAGAAACCTAAAAGAACAACTAACAGATGACAAAACCATAGCACGATCAATCAAAAAAGTAACAAGGCACCATGAGAATCGATTATTAAAATACCTTATGTTTCGGCATCAAAGGCATTACAAACAAGTACTTTTATATACAATGAATGGGAGAAAGCTCAGCCCAAAGATGGAAAAAAAGTTAAAAGAAAAAGGACTAAGAGCTGACAGGACTGAAATCAAAGGATTTGAAAAGGTTTGAAAGACAAGGTGAGGAGGGAAAGAAAGGAAGCGATATAAAGTGGTTGAACCATAAAGCTGCAAAAGATGACAATTAAGTTGTTTAGCAGAAGGAAGAACCGATTCAAGGTCTGGAGAGAAAAAAACCAATTGGCTAAGAATGCCTAAAAGTGCACAAATGAACCAAATGGAGAAGAATTAGAAATAGTACAAGATCCTGGCAACAAAGAATTCATGGCAGAGATTACAGTAGGACACCTGTATCTGTAGGGGATTGGTTCCAGGCTACCCCACAGATACCGAAATCCATGGATGAGAGTGAACACTCTTATCTGGGGGTGACAGTGGCGACAGGGGTGGTGGGGTGCTGGGGGTGAAAGCTTTTGTCCCTGACACCCCTCAAATGCTGGGGCAATGCGACCTGCCCAGCAGGAGTGGTGGGGTGTCAGCGTGGCTTCTGCTGCTGGCACAAACCCACTCCTGCTGGCCAGGTCAGTGGACCAGACAGCGGGAGGGAGCACCTTCATGCCACCCACTCTACCCAAAGCTGCAGAAGCACAGCGGACCAGGTGGAGTGAAGGCGCTGTCTCCCGCTGCCCAGTTTGGGCAGCACAAAAGCACTCTCTCCCACTGCCTGGTCTGCCCAAATGTGCAACAGCTCTGCAGACCAGGCAGAGTGATGGCGTGCTCTCTTGCCGCCCGGTTTGGGTGGCACAAAGGTGTCCTGTCTTGCAGCCTGCCCAGTGGGAGTGGTGGGGTCCTGGGGGCAAAAACGTCACCCAGTCCATTGCCCAGGCAGTGCAGCATAACTGAATCTGCGGATAGCAAATCAGCAGATACAAGGGTGGTACTATATCAGGGTAATTTCCAGCGAAGGCTGGCTTGGGATGAAATGACAAAAACGGACAGAAAAGGATAAAAAGGAGAATCATGTGTGCAGTTCTAATGTATGCTTAGATGGGAATAAGCTTTGAGTTTGGTGGGACTCTCTTTTAGAGAGACATGCATTTTTGTTGCGTAGGTAGCCAATATTTCTTCTTTCTTTACCATCCCTTAACACCCTACACCTGGTATGGCCAACTACAATGCAAAGTGTCTCATTCTGTAGCAACTGTGTCTACCTGCTTTGTACCGCTGTCCAAGTGCTAACTGTTAAGGACCTGGCTGGTAACTCTAAGGCCTCTAACATCCCTGGTGGGCCCTTCTGCCTCATCTCTTTGCCACCTCCTCTTGTAGGATTCGCAGGAAACCCTGGCAACAGGACATGGTGATACAGACAGCAGACAGCAGACCAGGACAGTAGAAGTAAGACCAGGTGGAAGTAAGGAGGAATAATTCCCACTGGGAGAAGATGCAAGTGGGGCTGGGTGGCTGGCACAAGGGAGAGGAGGAGGAGAGAAGGAAGACGAGGGGGAGAGATCTTCAAAGGTATGGAAAGAACTGCCCCCAGTTTCCTGTACAGTGGGCAGGTGGTAGAAAATTGTCCACTGGTCCAACAAGATTCATGCACCAGGAGTGGGTCACCTTCGCCCCAAGGAGGGCCCATGCACCCTTCTTTCTCCCATTCACCCAACCATGATGAGGACCAGACCGCCCAGAAAATCTCACCGAGGGAAACCAACCCCACGAAGAAGAGACACTGGAAGCACTGTTGTGGTGTGAACACCTGAGCTTCACAGGAGCATCTCTGACAAGGAGACCCATGTCATCTAAAAACTAACACCCCCTTGCCCAAGCTAGTGTGGATAACTTGATACCACTTGCAGACATTGAATTGGGGAGTTAAAGAGAGAAAATAAGCAGAGGGACAGAGGGCAATGAGGATGAGGGGGCTTGGGAACTGAGAGAATCCAAAGATAGCTCTGAGCCTGTGCGGGTTATGGACTCCCATGCCAATGAAACACCCATGATGCATAACAAGGTACCCTAATAAAGTCAAGTGGGAACCTCCCACACCCTGCTGAGTGCATGGAATCTTTGTCTGAGGAATCGTTTCCAGCACTGTAGTCAAAAACTGAGCTGGCAATGGCACCAAAATACAAGTTTATATTTTCTCCACTAAGAGTCAGATGGCAAAAGAGAAAATTGTTTATTAACGTTCTTAGCATCTTTGTTTAATTGTGGTTGAAGATAAGGACGCAGGAAGAAACCCATTGTTGCTCTCTGTTGCTCAGTCCTCTCTGCTTCCTTTGGAGAAAAACTGTTCTCATCTTCTGGGTTGCGGCAAGAGTTGGCCTCTGACCCATGCCAGACACAAGAAAGGTGTCTGCCCTGAAAGACAAGCTTGTGTGGAGCAGCCAGATGAATAAGGCCATGGGAGGAGAAGCGGGCGGAGGGATGTTTTATCCAAAACACATGTTTTTGCCACTATTCTAGTTATCTGGAATATTTCCTGCATGTTTGTCACTATGGCAACTGACCCAGCATGAAAGACCTATTTACTAGGCCCTAGGACAAGGAGCAGCCATGTGTTGTCAATTTTAGAGCTCTCCCCCCCCCCCACGTCTCTTCTCTCCTTACACACACACACACACACACACACACACACACACACACACACACACACACACACACACACACCATACAGTTCCCCTGCTGCACTCCCGGATGGTATGGACTCGGAGTCTAACACACACACACACACACACACACACACACACACACACAAGACAAGAACCATCCCTCCTGCTCACATCATTCCCTAGTAATTTTATTTTCTCCTGGAGTGAGGTTTTCTTGGCTCTGTGTGGAAAGCTACTGGGCAAAGAGCCATGGTGGGATGGGGGTGGGTGGGTGGGTTCAGCTTTGAAGGGAACATTAAGAAAAGTGTCTGGTGCCTTAGAGGCGTGATTTGAACAGGAGAGGCTCCAGGAGTGGACAGGAGCAAGAGGTAAGCGAGCACTTCAGCTTTGGGGAGGGAAAAAGAGCCAGCGGGTTAACTGAGTGGATTCCTCCATCACAGGCATGCAACCTTTTTTGAGGGGCTCCTCACCTTCTTTCACCCGATCCTTCAGGTACATTACACAGAGCGGCCAACCCAAACTGAGAAATAGCTGTTTCCCTTTTGCCTATTCCTCCCTCCATCTCTCGCTCTGAACTGGGCAGGCTGTCGACAAGCAAATCTCTAGGAAAATATTTGCTCTCAGGACGGGATGTGCAACAGGAGAGCGACTGGACTGAGCTGGCGCTTGTGCTGCAATTCAGAAGAGCAAAAGGGAATAATATACATTCACAAGACAGTGTCTCAAGTGGCAACTGAAGTAGGCAGAAACAGCCCTCAGAAAGGATGGGATTCTCTCTGAAGCCTTGGAAGTCTTAGAATCCATCCTGCCCTTTTCAGTCCAACCTTCCTCCCATTTCTTTTGTGAGAATCTTAGGCAGATGTGCTAGGATGAGGTGTTCCTCTGAACACCACGGAGCTCGGTGCTAAAAGGAACGTGTCCTTTTCTGGACCGTACCAAACTTCCACCTGGATTTAGGATGCCAAGAGTCTTCTCCTAATGTGGATGGAGTCCTCCAGGACACATCTGCAGCCAGAAGTCAGCAAGTGCACTAATTAAAAACAGCCCAGATAATTGGCTTCAATTAATTGTCTTAATAAAAGACAAATGTCCTCCCCTCCCCTTTTCCCAATATCCCTTTCCTAGACAAATTCGTATGTGTTTAGAGATGAGGGGAGGTGATATAATCCTTGTTTGAGCAGGTGCAGTACCATCTTTCTGCATTGAGACTCAGAGGAATGCTGGTGTTGGTGGGATTTGAGGTAGCTGATCCTGTTTAGGAAATGGAGGGCAATACAATGTATTGAATAACAAATAAAGGTTCGTGGACTGAGCTGTAGTGGCATAAATTATTACAACAGCATGGACCTATCAGCTATAGCTAAGTAGAAAAACAGGATCCCATGGCATCAGTGAGGGGCTGCATCTGTGCTCTGGTGTGTGCAAAGTGTCACTGTAAAACTTTGTGGCATGTTGTTATTTAGCAGAGTATAATGAATTATGACCGAACAGGAGCTGTAGCCAGAGCCAAAGAGGGGGGTTGACCCAGCCATTCCATAACTGGCAGAAGATACGGGGAACAAGGCTGCATGGCTTGTTTGTGCACACCCTTCCATTTAAGATCAATGTGGGAAAGACAGTGAAGCTACTGAGGCAGAGATGATCCCTGAAAAGACAGACAGACAGACAGACAGACAGACAGACAGACAGACAGACAGACAGACAGACAGACAGACAGACAGACATGTTATGGCAGGAAAAGCCAGCAGCATCCTAAACTTATTCCATCAGATGCTTATTAACGAAGGTACTTCACCTTTACAACTGTGGGCCTTCCTATGTTTATGCTTCTTCGCCAATCAAATTGGACGCATATTTGTGGGCCTGAGATGGGGGGGGGTGTCTTTTATCTCGTCGTCATATAAAGTACACCTATGCTTTGTGTAATGTGATTTTATTGAATCTGCCTGTAGATCTATCCAATAGCTAGCTTCCTGTGAGTCATGTGGTGAGTCATGTGTATAGTCTGTAAGCTCCAGTCTGTAAAGTAGGACTCAAAAAGTGGAAAACTCTGGGTTTCATGGTCAAACAGGAGAGGAAAAGAAGAAAAGAAAGAATGGTGCATCCTTCGTGGTGAAGCCATACGATGAACCTTGCTGTCCAGTCATGGCTGGAGAGTTGCGTGTTCCTCGTTCCTCGTGCAGAGGTTTAACCCACGGTGCTCATGCCAAGAAAATGAAACAATATTTTTATAAGGAGGTGACTCTTTTGCCAGCCCTGACATTCCATAAATTTGCTGGAATCTTGCAATACTATCAGCAACAACCAGAATTAATGTTCTAATGGTAAGTGAACCCAAGTTCCATCAACCAGGAGGGCATACTAGGTCATCAGTGTGGTTCTTCCTGGCCTGTAGAATATTAGTATTATATACAGCTGGGCTCCTTGTTTGAAGAAAAGAATGCTTTCATATGGATATGAAATGAATGTTTCCATACCTTTGGCCAAAACAATACCTCCCACCATCCCCTGAATGCAAAGCAATGCCAAGAACATTCATTCTGGCATGTGAACATGGCAACAGCCTAGTAGAGTGCCATGTGCCAAGTAAAATACATCCTGACATTCCCTTAGAAAAAATAAATGCCCAAGTTTCCTTGCAATATGAAATAGCCGGAATATTAAAAACAAACAGAGGCCCCATCAGAGGGTGGGAATAAAAAAGAGCAACCCTCACAAAGCAGACATTTTACGCTCATAGACATACAGCATTGCCAAAGTTTCAGGTTTTTTTTTATCCAAGAGCACTTCAGATATGTACCATAAGAGAAGGGCTAGAAGAGAAATGGTACTACTGGTGCTAGCCAATAGGTCCTGGTGACACAAGGACAACTGTCACCTCCTTAAGGACTTCAGCTACAGTACTTGCAAACCCTGAGCCTACCCTTTAGCAGCCCTGGGTGAGGCCTTCAGAAAATGCAGGGAGAAGTCAACGTGTTTTGATGCTGAGGAAGTGGAGGTAGCACATGATACTGAGGAGCACTGAGCATAAGGTGAGTCCCGATGGCATTATAGGCTCCTTCCAACGTCATTCTTTTATGATACTTCCACAGAGATGTTCAGTTAGTCCAGTGGTTCTCAACCTGTAGGTCCGCAGATGTTCCTGGACTGCAACTCCCAGAAATCCTGGCCAGCTGAGCTAGTGATGAAGACTTCTGGGAGTTGCAGTCCAGGAACATCTGGGGACCCACAGGTTGAGAACCACAGAGTTAGTCTGTGCCAGATGTTTTGGACCGCAACTCCCAGAATTCCGAGCCTAGATTGCCAATGACAAAGGACGGTGGGAGTTGTGGTCAAAAACAACTGGTCTATGCCTAACATTCTAAGCCAGCCAGGTTTTCAAGTGTTTCAAATAGAGGCATGGACCTTACAGCCAGAGTGTGGGAAAGTTATTTTGGTGTTATAACTTATAGAATCCCTCAGGTAGCTTGACCATTGGCTTTGTTTGCTTGGGAAACTGTAAATTCAGACGTTTCTAGGTTCCTCGTGATTCTTATTAGACAGCAAAATGTCATCCAAATACAGTGGTACCTTGTATAAAGGAATTAATTCATTCCAAATGAAATTATGTTAAGCAAATTTTTCTTTATACAAATTTCCTGTAGGAATGCATTGAAAACAGAGTGATCCCATTTTTATGCTGTACAGATTCGCCCCATAGGCGATTACAGTATGTTAAGCAAATTTTCCCTATCTCTGGAATTTTTATGTTGTACAAATTTTCTGTTATACAAACTGTTTGTTATACAAGAGTCCATTGTATTGTTCAATCTCATCATCTCTCACTACTGGCCACTTCTGCTAGGGCTGGTAGAAGTTGCAGACCAACAACATTGGGATGGCCACATATTTCCATGCCCTATCATAGCTGCTTCCCTCCAGGCACATTTCTGCTCCTCTCCAGATGTTTTTGACCCGCTGCCAGAAGCATCAGGTAGCATGGCCAAAGGTCACAGATTCTAGGAGCTGAAGTGCAAAACCTTTTGAGAACCAAAGGTTAAGAACCAGCAGATTAAAGGATGCCATGGAAACCTTTTATTCTTCAAAGTGGGTGTATTTTTTCCCCATTTTGTACAGAATCACGGCAACCAGATGACCTAGATTTAAATAAGGAAGTCTCCTGCCTTTTGGAGTGATTTGGACCTCCATCTTCTGCTAGCAGATATGCAAATAACTACCTGCACTCCGTAAGCCTTCGAAGAGAGATGTCCTTTCCCTTCACAAGACGTTGTATGTAAAGGGAATGCTGCAGTTTGCTTCAGAGCAGCTGTGGCATGAACCCAGGACCGGTATGCCCAGACACCCAGGGTTTTGCTTATATTAACAGTGTGATATGTATAGTAAGAGCAGCCTATAAAAGGCAATGCACGCTGATGGTCGTAGAGGAAAAATGTAAACATCCAGCTCAAGGTTAGAGGCATAAATGCTGGCAGGGTTCTAAGGAAACTCACTTCTGAGATAGTAACAGAACTGAGGCTACCCTGGCATCGAGGCAGTTTGAGGAGATCTACGCCTATGAAAAACTATATTTGAAATGTGATAAGTATTAGGATTTGGGATGTGGCTTTCTGTTCAGTCCTTCTGGAATGCTGCTCTGGAAACCAACATTAATAATAAATAAATAAATAAATAGTCTTGGAGAAATTTCACTGTACATTCATCAATTCTGCTGGTGCTTTTTATTCGGTAATTTTTAATGCCATAGCAATGAGCACTTAACATTCTTGAGCATTGCAGTATTTATATAGGGAGAGCTGGGGGGAAAGGCAAATATGTATCTCCTGCATCTTCTAACCCAGTGGTTCTCAACCATCCTAATGTCACGACTCTTTAATACAGTTCCTCATGTTGTAGTGACCCCTTGCCCTGCTTAGAAGAGGACACAAGCCACCTTTGGCAGGCCACTTCCACAAGTGCCATAGAGAACTTCCCTCTATACAGGCACCCTCAACCAATCACAGGCTCCGGTGCCATTGACTGACATCCCCTCCAACCTATCAAGCTGTAACTCACTTTTTAAAAAAATTTTTTTAAATAATTTAGGCAGAATTTTGGAATATCTCATCTGATGTAAGACTACTTAGGAGAGGTGACCTGTCTGCCTACTCAATCTGCTATCCAGTGCTGCTCATGGTAGAAGGGTAACATCGGGCTCCATGATTCCTTTCTTTACATCACTTTGCCATTAAAGCAAATTTTCTCCGGGTTGGAGAGATAGGCAGGATCTCTCTCAATGCCATTTGCAGGGAATCATAACCAGGCGAAGACATCTGCTTGGGAATACCCTGATGCAACTGGTGAGCCACTGTGTGAGACAGAATGCTGGACGGGATGGGCTGTGACCTGTTCCGGCAAGGCTGTTCTTATGTTCTTATGTCTGCTAATGTTCACTCCAGATATTCTTGTTCCAATGCCAAGAATAAGCACATCTCAGAAAAATGAAGTCCCGCTCTACGTGTTACTAGAAAAATTAGTCTGAAGATGAATGACTATAACAATATAGTGGACCCTCGTATAACAAGTGGTTTGTTTAACAGAAAATCCACTTAAAGGAAAAAAAATCCAGAGAAAGGGGGAAATCGCTTAACAGAATCGCCTATGGGTCGAATCTGTACAACAGAAAAATGGTCGTGATTACGGATTAATCCTTTTTCAATGCATTCCTATGGGAAATTTGTACAAAGGACAATTTGCATTTCGTTTGGAACAAATTAATCCCTTTATACGAGGTACCACTGTATGCTGAAGCCTTCCATAGCTGGCCAGTGGTGAAATGGCATTCTGGACCCCAGAGCATCATCCTTCCCCTTCTCAGTTATATGTGGCTTTGTTGTGACATTGGGTTTGTGCTACTTTTCAGTAACCTTCCAGGCTGTCCTCCAAGGCCAGTGTTCACTACACAGGTGTCCAGAAGAGTAGCATTTGCCACTGTTCATGACCAGGGCGTGCCATCTGCAGCTCGGAGGCTATCCGCAAGGTCAAAAACCCTGACCTCCGAAGACGGCAGCCCCAAGGCCTGGAATGCGTTTCCACAGCAACCTGTTGGGTTCGGATTTTTTTTTCTCCTCCTCACTTATCAAGAGGATGGTTTCTGTTTTGGCAGCTAATGGAGCAGCCGTGGAGTGTAACTGGATCTACGGCTGGAATTAAAGTAATGGCCTGGCTTGTTTAAGACGTTTGATGGATGGGAAACCCCTTGGGGTGTGTATGTGGAGAAGAGGAGGCTGGAGGCCCAAGGCTGAATCTTAGGAGCTGGTGCTGAAAGCAGGAGGATACCTGTCCTTGTTGCTTGAGGGCCTCCTTCTGACCGAGTCCCTTCTGGGCTGTTTGTGGTTTGGTGGGTGGTTAGCAAGGCCGAGTTGTTTGCTTAACTGCAGAATCCTTGCTCGCTGTTTCGTTTTTTTCCTTTCAAGTGGCCACTGAGGTTGTGTTGTGGGAAAGGTAGGTAAACATGGATAAGAAGGAAACTCGAGCATCTCGTATTTCTTTGCAGAGTCTTTCCAGGTAATGTTTTTTAAAAAAACACTCTGAACTTTAGAAAGCTTCTCTAACACCTCAGAATACCACATCCTGTCTGGCCAGAGGGAGCAAACCCAGGGATTCTGGAGACCAAAAATGCAAGTTTCTTTACACTCCTACTGCACTGCATGAAACATTGTGTGTGTGCGCGCGCGCGCGTACGCGTGCACGTGTGCATGCATGCATGCATGCGAGTGTGTGTATTGTGTCATTTCAGTCGTGACTGACTCTTCGTGACCACATGTCCATGGGGTTTTCTTGGCAGGAATGCTGAAGTGGTTTGCCAGTTCCTACTCCAGGCGCCTACAGCACCTGGTATTCCCTGGTGGTCTCCAATCCAAGTACTAACCAGGGCCGACCCTGCTTAGCTTCCGAAATCAGTCAAGCCCGGATGTGCTTAGGGCAGTGATGGCAAACTTTTTAGAGACTGAGTGCCCAAACTACGATTCAATTCCCACTAATTATTCGCACAGTACCAATACATCAATTTAACCTGAAGACAGGTGGCTGTGAAGGGGTGATGTCAAATACCTACAGAAAGGGCTCCGAGTGCCACCTTTGGCACCTGTGCCATAGGTTCGCCAACATTGGCTTAGGGCATCTAGGCAGCTGCATGGAACATATACCGTAGCTCTAATCCACCTGTAAGTTTTCAAAAGCCCTTTACTCCTCCTAGGATTGCCAAGTTGCAGGATGTTTGCCATAATGCCAATGAATTGCTATGTTTCTTTAGGTCCCCATGCACAGACAGTATTTTTAAGGACTCCCCCCCCCTTTAAAAGTACTCCTTCTCAGCATCATACCTGCAGCCTCGCATGAATAATTCCAGATGAACCAGACCTTGCACAATAAGGAGATGTGGAATATTCTGCACCTATGGATTTGGTTTCTTTCCCATACTTACAAGCCTCTGTCAGTTTTTAGGGTGCAGTGGGAACGTTTTGCTCTTCCATGGGAAAATCCGCCAAATGCCTTGCTCCCCTGGTGTTGCCTTTGGGGGACTTAGTCTTGCTTCCCAAGGAGCCAGGGCGGATGGGTGGGGAAGAAGGGTTGCAACAGCTGTTCTGATGGTTCCCATGCAAACGTCTTGCTGGAGGAGACACGCCGTGGGTCCACAGAACAGCACACAGCCGTGGGATTTGCATACATCAACGCTATGGACACGGAGGTCTGCCATATGTTTGTCAGGCCATGTTAGGGATGATGCAGGGCTCAGCCATTGTCTGTCCTTAAGCACTTTTCAATATCTGAAATCATTTCTTCCCCTCGGTTATTCTTAGAGGCAAGTGGAAGGCACTCACTCCAAGGTCTCCAGCTGTGTAGCCAAAGGGGCTTTCATAGCTTTTAGAAACAAGGCAGAACTCTTTGTGTCAAGACAGAGAGTTTTCCTATGAGAAGAAAGTTTGTGCTGGGATACAGTTGTGCCCAGTAGTACTCCAGGTCTTCCTTCAATAGGTTCTGTGTCATATTTGTCTCAGGTTCCTCAAACTAATTGGTTTCACTTTCCAAGTCTGAAATGTAGAGGTTGGTAGACTTCAGGCTCAGGTAGACATTGTTTCAGGAAAGCTCTTCCACAATCCATCTCTTGCACTCAGCTGCAAAATAACTGACAATTAGACATGGGCACGACTTGGCGAAATTGTTGTTTCCATTTTCGGTTGTCGTTTCCGTTACATAATGGAAACGGTAATGATAATTAAGCCGTCAGAACTTGAACTCGAACCGAAAAAAGAAAAATTTGGTCGGGTTTTTCATTTCCGTTTGTGGCATCGCGGCGATCGCGCAATACAAAGCACAGAAAAAGTTTTAAAAGTTTTTTTTAAAAAACCCCGACTCCCGGCCAAAAAAGCAGGCGAAAATATGCCTGCCTGAGGCTTTGCCACCTACCAGAGGGGTGGTTTCTGGGGGGGGGTCCGCAGCCTTTCCCACCCTCTTCTCCTGTCCTGGGCTGCTTGCACCAGGCTGGGGGGGGGGGGGGTCATCCTCGTCGTCTGTTTTGCTGCATGCCATGCAGTGGGGGGGGGGAACCAAAATGGCGACCGCAATTTTTCTTTTGAAATCGTGGTCAAAAAACACACCAAATCACCACAGAAACATGTGAAATTTATTTATTTTAAATGCCTGAATTTTTATAGTAGCAGCAGTGGTTTTTTTTATAGCAATAAAACGTCGTATTGATTTTATTTTATTTTATTTTATTTTTATTCTTTTAGACCTGCCCATTTGGGCTGGGCAAGGGATGGGACCATGCAAATTGTTTGAACCATTCCACCAATGGCATCACCAGGTTTTTGACTGACACTTCTGGATGCCGGCACCTTCCAGAAATCGCAGTCGGGTGTATGGATGTGGTTGACGGAGGAGGGCTGGCTGCTGGTGCTGGTGTGATCCAATCGAGATTGAGGAGGGAGGCTGGAGGCTTTAGGATTTATGTTTAGGCAGGCAGGGAGGGAATTGAATTTAGAAAATAATTTCTTTCATTCCCTGCAGCTTTGTCTGCTGAAGGGAATAGCAGTTTATTCTTTATTTCTTCTCTGGCAGTTTGAGGATTTTTTTTCCTGATATTGGATAAAGGGGGAGGTTCGACTGGGAGTGGGAGGTGTGGATTTATTTTAAAAATATATTATATACTACCATTTATTTTCTATTTTCCCAACTTCAATTTGCTTGCACACACACACATTTGGGGTGCAAGCCAAGAACAGAACCTCTATCCTTCCTAAGTGATATCCTAACTGCCCACTCGCCCGTCCGCCTGCGCCGCCACCTGCCTGCGGCCCGCGCTGCCGACCGCCCACTCGCCCGCCCATGGCCGCTGCCCACCCATGGCCCCCCGCCACTGCCACCTGCCCACACCTCCTCCCGCCCCCTGCCCCGCCCGCCGCCTAGGGTGCAAAAACACCTAGCGCCGGCCCTGATTGCGGGACGCCCCTATGCTCTGGGAAGTCAAATCGCACTAAATCGCGGTGGAAACGACAAACGACAAATGAAAACGACAAATTTTTGAAAAATTTCACGGCAAATGGAAACGACCCAAAACGGACCCGTTCCGACAAACGAAAACTCGAAACGTCATTGTTTCTGGTCGTGCACATGTCTAATGACAATGCTAAAGCTGAGGTGGCCCAAGGGTTGCAGCCATGGTTTGCCCTATGGTTAGGAAAAGTGAGGTCACTTTGCAACCAAAGTACAGGCTCAGCAATGAAAGCCTTCCCTTCTGTACTTCCCTCTGCAAAGGACTGTATGGAGCTTAACAGCGTGATTTCTGCATTTGTAGCAGTGGATTGCAGCAGCAATGTAAGCCCCCCAGTACAGAGTGCTCTCCTTAAACACAGAAATGCAAGGGTTTTCACATTTTTCTCCATTTTACACTGCTATGTATTTGACTCCTTTATTGTTCACGGTTGCCTGTTGCCAACTGCTGATAGATGAATCAGTGAATAATGAATCCGCAGATACGTGGGTCCTAATCCATCCACCTGTTTAACGTAAGTGGTGGACCCAATGCTGTTCCACCTCAGGCAGCAAAATATTTTGCACATTCTTTGAAAAAGACACTTTTGCTACAAAATCCTGCACACTGGAACCTACAAGCACAATCATATATTTGACTTTCTTTAGATGAGATATTCTAGCACAATAATCTCCAATGGAGCCTCCTGATTCCCACCCCCTCCAAATAAATGTGAATTGGAATGAGGACTTGATTGCACATGGGGGGCGGACTGTTTTTGAATTGGGTACATGTTCAAAACTGATTTTAAAAATTCCAACTACATGACACACTGATATTCTTTTTTTCCTGGGAAGCATGCTTTTTGGTTGGAAAGCAAGATATTTTACTCAGCGGTGAGAGGGCCATTTGTTTTAAATAGCTTCTGAAATCAATTTATTTTGAATTGTTTGGGTATATGTGAATGCCTCTGCCAGTGTAAATTGAGTCTGTGGGATTTGTCAAGTAATGGATGGTAGGAACATCGGTTTGAGGTTTCTGAAAAGAGAGCCAGGAAAGAGAGAGAGAAAGGTTGGGGGGGGGAGCTGCCAGTCTTGTCAGTTTCTCTTTGCCAGTCATTGTTGTGCCCTCTGTCTTGGCAGTTGCATGTGTGCTTGTGTGTCTGTTTGTATTCATGTGTGTGTGTCAGGCTGCAAGGAAAGCATGCATCCCTGTCGGAGTTTTTTAAAATGTCATAATGAACTATCACTATGCCAGACTGCAAAATAATAATAATAATAATAATAATAATAATAATAATAATAATAATAATAATAATAATAATAATAATAATAATAATAATAATAATCCAGCATAGTTAGCTATGTGGTTAATAATAATAATAATAATAATAATAATAATAATAATAATAATAATAATAATAATAATAATAATAATAATAATAATAATAATAATAATAAACAAAAACAAAAACAACACCCGATCAGCAGGCCTTGTAGCTGTGAGAGGCAGCCGGCACAAGGGCAGTCATGCACAAGACAAAACTTCAATGGTAACCATTCTTAAAAACCCATGTAGCCCCCTTGACTGATATATAACACAGTTTAAAAACAGAGTAAAAGTTTCCCAAGAGGACACACACACACACACACACACACACACACACACACACACACACACACACACACACACACACACACACAGCAACAAGAAATCTGAAGATATCATAAACTGTGAAGAAGAGAATAAACTTGCCAAGTGTTTATTCAGGGGTTGCTTATTAAAGAACTTTCAATTTTGCTTCCACCACCATCACCACTAAATATATGAGGGTGAAGCAGTTTGCGTATCATCTGATTCAGTTTGTGCTCCCTCCACAAAATGGATTGTAAATTCATGTTGCTTTCCCAGGAACTGAATCTGGCCACAGCAACGTGAATCTGGTTAGTAATTCAGGGTTTGTCTGCATCGGACTATGCATGACTAACCCCACCCCTGAATATCTTTAGGATCTGCCTCTGCTTCAGATACCACACAGTGGTTTTTTTATATTTTGCTGAAAGACTCATGTTCCTTTCTGGACTATGTACCCATCCACGAACACACATAGCTGTAGTTCATGTTCTGGGTGCTTACAAAACAAAAACACATCGACATAACAGTGGTACCTTGTATAAAGGAATTAATTCATTCCAAATGAAATTGTGTTAAGCAAAATTTCCTTTATACAAATTTCCCATAGGAATGCAATGAAAACGGAATAATCCCATTTTTATGTTGTATGGATTCGCCCTATAGACGATTATGTTAAACAAATTTCCCCTATCTCCAGAATTTTTTTATGTTGTACAGATTTTATGTGATACAAACTGTTTGTTATACAAGGGTCCACTGTATTTATAATCTATCCAAGTCAGGCTATAACATTGCTTCCTGCTTGGCAGATTGCGAAATGGAACAACTTGCGTTTGATTGAACCCCAGGCATTTTCTTAAGGCTGAGTGTTAACATTAAACAGAGCCAGATTCCATCTCTCCTCTTCCTTGACCAGAGTACACTAGAGTCTCCAAAATCTTATTTCCCTCAGCCACCAGCTGCTCCAGTTGGACGAGGGCTTTCAGACAAAGGATGGAGCTGAAGTCTTGGGAGGAGTAAAAGGAGGCAACTGGCCTGGGTCTGCGACAGTCAGCAGAAATCCATCTTCCGCTGAGCTATATCAGAGACAATAAGCAAGCCAGGTGTGCTGAGGGCTTAGAAAGGCCTGGGGAAGGAGGTTTTATTGCCATGGTGACCAAGGTGCAAACTTGCTCCAGGAGGTCTGGACACAGAGATGTAGCAGGGAAAGAAGAACTTCTTAAGAAATGTTATTTTTTTAAAAGGCAAGGGGTGGCCTCTTTGAGAGGGCACTGTGCCTTCTGAGTAAATATTTCTCTTTCACCACAATCCACTGTCACTTTCGTGGTTTTCTTTTTTTCTTCTTCCACAAAGAGCCAAGATTTTACAACTGCATTTGTTTGGCATGTGTTCTTTGCTGTGTTAAACGTCATGGCAAAGCAAGGCAAATGATGCAGCAGCATTGCCTAGAGCAGAGAGCATTCCAGCTTGCAATGGCAAGAATTTAGTGACCGCTGGCTACCAGCTATACAGTGTCCCTGGCCCTTCTGATCCAGGGCCGGCGCGTCCATTAAGGCAAACTAGGCAGTTGCCTAGGGCGCCAAAATGGAGAGGGGGCGCTGGTCAGCCCGCTGCCCCACCGCTGGCCACTGCCGTTCATCCCCCCGCTGCCCGTGGCCGCCCGCCCACGCCCGTGCCCGTCGCCGTCTGCCCCCACGCCCGTCGCTGCCCCCCGTCATCCGCCGACCCTGCCGACCCGCCCCCTGCTGCTGCCCCGCCACCGCCGCCTGCCTGCCCCCCCCCCACCCCTCACCTAGGGCGCAAAAAAAACCCTAGCGCCAGCCCTGTTCTGATCAGACTCGAACCTCTGCAAGAGCACCTCTACGTGATCACCTTCCATAGTTCCATGTTTTGCCTGAAACATAGAAGCTTTCCCATCCTGCTTAGAACTGGCTACCAACTCACTCCTGAGCAGAGTGCCAAAGAAGACAAGGACAAAAATGCCTGGAAATAGAGAACCTCATAGGGCTCTCAGCTGATAGAGTATCTACAAGGCTTATTTATCTTATTTAGAGTATTTTTACCCCACCATTCTCCTTAGAAGAGGACCCAAGGCGGCTTACAGTAATGAGGGGCAACAAGCAGTCCAGTACAATTAAGATGCATTTAAGTTTGAGAACAGAGAATTGAGGGACATCTTACAGCATCAAAAGACAACATTAAAGCTACAAGAGGACGCAAGCAGTTAAAGAGACAGTAAAAATTCCATGCAAAAGTTATGAGGGATGGAAACTAACATTGAAAACATAGTGTCAGTGCAACCACACAAGGCTGTAAGTGGTTATAAACCACACAGTCTACATGATCATGTATGCTAGATTCATATAAAAGTCACATAATAGGTAGTCCATCATTGAAGGAAAGCTTGCCTGAAGAGAAAGGTCTTTGTCTGCTTCCGGAAAGAGAGCAGGGATGAGGCAGTCCTGGTCTCCAGTGGGAGGGAGTCCCAGAGTCTAGGCACAGCAGCCGAGAAAGCCCTTTTATGTGTTCCCACGAGATGTACCTGTGAAGGTGGCGGGATGGAGAGAAAGGCCATGGACAAGCCTGGCTAGTAGCCTCTACGTGAGGGGCCTGTGACAACCATCCTTACATGGCGCAACTGCTGCCACCCTTCCATCATTCTCTGCACCTAAATGGGTGGCAGCAGTGACATTGGTGTAGTATCTCAAGTGCACTAAGAGATTACAGCAAACAGGGCTGAATAGCTCAGTGAGTTGGAGCGCCTGGGGCCACCAGTTTGATTCCTTGCTGTGCCATGTAGGAGAAGAGCCAGCCTGTGCAGATTGAGGGGCAAGTGAAATGATCCCAGACTGCCCCCAGGAGAGGGAAGAATAAACAGTTCTGCATATTTCTGCACATGCCTAGAACACCTTGAGTCTGAAGCTACATGCTCATACTGTGATTCCTGTCAAAGCGCACAATGACCATTTCTACTGCAGTTGAAGATGGTCCCCGATCTGGTTCTTCCCATGTTTCACAGATACAACACAGGTACCTGAGTCCCAACTCCAAGTCCTTATTAAAAACAAGCTATTTTTCCCTTGGGGGGGGGGAGGAATAATTGATTGGGTTCCTAGTCACAAGTTGAATCTGAGTTATTTTAAAAAAAAAACCAAGTTGACTCCAGTTTGAGTCACGGGTGTGACTTAGGTCCAACTTGACAGTGGGTCAAGTGAGTCAAGTCTCCATTCCGCTTCCTACAGTATATCATGGGACCCTCCCTAAAAATCATTTACAATGTGGGGAGTTTGCTCTCTGTACTTCTACAATTATCTGGTTTTGCTTTACCAGTGATTTTCATTTTCATGGTAAGCTGGTTGTGAATTTTAATAGAAGGCAAGGTGTAGAGTGCATATTTTATATTACCAAAAGAAAAAAGATTAATCTGCCCACTTAAAACTGGCATGAGTTGGTTCTTAGAAAATCTACAGAAAACCATTGATAATAGGAATTTACCTGAGCAACTCTACATTGATTCCAGTCCGACTCCTATGGAATGCAGACTGTTTAGGCTTTCCCGTTATTTAATATTATAGTTTAAACATATTCAGTTATTGCCTCCCATCAGCTCTTGGTTTGACTGTTGTCCATTTCATTTATAACTTTTCCTGAAGAGTGGAAAGTCTGCCATTTTCCATCCCTCACATTATGCAGAAGGTGGCTTAATTTGGAAAGTTTAATTAAAATTTGTTCAGCCAGTTTATGGGTCCTTTTTGTTAAGGCAATTCTTCGCATTGTAGAAAGAAATTATTCAGACTCTTTTTTTGGACCACTTGTGGCACAGTCCAATGTGAGTGATTTCCAGCAGTTATGCTAAATATGGGCAGCGATGGTGACACAGCCTAGCCCAGGTTGGATCATTTTAGACCAATGGCAGAGCTTAGCTGGAGTGATCCCTACAGAGATGGAAGCATTGTTTTAAGGGAGATCGCTCTGTGCAAAATGACTCCTTCTGCTGCATTCAGATGTGACCCTTGCCTGCTGTCCGATCACACCTCCTTAGAGCCTGACTACACAGGGGGTAAATGGGGAAAATTATACAGGTTTGGGGTGGTGTGATATACATCCCCCACCCCAATCATAACACAGTGCAGTGGGAAATGTGAATCTGCAGCCCCACAGTTCCACAGCCCCAATCTATAGTTTTTCCTCCCCACCAGATACATTTCTACTATGTAAAAGCCAAACCTATCTGCTTGGGTTTCAAGTATGGGAATGCCTGGAGAAAGGAAACACTAACTGAGAGTAGTGTTTACTTTTTTAGTTTTTCTTCTTTACTTATTAAAGGACTACTATATGTCAGGTATCAGAAAATCTTTTTGGAACAGAGTTCCCAGAATGACAGACAGCAAGAAGACTTTAGTCCAAAAAGTAGACCAATATCTGGTTTTTGTATGAGATGCAGAAAATCAGCTAGTAAAGTTCACACCCTGGATTTGTTGCTGAGACCAAAGATCTGTCTTAACATTACAGAAGTATGTACATTTGCTGATTTGATTTGGTCTTACAGTTATTAAACTTCTGATTAGAGATGGGCACGAAACAAACATTTTTTCATTTTCATTTTCGTTTTTTCGTTTTGTTATGCAATGAAACGACAAACGAATTTTGTCTCCAAAATGAAACGAAACGAACAGAAACACCGGAAATTTTGTTGTGCATTTCGTTTTCGTTACTGCAATACAGTAAACTGCTTAAAATGCTGAAAAAAATCACAAAAAATTGAAATAAATGGTAACGAAATGGTAACAAAACGAACAAAAATGAAAACATTTTTTTTGCAAAAATTCACGAAAAACGGAAACGAAACCAAAACGGACCCTCCAAATGACAAACGAAACATCGTTTTTTTGATTCGTTCCCATCTCTACTTCTGATTGTATCAAAGATGCATCAGAAAATAATGGTTGGTTACCATGTATTGTATGCTGAATTCCAAAAATTTGAAGTAGCTTGGTTTTACACCAAGAATCTCCTACCCACTTGTACTCCAAACAAGCAAGTTCCCAAGTTCTGGGGAAAGTATATTGGTAACCATTCACAAACCTCTATGCCTGCCTCTTACACTGTTCCAAGTCTGAAAAATGTTCCAGACGCACTAAGGCTGGATGGATGTGAGAATATTCAGGAGATAGAGGCTGTCACATTTAGTTGGGCCTAAGGCCCCCAAGATTATCTTAATCCAGTTCTGTATATAAAGCGGGGATACAGTAAGGAAATTGTCTCTTTTACTATTCCTGGAGGAGTGGAGAGAGATTTCGTTTGAAGACAGTTCTTAATTTCCTGCCTTGTATGCTTCAAAGCTGGGGGGGGGTGCCTTAGGGGAGTTACATGGCGCTGCTCTATTACCGAGCTCAGGAAGCCAGGCTCCTGGGGAAAGTGACAGCTGCAGCTTGAACATGATGGCTGCTTTTCAAATGAGGTAAATTACTGGCAAGGGGGTGTTGCCTGGTTGATAATTTAGGTTAAAAATGCAGAAGGACAGCTCCATTCAAGGCGGCGGGGGTGGGGGTGGGGAATTCACACAGTGCTAAAGGCAAATACAGATGCAGAGCTGTTTCTGAGACTTCCCTCTGATGAAGGAATGCACAGACGGTTTCCATTCACTACGAACAGGGTGGCCATGCCTTCTACTGTACAGAAAACAGTCTCCCATTTAAAGGTGTCCTGCGTTTGAAGGACTGTCCAAGCCAAGTCTGGTTTGAAGATACATGGTGATACAAAGAGAGAGCAGTGGACTTGAAGTTGTCCATCAACCAACACAGAAGATGTTCTGCTCTTGATGATGAAGGATGCTGTCATAGTCCCTACCTCCCTGTGTGTAACTTCCCTCATCACACTGGCCAGGCCAAGCCAAGAGCCAAGGGGTGCTACATGAGGTTCTTTACATGCAAAATCTTCCCACTCTACTTTCATAATAGCTAGGAAATTACAGAAGGAAACGTGACAAGACAATGTGTCATGCAACAAAGCATTTGTTTCTCTCAGAAAACTGTGTCCGTTTTTTAAAATTTTTAATTTGACTTTCCAGAAACGAAATATCGAAAAATAATTTTTAAAGCCCACAAAAGGAAAAAGGAAGCTAGACAAATTCAGTGTTTGTCACGGTACAAGACTGTGAGGCAACACTTGTCACGAGACAAGTTATCACAACCATGGGAACATGGAAACAGGGACAAAACCACGTGATCGCGACTGACGCTATCACAGTACAAAACTAGTTGCGGAACAAAGAAGGACGTGAAGTAACCACCCAAGAGAGAATAGCACCGGAGAATTGTGCGTAGACCATCTTAGGTTGTTGCAGAGCAGCAGTAATTTTCTGCTTGGAGATTCCTATTCAGGTGTTTACATTTTAAGGGCGTTTATACACGACCCCTAAGCTCCGCTGCAAATGGCTCCCAGCTCCGGAGCTTAAAAATGTTTCCCCACCAGCTCCGGAGCTAACAGAAAATTAAGTGCGACCACGCCCACTTTAGCGCGTCCCAGCGCACTTTTCTTGTACCTGCTCTGGGAAAGTGAAAAATTTTGATGCGGAGAGTGCCAGGCTCTCCTCGCTTCTTTTTGTTGTTGTTGTTTTTGCCTCCCGCCCCTTTAAGAGGAACCAGGAAGTAACCGGTGCTCGGAGCAACTTCCACCGGCACCGGAGGTAAGGCTTTATTCTTTTGTCCCTTTTTAAGGCTTTTTTCCCCTCCCTCCCATCATGCAGACAGAAGCAAGGAAGTGCGGAGTGGTGGGGAGGAAGGAAGAGCGACAAACCCTCAAGATCTCTGGTCCGAATTTAAGGGGCCAGCGGATCTTAGGGGTCGTGTAAAAAGGCCCTAAGTTGCCATTAAAGGTGGCAAGTTTCAGGGTGCCGGCTGAAGTCTCAGGGAACTGATGTAGCTCTTGAGGCCTCTGGCAAATATCAGAGTGAGTAGTGCTGGGAGGGGAGAATATTTGTTTTTATTGTGCCTGGTGGTTAACAAACCTGAAACCCACCTGCATGCCAACTGGAGCCAGACTCAGTGGGTGAAGAGGTTTCTGTTAGGGGTGTGCACAGCCTTGGGCATACCTAGGAACTCTCAACTAGGGACACTTGTGCATTTGGGGTGACAACAGGGCACAGCAAGCAACCACTGGTGACCCAAAGGACAGAGCAGCAACCCCAGACATAGCTGGCAGGAAGGAAATGGAAAAGTAGGGGAGAGAGAGAAAAGACGGAAAGTGTAGAAATAAACAAGAAAGATGTTTCTGTCTTTCTCTACAGAAACAAATGGGGGAGGGTGTTGGTTGAATAAGCCTTCCTACTGGGCTGACGGGTAGGAACAGAGGGGACTGAAAAGGTGGTGGTGGGGAAACATAAGGTTAAATTTCAGATGATGTGAAGCATTGATTCTCAACCGTGGGTAACCCAGATGTTCTTGAACTGCACCTCTAAATACCATAAACAAACAAACAACCCCCCAGAAGCCTTAACTACTAGCTGTGCTGCTCAAGTTTTTTGGGAACTACAGTCCAAGAACAAGGTTGTAGACCACAGTTGTAAAGGAACAGTGGGCCTCCTGCATTGCAATTTAAGAGGGCATAAAAGAGGACAGTAGCTGCCTAGATGCCCAGAGCACATCCGATTTCGCCTGATCTTGGAAGCTAAGCAGGGTCGGGCCTGGCTAGTACTTGGATGGGGGACCACCAGGGAATACCAGGTGCTGTAGGCGCCTGGAGTAGGAACTGGCAAGCCTCTCCAGTATTCCTGCCAAGAAAACTCCATGGACATGGGGTCACAAAGAGTCAGTCAAAACTGTGATGATACAACAACAAAAAGAGGACAGTATCAATTAACCTTTTAAAGTCCCATAAATAATATCTTATATATTTGGCTGCCTTAGGATTTTGCTCTGCTCACTGGTGAGATCAGATGTTTCCCCTCTAGGCTGGGGGGGGGGGGGGAGAGAAGTGGGTGAAAAAGAAAGCACCCAGATCTGCAGACATCCCTGGTAACTCCCTTGTCGACAGGAAAGCAAAACAGGGAACTTCCTGAGCCAAGCATAACTGAGGCTTCCAGGATGTTTCAGCGCTACGGCAGACTTCTCATTGTGGAGCCCTCTCACCTCTGAGTTCCTTCTTTGCCAGCCCACTGTAAAACTCAACTGCCTTTCCCCCTTAACTGGCCATATTGCTGACCAGCTGCTAACATAAGCTATTAGGGCTGTGGTTTTCCACCTGTGGGTCCCCAGATGTTCCTGGACTGCGACTCCCAGAAGTCTTCATCACTAGCTGAGCTGGCCAGGATTTCTGGGAGTTGCAATCCAGGAACATCTGGGGACCCACAGGTTGAGAACCACTGCATTAGGGGCATAATCACTGGACACCATGCTGTTAAATAAACATCCACCCATCAAGCACTCATGAGCAAAGCATCTTTACCAAGTTAAGAAACATTCCTCAGCCTTCCTCTGTACTCATTGGGTTTTGTTTCTGCCATTTCAAATATACCACTCAGCACCCTTCATTAGATGTGAGTGATTGCCCCCATGTGGCAATCTCACCTGTACATGGTCTCCTCCAGTGACAGATGTTGGCAGCTGTCATTTGAATGACATAAAGCAAGGGTGGCTACTTACACCCCACGAGCTTTACCCAAAAGAACATGCACCATCCAAAACAATAGGTTGGGGGGGGGGGCATACAGGTTTGCATAGAATTCCATGTGCTAATTCAGCCGTAGTCATGCAAAACTAGAAATGATATGCTTCTCATTGGGTTACATTTGAGCTGAAGAGGAAAAGGGTGGCTATGATCTCTGTTGCCTCTTGAGTCTGCTGTCTGCTGTCCAAAAGCTCATTGAAGATGGACAACTTCAAGATCCTTACAGTTGCTTATCTTTAAACAATATTTGGACTGGACATTCAGATTGCCCCCTGTAAAAAAGGGGGGGCACCCCAAACACCACTCATTCTTCCCTTCCACAGGGGCCTATTTGGTGGAACCAGACTATTTCAAATACAGTGGACCCTTGTAGAACAAACGGGTTGTATAACATAAAATCTGTACGACATAAAAAAATTCCGGAGATAGGGGAAATTTGCTTAACAGAATTGCCTATGGGGCGAATCCATACAACGTAAAAAATGGTCGCGATTAGGGATTACTCTGTTTTCAATGCATTCCTATGGGAAATTTGTATAAAGGAAATTTTGCTTAACAGAATTTCATTTGGAATGAATTAATTCCCTTTATGCTAGGTACCACTGTATTTCCATTTTATATGGCAGAGCTGCCCTTCCTTGCTCCTATCTCTGTCATCTCTCAAATTAATTCTTTCTACACTCTATCTATCTATCTATCTATCTATCTATCTATCTATCTATCTATCTATCTATCTATCTATCTATCTATCTATCTATCTATCTATCTATCTATCTATCTATCTATCTCAAGGGAAGCTTGTAGTAACCTGGCTCAATGTTCTCTGCCTTTGCCACATCCCCTGGGAAACCTCCTGTCTTGATCTTTTTAGCCCTAAGTGGTAATTGCTGATAATGGGAAGCATTTCAGGTCAAGGTTAGGGCGATGATTATGGCAAAGCATACACAGCCCTTTATTTATTGTTCTAGATGGGGAAACCTCAGAAATGAATGGGGGTTGAACATTAAGCGACACTCCTTTTCCTGACCTTATGTAAACTGTTGATTCTCAAGGTCACCCTTTTGCAAACATAATCTCTTTATTTATTTTATTTTATTTTGAAAATGAATTCTGGTTGTGTTTAGGTACAGGAAACGGTTGGGAAGAGTCTGAGAATCCTTCATCTCTGGCTCAAGAGTATGTGTGCTGGTAGCCCCAGGTGGAATTCTAAGACAGGCAAAGTGGGGAAGTTTTAAGAACATAACATAAGAATATAAGAAGAGCTGTGCTGGATCAGGCCAAAGGCCCATCTAGTCCAGCTTCCTGTATCTCACAGTGGCCCCACCAAATGCCTCTGAGAGCGCACAAGATTAGATATCTGTCTCCTGATGCCACAGATTGAAATGTTTCACTGCTCCTCCAAACAGCTTTGTCGGACTGATGTTTGAACTGTGGCCACTTAGACTCTGATCTGCCCAATGTGCTGCTTGCCAGACACAGTATCTATGCTCATCTGCGACAGCAAAGAGAGAAATGCCCGCCCACAGGCTGGAGAGTGTGTTAAATTTTATAATTTTAAGGCAGCCACATTTGTTGACTAGTAAAACCCAGATCTATCTGTAGGCGCCTGGAGTAGGAACTGGCAAACCACTCCAGTATTCCTGCCAAGAAAACTCCATGGACATGGAGTCACGAAGAGTCGGTCACTACTGTAACGACACAACACACACACAAAACCCAGATCCACAGTTGGGCACTTCTGTTGATCCTGTAAGAAAAGGCAGCGGAAGGATTCTGCAGAGGGATGTATCTTTTTTTGGTGTAGCTTTTCCTGCAAACTGCTGTTTTCATTATGACCTGCTGGATGAAACTCAGTCGGTGTTTTAATTTGGGGATGTTCCAGATTATGAAATAATATATGTTTCCCTATTGTCCCATCGCAGTAACTAGACCAGGATTTGTTCTTTTATTACACAAGTTGGACCTGTTCTGAAACACTGACCTTGGGCCTGTGAGAAGTTAGCTTGTCAGGAGGAAGGAGATAACTGTATTTATCTTGATGGAAGGAGTAGGAGTAGGTGCATGAGAAGGGAAAAGAGACCGCTCCTTAAATGGTTAACCAAGCATGGGGCATCCAGCTGGACTTTATCCATCACCCCTGTCAGCTTATTGTCTTGCCTGGATGGCCAGCTGACCATGAGGGCAAGAGGAAACTACAGGGAAGAGGAATGCTTCAGGGAGAATTTTGCTGGTTCATATTCTCAGGTGGTGCCTGCTGTTCAAAGACCACTACCCCCTTCCCCCCCCCCCCAGACCAAATGATACATTGCTGGTATGTGTGTTGTGTTGTTACAGTCGTGACCGACTCTTTGTGACTCCATGTCCCAGGAGTTTTCTTGGCAGGAGTACTGGAGTGGCTTGCCAGTTCCTACTCCAGGCACCTACAGCACCTGGTATTCCCTGGTGGTCACCCATCCAAGTACTAACCAGGGCCGACCCTGCTTAGCTTCCGAAATCAAGCGAGATTGGATATGCTTAGGGCATCTAGGCAGCTCCTACATTGCTGGTATCTCATCATTATTTGAAGCTGAAACATGTTAAAGGTCAGTTCAGACAACCTGAATCAGCATATAGAGGGGCTGGACAAATCCCATATTCTGAACCAAAACTGGTTGCTTAGCAGTGATTTCCATAAGAAATTATGCTGGGGATGGAACAAGTGGATAGACAGAAGGTTCCCCACCCCCACCCCCTTATGCAATACCAGAACCATGAGGGTCGGGAGAGCGAGAACCGACAAAAGACAACATTTCTTCACTCAACATGTTGTTAATCAGTGGAACTCCTTGCCACAGGATGTCATGGTGACATCTGGCCTTGATGCCTTTAAAAGTGACAGATTTTTTTCTGGAGGAAAAGTCCATCTCAGGTTACAAGCCACGAGGGGGAGACGTGTTATCTTCAGGCTTAAAAGGAGGGTACTTCCAAATGCCAGATTCAGGGGAGTGGCCTCAGGAGATCGGTACCTGGTGGTCTCCTGTGCTCCCAGAAGCTTCTGGTGGGGCCATTGTGAGATATAAGAAGCTGGCTAGACGGACCCTTGACCTGATTCAGCAGGGCTGTTCTTGTCTTCTTAATATACCTATCCTTTGGAGAAAGAAAGTCAAAGAAAATGCCTCCTGACAACATGAAACATTTAAAAAACATTATTATTATTATTATTATTATTATTATTATTATTATTATTATTATTATTATTATTATTATTATTATTATTAAAGATGTATCAATATTGAATCCTTTTGCCTTTTGCCCCTTTCCATTTGAGGGGGGGATCAATATAGATGGCCGTCCCAAGTCACAGCTGGTTCTTGTCTGAGGCATCACATTTAAGTCAGGAACTATTCTAGAGAGCAGAGACTGGAATTCTGTTGGCCTTCCTGTAACATAAAGTGATGCCTTTGTAAACTTGTTGGGCATTACTGCCCAGGCAACAGGGAGAGCCCAATACGATTGCACCATCATTTGCACAGCTGTCCGCACAACTGATTGCACAGTGAGCCTACAGAAGTGCTTTGTAAACAGAACTTTTACCTTGTCACGTTTAGAGCTTCTGCTTGAACAACTGGACGTGATACTGCAGTTACGCATAACATAGCGTCCAGTTAGGCAAGCATCACTGCTCCATAGGATTTCAGTCATCGTGTTACTGTTAACAGCCATGATAAATTTCCCTCCAAAAGTCCTCTGGTGTAGCGTGAAAGCAGCTGTGTTTTCATAGGCGCCAACAATTTGACTGATACAATTCTCATTGCTACCGCAGAAGCTGTTAGCACCTAAATGTTCCATTAAAATTTTATAGGCCTTGCTGTCTCCTATATTAACCCTCGTATATCTAAGGAAGGCTTTACCGTGTATAGTGGCCTCCCTAAAGTCAAACCTGTTCGACATCAAAAATGATCCAGCCCCTGAACATTTTCGAACGGGGAGAAATACAAACCGGGGCCACCGAATGGTCCCGCTCACTCCCCAACAGCAGTGCTTCTTCAGCCTGATAATTTATTTATTTATCATTTATTTATTTATTTATTTTTATACCGCCCGCCTTCCTGAAAGAACTCCGGGCGGTTAACAAAAGGGATAAGAAAGATCCCATTACATCAATCACTACAAAAAATAAAAATAAAAAGATAAAGAATTTTAATAATAATAATAATAATAATAATAATAATAATAATAATAATAATAATAATAATAATAATAATAATAATAATAATAAACTAGTGATTGGTAATATAAAATCCAGCGTAGATATCTGTGTGGTAAAATAATAATAATAATAATAATAATAATAATAATAATAATAATAATAATAATAATAATAATAATAATAATAATAATAATAATAATAATCTTTCCCTACTCACCACCGAAAGCAATAACAACCATAACGCATACGTTGATCGCTGTGCTATCAGATCATGTCCTTGGGAATGCCATTATGGGCAACCAGCCAGAAATAATACTCGTGTTCCCACTGGAATTTCACCGTGTCGGCAGACCCAGCGCAGAGGTCATGAAATTTAAAACTCTGGTGTATAAACCCCATGAGGATGTCAGCCGGGCATATCGGGTTGGGGCAAGGGAGAGAGAGGGGTTGAGGAGAGAGGGAAGTGGTGGGGTGTTCATGTTTAAATAGCTTTGCCCATTTACAGTGTCTTGAAATGTTTGCCACTCCCTTTCTTGGATGTGACAAAAGTCCCAAAGGCTATTTAGTCAAACCATTGTGATTGTTTTGGGTCATGGCTTTAGAAGAAATTAGAGACAGGGCTCCTAATCTATGACCATTTCAAGAGGCACAGAGGAAACATGTGTTACTGTTTGTTATTTGGTTCTCATTCGTTTTACTGTGTTCCAGGCCAAACCCACTCTTTGACAGGTTGAGATGACTCTGGTCAACTCAGGCCGCTGGTTTTTAAGATTTCATAAAAGGGCAGCAAACAGTTTGTCATTCACTCTGCGGAACGCAGAATATTCACATGTGTCTAACGAAAATGGCATTTTCCCCTTCCACATTAGCTGCAGCATGAGTGAAATTAAAGTGGTGTGGGGGAAAGTGTGTCCCATATAACAAAACCTTGCCATTTTCATAAAAATGCCTTGTGCAAAATATACTTTTTTGTGCAAAATGCATTTTTTTTAAAAAAAATGCCACCATTTTTCTCCACACCCCAAAAAGTGCAGAAAAAATGCAAACAATGCAGCAAAAGCATTCTCATAACTGCACCGGATGGGGAGAAAACTTTTGGAACTTTTCCTTTGCATCTGTAAGACGAATGCACACTAAGAAGCACATTGATATTTTAATATTTTATTTTCCCTACCTGAGATGAGGAGATGATGTTGAATTTGCTGTCTCGTGTGTAAAAATAATTTCCTGGGCTTTACCTATTACATACCTTGACGTGGGTGAGTGGTGGGGCTCCGTTTGATGTTCTGAAATGTGTGCACAAAATGCCTCACAGGTCAACCCTTGTTGTGTTACAAAGCCCCACAAAACCTGAAGCCCCTAAAACTCGACTCGCGCATAATATCCATTATTCTATATGATTGAGACATACAAAATAATGCAGGGCATGAGTCAAGTGGATAGAGGGACACTCTTCTCCCTCTCACAAAATACCAGAACTAGGGAACATCCACTCAAATTGAAGGTTGGGAGCGTGAGAACAGACAAAAGAAAATGTTTTTTCACCCAGCATGTTGTTAGTCGGTGGAACTCCCTGCCACAGGAGGTGGTGATGGCATCTAGCCTGGATGCCTTCAAAAGGGGATTGGACAGATTCCTGGAGGAGAAGTCCATCCCAGGTTACAAACCATGATGGAGATGTGTAATCTCCAGGCTTAAACCGGGGTACTTCAAGGGCCAGATGCAGGGGCGTGGTATGAAGAGACAGATATCTAGTCTTGTGCGCTCCCAGACATGTTTGGTGGGGCCACTGTGAGATACAGGAAGCTGGACTAGATGGGCCTTTGGCCTGATCCAGCATGGCTCTTCTTATGTCACACTTATGTTCTTATTACAGTAGTGACAATGGTGGCTGAAGGAGGGAGAGAGAGAGAGAGAGAGAGAGAGAGAGAGAGAGAAGGTAAATTGCAAAGTGTGAGCTTGCTAGCCATTGTACCTCTTGTTTGCCCTCTCGCCCTCCCCAATAATTGAAATTGATTATTGCGGTTTTCATGCCTGCGTGTGCATGCGTCAAGTCCCACCCCTTCTCGGCCTTCTAATGAAAAAGCAGTCGTGCTTTTCAATTGCTAAGGTTTGGCCAGGCAAAGTCCAGGGGCAACAATATAAAACCATTAATTGTCAAATGACAATGTTTCTTTAAGAAGCCCTCCTGGTACAGAACAAGGGTCGGATCAAGTTGATTATGGACTCCTGTTCTCATCAATCTTGCTCTCTGCGGGGAGGGAGGCGGGGGGGGTCAGAACAGCTCCAGACTTCTCATCTCATTCCTTGGCTTTTGGTCGAGCTGGGGTGGAAGGCTGTTTCTCAGGCTACTCATTTCTCCAGGAGTGAGGACAGGATGGTGGGAGGAGGAGAGGGAGGGAGGGAGGGCGGGCATGACTGGTGGGTGTGAGAACATTGGGCCCCACTTCCAGCTAAGCCTAATGAAGAGTCGTGTTCATCTTCCCTGGTGAGAGGGGCTTCTAATGCCAAAAAAAAAAAATCCCTTGAGCCAAGCGGATACCGCGGCTGTTACCGAGGGCCAGGCCCTGTCCGGTCCCGCCAGATTATCCCAGAGCAGGGTGTGAGATATCAAAGTTGGAAGAGCCAGGCCATGTCAGCTCTGCTTTGTGAGATTCACTCCCATGAATGCATGAAAGGCTCCCTGTACAAACTGCATTAGACGCGCTCCAAATGTTCATTCCCAATTGGTCACGCTCTGACCCACAGCTGCATTCCCGGGCGGGAGGAGGGAGAGATGCGCCGTGGCTTTGTTCTGCCCAAATCAGGGCTTGGAAACCATGACAGGGCGATCATATTACTGAAATTGTGGAGGGGGGGAGAGTTATCTGGAGAAAAATGATCCTCCCGGGGACTTGAGGGGGTTGTCCCTCCTTGGGAGGACAAAACTCACACATATATATACAGGAAGATGCAGATGTGTGTCCATTGAGGTGAACGGAGCATAAATCATAGGTGCAAAACACGAGATCCCTGCCTAGGCTCTGCAGGGTCCTGGTCCCACTGCATCTCTTTGACATCTGGGATATAGCTATCCTTGCCTTTAATCTCAGTGGTGTGACTCTAAGCAGAGACTTGATGGTAAACTTAAGAGGGAAACTACATTTTCCAGATCGCACGTTCTCTAAAAGCTGCGTCATCCAGCATTCACAGTGCAAATTTCCACCAACAGATTTTATTTATTTATTTACAGTGGTACCTTGTATAAAGGAATTAATTCGTTCCAATTGAAATTATGTTAAGCAAATTTTCCTTTATACGAATTTCCCATAGGAATGCATTGAAAACAGAGTGATCCCATTTTTATGTTGTACCGATTCGCTCCATAGGCGATTATGTTAAGGAAATTTCCCCTATCTCTGGAATTTTTTATGTTGTACAAATTTTATGTTATACAAACCGTTTGTTATACAAGGGTCCACTGTATTTATTTATTTATTTATTTATTTATTTATTTATTTATTTATTTATTTATTTATTTATGCATTTCTGAACTGCCTGATTTCCCAAATAGGGACTCTGGGCAGTTTACACAAAAGCAAATTAATCAATGACTAAAAGCAAACAAAACAATACACAGCTAATATAAAAAATAGACTAAACACATTAAAAATTCAGACCCTGGCAAGAGAAAGGCTAAGGGATGGTAAAAAAAAACACCTGCGCAACATGCAGTATAGCAACGGTCGTTCTGAACCCTCACAACAAAATTCACAGGTGAATCCAGTATGTGAGAGAGAGTGAGAGAAAACTACAGAGAAACCGAGATATAACACAAGGCAACCAAGCAAAAACAAATATATCAATGCAGATTCTGCAGTTTATTTGGAGCATGACATCTGAATATCTTTGAGATAGAATTCAAATGGTTTGAGGCACTGGTTATGCCTCATAGGTACCAGGAAAGCAGCTTTATTCAGGGCCTACTTTCCCTTAGGTAACACCAAAGGAAGTGCTTTAAATCACATTCTGTTGCAAACTAGGGTTTTTGAAAATTCTCTGGTACAGGGCAAGGCTGCACCTATTGGTTATTTGCCTATAATCTGGTCAAGCATCTGAAGGGGAAAACAGGTGGCAGCCTGTAACTGATTGTCAATAATCAATTGAAATGTTTTGGTGCCGGTCTTTGACTCTAATAAATTTAGTTCCATCCTATTCAATCCTAGCAGCAAAATTAGAAGGAAGTGGAAAATGTTGAAGAAGATTAAAAGAAAATATTGTCCATAAAGCAACATATGAACAAACCAAACCAAACCAAACAAACTTTATTACGGTCAGTGACCAGCAATAAACATATGAACATCCACCCATAGATTTTAAGAAAGGAGAAAAACTTGGTTTGGTTTAGATATAAGATATTCAGCCTTTTATGTTAGTCTAATATTGGAGAGGGGAAAAAGATGGCAAACACAATTATCTCCACTTTACATTTTGCTGTCATTTTTGATTAAATATACTTTGGTGGGTAATCTGGCGGTCCTCTGAACTTCAGATTATGGTCAAACCAACTTCAAAGCACAGTTTAAGAAACTGACTTTTCACTAACCATAGTCTGGACTAGAGATGGGCACGAATCAAAAAAATGATGTTTAGTTTGTCGTTTGTCGTTTGGAGGGTCCGTTTCGGTTTGTTTCCTTTTTTGTGAATTTTTGCAAAAAATTCGTTTTCATGTTCGTTCGTTTCATTACCATTTCGTTACCATTTATTTCAATTTTTTGTGATATTTTTAGCATTTAAAGCAGTTCACTGTATTCCAGTAACGGAAACGAAACGCACGACAAAATTTCCGGTGTTTCTGTTCGTTTCATTTCATTTTGGAGACAAAATTTGTTTGTTGTTTCGTTGCGTAATGAAACAAAAAATGAAAACGGAAACAAAAAATTGTTCGTTTCGTGCCCATCTCTAGTCTGGACAAAACTCTGAAAGGCAGAATTTTATTAGTGTTTACATAAGGTCTGAATAATTTACCAGTTTTTTGCAACTCTTTCACAAAGGGCCAGAGTGCATCTCAGTTGCAAGTTGGGTCATATGTCCAACCCAGTCACCATAAATTCACCTTGGCACCCCAATAATTAACCACAGTTGACTGCAGTGAGTTACATGAACTTACATTAATACCAATAGCATTTAAAGAGCTTTAATCTGAAATGGAACTTTTCCAAAATCTTCCTTGTGACGACAGTGGAAGGGAAAAGTCGAGAGAAGTGTATAGGCCTGAAATGAAACCAAACTTGGTTCTTCTTGTAAAGGTTATTTGTTATTTAACCTGTGTGTGTGTGTGTGTGTGTGTGTGTGTGTGTGTGTGTGTGTGTGTGTGTGTGTGTGTGTGTGTGTGTTGTGTCTACAGTCATGACTGACTCTTCGTGACCCCATGTCCATGGAGTTTTTCTTGGCAGGAATACTGAAGTGGTTTGCCAGTTCCTACTCCAGGCACCTACAGCACCTGGTATTCCCTGGTGGTCTCCCATCCAAGTACTAACCATGGCCAACCCTGCTTAGCTTCCGAAATCAGGCGAGATTGCATGTGCTTAGGGCATCTAGGCAGCATTTAACCTGGTAATGAGATCTAAATGGAGCTCATGGGTAGGGTCCTTCCTAAGGCTAACAGTGAATAGCGATGTACATTCTGACAGACAATAATGTATCACTGCAGCCCACTACTTCCATGTTCCCAAGCACAGTCCAAAACTGTGCCAACTGTTGCACTACAGATCAATTCTAGCTGTTTTCATCCCCTGGTCTTTTGTAAAACTGATGGGCTCCGTTCATCCACTCTGAACCAAGTCAGCTCCCAAACACTTTCCATTACGACTTTGATAGTTCACAACAATATCTTGTTCCTAGGAAGATCCACCAGCATCTGGCTACTATGATGGTTTTGGTTTTAGTTACAACGTTGCATGCTGTCTACTGGGAGTGACTTTTCTGAGCTGGGTTAATTTTCTGTATATCCAGCACTAACCAATTGTTCCTTCCAGTTTTTGGAATTCAAAGAGAGTCCCGCTTCTCTAACTGAGTGTTGTATCTTTTTATTTAATCAGTTGGTGATAGATGTTTGTTGCTGTTGATCTGTTTGGTTCACTGCTAGTATGTCTGCAGTAAAGGAAGTAGTATACAGAAGTCTTTAATTCAACCAATCGTAAGTAAAGAAACATTTTTATACTTTCTTCCACAATTGTTCAGAGTGAGTTATTGAGACTTTAAGTGCTAGTTAATGAGAAATTGGGGGAATCTGGGGAATCTCAAATTATTCTGCCTGTGAATCCTACACTTCTACTGTGTAGCAGAAAGAGAATTTTACTAAACATTCAAGGCTCTACAAAAAAGGGTTTTAGCTAATCTCAGAGAGGCAAAGAAGACTGAAGGAGCTGGCAAAGATAACCCTGTGCTTGTCAATCAAAAAGCCTCAGTTCTTCAAATCTACAAACCTTCCTCCACTGTAGTCTGTCATTTTTGCTGTTGGCTGGGCTTTGTTCAATAAGAACAGCCAGCTGAACCTGAACAATGCAGAGTTTAGGTATCCAATTGTACACAGAATTCCCTTTGGGAAACAAAGCATCAGACATGCCACAGACTTTAAGGAAATGCAGTTTGATTTGAATGAACGAAGCATTTATGGGCAAACTTTCATTTGCAAGCTCTTAAATGCAGCCAAAACTGAATTTAGAACCATATCTTATTCACCTCTGATTTTACACCTGTGTAGATCCATGCCCCTAAATCATTATTTACTTATTTCAAATATTTATACCCTGCCTTTCTCAATAATTCCTATTGAGCTAGATGTCTTCCAAATGTCAGGATATCTGTGTCTAAACCTGTATTAATAATATTCCTTGGGTTAGACTCTTATTTCATTTTTGTGCCAATGTAAATCAATCGGCATAAATCTAGATGATATAAATGACCACAAACTAAGACGTCAGCATAAGCACCTGTCACTACACACCACAGAGGTGCCTGCAGGGCTTTCGGACTCATGCCAAAATGACTTGGCGGCTTTGTGTATTACACACCTGGACTGCAGTGCCATTTCCTTTTTTTTTTTGCCTCAGGCAGCAAAATATATTGGATCAACCCTGTTTACCTGCAGATCTAGAAATAGTTACTATACTTTACATAGAACACAATACATGTCAAGATGCTAAATGAGACTGTCGACCTGTTCCGCTTCCTTCCTTTCTAGTCTGCCATCCAACTGTTGGCGGGCCATTTCTTGGCCTCTGCTTCCTCTTTGGCAGTTACTTCACATCCCGTTCGTCCCTCCTTGCTGTCCCTCATGGGACCGGTACCAAAAAAAACTTACTTCACGTCCATAATGTGACAGCAAAAAGTTGTCTCGACCACACCCCCGGAACCAGGAACAGAGCGTAACAAGCTGTACCTGCCCCTGGGCTGGGGAATTCTTTTGTCTCTGTTCCTGTTCCGGGACAAGGTTCCCGTGAGGTAACAACTGTCACACAACGAAGGCAACCTTCCGCTCGTGAACTTGCGTCCGTGCATTTCTCTGTACTTTTGAGTGCTGTGGATCAACATTTCGATTAGATGAAGCACAGGGGTGTGGTGCGCCCTTTATTCCCCCCCCCAAAAAAAAGCAGATCTTGTCACGAAACAAGACCGTGAAGTAACACTTGTCACGAGACAAGTTATCACGACCGTAAGTAAATGGAAACAGGGACTGAACAGAAACAAAACCACGTGATTGCGAATGACACTGTCACGGTACAAACATAATCATTGGAGAAGGTATGATGTGAAGTAACCGCCTTTGTGTGGTTATGTATCTTTGAATCTGACTTGGACAAGGGCAGACCCAGACCCAGGACACAGGTGTTTTGTATTTGTTCCAGGTGGATCAAATGGGTTAGGGAATTGCAATCTGCTCAGTTGAAAAAGGCTCTTTGTGGTGCCAACTGAGCAGGCATTAGAAGAGTCATCAAGGAAGATGGAAATGGATACTCTGACTTTTGTGGTCCTGCTGGTAATTTCTAGGGTAATGAATCAAACCAGAGTCCAAGGGGAAAGTAAGCTGGTGGGCAGAGGTGGTGATGTCTGTACACCATGTGAGCTGGGTTCCCAGGGCAAGTTTGCTTCCTTCTGTATTTGTTGGATGCCTTGATATTTAAACTGCACCTTGTCACGGACGATTCTGTAGCTTTGAATCTCGGCAAGCCCCAAGAAGACGCTTTGGTTGATTCTGAAATGTCCGTATGCCATAAAGAATTTAAGAGGGTGTAAATCAACCTGAATTGCTCAATGTAGGTATTTGTACATGTTTAGCTTAAGCCCCCAGAAAGGTAAAACAAAAGCAAGATAGAATCTAATAAGGATTATTTGCTCATTCAATGAACTGCTTTCCAGATGTCTGTGGAGATTCTCAGTCATCCAGGTGAAGTTATCTGGAAGTTACAGTAAATCATGGCAACTGGGCTTCTTTTCTTGTGAGATCGAAATGTGTGGATCTCACAAGAACAGAAGTCCAGTTGCCTTCCAGATAGAAAAACCGAATCAGCTGGTTGATTAGAATACTGAAACTCATGATCATACTCTATGATAATTTGTGACTTTTGAAAGCTTCATCTCACCATCTTCAGCACCCAGCTATTAATTTGTTGCAACAACAGCCAAGGATGGAATGTTGACATGTTGATTAATCTTGGCTCCTTCAACAAGGAACCTGGCTTGTTTAAATGATGGGAAAGCTATTCTTTATGCTACTAAAATTCCACCCTGCCTGGTCTGATTTGAGAAGCTGGGGGTGGGGGCAAGGCTGGTTAGTACTTCGATGGGAGGTCGCCAAGAAATACTAAGAGTCAAGAGTTGTCACATATGGCAAGTTTTGTTTAGAAAGTAGCCCAATGCTAATCTGTATCCAAGGCCCATAGACGTAGTTACGCATTTAGGTTTTTTAACTCTTCAGTTTTGCATTTCTCAAATGGAACTAAAATAGATGCTTCCCATTATTTTAAAAAACACACAAATCATAATGGTACAAACTGTTGTAAAAAGCATAAGGTAAAAGGCACAGGCCCTCCCCGCACATGTGTGCTAGTCGTATCCGACTCTAGGGGCGGTGCTGACCTCCATATTCAAGCCGAAGAGCCAGTCTTGTGAAAGTTCATGGCCACGTGGCCAGCATGGCTGCAAGGAAACAGTTTTACCTTCTCGCTTTGTACTCACTTTATTTACTTGCATTTACATGGTTTCAAACTGCTAAGTTGGCAGGATCCGGGGTTATCAGCGGGAGCTCGCTCCGCTGCATGGCACCCGGGATTCGAACCGCTGAGCTGACAAGTTTGCAGCCAACAGTTTCCGGAGCCTTAGTCCACTGAGCCACCATGCCCCATTGGTACAAAGCATACTGTCTTCCAATTTGCTTGGTTTTTTTCTTTTCTTCCGCACCTGCTTCAATAGAGCAGGAAACAGAAGCAAGTCACAACAGTGCAAGCCAGCACTTGAACCATGTGATATTCCTCCTCCACCATTTTCAACACCACCACACAATGCATGATGTTGCCTTAAGCTGCAGCCAGGGTATCACACAGCTCTACTGTGACTTTTGTGGAAAGGAATTAATTAAAAGTAACTACTTATTTCAAAAGTAATGACTTCCAGGTTTGGGGCAAAGGCATGTTCTTAAAAACAATGAGGTCCTTTCTTGCACAATGCCCTGATCCCATCAGAGCAGCAAACCAGTTGGAGTGACCTACCTTGTGAGGAGTGGAGAAAGAGGGAGGCTGGGGTTCTTTTTCTCCTTTTTTCCCTTTGGAAACTTGAAAGGGAAGCTAAAGGCTCCAATCAGTAATGGAAAACAAATGGGCACAGGTCAGAATAAATTAGAATATCCTCTGAAACGAAAACCAGGTCCCATTACTTTTAGTTCTGCAATGGAGGTGCAGACTGATTTCAGTTCTATCCAGCTTAAAAGGATTGAACATGAAAGGTAGGAATTAAAGAAAGACTCACACTTTCTTTTCTTTTCTTTCCTTTTCTTTCCTTTTTTTTTGGAGGGGGATATCCGACTGCAAATAATCAATACAGATTATCAATACAATCAATCAATACAACTCAGGGGTGGAACTCATTGCTGGCCAGCATTCAATGTTAAACACTCAGACAAAAAAAGCAAGCCAAAAATGTATCAGAGGTGTCTGTCTGTCTGTCTGTCTGTCTGTCTGTCTGTCTGTCTGTCTGTCTGTCTGTCTGTCTGTCTGTCTGTCTGTTTATAGAGTATATTTCCACCCCACCTTTCACCTTGGAAAAGGACCCAAGGCGGCTTACAGTAATGAGGAATCATATACAATCCAGTACAATTAAGACATGTTCAAGCATTGAGAACTTGTCTCCAGAATGGATCCTCTTGCTTTCATACAATTTTCACATGAAATCTTTCCGAAATCACCATTCTCATTCATGTCCAAATACTACAGAACAACCATGGGCCCTCCAGTGCATGGCTGTGCTGTGGCACAAAAATCTATTTAAAGATAGACATGAATTCTTCACATTTCCATGAAATAAAAAGAAAAAAAATTTGCTAAGTTTCTAAATCATTCCGTAATGATTTAGATTTCCATTGCATGATGTATAACAAACAAAAGGTTAAATGCTGAGATCCTAAGGCTAATTAGTAGAAGGAATGGTCCCACATTTGAAAAGAGGAGGTGGACAAAGTTTGACCCTCCAAATGTTGTTGGACTAAGAAACCCAGTGTTCCTCATCACTGACTATAAAGCAGATGGGAATTGTAGTCCAGCACAATCTGGAGGGACATGGTTTGCTTACCCCTTACTTTGGGCCATGCCTACCTTGGGTTCTTTGTGAAGGTCTATTCGGAACAGCCGTGTGTCCTTCCGTACATGGCACAACATCCCACTCGGAGGCCTGTTCAGTTCAAACCCTCTCCAAAGGGGCAGACCCAAGGATGGGGGAGCATGGGCTTTAGAGTTTCCTGTAGCAGGTGGCATCAGGGTCACAGGTCCTCTGATCACCACCAGGGTGAGAATTTTTTTTCTTTCTGTTGCTTTTGCTGATTTGTATTCGAAATCAGCATAATTATCTGCTGCTCTTTATAATGTGCAAAGCTCTAGTTATGACTCTGATTTGAAAACAAATAAGCCGCTACTTGTAGGTTGACATTCCGTTTCTTTTTTCAAGCACTCCCCCTCCCTCAATCACTATTATTTGTAAGATGGCTCTGTGTTGTGGTCTGTCAAGCCACTTTCTGATTATGGTGACCCTCCAAATTAATGACCTCCAAAATGGCCAACTATTGACTTCCCTGCTGAGTTCTTACAAACCAAAGGTCATGGTTTTGTTTATTGACCAATTCATTTCTTTTTAGCTACTGTCTTCCACATTTGTCTCTTTCAGTGATTCATGGTTTATTGTGTCATGTCCAAAGCAAAACAGTCTTAGTTTAGTCGTTTTAGCTTTTAATGAGAGTTCAGGGACCATTTGATCTAGTACTCACTTACTGTATATACTCGAGTATAGGTCGACCCGAGTATAAGTCGGGGGCCCTAATTTAAACCCAAAAAACGGGTAAAATTTATTGACTCAAGTATAAGCCTAGGGTGGGAAATGCAGCAGGGCCTGGCAACTCCTCCTTTGTGAGCTGGGTGTGTGTGTGATGTTTAAAATGACTTTTAGCCACCAAGGCAAATGCTTGAGTTGGTGGCTAAAAATCATTTTAAACATGGGGGGGGTCAGGAGAAGTGGCGCACAATGTTTAAAATGACTTTTAGCTACCAACCCAAACTTGCCTAAGTGGCTAAAAGTATTGACCCGAATATAAGCCGAGGACCCCTTTTTTCAGCCCAAAATTAGGGCTGAAAAACTAGACTTATATTCGAGTATATACAGTATATGTCTTTCTGGCAGCCCATATTTCTGGAGCTCAGTTTTCTTCATGTAAGCTTTCTTCATTGTCCATCTTCCCCATCCATATAGAGCAACTGGGAACACCATAATGTCTCAAACAAAGTACTGAAACTCTTTAACCAGTTTGATTTCTTTGTCAAAATGAAATTATTTTAACCTTTTATAGTTTTTGTCATCTTAAGATTCAACTGTAATCCTGCTTTTGCCTTTTACTTCGTTAGCCTTCTTCAGTAGTCATTTCTTCAGTAGTCATTGCGGATCATTTATATTTTCTGCAAATAATACAACACATACTCGACACACACAAAAATCATTCTCAATTTATCATTCATTCATTGTCTCAGGTTTGGATGACAATTTCATTCCTAGTTTACCCTGCTTCCAACGATTATTTCCCTCTTGAGGGTGCATTCGTGTTTTGTTTTGTTTCTAAACTTTTTGGCCAAGAGTTAATCTACTCCTATCTTAAATCAAGGAACTGTTTCTTCTTATGACTTCCTGAGGTCCTGCAATTCTTACCTCCATGTGAATAGCCGTGGCCATTTCCATTTTATTTCAGGCTGAAAAACAAAAATCTAAGAAGTGCAGTATTGCTAATTGTTATAAGTTTTTTTAAAAGATGACGATTCATACCATTGTCTTTAGTTTTTTCAGAGTACTACTAATGCTTCAACATTGGATTCTGAAGAGTTCTCCTAAGCAGAATGATATATTCAGGCTGTTTTGCCTCTCATGGAGTCAAAAAATCTGAATGTGGCATCTGGAATGATCAGGCAGGACATTCCTTTTGCTTTTAACTCTTATATAGCATTCTGTGATTCTAGATTTTATCCTGAGGTGGACACAGTATTTTTCTGTGTATAAAACTATATTTTTGTCTAAAATTGTTAGACTAAATATTGAGGGTCATCTGATACACAGAAGTAAGCCGAGGAGAGAATGACATGGTTGAGAAACTGTAATATTGGGTTGGAAAAGTGCAGGTTGTCTTATACATGGGAGTGTCTTGTAGACAGAACTACGTGATACTGTACAGCATTTTACCATCATGATAGCTTTAATATGCTTAGATGCCCCACTTTTCTCTTCAATTAATGTTTTCCACATCCCGGGTGAAATTTTTCCCTGATTCTCTGTGAAATTGCTGTTCAATCTCCTATTGATGTAAACAAGAACTTTGCATTCAACACAAATAGCAGGTTTCAGCTAGCTCCCTTGGCCTGGAACTAAAGATTAAAGACATCCCTAGACAGCAAGGAAATCTTTCTGGATCAGGGCTCTAAGGCTATGCTTTCTTTTCTTTTCTTTTCTTTTCTTTTCTTTTCTTTTCTTTTCTTTTGTTTTGATGGTTCTTTTTTGTTTTAAAATAAATTGTGTGAGTGGTATCATATCTACGGTCACTGTTTCTAGTCTCTCTCAATGCCAGTCTGCAGAGACAAGTCACACCTTGTTGTGACTTCGTAGGGAACATTATTCTGATTCAGCTGAAAGCTAAACTCAGGGCTTAGCTGGATGGCTCAGATGGAGCAGGCAGGTGCAGGCTAGATAAGGTCGCTTAAGGTCAGGTAGAGCTCCGGCATGTCGTTTGGGGCAAGCCTTGCATCTGGTTGGCACCACCACCCCCAGCAACCCTTCCTTAAGGAACAAAACAAAACAAAACCCATTTCCTTGCCCACCTCTTGTCTCAACCTCCTTCTGGAAGGAAGCTTTTATTTTTAAAATTATTTTTTTAAATAATACCCTGCATTTCCTTAGCCCTAATAGGCTGAAGGGGGAAAATTGGTTGCTTCCCACTGTCCCTCCAGAGGAGTCTTGGGAGGAAGCAATGAGGGTAGGTTGGTTGGTTTGCAGCTGAGGAAGATTTGAATTTCCCAGTATCATTAAGTCACTAAGCTAAACAATATTCAGAAATGCAATATTTTACTGGCCTACTTGGCTAGCAGGAACCAGCAAGAGTTTGTCAGCCTTATGTTCACATGGTTACATTCTTCACTGATTAAGAAACCATGCTAATGCAAAGATTCTTCACCTGTGGCTCATCAATGGGCTTCAGGAGATCTGTGAGGGGAAAGGGGTGTGTGTGCGTGCATGAATACACATGCTTTTTAAAGGAAGGGGTCCTGAGATTTGCAAAGGAGCTGTGACACCGCCTCCAAAAATGCACAATGCAAATAGCTTAAATAATTCCACCTGCCAAGAGCTGGGTTCAACTAGATCAGGCTGCCGATCCCAGTCCGCAGGGCCATTACCCATGTGGGCTGCAAATAAGACACTGCAAATAAGAAATAAGTAAATGTTAATAGTCATGAACTGAAACAAAATACCCCATTATTTATAAACAGCCCACAGTGGCCATGGTGACCAGATGGGTGATATAAAAGTCCCATCCATCCATCCATCCATCCATTCATCCATCCATCCATCTATCAGCATTTGCTATAGCTTTTTTCCTACTATGGGAAGAACCATGTTTCTTCCTGTCTGCCTAGAGGCTGTTAATGGTGAGGAACCCATTAGAAACAGAGGCACCAGCCCCCATCAGCCACAGACACCTGCAGTCACGTGGCTCAGTACACAGAACTTTAAATCCAGCCTTTGAAGAGCAAAACCTCTTGGGTACCTTTGGGTAGTGGGCGGCATATAAGTTGTAGAAATAAATAAAATAAATAAATAAACAAATAAATAAAATAAAACACCATCACTGAGAGGATGAATCTGTTTCCCTTTCTTCCACAATTAAAATACTAATTGCAGCATCTGATAAACTTTGTTTGTAAAGGAAATTCACACCTGGCTGCACCATATGGGAAAGCAGGAGGCTACTCTACATCTGTAAAAGTCAAATATTGACCGAGTGAACGGGAGAGCCTTGACTTGTGTAGACATGCAAAGGAACAAACACTGTGGGAGAGAGATATCTGTGAAGATTCTCAGTCATCCAGGTGAGTTTATCTGGGAGTTGAGTCATGGCTACTGGACTTCTTTTTTCTTGAGAGAGAGAAATGTTTCACTGCTCATCCAAACAGCTTCATCAGTGGGAGAGAGTGGTATCAGGCTGTACATTCATAACTTACAGTTCCCTTCTAGGTCTAGTGATGTGACAATTTTACAATAAAATTGGTGGAGTAAATTGTCCCCGAATTTGGGGTGGATATTGGTTCATCAAATTTCCAAGAACAAAATTTAACCAAGGTATTATACAAATCTTGCACTCTCATGAAAAGGCCCCTCTGGGAGCTCCCCATCTCCGGGGCCCACTTTGTGTGAGAGACCCGAAGAAACAAGCTGTCCGTCAGCCCTTCTGAACCATGAAGTGGCTTGTCCCCTGATGTTAATTTGGTTAGGTCCCAGCCAAAGGGCGTAACTTGTATCAATGCCAGGGCTTAATAAGTAACTCATTTGAATCCATGCAAAGTACCAGGGAGCATGGAGACATGCTAATTAAAGTGACTGCTGTTCTTTAATTAAGCAGTAATTCCCCTGCAAAAGGGCAATTCTCATGCAAATGGGCCCCACTTAAGTGATGTAAATGCTTTGGGTGATATCAGAGCCTCTTTCTTTACCAAGAAGGAGGTGGACATTAATCCAGCATGCATGTACTGCTATTAAGCAAGCAGATAAAAGTTATTCATTTATTGAGCCATTGGGATCGGCAAGGCTTTGTGAGGGAACAATGGCACTCAGCCACAGGGCTCTGCTGACAATAATATATTTATGAATAATCCCACCTCTCTAAGAGAAGCCTATTCAGAACTCTCTTCAAGTTTTAAGGGCATTCAAGAGTCTGAAGTCTGCCAGCAACACCATACAAGTGTTGTTATATCTCTCTGTATGCACTGGGGCTGGGAGAGAGACTCCATCTGGGGAGAATTTCAAGAGCAGGAGGGTAACATGTGCCCTTAGTTAGATGGACGGTGTTGACATGTTGGTCCTAGAAGGTCTGATGGAGTCCATCAGGAGACTCTCCAGCATACGTTCTCTTGAAAGGAGTGGCGTTTGGACAGGAGTACACTGACTCTTCTACAATTCCTTTCAGGGTGATTTGATGTACGAAGGACTTTCTGAACGGATTGTGTCCAAAGTAGGCTATAAGTTAATGCTACATTGTTTGGACAGACCACTGCTAGTCAGCTGGTTCATCAGTTTTGCCGGCAATGTATGTAGAAGAATTGTCCCATATTTAAGGACAATTTACTCAACTGTCTTCTGGGGTATGCTTAGGACAGTGTTGGCGAACCTATGGCACGGGTGCCAACGGTGGCACCTGGAGTTCTTTCTGTGGGCACCCGACATCGCCCCTTCACAGCCACCTGTATTCAGGTTTAATTGCTGTGTTGGCTCTTTGCAAACAATTAGTGGATTCTGAATCGCAGTTTGGGCACTCAGTTCCTAAAAGGTTTGCCATCGCTGGCTTAGGATGTTCAAATGCCCTGCTTTCCAGAGAAAAAAATTCTCACAAATAGGGTTGCCAGGTATCAGGATGTTGGCTGAAGGCTCAGGAAAATTCAGGAACACACATTCCTAGGGGTGAAGCACCAGGGGAGGCAAAATTTTGATATCTCTGTGTGAAGTGGGTTTTGCACCCAGGTTCCCACCTCTGTGCATTACAACTAGCCCAGTACTTACCTGCCCAGTTTTGGAAGCATTGGGGACACTACATCCCAATTAGTTCTGGGACTCATCCATTACTCCCAGGACAAGACAGCTGTGTGCCTTATTTGCGCAGCCAGACATTTTGACACAAATGTCTTGGACTCGGGTGACAGCAGCAAGATAACTGGGGGAAACCTCAAAGTTGCTCAAGAGTCCATCTGAAAAAGTAAAACAACTTTGGCATGTGAACTGTCACACATCAGCAACCTGGGATAAAAAAAACTGGCTCACAATGTTAGTGAGGTTTTGTGCTAAACATCAGCACCAGCATGGCAGGTGGCTGGGGAGTCCTTAGAAGTCCCATCCTTCAAAGATGGCTCAGGAGCAAGCAAATTTGGCTTTGGTGGCTTGCCATTTTTAACCGTGGAAACTCGGCTCTCTGGCTGGTGATGGATTTGGGTCTGCCTGGAGACTAGAAACCTCATGAGAGAGAGAGAATACCAGGCCTGACGAGAGACTCCTGCATGTCTGAGTGGCAGCCTTTGAAATGCATTGATTTTTGTCTCCGGCAGCTTTGATCAGATTGTCAACATGGGGCCTGACAAAGACTGGTTGTAATGACAAGAGAATGATGAAAAGAAGTTATCTTCTCTAGAGGAGAAGCTAAACAGAGCTGCAGCATTTTTTTTCTCCTCCCATTATGTGGACTTTCAAATAAATGACTAGGTAACATGGCAGAATTCAGTTGCTGTTCATCTGTACCCGCCATCATGAAGAGAAGGCACTAACCCCCATGATTTATATTCCTTCCTTGAGCAAGGGGCTGGATTTAATGGCCATATGGGCCCGCTCTAACTTTGTGATTCTAATTTCTATGACTCTGTGACTGTTCACAGCATGCTTAATGGGCTGCCAGAATTACTTTTCTGACATATATTTTAGAGGTAGAAGTTGAGACCTTTCTCTTCCTTTGGGAATATTCCACAGAATTCAATAAACCTTTTGCTCTGGGTCCAATTTTACTGTCTTAAAAATATAAACCATAAAAAATGGAATGACTGGATGCCAACAAGTACATTGAAGCTCTCCTCTCTAGGATGCAGCAATGCATCAGTCACACCTTGGCACAGGTCAGGACATTGTATGTGATGAGTCTAAGGTAAGCACGTGCATGTCCTCAGAAAAGGGGAAAAGGACACTGATTTGCATACAACTCCTTTAAAATTTCACATGTTTGCATATGTGCTCAAATGCGAAATTATAAACGATTTCTATAATTTTAATAGAAACATGGTACATGTCACCTCAGCAGGGCAGACTGTAACCTGGAGACTCCTGTTCACTCTGTTGTCCAGGCATTGTTCCCTGTGAATAGATAATTTTAAGGTCCCTAAAGCCCATTCTTATGGCTCTTCATCTTTAAATCAAGCTTCAACTGGACAGTGTTGGAAGCAGAGGACTATCCTTTATAAAACAGGCATAGGATCAATGTTTGCAAGCTTTCAGCCAAAGTAGCAATTGGTCATCAGGGAAATTTAGTCCTACCAGCATTTATTTATTTATTTGTTGGCCTTGTGGCCTTTTTGGTTATCAGGTTACAATGCTAGAAAGCATCATAAGCAACAGAATTCCTATGACCAGGTCTAAGATGAGATCTAAGCCGGAACTAGGGAAGGGTGAATCTCCTGGTTTTCACCTACAACTTTCCAATGGTGAGAGTTGGTGGAGTTACACTCCCACCCAACATTTGCCCAGCCCAGCAGTTCAAAACACCTGTTCACCTCTGTCTGGCCTTGCCCCCACCCACCTTCTTGTCATTACTGCTTAGTGTATTCTGTGGCTCACTAAAACTGTACAGTTGCCACATATACAACTTTTCCCCAATTGTACATTGCCATTGTTCTCTTCCTTTTTATTGAATACATTATTCTAATGCCTGCCTGACAGCCTGCCTGCTCCCCTCCGCTCCACCAGTTCCTGTTCTTACATCAAGTGCCTGATTTCCTTCTGACCCATTTAGGTACAGTGGTACCTCTTAAGACAAATGCCTAATAAGACAAAAAATTCATAGGAAAGAAAAAATTCTGGGTATAGGCATGACAAAAAATTCCCTATGGGATGCTTCACAAGACCAAAAAAAAAAAGTTCCGCTTGTACCGGGGGGGGAAGGTTTTTTTTTTTTGCTTTATTCAAGCCTCTGGAACATATTAATGTGTTCCCAATGCATTCCTATGGAAAAACCACATTTCGTAAGACAACATTTTCGTAAAACGAAGCAATCCATAGCCTCCCGAACAGATTAATCCATTTTCAATGCATTCTTATAGGATGCCGTGTTTCGTAAGACAAAATTTTCTTAAAACAAATTGACCCCTAGAACAAATTAAGTTTGTTTTAAGGGGTACCACTATATCTTTTTGTTGCTGTGATCTCTCTTACTAGCAGAGACGGTAAACCACCTCATCCCTGCCACCACCTGCTCCTTAAGCCTACGAAGATTCCTTAAGCGATCACACCAACAGGGGTGTATCTGACCCCCATCCAGGGATAGAAATAATGCATGGCGCAGTCATGAAATCATGTGATCAACTTGGGGGGTTGCATGCTGCCTCAGAGCTCCCCTGATAATCTATGCATTCAGCAGTTTTTGTAGCAGGTTCTGTGCAGATACCTATATCAGCACAGCCCCTGCTGATAGGAGATGTTCTGTCCATGCAGAATCCTTTCCATATCTACCAATACAGAATTTGGAAGATAGTAGGTAGGTACATAGTAAGTAGACAATTCAGAATGGGGAATTCTGGGTGTTGTAGCTTAGGAAGTACTGGTAATTATCCCAAGTCCGGCATGGTGAGATGGGCTGTAATATCTGATATTTTTGAACATTTAAAGAACTACTGTTTTGGGCAATCTGGATCTGTAGGATGTTGCCATGGCTCTTATTCCACATTTTGTTTCCAAGATCAGCTTTTCTTTGAATGGTTTCTTTATCCTGTTTATTTGACTTTCAGACCACCAAGAATAATTATCTTCATTGGGCATTTAGCATTTATTAAGAAATATCTTTTGTAAAAATCCTTAAACTCATCATTGTGATGAAATGTGCCTGATTTTATGGGGCTTTAAAATGCCTCTTAGCTGTATAAGCAAAAATGGGAATAACAGGCAGTAGAATCTTGGAGTAATCCCAAATGGTAAGAGAACCAATGTACTATCTGAAGCAGAAAACAAAAATAGAGGCGTGAAGCCATTGGCTTATTTTATGGTTTATTTTATTCTTGGCCTACGAAATCCTTTCATGGTAAAAAAAAGCAAAAATCTAAAACTAAAAAAAAAAAAAACCCTTAAAACAGCAGTTGCTATTTATATAGCCGAGCCCAGAGTAAACAGTCTCTGATGGAGTAGTCTCCATTCACAACACGGCAGCCATTTTCTTGGGATTTGTGCCACTTCCTGTTTCCATAGAAACAGCTTTGCCTTGTTTTGGTCTTATCAGTTCCCTGAGTGTCTAGACCATAAAGAATTTTAGCAAATTGAACTGTCCCAAATAATACAAGATATGCCAGCCAAGAGCCAAAGATGTCTCGCCACAAATCTACATATCCTAATGAAGTCTCAAATACAGTATTTTTTGTGAACATCTCTGCAATCTTATCTTGACAAGAGTGTTTGCTTTGGAACTACGCCCTCCATAGCCACAGGGAGACATGTGGCAAACTCTTGTTATGTTGGCATGTTTTATACGGTATAATAGAATTTCCTGTCTGACATGTACACAGTTCTAACAGATTTTTGAAGAAAATATCTCATGCAGTCCTCCATATTTTCAAATTTAGGGACTGGAAGGTTTGAACTAGTTAATAACTCCATTGACCGCACCACCACCTTTTTTGGTGGATTACAAAAGTATTATTTCGGCCAGAAATACAGTCTCTTGGGCCGTTAAGGGACACCATTATCCTCTTGGCTGCTGATATTGCTAGTTCTTGCTTTGTTTTGTACCACAGAAGGTGAGTAATGAAACAGCTGGCTAATGAAGCCAAGTGGTGTTCCAAGAAGACTGCTGTAAATATTATGTCTTAAGATCACAGACAACTAAGTTAAACAGCACACTTTGCTCTTCATCCTTCCTTGGACATCAGCCCTAGAAAAACAAAGCAAACTGAAGTTCTTAAAGATGAGAGGTCAGTCTTTTACAGGTTGTTATTTATCTTTTACACTGATGAATGAGCCAACAGACTCACTGTGAAAGCGATCCAAAATACTCAGATTAACTGCCAATTCCCTTTGATTCAGTGGATCTTCTCCAGATGGAACTGTCGGGAGTGCAAATGGTTCCCTGCCCTTCCATTGGAGAACCTCTGCCAACCAGTGTTGATTTTCTTAGAAGAAGAAAATCAACTTTATTCTGATTCCTTATTCTGATACCACTGAATCAGAATAAGGTGGCTTCCTACACAGAGACCCTATACACATGTGCTTTGTAAATTGGAAAAACCCATTCACAGGTTACGTCCAAAATACAGAGGTGGGTGGTACCAGCCAGGGTTTCCCCTTTCATGGGTTAATTGTGATGTGATCTAGGGGGTGTTAAAACTGATGAATACCAAACATTGTTTTTCTTTGCAAATAAGACCAAGTGAATTCCTAATTCTTAACAAACAAAACAAAGCAAAGCAAAAATCCCATGTAGCATTCTCTCTCAGCCCCCTGTAGACATGATGGTAGGAAGATGTCTCAAAATTATAATTTTACCTTTCTAATTTAGAGAACATTTTATTTATAGAACCAAACAAGGTAAAATGTATGTGCAGTGTGAGTCATTGGCTTGCTTGATAACTTTTGCACTTTCAGGCACGGCGGCCCTCTGAATGATGAAAATGTTTTGCTAACAAGATCTGGCAATGTTTTCCTTCAGTCTGCGTCCCACTTCCAAAGGCAGTCTGTGGATTGGCACAAAGAGTGCAAAACTGGCAGGGCTCCCCCCCGCCCCGCCCCCTTTTTGAGATCATATCTTGAGCATGCTGAAACACAAAGCATTTATTCTATAGCAACTGAATACGATATTGTTAGCTGTCCAAGTCTTCAAACAGCAGTAGATTCTGTTTTTTTCTCTTTCCACACTGGATATTAAATTCAGGGCACACACAAACACACCACACACACACACATCGTCTTTCCAAACATCTTAATGTTTGCACTACAGTACTTATGATTTTAACGTTTGGCACAGAACATCACAAAGGCATTTTAAAACAAAGCTGAGAATGTGAGAAGTGGAGGTGGAAAAAATTATAATAACCGACAGCACAATGCAATTTGTTATTTCTCTGGAGAAAGCTCTGTTTCGTTCAATGAGGCTTACTCCAGTTCAGTTCAGCAGCTCTCGCCATCATTCCATTTCACCGAATAAACCCCAGTTAGAAACATGTCCCAAATCCCCTAAGAAAGAACAGCACAAACGAGAACCTCCTCTTTCTGCCTTTCATCTTTCCTGTGAGCTTTCCATGGACATCTGGTTAACCACTACAGGAACAGAAACCTAGACTGGTCATAAGGCAGGCAAATTCGCTGCTATAAGTAGACTTCCTATCCCCATTGAAGCTGGAAGTTGAGTCATGGCAACTGGACTTCTTTTTCTTGAGAGATTGAAACATTTCGATGCTCAACCAAACGCCTCCATCAGTCTGACGAAGCTGTTTGGATGAGCAGCAAAACGTTTCCATCTCTCAAGAAAAAGAAGTCCAGTTGCCATGACTCAACTTCCAGATAAAGTTGCCTGGAGAATCTTCAAAGACATATATATCCCCAGTGAAAGTTCCCTCTCCAGTGCCTTTCTCCTCATTAGAGGAGTCTACAAATTATGGGCATCTTTAGTATCAGGAATTATGATGACATCAAAAACTTTATATGATATGGAATTGAAAATAGTCTCAGTTAGCATTAACTTCAACCAGTTAAGATAAGTGCATCTTTACAGATGTTGCTGTTAACATTTTATCTTGTCTCACCAGTGCAATATTCATTGTTTCAGTTTGTTGAACGGCAAGCTCAAGTTTGAAGAGGCAGCAGTATCGTAGTTCCCATGTTGGACTAGGACTTAGAAGAATCGAGTTCTAATCCCTGTTCAGGCTCTAGCTCACTTTTGGTATAGTGGTATAGTACAGCCAAGATTCACACTCAGGGAGTTTCTGAGTAGCAAGGACTATAACATCATGACCTCACTGGGCTTCTTTGTTCCCTCTAAGATTAGCTGGAATTCTCACAGCAGCTGAGAGAGAGAAAAAATGGAATTTTCCCAGAAGAGTCAATGGCTGTAAGCCATCTTCTCCATAATGCAATGTTTCTGTGGGTGTGGATCGGGCTTGAACAGGCAATAAAGAGCCATCATATTCACAGAAGACTTGCTGCCCAGTGTTCGGTGTCTACTAGAGATGGGCACGAAACGAGCAATTTTTCGTTTTCGTTTTCATTTTTTCATTTCGTTACGCAACGAAAATGAAACGATTTTTTTTAACGAAACAAAAACGAAACGACCAAATTTGCCGTGTTTTTCGTTTTCGTTGCAGCAGATGCATTGAACTAAAAAGAATGCTAACGAAACCGCAATTTTTCGTTTTTGTTTTTGTTTTTTCGTTTCATTACCTAACGAAACGAAAATGAAAATTTTTGCAAAAAAGTCACAAAAACAAAAACAAACCGAAACGAACCCCTAAACGACCAAATGACAAACGAAACACCATTTTTTTGAGTCGTGCCCATCTCTAGTGTCTACCGATCCTACAAGCCATACACGTCAAAATGTGTCAGATAGGAAGGGCTGATATGACCAAGAAAGACCTGCAGATGGAAATTACACAGATTTCACTTGGGAGCAGGCTGGTGGGGCTGAAGTCCCAGGGCTTTCTGAGTAGCAGGGACTATATCAGGTGCCCCACCCCCCGGACTTCCTTGTTCTCTCTGAACTTAACTGCAATCCTCACAGCAGCCAAGAATTAAGCGCATTTTCCAATGAATGATATAATGTTGCAAGATGCTCTCATTGTAAAGTGTTTGAATAGGCAGTTTACAGCTCTTGCATTTGCAAACGATCTTTTCCTTTTTTAGGGCGTGACCAGAATTGTTGACCTCTCTTTATGCAATGGGGCTTACCTAGACTGTCGCCCAAAATTACCACCACATCACTAACTGGCACTGAAAGACTGATCTTGGCTCCGAAGGTAGAGCCAAGTCTTAGAAGGTCACCCCCTGTTCACTGTGTAGATGGAGAAGATGGAAAAAGCTAGCCGGGAAGTTTGTAGCTTAGTAACGGACCACTTGCTTTCATGAACTCACCAGGTTAAGTCCCTGCCATCTCCGCTTAAACGGAGCAGGTACACAGTGGGCAGGGAACAGCCATAGCTTCGTGAAATACCCATAGCTCACTGGTATGCCATATAACGAAGCAACGAAATGAATTTTTTCTAAAAAAATTGTTTAAAATGGAATACAACGAAACGAACCTTAAAACGAACTAAAACAAAATGAATTGCTATTTTTTCGGTTTGTGCCCATCTCTACTTTTCACACCAAAAGCAACTATTCTGGAGCAGCCTAGTAATTATAAGGGTCCACTTTTGGAGCACAAGATGGTTTAACCTTCAACCCCTTGAATCCTCGAGTAGTTGGCTCTGCTAGACGGGGCTTCAGGGAACTGAAGTCCAAACATCCTGAGGACCAACAGCTAAAAATTCCAAGTTCTACAGTATAAGGCTGTACCCTGTGTTCCAATGGGCATGCCATCTATGTGACAGTGTGTATCCAGGCCCCACTAAACTGGGCAGACTTCTTTTATTCATGCAAGCAGTACACATATGCTCAACAGTTACTGGTATGTTACGTTCAATGAATTATGCATGACTAGAGCTGGACGAGGATGGGGGGGGACTGGTTTTCCTCTTGGCATCATCCTATCACCCCACTACGGCTGACAGGCATGAAGGACAGAATGTGTTTATTAGTAAGTAATTAGAATTTTAGGAGCAGGAGGCTGTCTGCAGCTGGCAGCTCAGCCAAACTTGGAGAGCAGTGAAATCCACAGGGATTCCTTTAAGCAGTAGATCATTAATCTTAAAAACTGTTCCATTAGAAATGGTATGGCATGTTAGTTTTTAATTTACTTTCCTATAAATTTCAGTTTGGTAATCATAATACATCTTCTTAAGTGGTGCGACTGAGTCACTGGTGTCTGAGTAATGGAGGTTTGGCTCAGGGACAAAGTCCTTACAGATCATATCTTGCAAAAAAAACATTTTCTAGCGTTCATCCAGTCTGATTCCAAAAATATTAATCAAAAGGATCCAGTGGACAGTAACCATTGTGTCAGTATCTAATGATATCACTTTGTTTGAATGACACCAGTTATGTACTCAGAGCAGGCCCTAAGGTGGCCTTCAGTATTGGGTTTGTTGCATAAGATCTTGTGCATGCAGTTGTGTAGGGCTTGTTCAAGTCTTTGCATATGTGTCTGTACCAATAGTTGTGCAAGTGGTTGTGTAATCTCACTCATGTTTAAATATGGCACAGGAATGCCATACATTTTGTCTTTTGCACTGGCCATAAAACTTATACAAAACCTGTGCAGTAGCTATATCTTTAGCCATACCATGGTTCAGTAGTACCACTGTTGTGTTCCTAGGTGTTAAATCAACACAGCAGCACAATGGTTAAAAGTGTAGGAGGTGCGTGTTCTCACGGTAGACATCCTCATCTGTTCATGAAGAGAAAAGCTGCAGAGTTCTCTTCTACCTGTTGAGCTTGGTTTGGAAAAGTTAATTTTTTGCACTACAACTCTGCAACTGGTGGCCATCCTGGTTGGAGGATACTGGGAGTTGTAGTTCAAAAGAGTAATGCTGCCAAGCTCATGCACCGGTATTTTGTTTACTATAGTCCTGTTCAAGTTGAGTTTTTTCTAAGTCAAGGGTAGAATCACCAAATCTCTCATGCTTTGCAATTTAGTACATAAAATGTAAAAGGGACACAACTGAAAGAACAAAGATGGATTCGGACACAAGGATTGGGCCTTAACGTCTACAAAACAAGCTTCCACTAGCCAGCTATCAGCACTTTTAACTCACCCACCTGCCCTGTAGATGCAAAAATGAAAGAAGAGCTGAGCCTTAATAAAACTATGTTTTAAAGGACATTCGTCTATCCCTACATGCACGTGCGACAATGCTTAATGCCGCCCGTCTGCCAAATACAGCATTTTCTTAAAGAAAGGTAAAGTGTCTTCTAACCCTTTTGGCCGCAGCCTGGAAATCCATTCACAAACTTGCAAATCCCTTTAACTTCGGTGACACTGGGGCTTACAAGCAGGTTTTGGGATTGTGCCCTTATTAGCTTCAGTCACTTGGATTTATTGTAAAGCGGCGGTGGGGGTGGCAAAGACAACTCACTCCCCCCCCCAAATAAAAACAAAAGGGTCCTCAAAGCAACCGATCTTTTGTGCCAAGGAAAGATCATAGCCAGAACAGGCGGTCCAGGGGCTGATGTTTCCTGTCTTCTGGAGACAGGTCAGGCCGAGTTAAGTGATTTAACTTTCCAAAAGAGAGTCAAGTCCTCTGGGGAGGGAGGGGGGTTGAATGTGTGTGTGCATGTGTGAATGTTTTGTTTTTGTTTCTTGGGATTAGAGGAAAAGGTGGGCATTTCCTCCTCCCAACCTAATTCTTCAAGAATGCAGAAGGATGCATTGAAGAGGGCTGTCCCCGGGCACCTAAGTTTAATCACTAGGCAAACCTTTTGTGGCGGTACCTTGGGAGAAAAAGCAAGCCGAGCTAGGGTGCTAATTAGGCCCGGAGTTAAGCTTCTTGACAAATCCAGCTGAAATAAATGCGGGGATGGGAAATAAACATCCAGGAATGCAGGTAGAAGAATGTGGATGGAAGGGAATGAATGGCTGTCCGCTGATTATACATCCTCTCTCCAGCAGACAGGTAGCTGCGGAAAGAATGTTTAATCTGAGACCATAGAAAATTGCTTTTTGTTGCTTTGCCTTCAGGATCTCTGCCCAGGCTTTAGCTGCAGCTCTTGTTAGCAGGGCTGCCTTTTTCCTAAGAGAACAGGAGGAGGGAAAGGGAGAAAGGGAGGGAAGGACGGAGCATCATGCTGCGGTATAGAGCTCAAGGAAGCAGGGGACTGGATTAGAACCCTTCTTAGACATCACTACTCCCTTTCTACAGAGCAAAGAAACCGAAAAAGATTATCTGGGCAAAGGGAGTGAGAAACCAACATTAAATGAGGCTGCACTGAAGAAATATGCTAGCTGTATCCTTTAATTTCTTGCAATAACATTGCTTTGCCCAATTTCCTATTATTTTGCCTCCTCCTTGCTCGAGGCAGAATATTTGCTTTTCATCTTAGCATGAATTAATGGAATTTGAGACATTTGATGAGCAAGTAAACATTTCACCATCTCAAGGGCAGTTCCCACTCCATTTCTTATTATTTCTTAGAAAATACTTTGCTCTTTGTCTTGCGATATTTGAAAGCTTAATGTGCTGGGGCAATGAACACTTAATGATTATTTTAAAGTACTCGGATGTGAGGAAACACTGGCAGACTAGAAACGTCATCTCCGGTATAGCTGAAGGTTATTTACATAAGCTGACTGGAACCAAGTGCTGGGCTTTCTTCTGACCTGTGAATTTCATTTGGTAACCTAGGGCAACTCCCTCTCAACCTCATCTACAGTATTTCACAAGGCATGCACATATTACTCTAATCGTGTGGGAAGACAATAGAGAAATGTACTAATAGCAACTTTGAATCCCACATTTTATATTGGGCTAAGGAACCTGTTGGATTGCTGTTCTGGTCATCCTAGATCAGTGATGGCGAACCTATGGCACGGGTGCCAAAGGTGGCACTCGGAGCCCTTTCTTTGGGTACCTGACATCGCCCCTTCATAGCCACCTGTATACAGGTTAAATTACTGTACTGGTACTTTGCAAAAAAATTAGTGGGTTTTGAATTGCAGTTTGGGCACTTGGTCTCTAAAAGGTTCGCCATCACTGTCCTAGATTACTGGACATACTGGCTGGGGATGATGGAAGTTAAAAGTGCAGCTACATAATAGGAACTGTTGGTTCCACATAAAGCAGTAAAAAGGGTGATACCTATAAACTAAAGTGCATCTTTTCAGTATTTCACAAGTAATTTTCTCAGGATTTCTTAAGAGTGAGGGCAATGGAAGTCAATTAGCCGCTCAAGTACTTGAACAGCTGATCTTCCAAGTTGTATAGATGTAGTGCTGTTTCATGAACCCTCTAATTTCCTACAGAGCTAGAGTTATGGACAATTTACTTTGAGCACCACTTGGAAGTTTTGGACAATCAAAAACCCAGTGAGTTTCAGTTCTCTGAATCCTGATGAAGCCAGTAAGTCAGAGGTGCTTCAGAAGGTCTGTTACACAGACGGCTGACAGAGATTCAGCCAGATGCAACAAAAGGAAACATAAACATACACACCTCCTGGGGAGCTTCTCTTGATTCTAGCTGGCCATGGTCCTTTGAAGCATGGCATTGGGCAGATCACTGGTGATCCATCTTCTGCTATGGGGCTAGCACAAATTGGCAACCCAAAATGTCTCTATAAACTATCATCTCTGTGTTGAGATTGGCAAGGAAGAACAGAGGACTATGCCCACATGTAGGAGAAACCTGTTGCATGATCAGTGAGACAAATTCCTTCTGTGACCAGGCCAGCAACATCATCACCTTAAGATACACTCAGGACAGTAGTTTCATAAATACAGGGCACCATATGTGGCTTATTTATATGCTCATGACTCCCACCAAAATGGTGACATGACATTCTTGAAATTATTTATGAATCTAATTTATGCAGCATATTTACAACCCAATACATCTTGTTTTTGTCCTTCCTGCTGTGACTGTCCCCCCTCTTCCTTTTGTTACCAGATGATATGAACCTCAACCTTAACATGAGTCATGGCAACTGGACTTCTTTTCTTGTGAGATCAAAATGTTTCACTACTCTTCCAAGTAGCTTTGTTAGCTTCGTCCCACACCCCAGGCCTCTATCCTGTACATCTAAAGAGCCTATTCCGTCCACTGTCCACCTAACAAGACTATTCAGACCAGGGTACAGTAGAACCAAGGTAAACTATAAATTGGAGGCCTCACACTAACTTTCCTTAGTTGAATGAAGCTACTTCATATTACAGATTTCATCTCTCACGGTCTCTTAGTACTAGTCAGGCTTGACGATTCTGATGGGACAAGCAAACTATTGTTGGTACTATCTAGATGACTAAAAGTAAAGAGTAGAGCAGCCTGGAATATCTCTGGCCTACACAACAGGCAGTCAGTTGGCATCTCAAAAGGGGAAAACAGTCCTCTTTTCAGAACTGGGGAGAGGGCTGGAGCATGCCCCCCCACCCCCCCGGTCACTCTCCTTGTTAACCGGAAGAGGTGGCACATGTAAACCGAGGACATTCTCTGGTGAAATCTATTCTTCTCGAATCATTTGTGTGATGCTGAAATGGTAATGCTATCCAAGTGATGGGCTGTCCACCAGTTTTGAGAATCTGGGAGAAGAATCTGGAAGAAGCCCAGTCTCATCACCCTTTGGTGCCACTTGCTAATTAATTCTGACGAAAGGCAGAAAGGCAGAACTGTGGTCCTTCAGATATCATTGGATTGCAGATCCTCTCAGCTCAAGCCAGTGATGCCCAAACTCAAGAAACTATAGAAGCTGCATCCTCAAAATATCTGAGGGCAAAAATTGGGCATATGGGTTTATGACGCAGATCACCATCAGGCAGATAATAGTCGTGTATTTTATGTAACAGATTGTAACTGACAAAGCCCTTTGAGAGATGGCGTTCAAGCATCTTTTGGCTCATGTAGAGTTAAAGAAAGAAGAAGGGAAAAGACTACATGGAAACTCCATGTCCACAAAACAACTGGGGATAGACTATAGCCCCATGTCTGTCAGCTGGCCGGTTGATATTGTGAGAAGTAGATGTTCAGAATGCAATTGCAGTGGATTTGAGTTGGCTTCCATTTTGCACCCAACTGAGGTAAATATTTTACCAACAATTCTTGAGCAGGTGAATTTCTTGTGTGTTCTGAATTCTTGAGAGAAATGTTTTCACTAGTGGTGCTGTTATGATCTATAAGCACGTACCTGGATGAAGGCCACACATTCTGGAAGTTTCCTTTTTCACAACCATTATTATATTTATTTTAAAACTTCAGGGGGGGGTTAGTGGTGGGGCTTAGAATATGTTTTACTTCATTTAAACCTTTTGTTTTCATTTCACAAATAATGTCAATAGAGCAAGCCTGCAGTGAAGGATCCTGTTTTGTCTAGTGACGTTAATCTTTGCAAAGTGCTTATTTTTAGAACGCCAACATTTTAAAAAGAGTCAGCCAAACATGCAGCAGCCCACAGTCTGTCTTATTTTAGATGGATAAAATGCAAACTTCTCTCATTTCATGTGTTGTGTTGTTAGTCTAAAAGTCCATTATATTCTCAACACAAGCAGAATGATTCTGAAAAGCGTCTAGAGTATAGTGATTGGAAATTTGTTAATATATTTTTCCATGTGGGTCACCAGGTTTGCACATTCAAGTAAAAATGACAAAGAGTCTTTTGGCATTTACAGACTGACAAGTTTTATTTGGCACATGGGGGGTGGCAGCCCCCTTCAGATTCTTCAGAAATGGACTACAGTGCATTTAAGTGTACACCAAATAAAACTCCAGTGAAAAGATTCCCATAAAATTATGCTATATAAGTGTTATGTCTTGTATATGGATACCATAAAAGGGGATAGATTGTTGGAGATGGCTGAGATGCTAAAAACAATATTTCTGGAAATACAATAGAATTTTGGCCAAATAAACATGTATAAGTGTGTACCGTAGGAATAGAGGACATAATGAGGCATATTCACAGCTCCATCCAAAGCAGATACCAGTAATTACACTGGAAAGGAACAATAAGAATAGGGACAGGATAAACTGGAGTTTATCCGGACTACAACATTTAGGGGCCCTGCAGAGGGCAGGGCGGGCGGGGGCAGGGTGACAGGGCAGGGCGGGGGGCAGCAACGGGCACAGGAGGGGGGGCAGCGATGGGCACGGGGGCGGGCGGCTGGCGGGCAGTGGGGGGATGGACGGCAGGGGCCAGCGGCAGGGGGCGGCAGGCTGTCCAGCGCCCTCTCTCCATTTTGGCACCCTAGGCAACTGCCTAGTTCGCCTTAATTGAAGTGCCAGCCCTGAATACTGGAGTGATTTGCCAGTTCCTACTCCAGGCACCTACAGCACCTGGTATTCCCTGGTGGTTTTCCATCCAAGTACTAACCAGGGCCGACCTTGCTTAGCTTCCAAAATCAGGCAAGATCGGATGTGCTTAGGGCATCTAGGCAGCTCAGGACAGGGCATGGGGAGGCTTTAATAAAAGCTACACTTGTCTTTTCTAGCTGTTCCATGTTATGCTAATCATGCTCCCCATAGTGAGCTCCAAAACCAGTACCTACCATTGTCATAATAGCAAGGAGCATTGACTTACTCGGTACTGTATGCCCAATTCTGCAAAAGGTCGAGCTGAATGTTGGGCGTTTACTGGAATTTTCTACCCAATACCTCTTTCCTAAAACCAGTCTCACTTTCAAATTAACAGAAACCAACCCTGTGGCATTGCTTTAAAGTGTCATAATTCCCTAAGGAGAGTAGAATTCCAGCTGGCAAATGAGATGTTTTATTTATTTATGACACAGGGCCATTTTTAATTTCAGAAGTTGTCATGCATATCATCACGGTGGTCTCTTAGGACCTCAGGCATAAAACTGAACCTCTGATATAGTACTCCACACTGCCCATGGCAAATTTATTTTAAATCAGCTCTTGCAGATGATTTACAATTAATTTACTCACTCACCGGCCAACACCTATAAGGTGCCAAGCATGCTGATCAACAATCTGCCCCTACGTTTTTGTTTAATTAATATTTTACTTTTTTCCCCCCCGAAGGTAGCATTAGTATGGTTCTCAAGCAGTAGACCTGCCATCTCTGTGTCCCCACAGTTACTAATAGTGACCCCATTATTCTAGACAACTCCCATTATTCTCAATCACTGGGTATACTATCTGGAGATTATGGGAGTTATGAGTCCAAAACACGTGGAAAGCACCAGATTGGGCAAATTGAGGTATTTATTCACTTGCATTTCTTGGGGCATCTTTTAGATTACCAAGTTTTACTGGGCATAGGTTTTCATGAGGTGCAGTCAATTTCTTCAAATGTAAGTGGGCATGTGTTTGATAAATTAGACCCTTAAAATGATGACAAGTAAAATTTTTAGTACTGAAAATGCCACAAGATTCTGTGCCGGTTTTGCCTCTATCCGGCACTGGTTAGGCCTCAACCTGAGTACTGTGTCCAATTCTGGACACCACACTTCAAGAAAGAGGCAGACAAATTGGAAAAAAGTTCAGAGGAGGGCGACAAGGATGACCAAGAGGCTGGAAACCAAGCTCAACCAAACTGGGGATTAGTGGTTTGAATCCCGGGTGCCACGTTGAGGAGTTCTCGCTATTAGCCCTAGCTCCTGCCAACCTCACAGTTCAAAAGCATGTAAATGCAAGCAGATAAATACAGTAGGTACCGCAGTAAAAAGTGGTAAGGTAAAACACCGTTTCCTTGCAGCCATGGCGACTTGCACAACACTGGCTCTTCGGCTTGAAAACAGAGATGAGCACCGCCCCTAGAGTTGGACACCACTAGTACGCATGGGGGGCAAATAACCTTTACCTTTTTATAAAGGTATCCCCTAGCCTAGTTCTGCTTAAAAGAACATACAGTGGACCCTCGTATAACAAATGGTTTGTATAACATAAAATCTGTACAACATAAAAATGGGATGACAGTGGTACCTTGTATAAAGGAATTAATTCCTTCCAAATGAAAATATGTTAAGCAAATTTTCCTTTATACAAATTTCCCATAGGAATGCATTGAAAATGGAGTAATCCCATTTTTGTGTTGTACGGATTCGCCCCATAGGCGATTATGTTAAGCAAATTTCCCCTATCTCCCGACAATTAGATCTGGCCCGACCCACCCATTCATCATTGGCCCTTTCGCTCCGGACCGTCCCTCCGAGGGAGCCCCGAAAACAAGTACTCGTGGGCAGGCCTTCTCGGTGGTGGGGCTGTCCATTTGGAACAGTTTACCGAGCCAACTACGGCAGGCCCTGTCGTTGGCGTCTTTTAAGAAAGGCTTAAAGACCTTGTTTTTCAGGGACGCCTTCAACAATGACTAGAGATACAAATTCTTTTTTTTTTTCCTCTTTGCCCTGGCCTACTCATACTCATATGTGTTTGGACGGCCATTGTGATTGCTCCTGTCTTTGCCACCTTTTTAGTCTTTTAATTTTTATGTGAACCGCCCTGAGTTCTCGCTTGGGAAGTAGGAGCGGTATATAAATCTGAAAAATAAATAAATAAATAAATAAAATTGTTTATGTTGTACACATTTTATGTTATAGGAACCATTTGTTGTACAAGGGTCCACGGTACTGTTTTCAAGGCATTCCTATAATGAGAAATTTGTATAAAGGAAAATTTGCTTCACATAATTTCATTTGGAACGAATTAATTCCTTTATACAAGGTGCCACTCACTGTACACGCCTTCAAAGCAGATAAGCCAGGTCGTTACATGGACTGATCGCGGTGCTAGATCTCTTTGAGGTCCAAGGGGCCCCAAAGGGCAAAGCGCAGGTCGGAATGACACGGAGGGGGGGGTGGAACCTCCTGGGAGCCACGGGGGGGGGGGTCGAGGCTGCCCTCTCCTCACCGCTCTCCCCCCCCCCCATTCTTCTTCCACGTTGGCGCGGGAAGCACCTTCCTTGGCGCAGCAGCAGCAGCTGCAGCAGCAGCAGCTGCAGCAGCAGCAAAAGCGAGCGAGGCGGGGCTGAGCCCGGAGCGGAAGGGGGCGTGGCCGAAGCCCTGTAGCGCTGAGCGGGAGCCCTCTAGAGCAGTGGTTCTCAACCTGTGGGTCCTCAGATGTTCCTGGACTGCAAATCCCAGAAGCCTTCACCACTCACTGTGCTGAGAGGGATTTCTGGGAGTTGCGGTTCAGGAACCTATGGGGACCCACAGGTTGAGAACCACTGCTCTAGAGTCGTCGGGAGGAGGGGGCGGAGCTTTAAGCTGCGAGCGAGCGCGTCCGTGCGTGTGAGAAAGGAGGGGCCCTGCGCTCGCGAGCGGTGGGCGGGGTTTTTAAACCGCCCCGCCCCCGCCCGCCTCCCTCAGGCGCCTCTGCCTCCTCATCACCCCCCCCCCGGGCGGGAGCGTGCGCGCGCGCGCGCGCGAGAGAGAGAGAGACGCCTCTCCCGTCGCCTCACAGAGACCCTCCGTCCGCCCGTCAGTCGGCGGTTGAGGCGAAGCGAGGCGAGGCTGGGTTTCTTTCTTGGGCGGCGGCGGCGGAGGAGGCTGGACCAGGGGACGGGGCTGCCTCGCCGGTCGGTCGGGTGTTGGATGGCGGCTCCCGTCCGCCTCGCCGGCTCCTCTCTCTGGAATGCGCCCGGGAGCAGCAGCAGCAGCAGGAGCAGCAGCAGCGGCGGCCGCCGGCAGGGAGCGTGGCGTCGATGGGCGCAGGCAGCGCCGCTGCTGAAGGGTGAGGAAGAGGAGGAAGAGGAGGAGGAGGAGGAAGGCGGCGGAGGTGGGTGGGTGGGTGGGTGGGGGGTGTCTGGGAGCAGCCTGAGGGGAGAGGCTGTTTGGGCCGAGAGGCGGTTCTGGGGGTGGGGAACTCCCCCCCCCGCTCTGGAATACACGGGTGTCTGCGACCATTCAGACGTGCGCCTCTTTTTGGAGGAGGAGGAGGAGGACGCGGCGCCAGATCGAGGTCCGGTCTGGAAGAATAAAGTGCATACGTTGGGGGGGGGGGGGGCTCTTTTCTCGGCTCAAGGGCCCCGGAGGAGGAGGAGGAGGAGGAGGAGGAGGAGGAGGAAGGCGCCGTGGCTCGGTCGGTTCCGTGCCGCTCCATAAGGGTGGACGAGCTGGCGGCGGGAGAACTTGTCCCGTCGAGAAAAGCGTGTTGTCACAGCTTTTTTTTTGGGGGGGGGGAGAGGGGCGGCGGCGGCGGCGGCGAGAGGGATAGTGACGGAGGTTGAGAGCCCTGCGGCACCTTTGCCTCGGAAGCGTGGAGTTGATGAAGGGGAGCAGCCCCAGAGCCTGTTGTCGGATCTGGGAGATAAGATGTATGGGTGACCTCAGCTTTTAGATCGCTTGGCCTGGAAGGTAAAAAAAAAAAAAAAGTAAAGGTAAAGGTTCTCCCCGCACATGGGTGCTAGTCGTGTCCGAATCTAGGGGCGCTGCTCATCTCCCTATTCAAGCCGAAGAGCCAGTGTTGTCCATGGCCATGTGGCCGGCACGGCTGCAAGGAAACACTTTTTGGCTGCAAGGAAACACTGTTTTACCTTCCTGTTTCTTAAGGTGGTACCTATTTATCTACTTCTGGAAGTTGAGTCATGGCTACTGGACTTCTTTTTTGAGAGATAGAAACGTTTCGCTGTTCATCGAAACAGCTTCATCGGTCTGTTTGGATGAACAGCGAAACGTTTCTATCTCTCAAAAAAGAAGTCCAGTAGCCATGACTCAACTTCCAGATAAACTCACCTGGATGACTGAGAATCTTCGCAGACTATTTATCTACTTGCATTTACATGCTGTCGAACTGCTAGGTTGGCAGGAGCTGGGGTGAACAGCGGCAGCTCGCTGTGTGGTACCTGGGATTCAAACTGCCAAGCTGTCGGCTTTGTAGCGGACAGTTTTCAGCGCTCTAGCCCACTGAGCCGCCACTGCCGCTCCCCAAAAGGCTCTGCTCTTTTGCCAAGCTTGCCGCACGGTTTTCAGATGGCTCTTCAGAAAGTGGTGGAAGTGAGTTTACTAGTTCGCTCTTCACGGCCCCAGTAAACCTCTTTTTTAAACTGGCAGAAGGCTTGTGTAGCGGGGGCTTAAGCTAACAAGCCAACACAGCTGTTCCAATTTTGATGGGAATAAAAACAGATTAGTCTAAAATATTGCTTTTGGTAAGAAAGTGTTTGGGAAAAGTAATCGGGGATGGAATTGTCTGTCTCCCACCGTTGTCCTTCCAAGGACAATGAAAGGAACAAACTGAATCTGGATATTTTGGGTTTTCTTGTGATATGAAGGCATTGAACCCTTGGCTTGTCAGGGTATCTTTTGTTGACAGCATAGGTTGTACTCTTGTATACAAAGTGATGGGTACTGGCTGCAGCAGGGAGCATGTATGTATGTAAAGTAATGCTTTGACTCTGAATTGCTTTACCTGAAGTCTGTGAAGATTCTCAGTCATCCAGGTTCGTTTAACTGGGAGTTGAGTCATGGCTACTGGACTTCTTTTTTGAGAGATAGAAGCGTTTCGCTGTTCATCCAAACAGCTTCATCAGTCTTTGGATTAACAGCGAAACGTTTCTATCTCTCAAAAAAGAAGTCCAGTAGCCATGACTCAACTCCCAGTTTACCTGAAGTCCTTGCTGCTTCATGATTCTGTACATGAATCATATGTGGGGAGGGGTGGAATTGACTCTGCTTCATTGTTAGCTTTTTTTCTAGATTATATCCTTTGGGAATAAATTGATCGCTTTTCTGAATCCCAATGCAAAAATTTACTGTTTGTATTTTTTTGACCCTATAAATATTTCAGCCCAGATCTTCTATAATGTCAGAATGCTCTTTAAGTACATTACCTTGCCGTTCTTGCATGTATCTGGGAAACAGTGAGTAAATGTCTCTTCGTGGAGACAAGGGATGTATTTATGACACATCTTCAAAAGTTCAGTGTGTGAAAGAGAGAGAGAGAGAGAATTCTAGTAATTGTTTGTGTGAACTGGAAGGTATTGTTTCTGTGCTGGTGAAAGTGCTGATACTGGATTTTCACAATAAAATCCCAAAGAAGGATATAATTGGACCCTAAGTAGCTACCATTCCTGTAGTTTCTTTGATGCTGTCTTGATCCGAAACTTGTTTTTGTTATACCCATAGGCATCTCCTGGCATTACAGTAGAAAATATGACTGGAGTTTGGTTTGTAGCTTCAAACTGTTTAAGTGCTGGCACAGCTGCTTTAGAACATAAAATTGTTAGCTGCATCTTGTTTTTCTTAAAGAGTATTTATAGCAAAATATGTTGGGAGGCTCTTCTCATTTGAGCTAAGATGAAACATCACATTTTGTCTTGAAAGTTTAGATTGACTGTAGTTACTGCTCAACTAAAAACATTCTTAGAACAGCTTGTGTTGCTGTTATCTGTTATGCACATGTTAGTTGCATATAGTTTGAACATGCTATGTGTGCAAAAATGTTAAATTTGAAAGGTATGTTTCTCAGTATCAAATTAAAATGAACAGTTTACATAATAAATCAGCAGTGTAATTCACTTTGAGTTGTGAGTTTACATGCTTTCAGCATCTTAATTAACTGAAAAGGCAAAAGATTGGTGCCTTGATTTTCTATTAACAGTGCAGTATATGGTTATTGATTTCTCGGAAATCTCCATCAAAGTTTATTACACTTATACTATCACTCGTCCCTTTAAGTTCTGCTTGACTAGCAGAGGTTTGGCTATCCTCAACATTTAGGTATTCTTTTCCTTCATTAAGAATGTACAGGATCAGCTAATTTCCTTGCAGAACCTCAAAGTTGAGGGAGAGATTATTTTACTTTAGCTTGTTTACTTTGCTGCCTATTGCCTATCCTTGCAGGTGATTTCCCTTTGAAAGGAACTAAACTGACTTTGTTTATAGACACCTTCCCTTGACATGGTAGGTAAGACACCAGGGGGGAAATTGCACCACTACATTTATTCTGCAAGTATGAGATGACTTGGTACTGAATTCATGTTGAGAGGCCTGTAATCTAACATTTTTCCATGGTTGGTAAAATATATATACAGTACAGAACTCGTATGACATACTGTATATTGGAAGTTGAAGATTGTTTTCATCATGTGAGTAATAAATTAGAATGAATTCAGATTATTTGGTGTATGCTTTGAGAGCTATACAACATTTATCAGTACTTCAATATATTTCACTCTGCAAGTAGTTAATGCAGGGTAGTTTCAAAGACTTCCATTTCTTGCTGTGTGGCTATAGCTTTTTTTAAAGCCCACAGAATCAAAATGCACCATTTGATTATGTTGAGCTATTATTAATGGATTTCATTTAGGAAGAAGGTTAAAATGTGAAGAAAACTCCAGTGCTTGCATATATTCAGGACTGAAGGACCCAGGACTTGTGTGCTGATTTTAACATGAACAATATGGTATAACAGAAAACTTTCTATGCTGAATGTTTAGTATTTTGCATGGCTTCTGTTTAAATTTTCTTGGTCCAGTTTTTTGAGCTTTACACTATACAGTATCACTGTCACCTACAATCTGATAATAGTACCTAGGTGATATTAATGTGGCTCTTTTAAAATCAAACTCATTATATTTGCCTGAAAGAGCCACATTAGTGTGATTCTAGCTCCCTGGTGTTTTTGGGAGCCCTGGAGACAACCTAGTGAATAGGGCTGAAAAATCATTCTGTATTTGATTAAATGGAACAGACTTGTTGCTTCTTACCCCAGCAGGGGCTATGAGATCTCTTGATCCCCGAAGCGGCTGGTAGACCCTGGGAATTCTATTAGCAAGCACCTGAGGAATTTCTGCCCTGCAATGCCTTTTTGTGGTAAGGGAGGGAGCTGAGGGTGAATAGAACAAGAAGGATATCACTCTTGATGATATGGGGTGGGGGAGGGTTGTATTAGAAGGATCCATATGTTGGCAAATCTAAAACCGAGGCATGACTTAACAGCTTGTCAAGTAAGAGAGAAAGACCAATCCCAAAGACTAATACTGTAGTCAGACAGTGGGATGTTTCAGGAGAACTGTGCTGCACTTGGGACACTAAAGTTAACTCATCCACTCTTGTTATTGAAGACATCTGATTCTTTGTTTCTCTATCTGAAGAGGCAGGCTGGGGAAAACCAATATCAGTAGAAACATTGTTGAGGAGTGTGGGTGAGTTGCCTCTTCTCTCTCTCTCTCTCTCTCTCTCTCTTTCTTTTGACAAGGTGGTGTCTGCTTTATTTTTTTATCAAGGTGGTTATTTTTTATTGTAAAGAAGTTACAGAGTTTAAAAATGTTACACCTAGTCAGTAAAGACAAATTGTAGGTTATACATTTCAAAGCACAATTCCTACCCCCTCCTTTTGGAAGACATCCGCATTTTAAATGGTTTTTTTTCCATTTTGTGTTCTACACAAAATACCCATTAAAGTGTTATTCATTATTCAGTTAGTTTGCATTTTGTGCTCTTGTTATGGTTTTTAAATGTATTTCCTAACATTTCTGGATAGTGACCAAGGGAGTAGCTTTCTTGCAGTCTTCTGTGCCCATCCAGAAGGAAATCCATTTGAATTCAATGTGACATCTCCAAAGCAGTACATATAGGTTTGCAGGCCATTTAGCTTGAATCTTTACCTTTTCAGTATCTCAGATAGGTTTAGCAATACCATATCGCCATTACAATACTAGTACTGGTGTCTGGTAAAAAGTGGTGTCAGAGATTTTATGATGATCATCTTTCATTTCTGAATGGTTTGTCTGTTATTGGGGCTACACCTGGGTTTTAGTTCTAAATATTTGATCATCCTTTATTTCTGATAACTTAGTTGGTATAAAGAGACAGTGTTTCAATACTGTACCTTGTATAACCATGATCATGACCTCTGTCTGACTCTCTCTCTCTCTCTCTCTCTCTCTCTCTCTCACACACACACACACACACACACACACACACACACACAGAGAGAGAGAGAGAGAGAGAGAGAGAGAGAGAGAGAGAGAAGCACCTCCATCTACTACAATGTTTTCTTATATCTTTCAACCTGAAAAGTTGCTTTTCAGAGTATGCTCTTAATATATAAAAGTCTTCTGAAGTTGATACACTGGAGTTCATAAAAATAGCAGTGCTATGGAAAGCTTTTGCTCCAGTTGATTTTCATTGTTTACCTTGTTTGTTACTATTTTATGTCTGCATATATGAATTAAATATGGAGATGTTTAACAGTGATTATGTTTATTGACATTGTAGTATATGTGATGGTTGTTATGATCAGTGGATTATTATTTTAAATCCATTTTCCCCTACAATTATTCCAAATAGTTTCTAGCCTGTTATTTAGGAATTTTGAAATGAATGTATGAAAGGACATAAAACATGAAAATAGTCCCCACTGAGTTCAACCTGTTTCATAATTTAGATTTGATATACATTTGGATAATATTAGCCTGTAATTTTTATTTGAAAAGTAATATCATGTGGAATTAATGCTAAAAGGATAAGTACCTTTACCAAAACTATATACTGTATGTGGTCAGTGACAAATTTTGTAATCTAAGTCACAGATGAAGCTGTAGTTGTCTCAGCTATATACGCTGAGAAATACTTCCCATAATTGTTATATGTGGTGAAGTCCTAGGTTATGATGACCCTCATAGGGTTTTCATGGCATGTGATATATTTAAGGAGTGTTAGTCCTCCAATGAGTTTCCATGGCTGAGCAGGGATTTGAACCTACATCATCTGGGTTCTGATCATTCAGTCTATCCGTTATACCACTGTAACTGTCACTCTGGATTGTCTACTGTCATGCTTGGCAAAATACATAGCAACCCTTTGCATTTCAGCAACAGTTGAATTAAATCTTCCTTCTGACCAAACTTGAGAATTTTACATATCTTCTGTGAAATTATGGAAAGGCTGATCTTTCCAAGTTGCACTTTAGTAGTAATCCATTTATTTTTCTCTGTCTAGTTTATGATGTTTACAAAGTCTTTTAAACTCTGTAGATCATTGACAGCTGTGTACTCCCTCTGCTGGTCAGATTGAAAGATAAAGTTATCTGTGAAAATTTAAACAGTGGCCACCTGTTCATTTTTTGGTAATATAACAGTAATTATGTGTTGTGATGTCACTTCTGGCTTATGGTGACCCAATCAAAGATTTCCTAGGTAGTGAATATTTAGAAATGGTTTACCATTCCCTTCTTCTGGCAGTACCTTTGTTCTGTGCAGCTTGCCCAAAGTGACATAAGCAGATTCTTCAAGAACACACTATGGAAGATCAGACTTCCAACCATACCTAACTCACAGAGTTATACAGGCAGCTTACTAACTATTAACTGTTTTTTATTATCCAATTCTTAATCATATTTACACCAAACAGTTACCAGGAGAATAGCATCTGTGTCAAAAAGCAAGGAATATCATGGTTGTATTTATCTCAAGTTACTAGACTATTTCTCTGGTGCAACAGATAGATATTTTTGAAGCCCCTGAATGAAGTTTGGATGCAATTTTAAAGAACATGCACTCCTTTTAAAATTTAGTGCTTATTTAAATAATAAATTAGAGGGGAAAGTCTGATTGATGTATTTGATGTAGTACAGATGTCAGCCTTCAAAATACCACAGATAGGATATATTACTCCAGCACAAATGATCTTACTATACCTGCCTTCTAGGTGGGGCTACCAATGGAAAGTGTCAGGAAACTTCAGTGGGTTACAGAGATCACATTACACCCCTGCTAAAGCAGCTCCACTGGCTGCCAATCAGTTGTCGGGCAATATTCAAAGTGGAGGTTTTAACCTACAAAGCACTAAATGGCCTGGTTCCAAGCTACATCGAAGATTGAACCTCACAGTATGAACTGGCTCGGGTGCCAAGTTCATCAGGAGAGGCATTTCCATCCCACCACCTTCACAGGTACATCTCATAAGAAAACATGAAAGGGCCTTCTCTGTTGCTGCTCCCAGACTTTGGAACTCCCTACTGCTGGAGGCCAGGACTGCCCCATCTTTGCTGTCTTTCCAGAAGCAGGCAAAGACCTTCCTCTTGAGACAACCTTTCCCTGAACAATGGACAACCTATTATGTGACTTCTAGATGGATCACAATGCATGAACTCTAGGGATGGGCTATTCATTTCAGAAGCTACTGGTTCCGAAATGACATGTGTGAGCCCAGGTGATGTTTGGAAGCCTCCAAAATACAATCAGCCAATCCCTTACCTTGCTCTGCACCTGTCATCGTTTCTTCTCACTGGTGCTGGCTAATCAGGAGCTGTGCAGGGAAATGCATTATCCCACCTCCCTGTCTGATTGGCCAGCACCAGGGAGAAGGAATGATGACGTAGGAGGCTTCTTCCTCATTGGAGCTCAGCCCCGTGTAGGCGCAGAGTAAAGTAAGGGATTGGCTGATTGCATTTTGGAGGCTTCCGAACACCACCTGGGCTTGCATGTATCTTTTCAGAACTGGTAGCTTCTGAAATGAATAGCCCATTCCTAATGAACATCAGTGTTCTCCATGCTAGTTTCCATCTATAATAATGGGATTGTTATTATTTTTCTTTTCATGAGCTCTTTGTAGCTTTAATGTTACCTTTGAATGTTGTAAGAAGCTGTTTCTAAGTTCCTAACTTGAGTATGTCTTAAATGTTCTGGGCTGTATATTGTCCCTCATTATTGTAAGCCACCTTGGGTCCTTTCCAAGGGGAAAGGTGGGGTAAAAATATTCAAAATAAATCACAAATAAATAAAACATACTTGGGCATAATTTTGTGAGGTAATGATACAGCATTTTCTTTGTGTTGCCAGTTAGTGGTGGTTGAGTATCCTCAAGAATTTCAGCAAACTAATCAAAACAAAGTTTGCAGGTTATATACTCCATACTATAGCACTTAAAGCACTCTTGGGGCAGTTTACAATTAAATTATGCAGACTACACATTACTCCCCACCCCAAGTGAAGTGGATACTCATTTGACCAACCTTGGGAGGATAGAAGGCTGAATCAACCATGAGTCAGCTACCCAGGATTGAACCCCAGGTCGTGAGCACTGTTTTGGCTGGAGTACTTCTATTTAACAACTATACCACAAGGCTCCTCGAGTTTCAGGAATTCAAGTAACGAGAATCCTTTTGGTTTTGAGTGTTTTGTTAAGGGCTTTCCATGTTCATGCACATTTCAAAGTGGCAGGAAATTGCAGCTTTTAACAGCTATTTCCTTAACAGTTATGTAATTTATACAACATTGTATTGCATGGTATAGTATCTTATGCTATGGATAGTTCTAGCTTCATGGGTATCTTGGAATTAGTCTGCTGTTGCACACATACTTAAACCTCAGATTTTTCGGGTTATGGGAATAGATGTGTTGCCCATGCAACAAACTGTTTATTTAATTATGTACATCTTGCATTGTACCTAATTCACTGGCAACTTATACTGTTGGTGCATTTATAGACCTTGAATGGTTCTTAAAGGCCATCTGCATCATCCCCTTTTTGAATATGTAATGATAAAGCATTTCCTCTTATTTTAAGAAATCTTCCATATACTGTAGGATTTTATATACTTTTATAATCTTGAAGCAGAAAGTGTTTACTGTATATTATTTCATTGTACAGAGACGGGGAATAGGACATCTCAAGTTAGGGCAGAGAAAAGATTGCAGCTTTAGATTTAATGGGTTACTGAACTGCATCATCTTCCTCTTAGGTATCGGAATGTTATAAGAAAAGTATTGTCTTTATTTAAAAAGGTATTTTACAAAATGTGCTAGTAACTTGTATTGAAGGAAATGCTCAAAAATAGTTTCTTTTGATGGTTTATGTAAAGCTTTGCCAGAGTCTGAAAGAGATTATGATTGTCACAGTTTTTCTTGGAGTCTGAACTATATGAAGGAGTGCAGCATTTTAGTATCTCTGTGCATGGTGTTGAACTTGCATAGTCCCATGATCTTCCTGTTTTTTTGAGTTGGACTAGAAGGCCTTCAAATCCCTTCCAATTCATTTGTTCTGGTAGTTGAGTACCTGTAACACAGCAAATGGCAAAAGGCAACAGGGTTTGACATGAAAGGCATAGAATCAGGCATATGAGAGAGACTGCTGCAAGGTCAGAAAGGTGGAATGATCAAGCCAGGATGATCTGGAAGTTGAGTCAGGATGATGTTCAGTGAGAATGTAAACGAGGCAGAATTGCTTAGAACATTGAGTGGTGCCTCCTTTATTGCCTTAGCAGTGAAGATGTGTTCATATGAGAAAGCTTGGTGGGGTGGGAAGCAGCAGACCAGTTGGAGTGGGAATGCCAGCCCACGGTACCAAGAATCTTATACACTTCTCAGGACCTCATCTTTCCTGAAGCTCAGGAGGACAGTTGTCATTTTGTAGCCACCCCAAAAAAGATATAAAGCAGCTTTTCTCTGATGAGTGGATGACTTCTGGAATATTAAACTCAATTTCAAATTAAGTGGTGCTGCTGGAGTAATTTACCTAGAGGTTTGACTAGAGCAGGGTCAATTAACCAGAAGGAAAGCTGGAAGATAAAAGTATCCTTTCACTTGGGTTTCCTACTTTGAATGGAAGGGCTCCACCTATGCATGTATTTCCCCCTCCCTCCCCCAATTTTTTTTTTTAAAAAAAACCAACAACATTCAAGGAAGTCAAAAGTTTAATGAGAGCTTCATTGAAGCATAAGATAAAATGTGAAGCCAAAGCTTCACAAATATATACTTTTATCATATCAACATTTAAATTTAGTGTAAATCAAGCTTGCTTTATGTTCTAATTTCACGAAACCTTTTCCCTATGGCTATGGAGTCACTGATTTATAATTACCTATGATGTAAAATAGCAGTAGGTGATTGAGTGGCTATAAATTCTAGCTGCAGGTGTGGCTTTAATAGCTATGTATTCCTTTAGGGATCACAAATTGCATAGATTCCTACATGTTGCAACAGAAGTTAAAACTTGACAAGCTTGCTCAATCTACTCTTGGTCTATATTTTACAGAGTTGCTATGGCTTGACAGTATTAGTGGAAAGAGAGTTTCACATTAAGTGATTGTTTCAGAGAAAATTAGATACATTTGCACAAATGTTTGATGACTGATAAACTTAGGCCGCTGGTGTCCATGTATATATGGATACAGACAGAGTAAATGTCCCTAAATATACATAATTATCCAAAGTATAGTGCTGTGGCCTTTGGGCACAGAATTTGTAACAGTACGGTGCCAGATCTTTTTCCTTGGTCTCCTCATCTTCCCTCATTACATCTGAATGATTATCTGTGGCATTTTTAATAGTGTTATTTTTCAGATATTATTAATGAGTTTTGTGACCTCTGTTTTGGGGTCACTTTACCCTTTCTCCTTTTATGGTTGAATTTCAGGCTACAAGAGAGATCATATTTCAGTCTCAAAGCTTTTTGTCCTACACAACAAACGCCTTGTTGTTTTTGGATGTAAGGTACTCAACTGCAGACTGCATAATAAATTAGTCCTATGTTATGAAACTAGAAGATGTGTCAGACCAAAACAAAACAGTAAAAAAAAGAGACAAAAGTGTGGTATCTTAAAGACTACCTGCTATATTTAATGTGAGCTTTTGTGAACCAAGGTCCACTTCCTCAGACATAATTGTCATATTTATACATGTTCCCATGACCAGATAGGGCAGTGATGGCGAACTTATGGCACAGGTGCCAAAGGTGGCACTTGGAGCCCTTTCTGTGGGCACCCAACATTGCCCCTTCATGGCCACCTGTATTCAGGTTAAATTACTGTATTGGCACTTTGCAAAAAAAATTAGCGGGTTTTGAATTGCAGTTTGGGCACTCGGTCTCTAAAAGGTTCGCCATCACTGAGATACAGATAATGAACAAAGTGACAATGGTTTATTTGTAAATGAATAGGGTAACAGGTAGTGAATAATGTCAGTTACCAGTCCGCAATATAACAATAGTACTGTATAGTTAAAATATAAACCAGAGCAGTTAGTCTTTAAGGTGCAATAGCATTTTTGTTTCCTGTTTTTTGTTTTGTTTTGTCTGCTGTGCCCGTTACAGTAGTTCCTCGTAAGACGAATGCTCCTTACTATGAAAAACTCGGAAGACGAATGAAATTTCCAGGAATAGGAAAATCTCACAAGACAAGTTTTTCCTATGGGATGCCTCACAAGGCAAATTCAGTGCATTCCTATGGGAACTGTGTTAAACCGTGTTTTGAAGGACAAATTTTTTGTAAAACGAATTGACCTGTAGAATGAATTAAATTCATCCTAAGAGGCACCACTGTACATTCTTTTGTATATTGCTATACTGTCCACCTGAATTTCAAGTTTCACTACAATTTTTTGTTAGCTAGATTTTTTATACTCAAGATCATTCCTTATCAACAGTTTCATTAACTTGCTATGCTGTAGTTTGTCAAGGGCTTTTTGATAGCTATTACAGCTATTGCATGTTCACATCAAAACATTTCTTCCTAAATACATATATGCAGAAAAGTGCTTTCTTGGTTTTAAGTTGCCATCTGAATCCAAACTGTATGTCTCCTGACCCTTTCTCTCATAAATTCTACCATGTATTATTTTTAAGTCACTAGTCACTAAAGCTTTGACATTTTCCTTTATGGAGGATGAAATGCAGAATTGATTAAAAGTTCCATTTTCAGTTGAATTTGGGGAAACCGCTTAAAGCATTTGTTGTGTTGACTATTTTAATTGCTTTTGTTTGATTTGATAATTTTAAGCAGCTGTACAATTTGACAATAAACCTGACATGTAATGGGGGTTAAATACTTTTGATTACAACTGTAACAGATATTTGATTTATCGTGCATATTCTGAAATATAGTAGTCCACTGCAGTTTTATTTAAAATAATTGACATGGGAATTTGTGAAATGTTAAACAGCACTGGTGAAAAAAATATCTCTTGGAGTACAGTAATACCTTACCTGCAAGATGAGCAACCAATTTCAGATAAATTTTGCCTTGATCAGCAAGTCATGTCCTGTAATATTGGCACGACAACAAGTCACAAGTGATCCAATTTTGGTTCTCTTTCTCTCCCTGCTAATTTCCTTAGTTGGTTGGAAGGCATGTAATTATTTGATAATTACTGAATTCTTCGTCCTTTTGATTATCTTTCTTCAGAAATGTGTGGCCTGTTGTCATCCAATCTTTAGTTGTAGAATTCTGAAATAAGTGATTAAGCTGCTGTGTGTTGACGGAGGCTTGTTAAATGCTTTAACCAAAATTCATGCAGCTTATCTGGACTAGGTGCACTCCAGTTTTTCACAGCCTTTACTTGTTTCTTAATCATTTCAGTTATTACAATATCATCCATATGCTTTCCTTGAGGGTTTTTTTTTTTTACAAATGACTCAAGGCCTGTGTCGATGATGATTATAATGATGATGATTTCTTCATTGGACTGTTAAGTATAGAATCTACACTGTTAACTATAGAATCTATATAGACATATATTTCACAGTCTCACATGCATGAGCCTGAGTAATGTCACACACATGAAGATGAGAGCCCTGCCCAGTCGGGCTGAAAGTTACAGGGAACATCGTGAGATATTTAACAAGTTGTTTTAATAGTTTCCTTCCCCCAGTTTTTTTTTTCCTGACTGAGCAGGGATTCAACCCCTGGTTTCCATAGTCCTAGTCCAACACTATACCACACTGGGCACTACTGTGATCAGCATTTATTAACTAACTGTATTCTGTTGAAAATGCCTTGTCTGAAATGTGTGTACAGCTTTGAGGTACAGTAGACACCTGCCATATCGCACCCCAAATAGTGTGGGATCTGCCACCTCTGCACCACTTTGGTGGCGGTGGACCTTGCTGAGACTGAATCCATCCACAGCCACAGCGGTGGCCTCCTGACCTGATATGAGAGGGCAATGACAGCAGTCCCATATCATGGATTTTCATTTATTGTGGGGGACTACTGCATTATCTGACCCTTGAATTCCTGTCAAGTTGAGTTCCTCAGTTCCCTAAACCTTCGTGACAGTAATGTTGTTATCTACTTTGAAAATTAAGGACCTAAACCCCTAGGATATATACGGTACTTGCAATGCTAATTTATGTGCATGGAGCAAATTGAGAAATTGCTATACAGTAGCTTCTCCCCTTGAAATACAAGGCAGAAGTTGTAAGAAATGGAATGGAGTCAAATGTGCCATTAGCAGCAGCTGATTCTTTTAGCTGAACACGCCCTTTTTGCTGCATTTTTAAGTGGAGGATTATGTAAAAGATTATTAACAGTCTAATGTTATTTACACTATTTACTCTAAAGTGAATGCTACTGATTTTTCAGTGGAAATAGCCATTTCCATCTGGAGTAAAAACAAATCAATCTTGTAGCACCTAAAGGTTAATTGGCTCATGATAAAAAGTTTCTGTGGACAACAAGGGTATTATCATATTCACTAAGTATACATCTCAGCTGTCAGATACATATACTATTTTCACAGTTATGGTTGGGAACCATCCTTGACACTTTAACATTGTTAAGGAAGGAAGTATATTATAGAGTGTTATAAATCACAAGGCAGAAGCCTGTTTGAAAGCATATGTCATAACTGCTCTGTGGGTGGAGCAGAGCACTCCAATTTTGCTTTAGCAATTTATGCCTTGTACAGTAATTACATAATCTGAAGATTGCCTTGTGAAAAGCAATAGGGCTTTCCACATGTGCAAGGGAGTTGTAAATTTGCCCTTGCATAAGTGGTGAGAATAGACAGTTTTGTTCAGTCAGAACCAACAGATTACTGTAGTTGTAGGTATTTCGTGGAATTCATAGAGCTCCTTCCCTGAGATCCTATGGCAGTGGTGGCGAACCTTCAGCACTCCAGATGTTTTGGACCACAACTCCCACAGTCCTTTGCCATTGGCAGTCTAGGCTCGGGATTCTGGGAGTTGTGGTCCAAAACATCTGGAGTGTGGAAGGTTCACCACCACTGTCCTATAGCATAGGGGTAGGCTTTAAATGTTTTAAATAAATACATTATTCTGAAAAAGACAATGAGAGCAATGTGATCTTTACACATTTATTTATTTATTTATTTATTTATTTAGCTAGCTAGCTAGCTAGCTAGCTAGCTTGTATGACACCCACTACCCAAAGGTCTCTGGGCGGCTTACAATCAAGATAAACAATTAAGACAATTAAAACATCAAAATTGCATTAAAACATTTAAATACAATAAATACAATATAAATTACTACACTAAAATCGCCGTCAGGATCCACAATAATCAGTTTAAAAACTTCTGGAACAAGAATGTTTTTACCTGGCACCAGAATGTCATCAATTTTGGCGCCAGGCGGGTCTCAATTGGGAGGGCATTCCATAATCCGGTGGCAGCTGCCAAAAAGGCCCTGTTCATACAAGCCATCCCTTTCACCTCCTTAGGGGATGGCTCTTTCAGGAGGGCTCCCTGGCTAGCTCTTAATTGCCGGTTAGGTTCATATGGAAAGAGGCGGTCCTTCAGATATCTAGGTCCTAAGCCGTTTAGGGCTTTATATGTCAAAACAAGCACCTTGAATTGGGCTTGGGCAGCAACTGATAACCAATTAAGGTTATACAGAATTGGTGTGATGTGTTCCTTGGTGGCCCTGCCACTCACCAGTAAACATGACACAGCAAAAGTAGGTAATACCTTCATTGCGCCACTAAGAGGTGTGTGGGTTTTTTTTCCGGGGGGGGGGGAGTTTCAAGTCCCATTTGACAACCCCGGGCCAGTCTCAAATTTACTGGTTGAAAAGGGGGTGTACCTGCAAGTCTTAATTCACCCTGGTTGGTACTGCATATCTGGATCCATTTCAGTCAGGCTTTTGGTTGGAGTATGGGACAGAGACTACTTTGGTTGCCTTGTTAGAAAATATGTGCCAGGGACTGGATAAGAGAAATGCACCTTATTGGTTATCTGTTTGTTTGTTTTTTAGTGACTTAGGTATAAGCCGGTTTACCTCCCCAAGTACTCTCCAAGTCGGGCGGGTGCAGACTTCCTGCATCCCTCTGGCTCCCACATCTCTTGCTTCACTGTGCTGTGCTGTGTTTACCTCTACGGGGGCAGCATGGCTCCCTTTCGTCCCTTCATTGAGAGGTGGACGAAGATCTCGAGCTGCCTCGGTGGCTGTTTATCTTCCCCGCCCCCTCCTTGCACGGACAGCTCCCATTGTGAACAAAGAGGGTGCGACTCTCGAGCGCAAGATGGTGCCGGGGTTGAGAAGAAGGAGGGTTGTTTCCCTTGCATTCGGAGAACTGAGGACATGGGTGGAAGAGCTGGCAAGGTGAGCTTTTGCGCGCTTTCTCCTTGGCCCTGTCCTCCTCCTCCTCCTAGAGCTTCCAGCCAGCACCGCAGAGCTTGATGCGGCAAGGCTCGCTGGGCGCCTCGGTGGCAGAAGCGGGGTGAAGCCGTGGGGCACACTGGTGCCACTTCCCCCATTCCCCCGGCTCCCACCTTTCCTACTTCGCCGCCACCAGCACCGGCCACCTCGGTGGTGGGCGAAGCGAGGTGAAGCCACTGGGCACCGGCGCTGCTCCCCTTCCCTCCTGGCTTCTACCTCTCCCGCTTTACCACCACTGCTGCCTGGCACCTTAGTGGTGGGCGAGGCGAGGCGAAGCTGCAGGGCACTGGTGCTGCCTCCCCCCCCATCCCCCGGCTCCCATCTGTGAGGGGCCTAAGGATGGTGTGCTGTCCGAGGGGCAAATGATGAAGGAGAGGCAGGGATCGGAAGAGGACAGGTCGGGGAAAGAAGATGGGGAAAGGGAAGACATGAAGGGAAAGGGAAATCTATGCCCGGAGAAGAGAGGGTTAATAACTGAAGAGGTGACTGAAAGAATGTGGGTGTCTGTCAGTGGGGAAGACAAATGGGACAAGGATGTTTGGAAGGAGGAGGGACCAGAGAAGGAGGTGCACGTGGCAGGGATTCAAACCGAGGAGGGGTTGACAGTTAAACCGCTGGAGTGAAGGGTAACGGTGGCACCTGGATGGAGTGGGCCAAAGCCGGTGCCCTCGAAGACGGATTTTCCCCTCGGGGAATATCGGGAACCTCCCCGGTGGGCGGGACATCCCTGCTGCGGGACAATCTGCCATGGGAAGGGGAGTTCCCATGAGTATGTGCCGGGACATTTCAGGAGCTATGGGAGACTCCGTTAGTTGAGGGCCATACACCTCAAGTTTCGTTGGAAAAAGATCCGTTATTATTTAATGTTCAAGACGCCGGGCTGGAGAGAGAGAGCAAAAATCTGTTTATTGTTAATTCTGTTAATAAAACCTTGTTGAAAGAACAAACACCTTTGGTTGTCAATTCCATGGAAGAACTGAACATCAATAATGAGAATCGTTAACCCACTCAGAGTGGCGCCCAACGCGATGCGATGTATCTCTCTTGCTTCGCCGCCACCAGGCACTTCAGTGGCAGGTGAAATAGGACGAACCTGCAGGGCACAGGCGCCACCTCCTCCATCCCCACCCCACCCCAACTCTTTTCTTGACCCGGGTATAAAATAATGGCTGAAAAACTTGGCTTATACCCGAGGATATATTGTATTTAATATCTATATGAAGTGACTGGAAAAGGTCATTTGGAGCTTTGTACTGAAGTCCCACAAAAATGCTGATTTTACTTGATTCCGTTGCCCCTTATTTCCCAACACTAAGGAAGCAGCCTTTAACATTGCTTCAGCTCAGTGACAAACATAAGCTAGTGTTGAACCCGTGTTCATATACAAAGAGTTGTCATTTGTTCAAGATGCTGAGAGAAATGTGGCAAACCCCATATCAGAAATTGGAACAAAAATTGTACTGCTGGATAGCGCAGTGATTTAGGTATCTGGCTCTGGGTCCAGAGGTTGGGAGTTTGTTTCTGCAGTGTACCTCCTTTACAAGGCCTAGAGTTGATCCAGAAGATCCCTTCCAGCTCTGCAGTTCTAATTTTATTTTATTGTTATAATTTAGTCTACACCTATGCTCAGTGATGTAACAAGCTAACATTTCCACACACAAAATTGTTTTTATATAAGAACTGAGTAAAATGAAACCTTTTATTCTAATATCATTATCTCTTCATGAATATATTGGAAAAATGCCAGGTGCAGGAAACAAAACAAATAAGGGGTGGTATACTAAGGGAGACTGAAGTTCAGTCTGCTCTGTAGATGCCTGATTGAACCATTTTTATCGGCCGTGTATTAAAAGGATGATTAAGGGCGCACTCAATTTTCCAGAAATCAAACTCTGCAAAACAGCTCTATCATCACCCACCCTTCAGATTGTATAGGGCCGCATGACTCCGCACCCTACCTTTTTAGCTAAATATAGGAGGCAGTTGTGAAAAACAGGACAACAGCTATTGAATGTTGCTTATGTTCCATCAAGCAGATTTAGAAGGGAACGATTTCATATTTTCTTTTATATGGTCAACATCAAGGTTCTCTCTAAGGTGTGCGGTTACCTGAATGTATGTAACTCTGTCCCCCTCTGTAACACACCGATGCCTTTGGTTTTGGTTACAACAGAACCCCATTCCAAGGGGGTGAAATCATAGGCATGAAGGACAGAGCCCAGCCCAGTGGGCCTGAATGTTAGTGGGAACCTTGATCAAGATGGTTCACTGTAAAAATGAATATCTATACTGTGGTGGAGGGGGAGAGGACCTTGCCAACTAGTATGACAGACACTAAGAAAAAGAATATATGTGTATAAAATTTAGACAGTTGTCTATTTCCGTCACAATCATGAGTATACATTGCCATCCTTTTTGGTTTGGCCTTTTTGGTTTGGTTTGGTTTCTTCCACAAAGTTGCATAGATTCACTGAAAGCCTAGCACTAATACAGGATCTGTAAAATTGGTTACAAATTCATCTGAGGGGGGAGGGGGGAATATATTTGAAACTGGCAGTCTCTTTTACTTTTGCATCTCCATTTTTTAAAAAATTATGTGGGTTTTTATGTTCTTGTCGGATACCTGACGACTTGCACCGGAATAACACAAAAATAGGAGTTGTCATTGTGATGAATGGAACACTAGGGTTTAAAAAAAAATAGGCTGTGACTAAATCAAAACGTTATTTAAGCTCAGCCCTTCTCTGCAATTAGGAACACGCTGATGTTTATTACAGCTGGCAGTCTCTTACTCTTGCCTCTTTCTGCGTGTGACCCCCACAGTCTGTGTGACCTTTCCTGGGGTTAGCCATGGGCCCTTTTCATTGTGATGGACTAGAAGTGGCTCATGTGGAGTTGATTATTTCCTTGCCTGTCTGGTCTTTTTGGTGCCATAACTTCAATTCATTTCCATTTTCTTCCTCTCTTTTTGGCTGACCACAGTGAAAGGAAATGCTTTTACTGGCGACAGGATCAGTTTGCATGGTTGGCTGACTTGATTGAGCTTGTGAAAAGATGAGGGTGTGCAGTAAAAAAACCCAAAGGTGCTATATTTCTTCTATATAGTTTTATCATTGGCCATTAAATAATCTAAATCTGTCTAAATATACTTTTTGTTTATAGTCCCCTGACAGTTTCAGTTATGCACCTTAATGCCCTTCGACTTTGTTACTTAGTGAGTAATCTTCGGTGACATAATGCATCCCTGTACATCATTGCTTCAAGGGGTTTTACAGTTCCTAAAGAATGAAGAAATCTTGCTAGCACTTAAAACGGGTGCATAGTATGCTGGATTTGTTTTCACTGATCTAGAGATGTCTGTGGTGCAGGGGAAGTCTTACTATATGGTGGCAAAGAATGACTAGATGAATCTGCGAAATAGAAGCACAATAAGAGCTAGTTATTTTCCTAAGAAAAAGTTGTACAGTACTACTGTATAGCTTTTGAAAAAGCATCAGTAAAGTCTGACAAGTAACAGCAGGTGTTAAGAGTGATCTGTAAATTGTGAAAGAGGAGTAATGAAGTCCATTGCCATGGGCTACATGGCTTAGGGGAGAGAAGAAAAATATGAATGGGTGGGAAGAAGTCAAATCCAGGTCCAAAGTAGCAAATAGTGTAGAAGAGAGTAGCAGTGTAAAGAAAGAGATACCCCTAAGATTCCCAGTTGTATGTTTTGAATTCTGCTCCCTCCCAGAAAGTTTCCTTTTTACCTCTGAAACTGTGGTACTGTAGTATGTTTCTCTACTTCCAACAGTATTTATCTGTAAAGTAACACTAAACTTTGAAATCCCTAACTTTCAAATGCATTGACTTGAAATGGCAGTGTGTCACTTGCTGCCTCTCAGCTCTTCCCATAATACTGGCTCACTTTACAAGCATTTTTTTCTTTTCTTGCAACAAAGCAGGGTGGGTTTGATTTAGATCACAATTTACATCACCAATTTAAAGTAGAAAATGGTTTTTTTAAAATGTAAATCATGATTTATGTTAATTTAAATCCATTTGACTTTTAAAATAATTTATTTTATCCACCATGTAAAAAGTGTTATGACAAAATAATGTATTTCAGATGCATTGAACTCTCTAGATGATTATACTGTGTTTTTTTCTTCAGATAATGTTCCAAAATTTATGTTGTCTAATGTTGTCTTTGAATGCTGTAAGATATTCCTCAATTCCCTGTTTTCGCTACTTGAACATGCCTCATTACTGTAATCCACCTTGGGTCCTTTTCCAAGGAAAAAGGTGGGGTAAAAATACTCTAAAATAAATAAAATAAATAAATAAATCTGCCTCTTCCAAAATGCCAAATTAAAATTGTGGTCAGGAACAGTTTGTAAGTGCTGTAATTCATGCCATGGTAGTTTCATCACTTGAGAATTAATAATGATGCAAGTCCAAAGGCAGTGGATAAATTTGAGTTGGTCTAATAAAATGATAGCCAGGTTAATTTCTTATTTTTCCTGCAAGGAACACATCCCTCCGGTTTTCTGTCGGCCCCACTGTTTTGGGATATGTTTTTAAAATTTGCTGCTGCATAAAATTCAGGGTGCAGGTGCCTTTAACATGTGCCCTTTATACTTAGGGTTTATGTTATTTCATAAACCCTTTGCCAGTCCCACCATTTATCTGGCTTACAGCCACCATATAACAGACCTTTTCAGTGGTATCCTTCAGAGTTAGAACGATTCCACTCCTACCTGCAGGAGGATTTGCTTTCTGGGATAATGTGGTGAATACATGAATATGTTACAGTATTTGATTCATTTATTAAATTTCCCATCTCTTTAATTAAGAGATCAGCAATGCTAAACAAACTTGCTGCCTCCCTTTCTTCAGGAAGACCTTTTTACAATTAAGATGTTTTAAGATGAGTTCTCACAATACTGTAATCAGTGACAGTCAAATCAGAGGTTGCTTTAAAAACCTAAGTGTTGGAAAGATGGAATATAAATGTTTAAAAAGTGTTGATAGTGGCTCTGTAAAATAGAAATCTTTCTACAAATGCGAAACATGTTAGAGTTTTGTTTGAGATCAGTGGTTAGCTGAAAGCTGCTGTGCTTCCCCTCCCTGGATTGTAAATAATACTTAAATCAGAAATACTAAATATTTGTATTTGCATTTGACTTTGACTTTTCTGGTAAGGCAGAGGGGGGGAACATGTGACATTTCATAGCATTTGGAAACTCACTTGCCAGTAATAAATCAACTTTGGTCTGAAAACTACTTAAGTGGTCACTTGATGAGGAAAATGTGGGAGCAAAAAAGATTTAAGAAGCAAACATAAAATAAACTTCCTGAATTAGCAACATAAACAATCTATATTCTTTTATTAAGCCATGCTATTAACAGGACTGGATAAACTGGCCACTGCAAGCAGAACTATACTTGAACAAATCTTGTGATTAAAAGCAAAATACTAATTATGCAAAGTTGATTGATTTTTTTCCAGTCTCATTTGCCTTTATTAGTAGCATGCTATGTAACATTAACACTCTACACAAAATCTTCTATGACATTTTTGTGAGTACCTGGAACATATACAGACTTTGTATATGTTAAAATACATTTTCAAAATATATGAATTAGAAACTTTCTGCTAAAAGTCAAATCTCCATGAATGTAACATTACTTGTACAGCTTGTTGGCTAAAAAGTCTTCAGAAGCTGTGAGACAGGATATAGGATAGTGGTGACGAGCCTTTGGAACTCCAGATGTTTTGGACCACAACTCCCACAGTCCTTTGCCAGTAGCAATACAGGTTTGGAATCTTGGGATTTGTGGTCCAAAACATCTGGAGAGTCAAAGGTTCATCACCACTGATATAGGAGAACAATGTGAGAAATCAAGGAGATCTGTATTTGTGACACTTTGTTTTTCATCTTTTGATATCAAAAATGGAACCAAATTGGATGAAATACATGTTGTTATTAAGCGTTGCTGATTGAATTATTAATTTGATTTTGTTCTGTTACTGTCTGTTATTTATTTAAAGTGGCTGTTACTTATTTAGTTGTGAACCACCCAGAGCGGCCTTGTAGTCAGATGAGCAGGATATAAATTTAAGTAATAAATAAATAAGTGTATTACTTTTGTTGTTTGGTACTAAAGTTGTCCAGATCACAAACAGAAAATATTCAGAGAACATTTAAAATAGGTTTGGAAACACTATCTGTGCCAAGTAATTTCTTTCTTTCGATACATCCCCATGGCAACATAAGGAGGAGGGAATGGCTCAGAAGCGGAGCAGGAGGAGTAGCGGTGGGGGTGGGAGGAGGAGGAGGAGGAGGAGGAGGGAACGGAAGAGTCAGAGGAAGGAATTTTCCAGGGGGAAGAAGAGGGGAGACCTCACAGCGCAAAGGAGGTGGGCACGCCCGCTACACCTCCTCTCACAGTCCCTCCCCTCCCCTCCCCTCCCCTCCCCTCCCCTCCCCTCCGCTGTGCACTAGCAACTCAGCTGGTCATGAGACAGTGGCACACCGATCATCTGGCCAACGGGGGGAGCAGGGGACTGTGCCATGGCCCTTGAACTGTCCCTCTCAGCTAAGACAGTGGGCTGGCAGATCCAGAACTTTGCAAGGGCAGTGGTGGTCTTTGGGATGGGGGAGGGAGGGTGGAGAACTTATCCCCTCACTTTTTAAATTGATGGCTGGCAGTCTTCCTGTTGTGCAGGCCTGTTCTAGTCCAATCCCCTACTCAAAGCAGGAGGTCCGATACCATCTCGGACAAGTGGCTGCACAATCTTTAATTGAAAACTCCCAGCGATGGGGCACCCACAACACTGGGAGTCAAACTGTCCCACTGTTTAATGCTCTTACTGTCAGGAAATTTCTCCTTATTTCCAGGTTGGCTCTCCCTCTAATGAGTCTCCACCCGTTGGTTCTTGTCATACCCTCAGGTGCAATTGAGAATAAATTGGTGCCTACTTCTCTGTGGAAACCGGTCGGGTACTGGAAGGCTACTATCATGTCTCCCCTCAGTCTTGTTTTCATCAGGCTAATCATGTCCAGTTCTTTCAGTTGTTCCTTGTACGATTTAGCCTCTGTCCCCTTATCATCTTAGTTGCTCTTCTCTGCCTATTTTCTAAGGCCTCTGTATCTTGTTTGTGTTATGGTGACCAGAAATGGACACTGTATTCCAAATGTGGCCTCACTAGGGCAGTACAGAGTGGTATTATCACTTCCCATGATCTTGATGCTATTCCCCACCCCCTTGGTGCACCCTAGGACCATGTTTGCTTCTTTTTGGCAGCTGCAGCACACTGCTGCCTCATTCTTAGGTGGTGCTCCACCAAGACACCTTAATCCCTCTCACAGGTACTACTGTTGAGCCAGATACCACCTATACTGTACCTTTGCAACTGTTTTTTTCTGCCTAAGTGCAGGACTTGACTTTTATCTCCGTTGAACTGCATCTTGTTGGACAGGGCCCGATGTTCAAGTCTGTTAAGATCCTTCAGAATGTTGAATTTTATAGCATGATCTCTAGATGTTTCTTCCTTCCCAGAAAGGGCTATGCAGCAAAGATTAAACTAGACACTATTTATCTTTAAGAATAATGAGCCTCTCATACTAAAAAGGAAGCCACAATACTTTTTACATATGTGGTTTAAATTGACATGCAGTATGTTGATAATTGCATGTACATAGATCAGAGACATGTAGGAGAATGATTTTATCCTGTCCTCTTAAAATTCTATAACATTTTGTTTCACATAGTTTAGTCAGGTGGTTGTAGTACCTAACAACCAAATGTATTTTATTCCCATCTGCATTGGTAAATATTAGATCTGAAGTTTTGCAAATAGAGATCAGCTAAATTTTGGAGCATATCCTTTGTGCCTTTGGGACCTTATGTTCTTCTTTCTGTATTAATTAGTATATAATTATCTTTGCACTGCATACCAGTGGAATAGTTTTCACTTTTTGTTTAGTTTATTACTAACTTTGTTCTTGTCAAGTGTGAAAAAAATCTGATTTGGTGCTGAAAAGTACCTTCAGGACATCCATAATGTTTTTCTTAGGCATGCTGTTTTTGCTAAAATGGGTTTCAGATGCTCCATAATTGTACTGAAGGTAGATCAGAAAATGAAAAATAAACTATGGCATATATTTAGGATGTATCTGTATATGTAATACATGTGAAGACTGCACCTTTGGAAATAGCATTTGATTAAACAACTGGGGCTTTCCCATTGTGCTCTGTGGCAAGGCCATAATACTAGTTTAATATAGTGCTTAGGACAGTGATGGCGAACCTATTGCACGGGTGCCAAAGGTGGCACTCGGAGCCCTTTCTGTGGGCACCCGACATCGCCCCTTCACAGCCACCTGTATACAGTTTAAATTGCTGTGTTGGCACTTTGCAAAAAAAATTAGTGGATTATGAATCACAGTTTGGGCACTCGGTCTCTAAAAGGTTCGCCATCACTGGCTTAGGACAATGGTTCCCAATCTTGTGTTCCCAGATGGTCTTGGACTACAACTCTCACAAATCCTGGCCAATACAGCAATGAAAACTTCTGGGAGATTTAGTCCAAGAACAACTAGGGATCCAAGGTTGTTTAAAATATTGAATTTGGACTTGGGACATTGAGTGCAAGATTCTACTGACCCATAAAGTTCACTGAGCAATTGGTAGAGTTGTTCTTTCTCAGCCTGCTCTACATCACACAATTATTGTTCTAAGGATAAAGTGGGAAAAGGAGCAAGTTGAAGGAAAAGCGGGACATAAATATAGCAAATATTGTACATAATAATAGACACGGAAAGAATCATGAAAAGGCTGGATCCAAAGCAAAACTAAATGTGACTAGAATATACCACTTGAAGCTAGTGGGAGGTAAGAAATCAACATTTTATAGCTATGGTCCAATGTGGCTTTCCATTTCCAGCTGCAGAAGACGGGTCTGTGATCTAGCCTTTTTTCCAATTAGTGGTGCAGGATTGTAGATGGGACTTGTACTAGATGGAAGAGTTGAAGCAGAAAATGTATTGAGACACTATTTTGTGAATGTTAGGTAAGCAGCTTAGTGGGACCCATGCACAAAGGCAGAATTCATATATACCATCCTGAAGACATAAACCATTTGTACCAAAATTGGCTTTTCTTACCAAGGTGATGCCATCCTGACCTGCTCAGAAAAGACATTTCTGCCAGCATGTAGCAGTTTCCTGTCTACTTACTGGGAGTGACTGGCTGTTGTCTTCCATCCCTCCTTAGCAGGTTCAATCTAGGGAAGCTAGGCTTAAAGATTTTGTTTGATTGCCCAGATCAAGCTCTTCTGCTATGCAAGGGGGCAGACATTGTTCGCGTAACACCTAGCCTCATGTACCATGTCCAGTTGGCCTCAGAGAGCTGCTTGTGGATTGAGAAAAGCTGCTAAAATAATTACATTTATTTTCATATGAACAACAGGGTTGTTTAGGGAGAAGTGAAGGGTTTTTGAGAGGCTGCCAGTTAAATAACCAGCTGTTCCAGACATTATAATTTAGAATGATCACTTGTAGATTTGTGGCAGAAACTTCATTTGATACACTACAACTTGTGGTCTTGGAATGCTCTCTCAAAGGAGATAATACTTTGCACTACCAGTGTATTCCTTTTGTTCCATGTTAAAAACCTGTTGTTTTTAACGTTTAGAAGCCTCTGTTCCATAGATGAATTTCACCGTATTAGATGCTATGAGAGACAGTTTTCTGAAATGAAAGCTAAAAATACATCATTGTAAATTAAAATATTTTGAACTGATTGAATAATTATTATTCTCCATTTTTGTGTTGATTAATTTTTGATGTTTTTTACATTATGGTGATTGTGATTTGCTTTTCAATTTTAATATGAAATTAAATATTGAGGACATGACATTCTTACATTTTTTTCTTTAAAAATCATATTTGCAATGAGTGGCTCAAAACCCAGCTTGGAAGTTATCTTCATAAGGCACCAGTCGTCCTTGATGAGACTAATCTAAACAAACAAACAAACAAAACTGCCTAGTTTTGTGTATGTACCTTTATCATCCTTTTTACAGAAGTTTGAGTCAAGCTACATACTAAATTTAACACATAAATTTGTGTTAATTTGAATGTGGGAGCAACGTCAGCTCCTCACTTTGAGTTTGTATGGGGTGTGTGGAGGAGTGAAGCTGTCAGAAAGGGGAGGAAGCTTATCCCTTATTTGTATGTGGACATGTACTGATTTAGGTTTAGACATTCACTGATTTAAACTTGGCTTTTTTGTGATTTCTTGTTCATGAATGTTTTCCATATTTTCCAGTACCATTATTTAAGGCATGAAGTAAGATCATCAAATTATTTTGTCTACCTTTTCTGTTTTTCAGAATCATTGGTGACTCAGATTAGACGAGAGCTGTTTACCACCGAGCCTTCTAACTTAACACTATGCATCCTGATCTTGGCCCTTTACAGGAACTGCTTTTACTTATGATTTTCTTCTCAACTTCAGCTTCAGGTAGGCTCACATTACTAAATGCCACACGTGCCTAATGTTCCTTTGTTGGTTTTTATTCTTCTTCTACATTTGGCAAGTCAGCTAAAATCAGTCCAGTTTTTCTGTGTCTAGAACAGATTTTCAATAATCAATGTAAAATTTAGAACCAGGTTAAGAACACCTATAGTTATTAATAAATGACTCTATTAAATAATTCAACTGGCATAGATTCAAAATTATCTGACGTGGCAAAGTGAATTTGGTTATGAAAAAGATGTAAACTACCACCTTGAATTAAGGTCCAGCTGTGGATTTCATTTATTTTCCAGTACACAATGATAAAAATATTGTAAGATATTCACAGATATTGGCCAGAATTCTATTAGTGCTCATATAATGTTTGTTTAACTTGCTGTGGCTTATTTATGAAGTGCTAGAGTGCATATCTGTTGCACAGTTGGTCACATGAACATTCATGTAACAAAAATATTCCCCAACACCTCACAAGTTAGGTGCAGGTACCATAATAGGTTGCACAGAACTTCTGTGAACACCAGTAGGAGTCTGGCCACTCATGGTGCACATTTTCTGTTATGTTATAACAGAAAAAATAAAAATGTGTTCTTTTCAGAGTGTTTTCAGAATGATCTAGTAAAGGAATGTAATTGTATATGAATATTTCTTTTTTTAGACTTGATTCCTCACTTCATTTCTGAGCCCCTTTCGACTATCCAGAAGCCAGGTGCAACTGTAGAACTGCACTGTTCTGCTGAACCTTCTACAGCTCACGTATCTTGGCTATTCAATGGACAGAAATTGCACAAGAATATTGAACAAGTGGTCACAGTGCCAGGATCCCTGACAATCCTCTCTCTTAGTCCATCAAATTCTGGTATCTATCAATGCATTGCCAACAACAGCATTGGGGCTATTATCAGCAAACCTGCAGCAGTGTCTATAGCCTGTAAGTTATGTTCATCTATAGGGTGGAAAATGTAACTTGTTACTGTCATGATACTTCAGTTTCTTCTTCTCACTGTCTTTGTGTTACAACATAAGTGCATTTAATGTTTGAGATAATGTTCTGTGTATTTAAACAATTTCAGGAAAGAGTTGACCCCTTTTAGTTCAGCTGAGGCATTGAGAAAAATAAAATCTTTATTCTGTGATATATCTTTTCTGAAAATATTTACTTGCTCTTGAAAGAAGCTAGTAACAACTTGTCTGTCAAGTCTGTCAATCCTTGTTAAGATTGAACTGGAGAGTTTGTGCTAAATGGGGGGAAATTGCCTGAAGCCCCCCTCCCCCCCCCGTGGCTTCTAAGCAAAAAGTGCAAACTTAGGCACTTGGACCTCATTTGAAAGGGTCGCCTTAATGAAGCATTAGTTCCATGGGAGTTAATGTGCTTTGCATTGTAAGTCATGTTGCATGAGAGATCTGCACGTTGGTATGTGTGTGTGGAAGAATTAGATGCAAAATTCTACTTCTATATTTGTCTTTTCAACATCATATAGTGGATATCGTTTTTGAGTCAAGAATGATTTAAATACTTAAAATAAGACATAAAGCACCTGAATTCCTTTGTAAGCCTGGTATCGACGGATCTCCTTTAAAACAATGTGTTGCTTATGAAGCATGTTCACATGGCCCAAAAGAGGAAGGTTTCTCACAGTTAAGACGAGTATGTGTTTTTGTCAAGTAGTGACCCAAAGCAAGATCCCCTTGGGAGTTTATAAAGGTCAATCAGCCTTAACAAACTGTAAAAACTATAGCAATCTATGCACATATTGAAGGTCTGTGCTACTTGTAGGTGAAATACAGATAGACCTCCAAATGCATTGAATTGATATTTATGTGCACTAGATGTTTCTATTAACTAGCATTCCACTATTCACTGAGTCTCAGCATCTGTTACTTTCAGTTATTTTATTAAAAGGCTATAGCATTTGTAATGCATTACTATCACATGTCAAAAAGTTCAGACTAGGCTACACTCAGAAGCTTTAGCTAAGATGTCACATACATGCCCACAGCTTGCAATACAGTCATTTCTCAGGAGCACAGGTTGTCAGATATGCCATTAAGAATCAAAATCATGTTATGCAAACAACTTCTTGAATGTTTGTCTATAGCAGATCTTATTTCTATATGTTTAAAATAATAGAAATTACATTTTCTTGTAGATCTTGATGATTTTGAAACTTCACAGAGGAGAACAATTATAGCAGAAGAAGGAAGTACTGCCTTAATTCATTGCAAACTACCAAAAAGTAACCCAAACATACAGGTTCGTTTTCGTATACGGGGAAAATGGCTGGAACAATCAACAGGTGAGATTATATGCAATATGTGTCTATTGAATATTTAGTATTTGTTATGCCTTTTTAAAAAGTGTGCTCCAAATCTAAACATTAGATAGTTAACACGGTAGAAGATCATTCTCTATTGTATTTTTGTAACCTAACTAAAGCTAATCTACCTTTTTTTTTAAACTAGAAAACTATTTAATTCTCCCTTCTGGAAATCTACAAATTTTGAATGTGTCTTTAGATGACAAAGGAGTCTATAAGTGTGCAGCATATAATCCAGTCACTGATGATCTCAAAGTTGAACCTTCTGGACATAAACTCATAATCAGCAGTGAGTATTAGACACAGCAAAACTTAAACTAAATAACAGAATAAATGGTACAAAATGTTGTCATTATTATGTTGCTACTTTGAAATCCGGTCCAATTTACTGAAGTTTGAAAAGGGAAGTTAACACTATTTTTATGTCCTGTGCAGGAAATTCATACACAGTATTTCTTTTCATCATGATTAAACAATGTTTAAAATCCTAAACATAAACCTTGGATTAAAGGCATGAAGTCACAGTTGGGAATATGTTTATAAACATTGTCTAATTTAAACGTTGTTAAACATTCTTTAGCACCAATCAGTCATTTGAAGAAGGGCTGTTGCTCAGTGATAAAGTGCATGCTTTCTACGTGTACAAAGTGTCAGGTTTAGTTCCTGCTATCTCCGCAGTTACAGAAGAGCTACTGTATCTCAGAGTGGATATCACTGAGTTTAAATGACTGTCGGTCTGACTTCTCTCATTTGCACAAAACCTGAAGCTACTGCAATATAAATCGGTCAATTACTGGTAGAGCACAGTGTGTTTCACAACCAAGTGTGAGGCACTTTGCTGCAGGGAAGCCTCAGGGAGCCCCAGAACACCCCAGAACCTGAAAGGAAGAGGATAGGAAGCTTTTAATTGTTTTAAATTCAGTTATCTAGAATTTAGCCTAATCAGAATGTATGTCTTAAGTTATGCCTCATATCAGCAGAACACAATTATGGGAAAGCATGTATAGTTTATTTTTATTCTATTTTTTTAAAAAATCCCTGTAGTTAAATGGATGTGAAGGGCTAGGTATTCTTGGAAACTCAGTTTTAAATGATTCGTGTTTTTCTCTCTCAATTTCCAGGCTCTTTCTCAAAGGATTTTCATATCATTCACCCTACCACTTCTCAGGCTTTGTCAGTACCTCAGCACAATCCTGTGATGTTGGAGTGTATTGTTAGTGGGCTGCCTACAACCAATGTCCACTGGTATAAAGATGGCAAAGAGGTACTTGTAAGAGGCAGGTGGCACATATTTCACTCTCATCTTACAGTTGATTCCGTTGATACATCAGATGCTGGAAATTACTCCTGTGTGGTCGATAACAAGTCTGGAACTGTGAAACATGTAAACTACAGTGTAAATGTACTTGGTAAGATATGGTAAAATGCTTATTTCACATATTTTTGAAGAGAGACATTTATAGTCAATAAAACATGGTAATCTGAGCAGCAAGACAAAGTTCAATATAGTCTATATGAAAATGTTTTTCTCTCTCCATTTTTAGAACCTGCTCGAATTTCAAAGGGATTGCAGGATCAATTAGTAACTCTAGGTAAAACTGTGCATTTTTCCTGTGAAATAAATGGAAACCCACTACCTGATGTCACCTGGTACCATAATGCAGCTCATGTTCATCTTTCTTCAAGACACTTACCTTCAGGAAACAAATTGAGCATTACTGACATCACCAGAGAAGACACCGGGTTATATCAGTGTCTAGTAAATAATGGCATTGGATTTGTGCAGTCTACTGGGAGACTCCATTCTCAAGCAGGTACAGGAATTGTTACCACACTTTTTTTCTTAAAAAAAAGTATGGGAAGATTACAGTTATATTGATTGTAGTCTGTTTAAAAACTTGCATATCTGAATATCTGTTAATTGTTACTTCTGATTTATGGTGACACTAGCACTTGCTGGATTGTCCACATACAGTGATACCTTGTATAAAGGAATTAATTCATTCCAAATGGAATTATGTTAAGCAAATATTCCTTTATACAAATTTCCCATAATGCATTGAAAATGGAGTAATCCAATTTTTATGTTGTATGGATTCTCCCCATAGTCGATTATGTTAAGCAAATTTCCCCTATCTCCGGAATTTTTTCTGATGTACAGATTTTATGTTATACAAACTCTTTGATATACAAGGGTCCACTGTATATTAGACCTTTGTGGAGTGGTTTACCATTTCCATTGTAGGGGTGTGGTAGCTTGGCGAACTAGAGGGCTGAAACTGTTGGCTGCAAAGTTGGCAACTCAGTGGTTTAATCCTGGGTGCCACGCAGTAGAGTGAGCTCCCGCTGTAAACCCCAGCTCCTGCCAACTTAGCAGTTCAAAAGCATGTCAATGCACGTAGATAAATAGGTAGCACCATGAAAAGCGGGAAGGTAAACTGTGTTTTGTGCACAGAAATGCATTCAACCATGCTGGCCACATGGCCACGGACTTGCACAACACTGGCTCTTTGGCTTGTAAACGGAGATGAGCACTGCCCCTAGAGTTGGACATGACTAGCACGCAAGTGTGGGGGGAACTTTTACCTTTACCTTTTTATCATTTCCATACCCCTTAATGAGTTCTCATGATAGTGTGTTTTTAGAACCAGGTCTCCTTAATCTTAGTCTGGCACCCTATTTCATGACTTCGCTAAATATCTACCCCGTATATACTCAAGTATAAGTTGACCCGAGTATAAGCCGGGGCCCCTAATTTAAACCCCCAAAACTGGGAAAATTTATTGACTCAAGTATAAGCCTAGGGTGGGAAACGCAGCAGGACTTGGCAACTCCTCCTTTGTGAGCTGGGTGTGTGTGTGATGTTTAAAATGACTTTTAGCCACCGAGGCAAGTTCTTGAGTTGGTGGCTAAAAGTCATTTTAAACATTGTTTTAAAATGACCTTTTAAAAAGTCACTTTAAACATGGGGTAGGGGGTCAGGAGAAGTGGCGCACAATGTTCAAAATGACTTTTAGCCACTGACCCAAACTTGCCTCAGTGACTAAAAGTATTGACCCACATATAAGCCGAGGACCCCTTTTTTCAACACAAAATTAGGGCTGAAAAACTAGGCTTATACTCGAGTATATACAGTACTTGCCAAAAGAGTCCTCTTGACCAAATCTGCCATAATAGTAAAACATTGTAATCTGCCATTGTGGTGGTTTGTTTTAAAGCCTTTGTATCCCAAAAGAGCCTCTGTAAATAAGGTCTGAAATACCTTCACATGTTGTCCTTTGGATTGTAGACTTCTGTATGTGGAGTAATTGTTATTTATTATAAATTTGTGTCTGTGTCTTTTTCTTTTAAATAGAGAGAAGTTCCAAACCAATTGTAACTTCATTGCCACGAAGCACCAGAGTGACAGATGGTGATACATTAATGCTGTCCTGCAATGCTACTGGATTGCCTATTCCTGTAATTCGCTGGTACAATAGCCATGGACTGATTACTAGCCATCCTTCGCAGGTGCTTTATTCAAAATCACGGAAGCTCTCCTCCCAAGCAAAACCTGGGAACTCCATTTCAGACAGAGGCTACTTCATCATGTCTCGAGGTGGATCAAGCTCCCTCTATGTTCAGCCTGTTACAGAAGAGCATGCTGGGAAGTACATCTGTGAAGCATCAAATGAATATGGATTTGCTCGTTCAGTGACTTTCCTTACAGTTCGTAAGTGGCACCCAAGTTTTCTTATGTAGGCTGGGGTAAATATTTGTGGTAGAAGTGTTACGTATCAGTTATATTTTATTTGTCCACCAATCTTTGGGGCAATATAATACTACAATATATTGTCCTTTTTAAGAGATTAACAGAGAACACATGGTGGTACGAGGGTTAAGATAATGTATGTTGAACCTAAAATTTGGGTGGGCATTGTACATAATTGCTAAATGCACAGAGAGGAGTATATACTATTTAGCCTATTTATTTGCCTAACCTTTAAATTCCTTCTGTAGTTCCCTATGAAGCTAGTACAAAAACAGAAGAACTTTCTCCTGTGGAATTTACTCAAAGCGATGAAGGAGGTGGAGGTCATGATTCAGAAATGGGCCTTGAGAGCTCATCTCCAACCGAGATTCTAACCGATGAAGTTCCTGCAGAAAAAACATCCGGAGGTATTTCCCCACCAGAAGCTCCAATAATTCTGAGCCCTCCGCAAACACTTAAACCAGACCAATACAATCTGGTGTGGCGGCCTGGAAAAGATGGTGGCCAGCCGATTAAAGCCTATTTTGTGAAATATCGCAAGGTAATTCTTCATGGACAAAGGAAGAGACTGGCACTTAATAAGACTGTTTCCTGGTAGTAAAGAGTGTGTGGTTTACAAAGAACCTTGGAATGCTTATAAATGCGGGCATTTAATAGTAGTATTAGGCCAGAAAGAACGTAGACTACAATGCTTTGCTCTTTTGCAGCATACTGTGGCCTTGCTAAGTGTAAAGTTCAAATTAAAATTATGCAGTGGATAGGGAACTGTTGAACTGTTTTGGTAAAGATTGTATGCATTTAATTATTTGTGTGTGTGTGTGTGTGTGTGTGTGTGTGTGTGTGTGTGTGTGTGTGTGTGTGTGTGTGTGTGTGTGTGTGTTTTGGAAAAGTTTTGTGGCTAGGCACTAAGTATAGAAAAACCATTTCAATTAAAAATTAGCCATGTTTGCTTGAACCTCAAGCCAGGTCTTTGTCATAAATTGAAACTATTCATCTCTGAGTGTCCTTGCCTCATTGTGACCTAAAACCAGAAGTACCACAAAGTAATTTTTTTCATCTGACAAAATTCTCTTACTCTTGTGACAGTCTTTCAATATAATTTTGCATTCAGAGCTATTTGGATGAGTTATGTATTGCATATTGACTATGCATAATGGAAATCTTTTCCATCAGATTATTGGACGATTTTTTATTCTTTTCTTAATACTTCTGTTATGACTTCTGGTGCTTTTGCAAAATTGGTATACCATACTTTTTATTTTAATTTTATTTCATTTTTTGCTAATCACCTGTCTTAGAAATGAAGCAGAGAGTCTGGGGTTCTGTGCCTGTGCATCCACAGGAAGGAAATCAGAAGTACTGAGGTGGGGCACAGGGTTTTATACTCTGTGTCTCTGTTTCTCCTGTTCTCTAAATTGAGACAAAAAATTTAAAAATGTAATTAAGAAGAAAAAGTTTTTTTTTGTTAGTCATACATTGTCTGAAAATCAGTAAGAAACAAACTTGGGTTTCATAAAGTTCTTGGTGCAACTGTTAATGATTTACACAGCTTTGCTTAAATAAATGATTGTTGCACTTATATTATTAGTTGACAACTTTTTGTAGTGTACTAACTAGAATCCTATGTTATATTGGACCTCTTGCAGTTGGATGATAATCTCAATTTTACCAACTGGAATACAATTCGTGTCCCTGGAAGTGAAAATGAACTTTGCCTCTCAGAATTGGAACCTTCCAGCCTCTATGAAGTGTTGATGGTAGCCAGAAATGTGGCTGGAGAAGGCCAGCCTTCCATGCTTACTTTCCGTACTAGCAAAGGTAAAGAAATGCATGGCATGCTATGTCTCTTTTCTTGGAGTACATTCCAGTAAACGTTCTCTTCTAAAGTTGCCATATGTAGAAATTTCTTAATACTCCTAAACAAACAAACAAGGAAACAAGAGGAAGTATTCAGTATTTGTTCTGAATCATAGTGTGGCTGTAGCTCTTGAATACGGAGCCTGGTGGTGCAGTGGTTAAATGCCTGTATTGCAGCTAAAACTGCGCTCACAGTCTGGGGTTCAATCCCAGGCAGCTGGCTCATGGCTGACTCAGCCTTTTATCCTTCTGAGGTTTGTAAAATGAGTACCCAGCTAGCTGGGGGAGAGGCAGTGTGTAGCTTGCATAATTAAATTGTAAACTGCCAGAGAAAGTGCTTAAAGCACTATGGGGCAGTATATAAGCAGAAGCAGAACACTTCGGATCCTAAGACTTTGTGAGTTCCTTTCAGTTCCTTTCCTTCCTTCTTGTAGAAGGGGGGGGGCGCTTTCTTTCCTTTAGAAGTCTGGTGGATTGTTGGACTCTTTGGAATATCACAGGAAGTGGTACCAAACAGTAGCAGGAATAAGGAGGGATCAACAGAAATTGTCCTTTGTCTTTTAGTAGGCGACTCAGTTGGATCAAAGATCTTTCTGGACAGACAAAGGCATTTTGTAAAATGTGTCATGTTGCTCGAAGCATCTTCAAAGTGGGTTCCAGAAAAGGACTTTTTATGTATGGACTATCCATTAATAGCAAAGTCTAAAATGACATTTATCTTTCTTGCATGTTTGTAGTTTCAATTTCAGTGTCACTCTTATCTTCTTACACTGTTCTGAACTTAGTAAAATTTGTTCAGGACATTTGTGATTGTAGGGTTTGCTAGGAATGTTCAAAAATACTGTAGGAGGGACAGATAGTAATTTTTCCTTTAGTGTTTCATTTATTCATTGAGCGTATACTCTGTTTGCTAGAAAGATCATCGTCCTCAAAAATCACCCAGGGCCCCTCTCAACCAGTTGGCATTCCTAAGCACTCGGTTATTCAGGAAGGTTCAACCAACAACTTTGGTGTAGTCCTTCCAGATTCTTCTCGACACAGTGGAGGTAGGTGCCATAATTCTTCTGCCCCCAGGTCCATACATTAAATGTTGCATTGTACAAGATTGTTATAGAATGAGGGGTAGGAAAACCTCTTTACTCTTTTCTTCTGTCATTTAATTTGCCTGTTTATTTTTTCCTTTCCTCCAATTAGTGGCATAGCAGTTTAAAAGCAAAACTGGCAAGGCCTCAAGCTCTTAATTCAATTGAGAGGGCCAGAGTACATCAGGAGCATATGCGCAGTCTAATTCCTAACTGGCATAACTAGTTAAAAACAGATGAAGTAACCGACTTCTGCCTGTGAACCTGGAGAGCTTCCAACAGTAATTGAGTAGACAATTAAGACTGGGATAAATAGCCAAATAATCTACTCTGGTATAGGGGAGTTTACAATTTTTTGTCTCTGGTTAAGGCTTTTATATGTCAGTGATGGGTTTTGAAGAGCCACTTCCAGTTGATATATAGCACTGACCTAGATAGCTGTCTATGTGAATACTTTGCATTTTTGTTTCTCATATTAGGGAAATTATTCAGTTTTGCTTATTGATATTCCTGTACTGGACATTACATTCTCCTTCTGTATATTAGTGATAGGATAATCTTTGATGGTTACTAGGGATTAACTACCCCTTTTCTCACATTTGATATGTTGTATATTGAAGAGGGTAGCTGCAAATATATTCTGTCTTTTGATCTTGGGTTGTATGTTGTGATGCTGAGATCAAGTGAATTTATAATTATCATAATGTTTGGTTCAGACAAGATAAACTGGAAACATGTATTTAAAATTTACCATCTTTTAAGTCGTAATCTTTATATAGTATTTTCCAAATTAAATCTCTTTCCCTTCACGGTCAAGATCCAGTACTTCACTATCCAACATCCTCTTCCACTCCTGAAGCAGTCTTTTGAGGCCCTAAAAATCCTCCAGACTTCCCCACTCTCTACCAAAGATTTTAAGGATGTCTGTGTGTGTGTGTGTGTCTGTGTGTGTGTGTGTGTGTGTGTGTGTGTGTGTGTGTGTGTGTGTGTGTGTGCGCGTGTGTGCGCGCGCGCGCACGCAGAATGAATTGAGAAATTCTGATGAAAGCAAAGATCCGGTGAAAGTATACTGCTTGATCTTGGCCTATGTAATTTAGCTATCTAGACTTATACAGGACAGACCAAAGGATGTTAGAATGACTATAATCAAACTTACTAACACTAAAATCTCTCCATTCTTTCTGTTCCTACTGCTGTCTAACTTCAAGTGAGTTCAGTAAGTATTAATATAATATGCATGGTTTCAAATGCTGGCTAATTTGTTTTTAAGTGGCTTAAAACCACCTAATACTTGGTAACTAAAGAAATAAAGCTTTTATAAGTCTAGGAATTTTAGGTCTTAAGGCTCCTGTTTTGCATATGGTTTGTTATTTGTAAGAAATTAATTTCAGTTCACAAGCAGAAGTGTCACAGCAGATTGCTTTGACTAGTTCTGTGGTTGTGAAGTAAGCAATGTAGTCTTTGTTTAGATTATGTACAAATACTTCAGAATGGTCACCATTCGGTGTTCCTGAATATCAGAGTCATTTGACTGTCACTGCAAAGATGGGAGGCTGTTGTAGGAAGCTTTAATTTGCTTCGTATTTGACAACTGAAGTGATCTTCTGTGTGCATTTAAGTATTTTCTGGACTTAAGGCTACATAATATCTTTCTAACTTGACTAAAACACACAATTAAACCCAATGCAAGCCAAGAGAGTACCTGTAACCATTATCAATCCTGTATGAAGCTTAGTTGCATTTTTGTTTTAGTACCTGAGGCACCGGATCGGCCTACTATCTCAACAGCATCTGAGAATTCTGTGTATGTCACTTGGATCCCACGTGCAAATGGTGGATCACCCATCACTGCCTTTCAAAGTAGAATATAAACGCATGAATAGGAACAGTGAGTGGCTGGTTGCAGCTGATAACATCCCACCTTCTAAACTTTCAGTGGAAGTTCGCAGTTTAGAACCAGGTATGAAAACATATTTATTGTGCTGTTGAACATAGGAGTCAATTAGCAGTAGATATATAAAGTTGTAGCCAAGTTGATTCTGTTGATTCATCTGAAGTTGGTCTTTTATAGATAGATAGATAGATATTTTTCAGCCTGAATAAAATTCCAGAATAATATCAAACTCTGTGCTTCACCTATTGCCAAATCCCTACAAGTGGCATTTTTAGCATCTTCATTAGAGTATATCCCTGATCAGATGTTACTAGTCTAACTCACTATGGAGAAAGTGAATGTGTCTTCTCTGTGCTTCCACCATGCCTACCCCATATATATATATATTTTAAAAGCTGGTAGAAAATTTGATCTAGCAGTTGGCTAGGGAAAGATTACAGTACTTCATTGGAAAGAGAAGACATTGCATATGCATGTCTGAGACCTCTTTCCTCCACAATGTCTCATCTTCAACCCAAAGAGTTCTGTTTTATTTTATTTTTTTAATTCCTTTTCAAGATACAGTATCTCAAGATAAGCATGTGCCTTGGTACTCTGGAGAAGTATAGAATAGCCTCTGTTAAAAGTAGAGGATTGGGTTAAAATTCCATGACTACTCATATTTCTGCTACACTGTGCTTCTCACGTTTGCTTGTATTTTCTTACCTAATAATTCCAAGTTCTCTCCGTTTTTTCCTTCATTTTTACCCATACGGAAGGAGCCTTGTACAAGTTTCGTGTGATTGCTGTTAACAATTATGGAGAGAGTCCACGAAGTTCTGCATCTCGGCCTTATCAAGTAGCTGGCTTTACCAACCGATTTTCCAACCGTCCCATTACAGGACCCCATATTGCTTTTACTGAGGCCGTCAGTGACACTCAGATAATGCTAAAATGGACTGTAGGTATCTATTTTCTTTTGCTGTCTGAAGATAATGAAAGATACGCATACTGTGACATGTAGTGTTGCTCATGTGAGGGTTAATACTGTTTTCATTCCTGCTTGGAATGTATCCTGTATGGAAATTTTTCAACATCTTCAATTAGGTGTATAAATGCTACAAATTATTTTAAAGAAATAATTCTTTACACCAGTAGGCTGTTCCTCTTTCCTTCTAGTTTATTCATAAATATAAATAAATGTATACATGGAAACAAGTTTCCCCTTTTCCTACTCATTTGTTTAATCTCTACATATTATTTGCTGCTGCAGAGTGGGTAGCCCATAGTCAGAGCAGGAACCTTGCTAACTGTTGCCGAGGGTTGTTTGGGGTGTTCTTTGCGAATATGTGAAATTAAGTTCCAGAAGACACTTGTGCTGAAGTGCACAATGTCAGTCACCAAACAAAGCCAGCTACTTTGCATATCCCTAGACTTGATTAAAAACTCCTGCTGTGATACACATTTGTATCAGATAAAGACTTTCCTCTTCTAGTCATAGACTGTCTCTGATGTTGATTTCTGAATATATATATATGAGAAAGGGATGCAACTTGGCAGAGTCACAGTCCAGTCATCAACTCTGGAAAAGATATTTAAACAAGAAGGAAATGGAGCTATAGTGCTATTTTTCCCCAGCATACTACACAGATTCCCTTTAAAGCAAGTATTCTGTGCCTGCTGTAATTCTTTTTAGCATCCAACGTTTAGTGGTAGATTTGCACCCAAATTCATTGGAACAACTATGAGGGAGTCTCGAGGTTCCATGAAAATGGTGTTAGGTACTGCATGTTGCTTTACCCCAGCAGAACAGACTTGCACAAAGTATTAGCATTCAGTAAAATCTTGTAACTTGTACCTTGGCTAATTCCATAGTGGTGATTTAGGTGTGCATAAATCAAATTATTTACTCAGAGTTGCAAATTGCTGCTAATTAATAAGATGCTAGTTGCATTCCCAGTTGCATATCTGTTTGTTTGCACTGTGAGCATGCAGCCAGGAATGCAGCTGATGTCTCACTAATTAGTGGCAATTCAATGCTGAGGATTTATGCAATTTTATTTATACATGTATGAATTGCTAATAGAATTCTGGGCAGCATTTCAGTTCTTAATGATCAGTGAATCTAAAATAATGTATATTTAGCGTAAATTTGTAAAATATAATTCTAGATCTTTGACTTGCAATTTTGAAAAAAAAATCAAAACCCACTTAACTTTTCAGTATATCTTCCCACATTACATCCAACTTATCTATTCACCTCTCTCCCCCAGTTTCCATTGTTAATTAGTTCTGAATCTAAACAATGTTTAAATGTTTCTGTTGTAGTATGTTACTTCAAGTAATAACAACACACCCATCCAAGGATTTTATATCTATTATCGTCCAACAGATAGTGACAATGACAGTGATTACAAGAGGGATATTGTAGAAGGTATGTTGAATTGATTATGTAAGCTACAGTTCCAGTTGTGTTTCCTTTTTCCCCTGGCATGAGTCCGAGATGCTGTGTGTTATATTCTAAGGTCATAATCAAGAGCTCAGAGCAAATTGTTAATACTCTACTGTAGACAAGGGGACTGTACTTCTTGTAGTATATAACCTTTTCTTTTCCTTTCTGACTCCAGGAAGGCACTAGTAACAACTAAGTTACTTAGTAAATCTGTCTGGTATTGTTTCTTTTATCTCAAACTATATCAGGGAGATTTGCTTCTGGAATTTTATCCTTTTAATGAAGCTTTAGATCAGGGGTCCTCAACCTAAGGCCCCAGGGCCAGATGCGGCCCCCCAAGGTCCTGAATCCGGCCCCTGGGACCAATTGCAACCCTCCACCTACCCTCTGTTTTGTGAGCAAGCCAGCCTCCGCAGCTGCTTTTGGACTGTGATCCGGCCCCCAGCGGTGTCTGGGTAGTGGTGGACTGGCCCGCTGTTTGAAAACTTTGAGGACCCCTGCTTTAGATCAAGAATTCGGTCATGGATGTTTTACGAGTTGTTGCTTGTAATTAAATTCTGTCAATTCTAGTTGCTTTTGGCCAAATAATTTTTCCTTAATCTATATCTCCCAATTAAATTATGAAGAATTTTCTTTTCCCTTGCAAATCCTTTTTCTGTTCAACTAAGATTTTGAAGCAGCTTATTTATGTCAAAAACTAAACATGTATTTTAAAGCGGTAGAAATGTTGTACACCCTAGATTTATCAATCATGTTATAAAATATCCATTCACTCATAGTTATTACCTAGAGAAATCTTGAGTGCTATTGGATGCACACCTTTTAGATCATAGCAACTGAATTTTGTAATTTTTAAAATATGTTTAAGCAATCAGTTTTCAACTTGGATTTTCAATTGCAAACATTCAGTTAGAAAAAAAACCCTCTGCTATTATTTTGGCTTAATCAACACCCTGAAGATTCAAGTTCATAATTGTCTTTCAGTACTGAGTCCAGAGTCATGTTTTGTGTATATATTGTGATTTGCTACATTTATTTTTAAATTGCTTGTCTGGTACTTACTGGTTTTATGCCTCTTTGGGAAAACTGTCACCAAACTTGCTCACTGAACTTTCTGTTTACTGAACTTTCACATTCCTTATTTGATTCCTAGAAATAATGTCAAAATGCTATGTGTATTCTGATGGTTAAATTTTCTTTCCCAGTAGTAGATGGAAAACAGATTTAAAATGTTCAAACTGAACCCATCCCTAAAAATGATGCAAAGGGGAAACCTAAAACCTAGACTGATTCCTGAAGGGAATACATAGTGTGGAAATTTGAAGAATCAGTGCTTTGGGGGAAATTAGCTTTTCATTTGAATCTGTTTTTTTAAGTTTGCTTTTGAGGTTATAAGTTGACCTATTAGAGACACTTACCACCTTTGAGCCATTTTACCAATTGAACAGATGAACTTTCATATACAGTATTGGTATGCATATGGTAATGCAAGGTAGATATAAGTTCATAGCCTACAAGTACAAACAGTAGCCCTGTACTTGTACTGACAAAAGAAAATATTTTTTCACCCAGCGCGTTGTAAGTCTATGGAACTCCCTGCCACACAATGTGGTGATGGCATCTGACCTGGATGCCTTCAAAAGGGGATTGGACAGATTCCTGGAGGAAAAGTCCATCACAGGTTACAAACCATGATGGAGATGTGTAATCTCAAGGCTTAAAACCAGGGTACTGGTACAGATACAGGGGAGTGGTATCAGGAGACAGATATCTGGTCTCATGCGCTCCCAAACATATCTGGTGGGGCCGCTGTGAGATACAGGAAGCTGGACTAGATGGGCCTTTGGCCTGATCCAGCATGGCTCTTCTTATGTTCTTATGTTCTTATGTACTCATGTTGGCCATAGATGTGAACTTTTGGTGGAGTTGGGGATATACAGCTGGGGTGGCTGACCGTGTACTTTGAGTTCTCCCTGATTATAAAGGCAAGAATAGTGCGTGTGTATATATAGCAAACATGAGTCTAGAGCTGGAATGGAAATAGTATTACTATAGCATTAGAGCAGTTATGTCCTGATAATGTTCTTACCTTATGAACACTAGATAGTTTATAGTTCCACATTTAATATAGTTGGCAGTAGATACAGCTAAAAAAGTGCTCTGTAAAGTACTCTCTGGGCAGTTTACAATTTAATTATACAGGCTACACATTGCTCCCACCTCACCCCCTGAGCTGGGTACTCATTCAACCACAGGGCAGCTACCTGGGATTGAACCCTGGGTCATGAGCACAGTTTTTGTACAGCAGTACAGCAGTTTAATCACTGTACCATGAGACTCATGGGAGTGCTAAGATGACAACCATTTAAGAACCACTGGAAGTATGTAAAACATCTTAATTTCAACATAGAGGATTTCTATTTATTGAAACTTGTCAAGAAAATTAATGTACAAAGTGCACGGATCTCCAGGTGCTATCTAAATGAAAGATTGGCTTTGAGCCAGACATGATAAAATTGTTCTCCTAGTTGGGCTTATTTGGGTTGGAATTCACAGTGCGGGAAACAGTATACCATAGTAACTGGAAAGCATGTCAGAGTGTCCTAAAACAGACACATTATCTGCTGCTCATTCCAGTCCAGATAGTAATGAAATACATAAGCTCCTCCCCAGTCTTACTTGAGGATATATCTTTGTTCAGTCTAGAACTAGGTGGTGTGAAGTTGTTCTGGCACACTTTACGTACCTTAAGACTGTCAGGATAACTGGAAATAGCACGTCTGCACTGGTTGCCCGTTCCGTCCCAGATAAGGTTCAAAGTACTGGTTTTGATTTACAAAACCCTCCACGGCTTGGGAACTGAATACCAGGCACCCAGGGAGGCTAGGAAATCGGTAACCCGAAACTGGGCCTCCTCTGTGGCTGGCCCCTCACTTTGGAACCAACTGCCAAGTGAGTTGCACCTAGCACAGCCCCTGCCTGCCTTCAAAAGAGCACTTAAGACTCTACTTTTCCAAGAAGCATTTCGTGACCTTTAGTTTGTATTTTTAATTCTGTTCCGCCATTTTGCTGGGTATTTTTCTTTCCCCCCGTAATTTGTAGTACAGTGTGTTTGATGTTTGTTTTTATTTGCTGTTTTTGTTAACTGCCCAGAGATTTGTGGTTTTGGACTACATTTCTCAGAAGTCTCCAAACAGCACAATTACTAATTATGGGAGCTGCAGTCCAAAAACACAAATTGGCACACCTCTGGTTTGAAATATTACAATAACTATGTATGTTATAGTGCCAATATTATTTAACAATAATTGCATGTTGTCAGGTTGATTCCACACTCTGGCAACCCTTTCCAGAATTTTCCTAGGCACAGAATACTCAGAAATGGTTTACCATTCCTTACTTTTAGGATCACTTCAGGATTGTAAGTTAGAACCAATAGTATAAAGTGAAATAATTTTATTCAAGTGCATAAGACCTTATGACCTCTTGAGGCAAATACGTGGAAAAACAAGTTAGGACATATGATCTACAGGCAGTATGCCATGATTTGGCAACTGGCTTTAGCCAAGAAGATCACCTGTCATCATAGATGGCTTAGAGGAGAACAACCATGCAAGACAGTTCAGTAGAGATATAGTTCTTAACCTAGTCCTACATCGGTATAAATAAGGCTGCCATTTTAATAGCTTTTTTACAATTGTTTTGTTTCACATTGTCTCACCAAGAAAACACCTGTAATTCCTTCTAGGCACGAAACAGTGGCACTTGATAAGCCATCTCCAACCTGAAACATCATATGATATTAAAATGCAGTGCTATAATGAAGGAGGTGAAAGTGATTATAGCAATGTGATGATATGTGAGACTAAAGGTAAGATGAAGGGAGTAATTTTCTCTGATACTAAATTAATACTCACATAGTAATTACTTGCGTGCTTCAGTGGAACAGAGAGCTATGCTGGTGGTAGCATTGCTAAGAGAAGAGTTTGCCAAGCCAATGTTCTACCAAGACATGACACTTGTAGAAGAATGAGAATTATTTATTCACCAATCTTAATACTTACAGATTAATTATTGAGACTACTTAAGCATTTATCCAAAGAGTTTCAACTGTTTTAGTCAGCAAGATGGAGAAACTGTTTCAGTACATGATCTTGTGTAGACAAAATGCCTGTTTTTGTGCTCCTTTGGATATAGAAAAATACAAATCTGTAGGAATAAAAAGTACATGTAAATGAACTAATGGAAAACTAGAGGCTCCTTGTGGTTGTCAAATATCACAGATTAGGAATATCTTGAATTAAACCCGTTTTGATAATCTCCATGCAGTGTGTTTTGGAGCTGAAATGGCCTATATTCTTCAGTTATAAGATCGTCTGTCTATCCTTACCTGTATCAAATAGTTTTGCATTTAAAATGGTAGCGTTTAAAGTTCTTGGTTGATTAATAAGTATGGCAGAAATAAAAATTCTGTGAAGTTGCCTTATAAAACACTTATTTCTTTCCCCAAACAGTGAAGCGGACACCTGGAGCATCAGAGTATCCAGTGAAGGACCTTAGTACACCACCTAATTCTCCTGATCGTGGAGCTGGGAGCAGTTCTGGTCAACCCAATGGCCCCGTCCGGAGTAGTGAAATGTTATACCTGATTGTGGGCTGTGTCCTTGGAGTGATGGTTCTTATTCTGATAGTCTTCATAGCCATGTGCTTATGGAAGAATCGCCAGCAAAATATCATGCAGAGTAGGTTCCTTCTAGTGTTATTGTTGTGTTCAGTGAAGCCAACAAAAGACATTACCTCAGAATACCTTAAATCACAAACATTTAGTGTGTGTTTCAGTCACTGTTGTGTTGATCACTTTCAGTGCTGCTTCACCATATGGAAATGAACTTCAATGTTTCCCTTTCGAGAAGGTAGTGAGAGGCAGACAGATACAGAGAGAGAGAGACCTCTAAGACCTAATTTTATAGCCTTTCATATATAATTCTAAGTGCTGGAGATCTTTCCTACATCGGTATGTTCCTTCAGTACACTAACTTTTCACAATATAATAGCAGTTCTGTTTGGTTCTTATAAACATCTAGATCCAGTAGTTAGCCTAATTGGTGTTTGCCACAAACTTTGCAGCAAATAATTCTTTTATTCTTCTCATACGCTATCAAGTCATTTTGAAGTCATGGCAGCCCAATAGGCTTTTTGACATACCGTATGTGAAATTCAAGGAGTGGTTTAGCATTGCCACCTCACCCAGCCACCGAGTGAATTTCCACAGCCCAGCAGCGATTTAAATCCCAGCAGCGATTTCCAAATCCACGTGTCAAGCCTTAATTCCATTATCTACTATTTTCTATGTATACCAGCAAGTAATTTACCAGTTCCTCTTTCTGATGGCATTCTACCATGCAACTTACCGAACTTCACACAAGCTAGCTCCACATTGAGGCAGTACAAAGGAGAGGCAAGCAATATTGCTATGTTACAGAAGCCTTTGTGCCATAGACCTTTTAAATGACGAAATAAGTGGTGTTGGCCTGTTCATTTTTCGGGGTGGTTTTCAGTTATCTGAAGTGTTGGATTATAACATGTTTTATAATGTGCATAAAGTGTTCACATAAGATCACATAAGAGCCATGCTGGATCAGGCCAAAGGCCCATCTAGTCCAGCTTCCTGTATCTCACAGTGGCCCCACCAGATGCGTTTGGGAGTGCATGAGACCAGATATCTATCTCCTGATACCACTCCCCTGCATCTGGCCCTTGACGTACCCTGGTTTTAAGCCTGGATATTACACATCTCCATCATGGTTTGTAACCTGTGATGGACTTTTCCTCCATCAAGATAAGCCAGGATCCTCTCCCTGCTTATCTTGATAAGTTATCAACAACTTGTGTAATACTTGGGTTCAACTACTAAAGACTTCTTCCTTATTCTTGCCTTTGCAGAATATGATCCTCCTGGCTACCTTTATCAAGGTGCCGATATAAGTGGACAAATGGTTGAATATACTACATTACCGGGCACAAGCCTTATTAATGGCAACGTGCATGGGAACTTCATCAGCAATGGAAGCCATAGCAATGGTTGCCTTCACCTCCATCACAAAGTTCCAAATGGACTTAACGGGATCATGAATGGTGTTGTGAATGGAGGAAGTGCTTATCCAGGGCACACAAATTCCCTGTCCAGAGCACCTGCGGACTACGAACACACGCACCACCTGGGAAACGTAAGTAAACTCTGGCTACAGTTTATAGGTCTAACATTTGGATGTTGCCAAGGTTCCTTTTAAGGCATGCACGTGCTTCCATTTCCCCCACCCCCCACCCCCAAGCTTTTCTTCCCCTGTGCACCTGCCACAACCTTTTTAGTTCCAGTCACAATGTAATTGTAATATGCTGAAAACTGAATATGTCATGCCATTATGAGCGAAACAGGTGTGTAATTTTAGAGACATTTTAAAAGCATCTTAGTGAAGACATGACATTGATATTGTGAATTTTAGTCATATGCATTGCTGAAACTGTATCTTTTGCCTCCAGTCATAAAACTCAAGGTGGTTTTTGCAACTTAGATATATAAATAATATTAGGTAATGTATACACAAATATGTTTTAGTTCTTGTGGCTATAAACAGGATTGTCAGTTTTTCCCAAGGAATCCAAGTTCAGCAGTATTTGTGTTAATTTTATGATTTATTTAATTTATTTACTGGTTCTATTTTGTTTAAGAGACTGCTTAAAGTGGTATGGGGCAGTATATAAGCAGAACACTTTGCTTTATAGATTTGTTGTTATTGTGGTTTTACTTACTTACTTACTTACTTACTTACTTACTTACTTACTTACTTACTTACTTACTTACTTACTTACTTACTTACTTTACTAGATCATTAGATTTATACCCCAGCCACTCTGGTCTGGGCGGCTTGCAACACTATTGTTTTCTAGGTGCTTGCATAGTAACTGCTTAATAATCTCTCCCAGGATTTTTCTTGGGATTGATGTCAGGCTGACTGGTTTCTACTTCCCAGGTTTCTCTTTTTTGCCCTTTTTGGAGTTACAACATTAGCCCTCTTTCAGTCATCTGACACCTCACCCTGCAAGCAACACATAAGGATTAATACAGAGTAGGGAAAACTGGAGATTTGAGTATCTGCACTCTATTTTGCACTAATATTCTGGTCCCTTCACAGAATTACCCAGAATTAATTGGTGAAGAGAAACCAAAATTCTTAAACTTCGTGGGACCAGCCTTACTTTGAACTTGACATTTAGCTAGTTGAAGCAATTTAAATGCAGAATTTTACTACCACTTGTACTGCTTCATTTTCATATATTCTTCAATATATTCTGTATCTACATAGTATTCAGCAGTGAGGTATGTGTTAATCTAGGCAGTTATATTTGCTAAGGATTTGGCAGCCAAAACCAACAGTTCAAAATCCTTCTCACCCCCAAATCACTTTTGGCTGATGGGTTATTCCATCTGTACAAATACAGAAAATTTTAAAACTGAGTTTAGTGAAGCAAACCAATCTAATGAGAGTAATTGCAAGAAAATGGAGCAGGTTTATTATATCATGTGTTTATTCTATATAACATCCCGTCTTAACAAGCAGACACATATCTCCAATAATGAGGAATTTATTTCCAAGTCTGTAATCTGTGTGTAGAGCATTTGCCGTGTTTTGAAATCTGTGCATTTCAGGCTCAAAACAGGGTGAAGAAAATTGCTACTACCATGTCTAAGCAACAGATGTTTGTTGTAGCACTCATTGACATTTCTGGTTTGCAAAACAGAATTTCTGGCAATGCCTTGTGCTCTACCTTTTGAGATGAATGGCAGCCTTCATAACAGGCTGGAATGAAATGGACTGCACCCATTCATCTGTGTGTCACAAATGGAATCCTTAAGTGTGTGTGTGTGTGTGTGTGTGTGTGTGTGTTTGCAAACAGACAAACAAATATATATTTTTAAAATGTTTTCCATCTAGGGTGGTGAAGTATACCCAACGATGCCTCAGGTGGACCATGCAGAGTGTGCTAACTGCCGGAACTGTCGAAACAATAACAGGTAATCAACTGGAGAAGAAAGAATAAAATGAACACTGGGTTTCTAAGTTATTTTCACCTCAGGTACTCACCACAGTTGTACATTTTCGTGGCTGTTATGTAAAGTTTCTTTATTTGCCATGACTGTTGTAAATATTAGTGTGTGAATTACATGTAGATGGCTTATGCAGGGAAATGGATAGGGGATCTGTGTCCCTTTTGGTTTAACTAGACCTCTCAGCTGCTTTTGACACTATAGACCATGGCTTCCTTCTGACTCAACTCTCTGAAATGGGAATTGGGGGCACTGCATTAAAGTGGCTCCAATCATTCTTACAGTTAAGAACGCAGAAAGTGGGGTTAGGTGATTCATGTTCGACACCACGGCTGCTGACCTGTGGAGTCCCCCAGTTTTGTCTCCTATGTTATATAACATTTATATGAAACCACTGAGAGAGATTATCAGGACTTTGGGGGTTAAATGTCACCAGTATGCCGATGACACCCAGCTCTACCTCTCATCACCTGCAGATTCCGAGAGTGGTACTATCTCAAATTTACATGAGTGTCTAGCTGCAGTAATGAACTGGATGAGGAGTTCAGATATGCGAGTACATTAATGGAAACTCAACTAGCTTCTGTTTAGGTTCTGCTCCTCCCACAAGGAGTGAGCCATTTTGCGCAGTGGCAAATCTGAAGCATTAATGTACCAGCATTAACATTTTACTAGTTGAAATGTTTAAAATAAACCTGAAGAAATAGTCCTACTTTGCTAGTTGTGTATTTTGCATTTAAGTGAGTTATGCCGTAAAGAGAAACCCTTCAAGCAAACACTTTTAAGTTTGTTTGCAGCAGAATATAAGTTCTTTGGTGTGGTCTCTGTGTTTTGCACAATTGGGTTCTGCACCTGTATGAAACTTTAGGCTCAAGTTTTCTTTCCAGTTGTTCTTACAGCACATGGCCTATGTGTGAGTATATAGATTACCTCTCTAAGAATCACTGTAACCTGTTGCTGCTCTCTCTGTCACTATACAACAAACAAATTAAATGGCTTTGGGCTGAGCTAATCGTGATTTCCCTTGCTGTCAACTTAGGCAAATGCTGTTTCTAAAACAACTTAGTCTGCTGTGTTGTCAGTTGTGAATTTTTAATGGAATTCAGTGCTTTTTAAAAAATGTTGAGGAAGAGGAAAGTCTACTGTTCTGATGTAGCCATAGATTGATTCTCTCTTCCTTGTTGTCTGCATTTCACATATAAAGACAAGAAAATAATCTTTAATCTGAAATAGAATATAGGAAGGATGTGGTTGCTCAGTATTCAGGTTGCAGGCAGGAGCTTCAGTTGGTAAAGGTCACCATGTGTAAGTTGGACACTTGTGCTACCAGCCTCATAAAAACAACCAATTGGAAGACAGGCTAAGTAGATAGAGGAAGTGTTGAGTGCCGTTCATCAAGGTAGGATCCCAGTCTGCCCAAATAAATTTAGTGTATTTTAATTGTTATTTTTAACTATGATGTAAGCTGCTTGGATCTAGATTTAGGAGAAAGGCAGCAAACAAATAGATCAGTTGGGGTGTGCCTTTTGTGTTGTCAAACTTGGACTTTCTTCAGACATTCCCTAAACAGAATTCTCTTGAGTTCCAGCCCACAGATCCACACCTATAATTTTGCTTACTGGGCCAGGGCTTGTCTTCAGTGCTCTCTCAGATCCTCCTTCCTTCTGTTGAAGTACAAAAATGAAAGCTTCTACACAGTGATACTTCTTGGCAGTCATAGTCTGGCTGCCTATTATGGTTTGCAGGAAAGCACCTCCTGAAGAACCACAGAAGCACCACAGAGCAATAAACGACACATGCCTTAGAGCCAAATAAAATAATTTTGAACAATTTGTCCAAGCATATATTGTAAAAGCAGTGGTTTGGTTAAATCATTTGCACACCAGAACCATGTGCTTTCCTTGTAGACACCAAAGCTTTTTCTTCTTGAATTTTAGTGGAATCTGGGCCTGGAAAACTTCCAGATGCACTCTAAGACTAGGTTTACACAAGTAGCAAAGTTTATGCATGTATTTATGGGACAGTTTATACCTTCTGTTTTGGCCCCATTAGACTGCCCAGAATCTTAAACAACAATAATACCCTTGTAATACAATTAAAATATAACAGCAGCATTAATAAATATTTCAAATAACTCAAAATAATGTGAGAGTTTGCACAACTCACAGAGAAAACTGGGGCAGAACCAGTTGGGTTCCCAGTGAAAGCTGCAGAGCCTTGATGTGGCAATCAAGAAGGTCCAGTACTTGTGTCCAAGCCAGCTGGTCCTTTCACAGCAATAGAAGTGAAGAACATATAGCATCATAGAATAGTGAAGTTGGAAGAGGCCTCGTGGCAACCATCTGTCAGATCTGCTTTGATCTGGATTCCTGTGTTGAGCAGAGAGGTCAACCCCATGGCCTTATAAGGCCCCTCCCTACTTCATTAGTCTATTTTATTGGGGGGGGGGGAGAACTCTCTTGCTCTCTCCTAGAAGTAGTGATTGTCTGTATGAACCTATTTACCTAAACTATACAGGCATTTAACCACTGAGCCCCATGGCGCAGTGGTTAAATGCCTGTACTGCAGGTAAAACTGTGCTCACGACCTGGGTTCAATCCCTGGTAGCAGGCTCAAGGTTCACTCAGCCTTCCATCCTTCCGAGGTCGGTAAAATGAGTACCCAGCTTGCGGGGGGGGGGGGAATGTGTAGCCTGCACACTGTAATTAAAATTGTAAACCGCCCAGAGACTACTTGTAGTGGTATGGGCCGGTATATAAGCAGAACACTTTGCTTTCCTTTTTGCTTTGCCTGTAAGGCCATCAAGTCCAATCCTTTCCTCCATGCAGGAATACAAATCAAAGGAGATCAGCCAGAAGGTTGTCCAAATTCCTTTTGAATGCCTCCAGTGTTCGTATACTCACCACCTCCCCTGATCATGCTTCCCATATTCAGCCTAAAGCTGGGTTCTCTTAACTTGAGCCCACTGTTGTGCATCCTGCACTCAGGGAAGATCAAGAACAGACCTCTCCTAAACATGCCCAGTTCGTTCAGTCTTTCCTCATAGGGGCTTGGTTTCCAGCCCCCTGGTCATCCATGACACCCTGCTCTGAACTTGTTGCAATTTGTCTGCATTTTTCTTGAAGTGTGGTGTTGGGAACTGGACACAATACTCAATTAGAGAATCATGAAGTTGGAAGGGGCTTACAAGGCCATCGAGTCCAACTCCCTGCTTAAGTCAGGAATACAAATCAGAGGATCAGAGGATATCTGCCCGGTGGTTGTCTAAATTGCTCTTGAATACCTTAAGCGTAGTCTCCATTTGGATAGTTGATTGACTCATGTCCTTATCATGCTCCCCATATATACATATGCCACTAAACATATTCACCATCCACTTGTGTTTTCAATACTACTACCCATCTCTTTACCATGGTCTGTACTGTTACCCGTTTATGTCATTTGCTGCCATTCTATCTACAGCACTGCAGCTATTGTGTTTGTTCCACTGGCTGCATCTCCAAAATTCCTCAACCGATATTGCTGAATCAACATTTTCAATTAAGCACATTCCACTTCCAGCATTTAACATTTTTATTAATAACTTGTGTAAGGAGGTGCAAAGAATGCTTATCAAATTAATGAATAACACAAAATTATCCTACGTTGTGGGATGCTTTACATTTTATACACCAGATAAGTTCATTTGTCTCTCCTAAGTAAATATGGAGTAATATTTTCTTCACTAGATGTATCTAAGGGTACCCAACGTGGTATAGTAGCTAAAGTAATGGACTAGGACTCGGGAGACCTGAATTCAATTCCCCAGCTTTGCCATGGAAACTCCCTGGGAGTGGAAGTGATAAAACCATTCCTTACATACCTCACTTATCCTCAAAGCCCTAATAGGGCTGCTTTAAGTTTGTGCCAGCAACCCCATGACGACAACGGTGTTTGATTATAAATAATGTAGCATGGGCTTCTCAGCATTTATCATGAAGGTTGAAAAAAAACAAGTTGATGACTGCCTCCTTGTCCTTGGAAGCTGATGCTCCATCTGCAAACATTTATAGTACTGGCAGTTTCCCAGCCCTTTGGATTAGTGCTGGGCAGGTCTACAAAGGATTTTAGCTGTAAGCTGCCTTTTTGTTGTTAAGAGGCTAAGTAAGCTTCAGCTATAAGAAATTGACTTCCTTCCGTGCTTGACGAGTCTTTCACAATCCAGAACCAGAGTTGTTGACGAGTCTTTCTGGGAAGAGTCAGAAACTGCGTTCTCACTTTCTAGATTTACAGTGGCAAAGAATCCAGTATTGAATATAATCCTTATCAGCAGCCCTTTAATGGGGCCCCTTTACCACTTCGAAGAGCAAACTAACACTGACGTTCATCTGTTATTTTTCCATAGTTCTCACAATAGAAAATGTAAAATGCAGTGCATAACAGAGGGATTTAAAAATGTATGTAAGGTGCCACTTGAATATCATGTTCACTTTCTTTCTTTCTTTCTTTCTTTCTTTCTTTCTTTCTTTCTTTCTTTCTTTCTTTCTTTCTTTCTTTCTTTCTTTCTTTCTTTTTCTTTCTTTCTTGTAGATGTTTCACTAAAAACAGTGGCAGTTTTGGCAGCAACACAGTACCTGTGATGCCCATCATAGCACCCTTTCAGCAGGATGGTTTAGAAATGAAACCGTTGAACCATGTAATGGTTGCCATGTGCTTAGCAGCCACAGCCCCTGAATGCAATGCTGAGACCGAAGAGAAATGCAGAGAACAAGTGGAGCCCCCGTCCTTGGAAGACACGGGTTGCCAAGAAAATGTGAACCAGCTCAGCAAAGGCTGTATAGAAGGTAAAAACAAAAAGCCCCAAGAACTTTGGCACCCAAGTGATCACTATTTACTTACAACCAGAACATGTTAACTTGACTTTCACAGAAACCAAACTTAGTCTAAATATCTTGTGGTTCCAGCTTCATGGTTATGTTTTAATGCCTTCAGGGTGCTTTGCTAAATTGAGAAGTTTTTAAAAAATGGATTTCATCCAATATTTCATAGATTATGTTGTGATGACTGATTTATTCTATTCAGTGCGCTAATTTATTTAAAAGTCTGCCAGGACCACCACTGGCTGTGATCTTATATTTCAACAGCTCATATGAATCAGGCTAGATAACGTAGGCAGAAGAGCTGCAGGAACAGACAGGTGGAAGGGTAAAGAGGTTCAGCAAATGTCAGTCTTGCTTCTCAGCCAGTCAGGACTTGCATAAAGATTTGGGGGATCTTATTGGTTGTTGGAATTGCAGAAGTTGCAGAAAACGGGGATGGTCTGACAGTTGCGTTTTGATTTGCAGATAACAGCACACCGTTGGAAACATCCAACCACATGTTGAGTTGGAGCCCCCTCATGCTTCAGCCTCTTTCGAAAGACTGTAGCAAAAAGACTGAAGGGATTTCTAATGGTATCACATTGGACAGTTTGAAGGGCCTACAACAACTCCAAATACAAGAGACTTAAGGAAGTGACCCAACTCCCTCCTTATGCTACTTAAAGCCAGTAACTGCATAGCAGAGTTGCTGAAAGGGACTGACAACAGGATGTTAATTATAATTGCTATTTATTTTTTGCCGTGGTGTCCTATGAATGTATGTTTTAAAAAGCCTTACACTTTTAAAATACTATTTATGCCTTGAGAAATGCTTCCTCGCCCCTCCCAAGGTGAAATCATCCTGACTGTCTAAAGGTATGTAGTAAATATAAGGAATGTATCAGATTGTCTTCCATGACAGTGGAGTGTGTGTCTGTCTGTGGCTTCTAATTTTCAGTTTGGAAAATAAAATGGGATGGTCCAGTGGGAAGTGAACTAGGACAGCCCTATCATTTTAATTATCACAGTAGATAATACTGTTCAGCATTATTGAAATAATTACATTTTAAATTCTCAACAGCCTAAAAGGAAGCAGTTGGGTTTGCATTTTAATTCTCATTCAATCCAAACATCCAGTAGTTCTCAGTACTAAACATAGCAGCTCATGCCAAGAACTGCATAACATGCTCTTTCCAAGGTGGTAAGTTGTGCAAAATAAACAACATTGATGAAAACATCACTGAGAAATATAAGTAACTCTCACTTGTTTAATGGATGGAACAGTTGATCACAGATGTTCTTTCCCAGTTCCTGATGCTGCCATTTGAAACAGTTCAATGTGTGTCCTATAGCACCCATAATTATAATAACATGATGTAGAATGCTTTACAAAAACCAGGAGAGTGATGGAAGTTTAAAAAATGTAATGGATTGGACTTAGCTTCTTTTCCAAGAAAAGAAAGAAGGGATTTGTTGTTGGAAATTAGTGTAAAAGCAAAGTGTTCTGCTTATAGACTGCCCCATACCACTTCAGGTGTTGTTTTTTTAAATTACAATATGCAGGCTACACATTGCCCCCCAGCAAGTTGGGTACTCGTTTTACCGACCTCGGAAGGATGGAAGGCTGAGTCAACCATGAGCCTGCTACCTGGGATTGAACCCCAGGTTGTGAGCACAGTTTTACCTGCAGTGCAGGCATTTAACCACTGTGCCATGGGGCTCAGTGGTTAAATGCCTGTATAGTTTAGGTAAATAGGTTCATACAGACAATCACTACTTCTAGGAGAGAGCAAGAGAGTTCTCTCTCTCCCCCCCCCCAATAAAATAGACTAATGAAGTAGGGAGGGGCCTTATAAGGCCATGGGGTTGACCTCTCTGCTCAACACAGGAATCCATATCAAAGCAGATCTGACAGATGGTTGTCTAATTTTCTCTTGAATGCCTCCAAAGTTGCATGGCTTACCACCTCCAAAGGTCATTGGTTCCATTGTTGTACTGCTCTAACAGTAAGGCTTTTCCCCAATATCCAGCCTAAATCTGGCCTCCCATAGCTTTTGCGTCCTGCACCTTGGATAACTGAAAACAGATTCCCACCCACTCCTTTGTATGACTACCTTTTAAGTATGTGAGAAGTACCTCAGTCTTCTCTTCTCAAAGCTAAACATCCCAGTTCTTGCAGTTTTTCCACAAAGGGACTTGGTTTTCAGTCCCCTGATCATCCTTATTGCTCTCCTCTGAACTTGTTCCAGTTGATCTGCATCCTTCTTAAAGTGTGGTGTCCAGAACTGGACACAGTGCTTTAAATCAGTGCCAAATAGTCCATCATGGGATCTGGAGACTATACTTTTATTAATGTGTCCTAAAATAACATTTGCCCCTTTTGAAGCTCCATTGTACTGTTGACACATATCCAGTGTGTGATCTACAACAATTCCAAGATCCTTCTCACTTGTATTACTAAGCCAACTATCCTCCATTTTGTAACTGGATATTTATCTCCAGCCCACCTCCAATGCAGACCTTTGATCTTATTCCTATTGAATTTCATTGTTATCAGCCCAGTGCTCAAGCCTGTCAAAATCTTTCAAATTTCCTTCTGTTTTCCAAGATAAAAACAATCCATCCATTTTTTGTTGTCTGCAAATTTGAAAAGTAATTCCTGCACCCCCTCATCCAAATTCATAATCAAAATGTTGAAGAGCACCCAGTGCAGCTCCAAGCCTTGTAGTACTCCACTAGTTACTGCCTTCCAGTTTGAGAAGCAACCATTGGTTACTTTTCTCCTTGGGTCCTTTTCCAAGGAGAAAGGCGGGGTAAAAAATACTCTAAAATAAATAAATAAATAAAACACTCTCTGAGTATAGTCCTGGAACCCAACAGTTGTTCCTTCTAGCCACACATAGTTAGCTTACTAGTCGGAACCTCATGGGCCGCTGAGGTGCAGAGTAAGAAAGCGTTTGTATCTGAACTTTCACACAAAATGTGAGGCAGTCATCAGAAACAATTTTGGGAATGAGGTACTGATATCAACAGCAGGGCCACAATGTGTAGAGTGCAAAAACATGCTATGTATCAAGCAAACGAGCCACAAGGCAGTTAAGAACAGGGTTCTTATTTGTTTCCATTTAAAATATACCAGAGCATGACACAATCAAGTACTGCTTTTGAGGCCTCTGGTGAGGCACGTTGCTGTTCACTGATTTGATGTAGATTATCTTCAAAATTGAGCCCTTTGTCTTGAACATTCCAGATGTTACTGTTATACTTTACTACATTTATGAAACTTGGAGCTAAAAGTAAGAGTGTTGAGGCTGTAGTGTTGCAGAAGGTTTGATAATGCTGTCTGCTTTTGCTTTACAGATCTGCAGCCAGTGCTATTAAAGTATGATGTCAAATAGAGATGGGCACGACTTAGCGGTATTCCCGTTTCCGTTACTCGTATCCGTTACTCTACGGAAACAGAAACGGGAATTACTGACTTCGAGCTCGAACCGACGAACGAACAATTTTGGTCTACCTTTGCTTTACAGATCTGCAGCCAGTGCTATTAAAGTATGGTGTCAAACATGCCACTATGCTGTACAGTAGGTATATTTGTAGCTTTAAGATGTCTGCCTGTACTCAGAAATAGTTGAGAGCATGATGTCTATGTCACAAGGCTAGCTGCACATTTGCGCTCCTCTCTATTCCAAATAAAACGGTACTTAAAGTTGTAAAACACCTTATCAGAGAAGCAAAGGCACATATTTTTTTCAAATTTACAGTTGCCACAAAGCAATATGAATTCAGCTTTAGCCAGGAATCGCAATCTTATTTTTGAAAGTTTGGTGGATATGTAAGAAATGGCAAAGAAATCCTAGTTGAAACTGAAGGCTTCTTATAAAAGAGAAGAGGCAAAGCCCACATGTGTAGTTTGCCACACTGAGTAACATACATGCCTGTACTTAGAAATGTGTGTGTGTCACAAGGCTGTGTGTGTGTGTGTGTGTGTGTGTGTGTTTGTGTGTGTGGCAAAGAGTTGAAAGAGAGAGAGAGAGAGAGCCCACATGTGTAGAGAGAGAGTGTGTGTGTGAGAGAGAGAGAGAGAGAGAAATAAATAAAAACAGTTTTTGTATTTTTGTATCTGTTGTGGCAAATGTCAAATGTTGTGTATGTATATAGTGTGTGATTATTTTATATAATATATGATACAGTGTATATTATATAATTTTATAAATAAGGCTCCCTAATGAGAATTTGTAGTTTTGATCTGGGTTGCTATGCAAAGACACTCTTTCTAGTGCATGATGTCTACAATATTTGTCTCGGTAGCTGAAACCCAGTAGCAGTAAGTTGCAACTAGAGTAGTCCCATGGAAATTATGGAGATGACTCACCAGATCTCGGCTGCTTCAGCAGATTTACTCTAGTTGTAATTCACGGCAGGATTTCAGTCACTTGATGCTTAGACCTACAGAAGGTCCTTTCTGTCTTCTACTACACGTAACATCATTATGGCTTCGAGACTTCAAAGCAGCAGCTTTTTAGTAGCTTTAAAAATTCTTGTCAGCTCGTTTAACCTGCTGATTGGGACATGAATAGGTATTTTTTTCAGAATGCAAGAATGTCAACATGCCTTTGATATAGGAGGTCAAGGGATTTGGCATTATGGCAGCTCCAGTTCATGAGACCACAGGCTAGCAAGAGGAGTCTTTAGATTTTCAACCGATAGAGGCCTCCGTGGTAGTGGGGAAAGAGTCCAATCTCTCATTAGCAAGATCTCATCAAGGATTGCTTTATTTGTGTTGTGTGGCACTGTTATAAGTGTTTTTCCCCTTTTAATGTATTTTATTTATAAAAGTTATATATTGTCTCCATATTTTATCTCCCCATCCTCACTCCGCAACCAATCATAGATATGTTAGACTCTTAGGTAACATATACAGATGATTTGGCTTGTCAGGTTTAAGTGCTTACTCGGTTTCCTGTTACAGATTTGAACTAGTGACTTAATCTAGGGAACTGTAGGAAAATCTTGTTTTTGTTCATCCTATTGGGACATTATTGTACCATCCTATTTCATATTCAGTTGGCTTTTGTTGTTAAAATTTATTTAGCAGGATATCTTTGTGGTCCCTTTAAAAGTGCACATAGCACTTTCATGAGACTTATGAAAGCACATTGTCAAAAATCTTGAAAATGCCAATATATTAATTTTTATTAGATATCTTTGGAAACATAAGCAAAGAGAAGTCTTAATTTGTTCTTTCATTCACACAGCATCTCAATGTTATTAGATTTTTCTTAAAAGACTGTGTTGCATTTTCTAAAGTTTAATATTCACTCAGAATGTTTTGATACAGCATATATTGTGTATCCTTTCCAAATTATTTGGTATTTCATATGTGTTATGAAACAGAGATAAATGTGACATTCATAGCACTCAATTTAAACAGTAAAAGTGTTGTACTCACATTTATCCAAAATATGTTCAATACTCTTGTTTGTATTTGGCTATTTGACACATCCAAAGTACTTTTAACAATAGAAGATGGTGTGGACTGACACAGTTATTCAGTGGATATATTAGCAATTAACTTATGCTAGCACATATGAAGATCTCACACTTCTAAGTCACACATACAGGCTCCTCTTTGCCTTAGTCTCCAAAATTGTTTTTAATTACCATGCTACATAATTTGGGTGCCTCACTGAAATATCTGTGAGGTTCAAAAGTGTGGCGTCAGTACAAATAGTCTCTTGAACTTCAAGTTTTTTTTTCCTTAAACAACTTTTTCTGATTGTACTTGTCCTACATGCATGTGTAACCATATACAACCTTACCTACTGAAGCTGTCTCCTTCAGTCTTTATAAAGTCACATTGCTGTCTGAGCAATAAATGGTCTTATTTTGTACTTTGTTTTGCAAATAAATGTTTCAAAGGTGCATGTCTTTGTATCATATAGAAAAATTACACTATATTTTCCTTGTAAAAGTTGTAATATTCTTTTTTAATTGTACATAGGTTGAAATGATGTAGTTTTGGGCAGAATTTCCTTATGTTTTAAATATTAAAGAGAGTGCTGCTGCTTTTGTCTAAAGTTGTGGTATAATGGTTTCTACAGCAGCTTTCTGTTGCAGTCTCCAGTGAATGACATCTGATTTTTCATAATTAATATCCCATCATCTAAAATGTAGCATTGCTCTACAACCACCTTTTCTACCCATTCTGGAATAATGCATTTCCTGGGCATTTAGAATGTCCTGTGTCCATTTCTTGCTGTTCCTCTGCTGTCTAGGCTACTGTTGTCTTCTGAAATGACTACTCCAAATTCTATGATCACCATTAAAGAAGAAAAAGGAACCCACTTTTGTCAGTTGTTGGGTGACAAAACATCACCTAGACACCCTTTCTTCATCATACCTTCCCTGCAATACTCTCTTTATGCTAACTTTAAATCAATGCTGCTTCTCCTTACTGTTTTGCTTTTGATATAGGTAATATTCTTGGTCCAAACACTTGGAGGAAATTGCTAACTTTTAAGGACTGTATGAAATGGCAGGTTTGAACTAGGTACTGGTTTGCATCCCAGCTGCATACTAGTGAAGGGAGAACATGTATCTGACAGAAACATTTTACAATGCAGACTTGAAGGAAAAAGCAACCCACCCACAGTCTGAGAACCACTAAACAGTGGCTGAGCTTCACAGTTAGGCGGTGACCACCTGAGAATCTAAACAACAGAAGATGTGAGGATTGGCTTCATAATTGGAAAAAGGCTAGACAGAAAGAGAATTAACAACGGGAAATTGGCTTCCAGTGGCAAAAGCAATTTTTACTTTGCTGGTAATTATGGGAGGAAGAGGCTACAAGAATGTATTTTTTGCTAAAGTGTACTACAAAATGGTGAAGAAAAATAAAGAATACACTCTCACATGCATCCATTAACCCATCTGGTGAACAAAGCATTTCTAGGTTTTGGTTGGAGTCTTGTTTGTCGAAGAGGCTTACTGTTCCAATTGCTTGAGTTCAGTGTTTTATTGATGTAGGAAGTGCATTAATGAGAATGATAGTGCAGGAATTCCATGGCAGATAAAACATGACGGAGGCTCATAGGATGATCTGTTCCCACCATGCCTGTATTGCCCCTAAGAAAACTATGAAAGATACAATATGTGTGCTGGGGTCAAGTTGTTAATGATATACAATGCTGTAAGGGTGCTGTGTTGTAAGCAAGAGAGATTAATCTGGTCAAGTCAGCCCTTCTGTTAATGTGTGTTCTTGCCTTTGTCCTTGTTCTTTTGAACAATGAGCTCTGCAAAAAGCTTGCTTGTTAATCCATTCCTCGGCCTCCATCATCAACCCCTTACCCCTTTCAGGAGCTAAACTGTGGGCTGCTATAAATCAATGATACTGAAATCTCTGTGCTGTAAAAAGAGAAATGGCTGCATGGCTTCCAGAAGGAAGGAAGGAAGGTCTGATCCCAAGGAGGGGTACATAAGGCTGTCATCAACGTTAGGAAGGCAGGACAAGAAGAGGCACCGCCCTCACAAGACTGGATGGGTAGTTCAGCTTCACACCCTCCCCTAGAAGAACAAATCCCACCCAACCCCCAATGAATAACACTGTCAAAGGTGACACCAAAAAGTGTGCAACTCATTTTAAAGAACCCATCACAGACGCTCATCTTCCTTACTGTGCATGTGAGCCGAAAGCGAAGAGAAAGGGAGGCAGTTGAAGCTGAGAGAGAACAAACAGACTTGAACAAGGAAGTGCTTCACCCCTTCTGTTTTATGAAAGGCATCTTTCTCTTCATTGCTGCTCAGATCCTTTTGGGATTCAGTGTTCTGTGTAATGTTGAAGTGCCATGTGTTTACCAATACCACCTCCATATTTCTAGGGTGCATGCAAGATACCAGTTCAGACTGTCAGCCGCAACCAGCAATATGAATACCCCACTAAGAAGAATTGGAGTTATTGTCCAGCAACCTGTGGCAGTTCAAAAGTTTCTTCACCTCCTCTCCTTCAAGAAATAACAGACCTCCCTCCGGTTGCTAAGCTGGCACTGTCTAACCTGACCTTTTTTTGATAGAAAAGGTCAGGTTAGACCTTTTTGAGATAGAAACTGTTGTTGTAGCACCTTGGAGCACAAGTAACCTTACTGCTGCCAGGATGCTTATGTTAACATAATATAAACAAACAAACAAACAAACATCCCCTCTGAAAATTTATAACCAGGGTCAACAATACTGTTGCCATTCCTAGGGTTTCTCATTTCACAATCTCCCCTATACCCCTTACCATCAGCATTGGGCTAAAAACCTGTGGGTTGAATGTTGTACTTCCTGCATCTGACATGGTGGGCTTTATCCACAGCCTTAAGAATGCCACAATATTGTGTTTGTGGCAGCAGACTAACATGGCCACCTTTGAAAGCTGGGCCTCTATTCTTAGAAGCTGTCTTGAAATTTCTTGCAACAAAGCATCTGTGTCTTGTTAGAAGATAGTGCTGCACAAAAAATACTTTGCATACAGAAGGGCCCTTGGTTTCTGCAACATCTCAAGCTAGGGTTGGCACAGACCGCTACCTGAAATCTTGGGGAGCCATTGGTGACAAATGCAATTTTTTATCCTATTTTGGGCCTTAATTTCCAGAATCTCTTGACTGTCAAGCATGCGCTTCCTTTGACTTGATGTCTAAAATAACTGGTATAGAAAGCACTGGTATAGACAGTACTGAGCTAGAATGACTCAGAAAGGAGACTGTGACTAAACATTAGGAAGAATTTTCTGGCAATAAAAGCTGCTCAGCAACAGAAGAGAGAATGTCAGAAGGTGATGGTTTTTCTTGCATTTGAGATATTTAACCAAAGGTTGGATAGCCTCCTATCAGGGATGCTTTATCTGTGGATTTTCGCTTCAGCAGGAGGTTGCACTCAGTGACGTCTGAGATCCATCCCAGCTCTGTGATCTATGGCTCAGGGCTCTTTCATCACCCAGCTTGTGCCACATCCACTTCATCAATTTGATGAGCAAATTAACTACTAAAGGGGTTGGTTTTGACTTAGATGCTGCTAACTATAATGTGGTGGAGTGGTTGATTCTCTTCATCTAAGCAACTATTCTGGATACCAGGAGTTTTTCTTTCTCACTTTGTGGTAGATAGTGGGAGCCCTGATTCCTGTTGTATTTAAAGGTGGGCTTAGTTTTAGAAAGATGAAACCCAGGTATACCTCCACGGATCCTGAGTTTTTACCTCAGATACTTCAGGGCAAAGAGAGACAAAGAATGTCCAGTTTTGATTAAGCAACCTGGGTACATCCAACTGCATACTATCTCAACAGCTGTCATGCCTCTTTCTTGGGGAAACAAAAAAACCAAATATTTCTATGTGTTTAGTGCATAAGAGTGTTTAACAGCACCAGTGACACCAGTCATTAGCAAGTCTTCTACATGCCCACCTAAATATATGAACACATTGGTGTCAACCAGATTAACAGCATTGTAGCTCCCAATCAAGGCATCTCAGCATCTTCTGCAACATGAAAACCAAAGTGGTTTCTCTCTAAGGCCATCATTCTAGGTGCAAAACCTGTCAAGCCATATGTTGCAAAAAGGAAGGAAGAAATCATCACAGGTTCTCTATTCTTTGTTCAGCAAATGTGGCTGGTGCAGATGATATGCTCCAAGAGAGTATTCTAGCCTCAAAGAGGCCGATGGGACAGTTTTGCCTAATTCAAGCCCGGAGATGTCTTCTGAGTTTCCCTGAGCTCATTCATGCCAAGTACTGAAGAGTGAAAATTCAAGCAGTCAAGGAGTCGTTGCTGTCACTGTGATTGTAACATTAACTGGATCATCATCTGTAGTGGGAGGTGGCACTGAGGCATCTTCCTGAACTAATGCGGGACCTCCTGGTGACACTGGAGCTTCCTCCAGGCCAGCCTCTGCAAAAGATAAAGGGTAAGAGACTGATGAGCATAAATCTCTATAAAAGGACCAGAAATGACAATGCCTGAACATTTCTTTCCTTCCCATCTCAACAGGGGCAAGCAAAATTTGTCAGCAGTTCTCCTGAAATGATCCTTAAGTAAAGCTGGGGCCAAAATGTTAAGTCATAGAGTTGGGGAGAAATAAATAACCTTCCATATTTGTGTTTTTGTTTTGCTTTGCTTTGTTTTGATCGTGCAAATAATGTGCCATTGTATTTGGAGCGCAAGATGGGGAACCGTCATGCCCAAGGCATACTTTTCTACTGGCTAACATTATCATTCTGTTTTCTTAAGAAATACTTGTCTTCATTTTCCATTTAAACATAGGGGGGGAAATACTTGTCTTGGTGATTCTAGCGTCAGCTTCCAGACAAAGCCAGCACTTTTGACATATTTATCTTCTCATATCTGGCTCAAGCTTTTTTAACTGCATGAATGAAGGTGTTATAATAAGCCCCTTTCTCAGGACAGATATAGCAACTAACTTGAAGGACCATGCCAAAAAACCAAGAGAAGGGAGTTTGGAAGCATTTTTAAAGATATCTTGGCACTTTTTCGGGTGGGAAATCAAAGAATCAGATTTCACATGGACAAAATGTTAGTATTGCCCAAAACAGAAGGGGGGGTCTCATACTGAATACATGGCCTGATCTTGTAGTTCTTACTCAGGTTTAAAAAAATTGCATAGGAGTTGAACACTTGTTGCTCATGGGTGTCTCAGTGTGTTGGCTTTTCTCACCGAGGATGAGAAATTGTTTTTGTCTGCTATATCCATATTCAGATCTCTCAGTAAGATAATGACCCCCCCAATCACAACTGTGAGTGGTAAGCTCTCTTAGGAGATGCACGACTAGCACCTTCTGCACCTACTGATGCACCACCAGATGGAAAGAAGAACTTCTGGAGTACGGCATTGGATTCAGTGACCTTTGGGATCTCTTCCAGCTCTCCAATTCTATAATTCTACAGTATGCCTCAGTGTTCAACTGTCTCACATCAACAGCTACACCTGCCGAAAAAAGTTACCCTCTATGGACAATGCTTTGCTCATAGCAGATGGAGAGAACGTGTCTAGCTTTGACAGCAGAAGAGCAATGAAAGACTACAGTGATGGTGTATGTTTGGTAGTTCGCATATAACATTCATCAGGTACTTTTGCAGAGAGAAGGCTTCTCTCTTGACGAAGGAACTAAGCCCACTGAGGCTGACGGGGCCTGAAATTAATCGACACTCTGATCTATAATGGCAAATGCAAGTTGGGGGCACAAGCTGCAACCATCAAGTAACAAACAGGCAATGGAAACCTCCCCTTGGAACAAGAGGCCTGGATGTTCCAGCAGCACCTATACTAAGTACTTGGCGCAAAAGAATCGTGCAGAGAAGCGGAATGATAAACCTTCTGGCAATTAGCAATAATGACAATAACAAAATGAAGCAGTGGATGTTCAGATTGCACTGCTTGAAATGCTGCTGCTGCTACATCTATTTAAATAAGGCCAGAGGTTTACCAGGAGATGTTTCTCCAGCTGCTGCAGCAGATGGATCTACAACCCGTTCACTGGCTTCACCGTCCAATCCTGTTGCTGTCTCAGCATCTTCTGGAGTACTTATATGCTCACGAGCTTCTGTACCAGCCCTGAAGGGGAGACAAAACAAAAGATTTGTGGAAGGGGGAGAAAACAAGGTACAATGGAAAATGTTGCTTCTGTATTCAAGTCTGTTTTGTCTTCTCTTAAGCACTTGATACATTTTGTGGCCAGAGTTATCTTAAGTTCTTCGTTTCTGGTCAGTAGCATAGAAGTTACCTTCTGCTCCAGTTTTGTGTGCCAGCTCAACAGTTCACAGGATCATAGAATAAATTCATTAGAAGGAGCCTAAAAGGCCATTCCTGCCCCTGCTCAATGCAGGAATACAAATCAAAACAGGTCTACCTAATTTTCTCTTGAATGCCTCGAATAACATACTGGGCGCCAAGAAGGAAAAATAATAAAATGTAAAATCTTGTACTTTTGACACTTCCCCTTTAAAAATAGAAAGATCTGTGGCTAAAATAATTTACAATCTGATCTGGAAAGATGTACAGCCATTTTGGAGGAGAGGGTGACAAGAGCTGGGGGCTGAAGTTTGGGAAGCCATGAAAGCAGAGAAGTGGAGAAAGTTGGGACAATGTATGCACGTAGAGTGTGTGATATATAAATTATCACAAAAAAGGCATATTATCTGGACAGAACTTATTATTGGCTGTTCATTTGCAGACTATACTTCGGTATTATAATTTGAAATTTAAAGTAAACCAGGGAATACCAGGTACTGTAGGCGCCTGGAGTAGGAACTGGCAAACCACTCCAGTATTCCTGCCAAGAAAACTCCATGGTCATGGGGTCACAAAGAATCGGTCACAACTAACAACATCACACACACACACACACACACACACACACACACACACACACACACACACACACACACACACACACAGATCACTATTTGTGGTCCCCATCCTACTGGCAGCAATCCAACAGCACTTTTTTTAACCGTTCAAATCCCTGAAATCTAACAAAATTGGATGCTGCTGAATTTCAAATCTAGCCGGAATTCTCTGTTCCTTTTTCCTGGCAAACTCTTTATCTGTAGCTCCGTGAACGATCAGGTGTGAGGACAACAACAAAGAGAAATTTGGGGGAGTGCATTCATTTCAACCAGCTGTTATCTAGAAAAGAGCAGACTGATGAAACATTGGCATGCAGCCCTCCAGAGATTTTGGGACTCCAAGAAGAGCAACAGGCAGGAAATGAGACCAGAAATTAGTGGGAGAAAGAAGAGATATGGCAGAGGAAAAAAAGTCTTTGATCTCAACTTACATTCTGAAGAGCATGTCATGTAACCCTGTGGAATAAAGCAATCTGCATTATAAGAGCTGCTTGGCAAAAAACAGTCAACTAAAACACCAGCCCATGTTAATAAGAGAGAGGTGGGCAGAAAGTAGATCTTTGGAGGATCTGCTGTAGGTCAGGACTGGGTGGGGTGCTGTCCTGTCCTCCGTGTTGCGGTAGAAACTCCCATTCAAGGTTGCCTCCTGACTTGGAAGGGGCACCCGGGAGGCGCCACCTTGTCCCTTGCTTCAAACAAAATGAGCTCCTCCACTGGCCTTGCTTTTTTAGGTGGTGCCCGTAGTCTGTAGACAACAAAGCTTGCTTCCCCTTGTCTGTAATCACATTAACATTGTCTGGTTTTCCGTCTTGCCGCAAAGAGAGTCCCAGTGGCCCCCAAAGACGGCGAGGGGAGGGTGCATTTGGTTTCTTTTCATCCTCTGGAAATTATCTCCCATCCGACTCCTTGTTTCAGATTCAATATGCACCATAATCAAGCGTACAGACGTGGGATCTAGACGAGGCACGGAAGACTATGCCCCTGAAGGACTTGGCTCTATTGTCAACCCCACTCTCTGTCTCCCCTTCACGCTCTGTCAGACCTCCCTCACACCTGCTGGCCCAAAAGCCCATTTTTATTTATTTTATTATTATTATTATTATTATTATTTGCCCTCTGAGCAAAACCTTGTATAACCCAGCCCAAGGCTAGAAGGATTTATTGGGATCTTTTGAACTAGTGGCTGCATCAGGGAACAAGGGGGAACCTGCTAGCCAACAACCAGGAACTCACTTGGATTGTTCTCCCGGTTCCGGACGATGTACTGAAAGGCCAAGAGGGATGCGACTGTCGCCACAATCATTCCTGCCACAGCAGCTCCAATCACAGCAGGATAAGCGTTAAAAGGAGGGTCGGCTGCAAGACAAGAGAGAGAAAGAGGAAGCTGCTGCTGGAAGCCATGGACTCGACCTACCAGGATGAGACCTGTGTCGGGTGGATCCCAGTCAGGCATATGCCTCATGCCACCTGCTGTCTCCGAGTCTTGAAGCCTTCCCACCATCCGCTGGTGAAGCTGCTTGGATGAGCAGCGAAATGTTTCAGTCTCTCAAGAAAAGAAGTCCAGTTGCCATGACTCAACTCCCAGATAAACTCACCTGGATGACTGAGAACCTTCACAGACATACTCCCAGAGGAGCCTTGTAGTCAGATGGGTTAAATAATAAATAAATAAATAAATAAATAAATAAATAAATAAATAAATAAATAAATAAATAAATAAATAAAGCTCTGTCTTTAAACTTAAGCCTGTTCTGAACTTTGCAGCAGTCTGTCTGGCATTGGTGACAAGCTTACTTGTTTCCACATTTATCCTAGGAGCTTGTCTCCCATGTGTTTGCCCATAAAACAGATGCCAGCTAGTACCCTAAGAGAAGGCCATAAGGATGAGCCATAAGCCATAAGGATGAAAAAGAGCCATTCTGGCCAAAAATGCATTGTACTAAATGCCTTAGAGTAGACCCATTGAATCATTAGGGATTTAGCGAGTCAACTCCTGCAGTAAGATCAGTTGATTCAAATGGGCCTATATAATAACAGCAGCTACATTTTTGGAGGATTCATTCTCCGTCCACGGAAAACTGCAATTAGGTCTTAGACAAACTCTCTCTCTCTCTCTCTCTCTCTCTCTCTCTCTCTCTCTCTCTCTCTCTCTCTCTCTCTCTCTCTCTCTCCTCGCCACTTCCATGGTTCCCACCAATTCTGCACTGCATCTGTTTCTAATCTCCTCCGTTTTCCCAAGAAAATAGTTTGCTTGTTTTTCTTGAGCATTTCACTTTGGTTTTGCACCTTCCTCAAACTGTCCTTGACCTGCACCCTGACGAGTTGCAACAGATGTTATCCTTATGGAGAGTACAGGCAGCCACGTCAGCCTGGCCTTCCTGCCAGGTTTCAGCCAATTTATGGTGCAGAAGGCAGGCCTGTAGGAAGCCACCTGATTCTGAGAGAAAAGAAATGTCCTTAAAAGAGAAGTCCTTTTTCCAAAGAGATAGATTGGAGGAATCGTTGTTTCCGATGGAACTTCTCTTCCACAGATCTATCTATGACAGTGGTGGTGAACCTTCGGCAATCCAGATGTTTTGGACCACAACTCCCAGAATTTCAAGCCTAGATTGCCAATGGCAAAGGACTGCGGGAGTTGTGGTCCAAAACATCTGGAGTGTTGAAGGTTTCGCCACCACTGACCTATGGGATATAGATCCTCATGACAAATCAAAGTACAGAAGAGTTACTTTTTTGGACTAAAATTCCCCCAATCTCAGCCAAAATGGTGACTCGCTACCATACAAGTGTAACATAGTGGTTAATGTTGCAGTGGGACATGGTACAGTAGACCCATTTTTGTGTTGCCGCAAAATCACAATGCCACACTCTTGGCTTACACCATAGGGTTGTCATGAGGTAAGAACATGGTATCTACTAGAAAGATATGTAAAGAGTGGGCAATTTAATCAGACACACGGGCCCCAGCTTCTGTATATTCAGCAGAGAAAGCTCAGTGTCCCTTGACAATAAAAAACTGGTGCGCACCTGCAGATTTTTTCATGTGCAATCAGGAGAAGGCATTTCCATTAACTCAAAAATTGTATTGAATATTATAAGGGTGGAAGTAAGAGAAAGCTCTAAAGATTTCAGCCAAATCACTTAGATCAGTGTTGGCGAGCCTATGGCCACGAGTGCCAAAGGTGGCACTCGGAGCCCTTTCTGTGGGCACCCAACATCGCCCCTTCATAGCCACCTGTATTCAGGTAAAAATTGCTTATTGGCATTTTGGGGGAAAGTAGTGGGTTTTGATTTGCAGTTTGGACACTCAGTGTCTAAAAGATTCGCCATCACTGACTTGGATCCTCTTTTCCTGCATAAAGACAGATCTTTTTTCTGTTTCAGAGATCTTGAAAAAAAAGTTGTGATGATCTAGCAAACCCATTCAGATAGATACAGTTTATGAGACTAAGATTGAGACTGAGATTGGGGGGGAAGGGTTTCTATATTGATTTGGACAACCTAGGTCTGTCATTTAGGTATACTTTTAAAAGGTGTTTTGAGGGAGGTGGTATTTGTGTGTCTTTGGTTTGGTTTCGTTTTTGGGAAAGCCCCAGCTAGCTGGTCAAGTTTGCTGAGGGATTCTCTGAAGTCCAAAACCGTAACTTTTCCAGGATCAAGGTATTCCTTTTCAATGCGTACAGTAGTATCAGTTAAGAGGAAGGTGGAGTACATTTCCCAAAAGAGGTGGAAGGTAATAATAATCCACAGCTATTAGGATTAGCCAAACCATGCGATTTCGAAGAGACAGTACAAAGTAATGGCAACCCCATTGAGACCCATTGGATCTAATTTTCCCTTTCCAACATGATCCCCACCCCAAGAGTGCCGTTTGGTTTCACATAACTAATCCCCGCAGCCTCGTGTAGGATTGCCAACACAGGGGAAGGACAGTGAGCTGAGCCAAAGTCTGATTTAAAGGGAGAGCAGCAGCAGCAGCAGCAGCAAGAGTAAATAGAATGCAGAAAGACCAGCCACAGAGGTTGTGGGAGAAGCAGGGGCAGAAACACATTCTTTCTGGTCATTCCAATCACAGGCCAGATTCCCAAGCACTTTTGCCGTCTCTGTTCCTAACCCACCTGGCTTTCACACAGGAGGCTGGCTCTGCCAGGTCAAACTCACTCAGTAGGTTCCACTCTCACTGCCAAGTGGGAAAAGCTTACAGTATTGGTGCACTTGTCCCCAGACTTTGGCGTGTGTATACATAGCTGTTCAATCAGCCTTAGTTCTGAAAGCAAATGTCAAACCCTGGTTTGCCGGAGCAGCGGCGAGCGACGTCAAGGACACTTAAAAACCATTTCTCACCTGCCTGGCCCAAGTTTCAAAACCATGTGTGTGTTATTGTTTAATAAGAACCACAACCAATCAGGGGAGCAACCCCTTCCATAGCTCTTGCCCTCACTGTTTGGGAAGTGGTGCAGCTTCAAATCAGAGGAGGAAGAGGAGGAGGAAGAGGGCGAGAGCACTGCGTCACCTGGGATGGAGAGGGTGCACTCAGAGAGAGGGGACCATTGACGCCATCCTGCCCAAACCCAATGCAGGATCTAGAAATGACTGTTAGCCATACCCTCCACCCCCCTCAAATAGTTCTCTAGTGTGCTTCTGTAAAGCCGAATGGCGAGATGCCTGCGTTTCATTTCCATTGGCTTGCCTTGAAATCTGCCTACAAAGCAGGCAAGGGTTGGGTCCCACCAACGTTTAAACTAAAAGGCAGGTGTATATGTATCACGTCTTCCCCAAACCAAGGAAGAAACAATCGCCTAGGTCAGGCGTGTCCAAACTTCGGCCCTCCAGATGTTTCGGACCACAACTCCCATGGTCTTTTGTCAATGGCAGTCTGAACTTAGGATTCTGGGAGTTGTGGTCCAAAACATCTGGAGGGCCGAAGTTTGGACATGCCTGGCCTAGGTCCTGTTGTTATGTGTAATGCCTCCCAGGGAGGTGATGATGATTTTGAAGGATGATTTTGCAAAGGGCCAGGGATTCTGGGAGATGGAGTGCAAAGCACGTAGAGAGTCGAAGTGTGAGAACCACTACCAGTTCTTAAGAACTCACTGCCTAGGAACGTTGCCGCAGCACCTCTCAAGCTAGGTTCGACCTCAGCCACCAGCTAAATGGCACCACCCGAAACTACCCATTTCACCTGGAGTCTTCACTTCCGAAGGGTGCCCTCTGGTGCGGTGGTTGACAGCCAGGATGCGAAAGGCATACACCACTGCCGGATCCAGCCCACCCAGTTTCTGGTCACGTGTGTCAGGGTCAATATCGCTGGCCACCGTTTCCCAGGGGACACTGGCCACTTGCTTTTTGAGAGCCTTTTTGGCTTCCCTCCTCTGCACCACAAAGCCAGTCAGATTGCCGGAGCCTTGGATCTGCCATTCCAGCTCCACCTCTGTGCGGTGGCGCGTGTACTTCAGTTTGCTGATAGTCACATTGGGTGGGGTGGGGTATTCTGCAAAAGAGGCACAGTGATATTAGCATTAGCTCTTGTGATTCATTATTTTTAAGTGTACATTTTTATTATCTATCAATTAACTGTATCCATGAACTGAAACATAGTTATAAAAACATATATAAAAACAAAAAGAATATATAAAAACAAAAGAATTAATTGCAAATTTTATGACAGCAGCAAGACTGATTATTATAGCTAAAAATTGGAAACTGAAATTAGATTTTAAAATTGCCGACTGGTATAAGGAAGTGTGGGATATAGCTTTAAACGACAAATTGTCCTGTAGTATAAAAGTTTTGCGAGGGGAAATGAGCAAGGATATATTTTATGATATTTGGGGAAAATTTATAGACTATTTACTATTAAAAGGGAAAGGGATACAACCGTCATACAATCCAACACAGTTCTGGAGAAAAGGACTCTAAGAAAACAACTAGAAAAAAAGAAGATGAAGAAGGAAGAGAAGATAAAGGAACACTGGATGGTCCCCGGTGTGTGTGTGTGCACTTTGTAGTGTTGTAATATTTTTGTTTATTGTATTGTTTATTGTGTTTGTTTATTTTTAAATAAATTTTTTTAAAAAGCATTAGCTCTTGTGATTGTTTATTTTTAAGTGTACATTTTTATTATCTATCAATTAACTGTATCCATGAACTGAAACATAATTAATTAAAATTACTTGATTAGCAATTGATTAGCAATCAGTTGGGCACTTATAGCTCCATCTTTCTGGTGCTGGAGGGAAACTTGGAATATCTTGGTTCTACTCAATATGAGGCTATGAAACTCCCAGGACACTTTATACGATATGGGTCTTGTCAGTTCTCTCTCTCCCCTAGCCTCACAGGGTTGCTGTAGACAATAAATGGGGAGTGGAATCACCAGAGATGCTGCTTTGAGCCCACTATAGGAAACCTGGAGTCTAAATGCAATTAACAAATGTGTGTGCTGTGTCATTACAGTCATGACCGACTCTTCGTGACTCCATGTCCATGGAGTTTTCTTGGCAGGAATACTGGAGTGGCTTGCCAGTTCCTACTCCAGGCGCCTACAGCACCTGGTATTCCCTGGTGGTCTCCCATCCAAGTACTAACCAGGGCCGACCCTGCTTAACTTCCGAAATCGGGCGAGATCAGATGTGTAGGGCATCTAGGCAGTTTAATTAACAAATAGCCAAATAATTCAAAGATAGAAATTGCTAGCCCTTTTCCATTGTTTCATTGGCATAATTAAGAACAACCAATGTCCTAAATCCATTTGCTCGTTGCAGTTATGATAGACCTATTGAATGATATGTCAACAGTTAGGAAAATCCCATTTATTCCATGGGTCTAATCTCATTGGGCGTAGCAAATGAGATGAGGTGAAGGTCTGTGGTTTAGACACTGGGTCTCCTTCCATTATCTTGAATATCAATCCTTTTGTACACGGAGGTGTTCATTTCACCTGCATGCATTTACTCGTACTTACTCTTAACCTGCAGGCTGACCGGGGCAGAGGAATTGCCCACGGCATTCATGGCTGTGCAGCGATAGACACCACTGTCCTTCATCCACTCTGTGTCCCGCAGGGTCAAGTTGAACCAGGCATTATCTTGCTGGAGTTGGTATTTCCTTGCGTCTGGTCGAATGACCTGGTTCTTGTTGTTGTACCAGAAAACCTCTGATCCCAGATAAGGGCCTAAGAGATGGCAAGCCAGCTCAGCCTCATTGCCTTCAAACAGCGACACTTTAGACCTCTCCACCACAAGCTTCGGAGGTTCTGTGGAAAACCACATACAAGAGGATGTAGTAAGAGCTGGTGCAGGCAACATTCAAAAATGTGCTTTCCAAAAATGTTGGCCTAAACATGTACAACAGTAAAGTTTCATAGTTTTTCCTGATGGAGGCACTGTGCCTTTAATGGCTGCATGGCAAACAGAAATCAAGTAAGTCAAGTTTTTTCCTGCAATAAAGAACACTGTAGTGGGAGAAGCTATCTCTTGTCTCCTTTCTCCCCAGTTGTTTAAAGGAACTTCAAAATAGAGAAGGTCAGTCCTCATGGCTGCAGCCACTCCAAGTGGTGCGACCAAAGGGTTTACCAAGCATTGTCATCTGCACACTGTCACCTGTCCACAGCTGGTTTGCACCATGGGTTTTGAAGACTCAAGACTCTACCGGTATACTTTATTTATAGATTAAAATGAATTCTAACCTGCCTCCCAATATTTCTCATGTTAAAGCAGGATGCAATGAAATCACAAGACAATCAGTTAAAAATAAATATCTGGCGGAGCGGATCTCCCAAAGGTCAGCGTTGGCCCGGCCCACCAGAGCGCTGCTGGCACTCTTGCTCCAGATAGCTACCCCTAGGGAGGCCTGGAGGGTCTTTACCCACAATCGGTCATTCTCAGTGGCTGGCCCAGCGACATGGAACAAACTGCCACGTGAGATTCGCCAAGCTCACTTTCACTACAAGTGCCATACTCCTGGCACCATTTCAGCCACAAAGAACCCTGAAACCTTTCACTTCTAGTTGCAGGGTTCTTTGCTCCCAATATTTGCACTGAGCACTTTGATGCTTTGGAAAATTGCATTTCCCAAGAGCCCCAGCTTTTTGCACTGGGCTGACTCCATGTCACAGACACCGCCAATGAATGGAGACTTCACACACAGGTGTCTCCAGTGACAGCTGCTATCAAAACAGATTTTCCTGAACAGTAAATCTCCTGCCTAGGTAAGTTTCCTGCCTAGATGCCCTGAGCACATCCAATCTTGCCTGATCTCAGAAGCTAAGGAGAGTCAGGCCTGGCTCGTACTTGGATGGGAGACCACCAGGGAATACCAGGTGCTGTAGGCACCTGGAGTAGGAACTGGCAGGCCACTCCTGTATTCCTGCCAAGGAAACTCCATGGACATGGGGTCACGAAGAGTTGGTTATGACTATAACAGCAACAACAACAACAACGATGAAGACGAAGAAGAGTAAGCTATGAATGAGGATAGACAAGGGATTTCTTCTAACTAGAAAGAGGTGGAATCACATGTTCTCTCTGTAATAGCCGAGAAGACGTGCATGTACAGAAGCCAGCCTTTGAGGTTTCAGCAACCACACGTGCCCTCTGCAAGCACAAATGCCACAGGTTCTGATCTGCTCACCCAGTCGGACGTGGCACTCGGCTGTTCTTGTTCGTAGAGGATGAGCCGCCATGCAAGTGAATTCTTTGCCCCCCAAGGAGTTATTGGACTTCATGACCAAGATGTTGTGGGATTGTTTCAACCCTCCCAGCACGTGGTCCCTCCAGTCTCTCCACCACAGCGTCACCCGAGGCTCTCCGCCTGCCCAGTCACACGTCAACATGAGGAATTCATTCCGCTTCGTCGCCACAGCGCTGCAGGTGGGACTCCCACCTGGAACCCCTGTGGCACAGAGGAGTAAGGTTTGGGTGTTACAATAAGGCCCTGTAAAAATCAGATGGCTCTATTTATGCTAGCGCCAGGCTTCTCAACTCCACAAGTTACAAATTAGCTGGGGGGTTTTTATGGTGTCTAGCCCCTGCGAGATAAGTGTGAGTTTCAATTGCAAATGGTTCATGCCGCCATAGTAGCTTTAGAAAGGCCTCTGTCTGTACTGGGAGAGCATTTTATTTCCGTCTACTTGTGAAACTGTTCTCTCATCTATCCCAGCCCTTAAGAGAGAGACTTGTAGCCACAGTAAAACAGGTCTCAGAAGAACAAGGCTAGTAATTAAAACAAACCTAGAAGAAGTGTGGAAACTAGAAAACCTAAAAAAAAGAAGGGACACCAAAATTGTGATACCCCCTGCCAGTTGCCCAGCATGGTTTGTTATATTATATTTGACCAAAACATGTGAGAAAGAAAGTAGACGCTTTTTGAATTCTACGGTCCTGCATATAAAGGCACAGTAAAAATCATCTGGTCCTTTGCAGGTCTGAAAAGTAGGTAAATACAACCTCAAATGAACAACAAACACACCATATCTCTATTTATTTTACAAAGCTAAAACCAAAATGGAGAAACCATGTGTGAAAAAACTAAGTACACCTTATGATTCAATAGCTTGCAGAACCACCACTAGCAGCAATAACTCAAAGTAATCCTTTTCTGGATGGCTTTATCAGTCTCTCACATCATTATGGAGGAATTTTGGCTCCTTCTTCTTGACAACATTGGTTCAGTCCATTGAGGCTTGTGGGCACTCATTTATGCACAGTTCTCTTAAGGTCCCACCACAGCATTTCAGTGGGGTTGAGGTATGGACTTTGTCCAAGCCATTGCAACCCGTTGATGCTTTTCTTTTACAGACATTCTGTTGTAGATTTCCGGGTGTGCATGGGATCATTGTCCCGTTGTATGACCCAATTTCAGTCAAGCTTTAACTGTCAGACAGATGGCCTCACATTTGACTCCAGAATACTTTGGTATACAGGTGAACTCACGGTCGACTCTGTGACAGTGAGGTGCCCAGGACCTTATGACTGTAAAACAAGCCCAAATCATCACCCCATTGAACACAGTTGACAGTTGGTATGAGGTGTTTGTGCTGATATGCTGTGAATGGCTTTCACCAAACGTGGCACTGTGCATTATGGCCAAACACCTCCACTTTGGTCTTGTCTGTCCAAAGGACATTGTTCCCAGTGCCTCTGCATGGTCTAGATCATTGGTTCTCAACGAGGGCGGTACCACCCCTTGGTGGGCGGTGGGACAATGCTGAGGGGCGGGGAACTTGTTTGGGGCAGTAGGGGGGCAGTGGGCATGTTTTAGTCTTATAAAGTTTTCACCACCCAAAAGAGGAGGCGAAAACAAACAAACAAAGAAAAACCCAAAATGGCCGACAAGGCATTGCCATCTTTGCTTTGCCCATGTGCTCTGAGCCAGCAAATCAGAAAGACAGGTTTCAAGCACAACCATCCCACTGACATCTAGACTCTACATGCAGCTTTGGAAACCTAGGCCATGTTGCCATTTTCTTTTTAGAAAGAAGCAGCTTTTCGGAGGAAACCTTCCAAACCAACCAACCTTGTTCAGCGTTTCTCTAATTGTAATGCCATGGATCTTGACATTTACGATGCGAACTGAGGCCTATAGAGTCTGAGACGTAACTCTCCAACCTAGCAGTTCGAAAGCATGTAAATGCAAGTAGATAAACAGGGTAACGTCGTAAAAAGCAGGAAGGTAAAACAGTGTTTCCGTGCAGCCATGCCAGCCATGTGGCCATGGACTTGCACAACACTGGCTCTGTGGCTTGAAATGGAGATGAGCACCGCCCCTAGAGTCGGACACAACTAGAATGCATGTGCGGGGAAAACCTTTATTTTTTACCTTTTATAATCCTTCCCAGATTGATGGGCAGCAACAATTGCTTCTCTATTATAACTGATGATGTCTTTCCTCCTTTGCATTAGCTATGTACTGTTTGTTGTTCATTTGCGGTTGTATTTGTAGTTTCTTTTTCACATGACTGTAAAAGTCCCACAGTTAAACTAGCATCTCCCATAGCTGAACTTCATTGGAAAGAGAGAGAGAGAGAGAGAAGGAGAGAGAGGGGGAGGGGGCTGGACGGCTGGATTTATAATCTAACTGTAGCTTTCTAGTAGGAATGGAAAATAAATTTAGGTTTGATAGTCTTTTCTTCCCTCCAGAGGCCTCTCAAGAGAGGAAAAAATTCAAGCATATGCACATTTGCAAGCGCACATTTCCTGGGCCACGGAAAAATTCACATATTTGCAGAAACAGAGATGATTGAAAAAAGTGCATAAACATTTTAAGGGAAATGAGACATTAGAGAATGTTTCAGTTAATGTACACATTAGAGGAATTGTGTAAAAATGTGTGCAAAGAAAGTCTTCCAATCTGATACAAAGCAAGAGGTGCAGGGAGGGGATGCTGATAAGATCAGGAGAGGGAGCACTGTTCAGATTCCTGATCTCCAGAGTCATATGGTTGTGTTTGGGCACTAGCTCCCTGATTCGGAAAATTCTGTGTCTGCCCTTCCCCCACAAGGAGCAACAGGTTCTTTAGGAATGCAAACAAATACAAAAATACAAAATACAAATACAGTGGACCCTTGTATAACAAACGGTTTGTATAACATAAAAGCAGTACAACATAAAAAAATTCAGAAGATAGGGGAAATTTGCTTAACAGAATCACCTACGGGGCAAATCCGTACAACATAATAATGGTCGCAATTAGGGATTACTGCATTTTCAATGCATTCCTATGGGAAATTTGTATAAAGGAAAATTTGCTTAACATAATTTCATTTGGAACGAATTAATTCCTTTATACAAGGTACCACTATATGTGGATTCTTCTGTCTCCCTTGGTCATATATTCACATTTAATCTGGCAAACTTTTCAGTCATCCCATCTGCTGATTTCCAACAGCAAAGACCACCTGCTGTAAGTTCTCACTCATTTCCAAGGGGTGTGAAATGGAAGAAGACACAAGCACACCATAATGCAGCACATTCCCCGTTTGTTTCTGGTACTCACACACAGTGGTCCGGCAAACGACATCCTCTTTCAATGCCGGGTGGGAAGCTAGGCAGGTATAAGAGCTCCCGTTGCGAATGTCCATGCCTCGGTGGATTTGGGTGACATTGGAGTAGGTGGCCGTGTAGTTTCCTCCCCGCTTGGATTTCACCCACCGCAGCCGCACCGGGGGGAAGCCCCCCTGCCACGAACAGTGCAGGGCGAGGTCTTGGAAATCAGCAGCGGGCAGTGGCATGCATTTAGGTTTCCCCTTGGGCAGATCTGCGCATGGGGGCAAACACTGTATCAACAGCAATGAGGAGTCCCTGACACCAAAAGCATCGTGGCGGTGATGGTATATCATCATCATCAATCTCCTGGTGGAGACCTGAAGTCCCTCCCTGCTCCTCCAGTGTCGTTCCAGTGCCCCTGTTTGACTTGCAGCATGTCAAATAAAGGCATCTTTAGTACCACCATGCTGATGCTTTGCCAACAGTGGTGTTGGTGTTAGCTGGAATAGGAAGATGAATCCATTTCACTCTATCCTGCACACAAAATGGTAACACTTTCCCCACCTGAAATGGATTCCCGGTTCTCTTCACCCGGAATTGCTGTAAATGTTGCAATACTATTTTTCAGGAGCAAACTGAAACAAATGTCCCCCCCCCCCCCCGTTCATGCCAACCAATTCCATTTGTTACATTTTCCCCTGGACTGAGATGGTTACCTTTTTATGCTTCACTGCTCCCAGAATTCCACAGCCAGGATGGCAGTAAAACAGGCAAAGAAACAAAAATTCAGAAACAGTAAGACTTGAAGCCAGATAGAACAAATGCAAGTTGCTTAGAAGGCTCGGTTATGGAAACATTTGCCTGTTTGTGTGTTTGTTACTGCTATGCTTTGCTGTGAAATTACGAGGGCGGTAATGCATAAAAGGGTAGCATTTTCCCTTTTCTGAGTAAATCTACATGTAAATTGAGTTAGGTCATTTTGGACTCCGGTTTTATAGTGGATGCTTCTTTGGACAGAAGACTCTTTGGATAGCACAGTCTGTTGCATTGCTTACTCCCAAAGGCCGGTAAGGCCGGTAAGTCACTCTTACTCTAAGGACTTTTCTACTCATTCTATTGAGTGGGGTCCCTGCATCTCTCGGATCTGCATACCTCGGTAAGCTTTGTGCCCCAAATTTCAGCCAAGACAGCAGTATTGCACCCGTCATTTGCTTGCATGTGTTGGCAATTAAAGGAAGTGGAGAAAGAGAGCCCAGTGCTAGTCACATAACTAATAGGCTGGTATTATCTGCCAAAACTTCTTTTAAAAGAGCTGTCCAAGAGATTGGATTCCTTCACCACCCCATTGGCAGTTCTAGGTGGTACACTCCGAGAAAGACTGCTTCATATGATGATGATGCATGTGTAGAATGGTTCTACTTGCACATTATTAGGGTCAAGGGTTTGGTATGTTTGTTGGAATATCAAATACCAAGTTTGAGATTTTCTAAGCAGATCTTTGTCAAGGTCCCGCAATATGTTAACTCTGCTGTAGAATTAGACATCAAGTATAACAATGAAGACTTCCTAGAAAAGTTTGTAGGACTACTAAACATTGATGGACACATAGATAACATAGTTATAACATGAACAAAACTTTCCCTTTACAAATGCAATATAAAGTTGGCCCCATTTCCCGTACATTCTTCACAAATAAGTATAAATTGTTGTTTCTTTCTCTGTTGCCCTAAAGAGCCAAATTAACAGTCTGACCAGAAAGAACAAAATCAAATTTACTTTGGCCCATAATATGCAAAAGAAGCCAGTCAACACTGTAGCTTAAGAGCAAGATACATCTATCAAATCTTTCATCAGTATATTTATTGCTAAGGACTGAATAGCAGCATTCTTTATGTGTCATGCAACAGTTGAACTTTTGCTTTGGCTTACTTGACTGCCAATTGATGATGATGATTATTCAAAAATGCCAGGCACAGCCAATAAAATAATATAAAAACATTGACTGGTATTATATAACAGCTACAAGTTTTAACTAAAAACTTAAGTATCGGTTAAATATCAGCACAATATGTATGCTGTCCCTCAAATTGCTGTTTTTGTGACTCTTTGCAGTGCTGTTTTGAGATCTGCAACTGCTTATATCACATTGTAAGTAGTATGAGTATTATAAAACATAGAAATCTTCCACGAAAAAGCATCAGGTACCATGATTGCCCTCTGATGTCCTGCTCCATATTTCTTTTGACATTTTTCTGACTCCTCTTCAGCTATATCAGTGTTGACCAGACATGGAAAGTTGCCAGGAAACGATATACAGAAGAAGACAAGAAGGGAAGAGAAATGGCAACAATGCATGCTGGGACATCATGCCCAAACAAGACAAGAAGGGCTTACTTACAGTAAACAGTCAAAACAATGGCTGTCTGTGTCCGTGTGTTCAAATGCAAATTCTGGGCCAGACACGTATAGATGCCTGTCTGGGTCCGTGAGATTCTCGTGATCACATACTTCTGGCCTGAATACACCTGAGAGCTATTGTAGAACCAAATGTAGTGACTTGGTGGATTAGAAAGAGCCAGGCAGGTCATGATCACCTCTTCTTGTTCATTGGCCAGGAAGCCATGTTGGTTAATCGCAAATGGCTCCACACTGATCACTGGTTCATCAGGCCCATCTACAGAAAACATCAGGAAGAATTCAGTGGTGTGCTAGAAGCACAGAAGGTCAGGAGTAATATCTGGACGAAACCCCGGGGTGCTGGGAATACTCAAGGGCTCCCAGACACAGAACTACAGTTCCCAAGACTTTCTAGAAAGAAAGAATTGCTATCCAGTCTGGACACCTCTAGTGATGCTGAATGAGGGATTCTGGGAGCTATCTTTTTCAAAGTTTTGGTGAAATGTACATGGTAATTGTAGGAATACAAGGGGCATAACAATGTTACCTGTGCAAATTTCTTCCCGGTGTTATGAGTAACATTCACCTGCTATTTCTAAAATGTGGGTTGATGGAGTCTGATTCAGACAGTTGGGATGAGGCCTAGAGGACATTTCACAAGAATGGAAAACCCGGAGGCCTTAGGATTTTAGGATTTTTGGACTTAGGAGGATATTATATTGTCTTGTTTTAACTTGTTATTCTCGTGATTTGTCTTTGATGTATTATGATTGGTTGTTAGCCGCTTAGAGTCCTTGTTGGAGATAAGCGGGATATAAATATAATAATAAATAAATAAATAAATAAATAAATAAAACCCTCCTGACGAACTCTAGCTGAATCCACATGTTTGCAGACCTTGTAATCCCCCCAAACCAGCTTGGGTAAATTTCGTTCACCTATTATTTACTATTTAGCTAAAGCCTCATTTACTTTTCATTTACTCAGCTTGTTTACTCACTCTGACTCTGCTCTGTTCATCTTTCATTTATTTACTCTTGGTTACTGGGCTATTTCCATTTCTAATTCTGTTTGCTTTTCATTTCCCTTTACCTATTCTTGTCTACTCCTCATCTATTCTTGTTTACTTCTCATTATCTCACCTCCCATCTGTAAACAGCAAGGATGTGTGTTATTGTAATCAATAACTGTGCAAAGCATGCTCTGTTCACGAGGCGATTCCCTATAGAGCATCCAACCAGCATAGGCCACCTTTACTCTTGCAACCAGTCACTGATGTTGTGCATACTCTGGGATGTAAACCATATGTAATAAAACGTGCCAATGGCAAGGGGAGTGATGGCTCTGCTGGTCGGACAACTGGACTCGAGTCTTTTTTCTTCAGGATCCTCCCACAGTGGGTGGAAGGCATCTAATATTATTTTTGCTCCTCCTTTCTTCGCCTGCATTGTTATGCCCATTTATGTTGAAAACATAGCTACAGAAAACAGATTCAGGAAGGCCTGTGGTTGCTTTGAGTTAATTAAAGGAGGTTTAATTCAGTCTTATCCCCAGGCTCCAAGCTCCCCCAATGCTCCATCCACTTCAATAAACATTAGGATGTTATTTAACCCTATTTTTCGGTCTACAAGACACACCCATGAATAAGACGCCCCCACTTTTCCAACCTAAAATCACAATTTCAAAAGTGCATGGTTCTTTCCCTGGCTTACTCCCATGTATAAGACAACCCTCAATCTTTACTCTAACCATTTTAGACAAAACTATAGTCCTATACATGGAAAAATACTGTAATGTTTTTATAGTGTTCTGGGATTGTGACCTGAGAGGGAACAGTGAAGATCTCCATTAGATTTTTTTAAAAGAAGCTGTTTAGTCCAGCTTCCTAATTACTTACAGATAACATCCAGGTACATTCGATCACTGGTTTGGCTGTTGACCTCATTGTGGGCAGTGCAAGTGTACCATCCCATGTGAGTGCGGTTAACTGATGTGAGGTTCAAAGAACTACCCACTGCTTCTGTGACGGCAACCGTGCCATCCCGATTGGTGTGACGATGCCAGGAATAATCCACAGGGTCTGTGCCCTCTTTCACCGAGCATGTCATCACAACAGGCATGCCCTCCACAGGTGTTGAATTGTTCATCTGCAGGAAGGGCTTTGAAACAGGAACTGGGGGAAAGTGAACATACAGTTGACAGCATACTCTTGCCTTTTGGAGATAGCCACAGAATCTAAAAGAGAACATCAAGCCTATAGAACTGACCTTGGCCAGAAGATCCAAGATCCAACACCCAAAGATAGGCACAAACAAAGGCTCCAGAAAGAGGACAGAAATGTGAAATTAACCCAGGTGAAATTATTCTTCAGTACTAGAACCAAGCTCAGCATCCTTTCATGGAAAACTCCACTCCTTCTCCCTCTAATTTCTCTAACAGACACACATACTCCTTAGTAACTAAACTGAATATTGTATTCACAGCTTAGCAAAATTACTTGTACTGTAGTTATGTTACTGTTTTACTCACAAGAAGCACTCAGAGGACCAATACAAAGTAGGTGGATGCTATTCTGGTGGCAAGTGCTATTTTGGTCCCTATTGCCAGGGAAACAACTTGACTCTGGAATTTTATTTTATTTTCTTCCTGTGTCCTATAAAATTCTGTTTCGCGCCTCTGTGTTTTGACTCAGACTGCCTGTAAACTCTCAGGAGCTGCTGTCTGGTAACCCTTGCTACCTTCAAACACAACACAACAATCTGATTTGATCCCTGTGCTGTGTGCTCTCCTTTCGTAGGACTGAGACACAATATCACCACTTATATTATCAGCCTCTCCTCCAAACTGACCTCACTCAAAGTTCCAGGCTGTGATTTAGTTATTTTAGGCTTGATATACTCAATGGAATTTTTATAATGTATTCCCCCTTCCTTCCCCTCATTCCCCTCTTCTTCTCCCCAAAACCCCAATAAAATGACTTAAATGTCAAAAAAGATGGGTAACATCTGACCCACTAACCATATTTGTAGACCTTGCTGCCCATAGACTGGTAGTGCCACAGGGGGAAGTATACTTCTTTTTCCTTCTGGAAAATTCTACTCAACACAGGGCCCTGTGTTTCATGATGGCACTCCAATATCTTTGTCCTCCACAGGTGCCCTAAAATTTGGGAGGCAGCAGAAAAACTGGCATATTTCAGCTGGGATTGGCGTGTGTGTGATTCAATAATCATTCCCCAAACTCTGGCACCTTTGTTAGATAAATAAAGTGGACCCGTGGTTCCCAGCTTTGGATACCCAGATATTCTTGCACTAAAACTCCCAGAAATCTTCACCATTAGCTGACTAGGATTTCTGGGAGCTGTAGTCCAAGAACATCTGGGGACCCAAGTTTGGAAAACAATGTACTAGACTACCATGACTGGAGTGCAGAATGATTCCATATGCAGGAAACATCACAAAGAAGGAGAAAGGGAGTGAGAGAAGGCATGAATACAATGCAGTGGAACTAGTATATTTACATGCACATATGGGTGCACAAGTATGTTAACAGGCCTACAGAGCTGAAAGAAACATATATTATTGTAACAAGCTCCTTATTTTCTACTTATAAATGGTCTCTTGCAAAGATATATTCTCTTTCCCTTAGTTTGCAGAGGGTGCCAATAAATAGAGGCTAGTTGCCTCAAGGTGGGGAAAGAATTAGATCGAATGTTGGCTGGCAGCAAAGACCAGTCGCTCCAGTGAAACTGTGGGGAATAAATGATGTCTGCATACTTGGGAGAGAAAGCTGCCCAGCAACCAAAGAATATTTGACAACTCAAGTTAATCAGTCCCACCAGCAGAAAAAATGCAGGCCTGCAAACAATCACCTCTGAAAAAGTCATTGGCAGCATTCTGCGTTCACAGATGGGCCAAATATCTGATGTCACATGAGAAACTAGGAACACACTTTCCCCAGGAAGCAGAGCAGAAAACACCACTCTGTGCACAAACAACATGACTTTGGCAGAGGTGTTGGTGCTTGTTTCAGTTTACTCGGTTGCAGCCATGTGCTATGGAGATATAAGGCTGCTATCCCACGGCCGGAAAATCCAGATCAAAGTAAAATGCAGATTTCCCCCCAGAATGGTCACGTGCTTGAAAACACGGTTCGTGTGTCCCCACGGGTGCATTTTAAAGAACCACATCTTTTGTGTCCCCATGAGTGGGAACCGCAACACAGCAGAATGAAAAGGTTTTGATGCGAATGTTCCAAGTCCCCACAGACTCAATTACCAGTTTAAAATCCGCAATGGAACTGAGACAAGCTTTGTACCACTGCGAGACCAGGTACTTGTAAAACTCGCTGGGTCGCACTTAAGTGGGTGCGATCACATTCCCCCCCCCTTTAAAGTCCATTGCTCATGGGGACACAATTTTTTGACTGTATCTTCAAGCAGTTTGAAGCAGTTTTTAGTGGTCGTGGGATAGCACACACCAAAATGAAGTAAGGGGCCATTTATGGAGGAGCCAGGAGCAGATTTGACATTCCTTCTTGTTTATTTATTTATTTATTTATTTATTTACCTTGCTGTTAATGCAAATACTGTTATGGGCAGTCTACTCAGATTCCAAGGCAGTTTAGAACCTGATTTTAAAAGGGATGCAACTAAAAAACATAAAATGTTATGGCAATAATTATGGGCCACCAAGTTAATTTCAAGGCTGTGCAGGTGGCCCATCAGTCATCCATGTTCCAAGTGAGCTCAGCCAGCAACTCTGCTAGAAGGCACAATTGACATTTGAACTCCCAGCCCTGGGACTGCGACCAGGCCACGCCGACCTACTTAAGTTATAAAATATGTTATACCCTCATTAAATAAATTATAGTATTCACAAAAAAGGTGCACCAGGTTAAAATCATTCAAAAGCATTTAGAAACAAGTCAAAGAAAAAAGGAGCGGCTGGAGTCTGATTAAAAGCCCATTCTAAGTTAGAGATAATCAGATATGGAAAATTTCCGGTTTTGTACCAGAGTGCCTAGAACCCCACAGAATGACTATGCTCACTGTGAGGTTCTGGCAGCTAGCCCTCCCCCAAAAGAGGAACTTTCTCATTACTCGGAGAAAAGCTTATTTTTAATAAGGACTCAGACTTGGATCTTGGAACTCAGGATGTGGTATCAAAGACTTGGACTCAGACTTGTGACCCAGACCCAAAAACTTGCCAACATCCCTGCCCGTACCTAGTTTATCTCTTTTTTCTGCCCTCTGCTTTTCATATCACATTTTCCTATGCTAAAAAGCCACTTTCAGCTCTGCAGGGATTCAAGCATATGCCTGTACTTATAAAAAGTACTGAGGCCTGGTGGAAATTTAAAAATATACAAAAGCAACATCAAAAACACATCAAAGCAGTAAGTCTGGAAGTTGGGTCATGGCAAATGGACTTCATTTTACTTCTCATCCAAACAGCTTTGGCAGCCTGACGAAAGCTAGTTGTGAGTCCTCCATCTTATAGTCCGCTTTGACCTCTTGTCCCCCTGGTCTGAAATAGGCTCATAAGATGAACAATGGCCTGAATAAGCTCGTTAGTTAGACAACAGTCTCAATAGCCTTAAGGTGAACAATGGCCTAAGGTGCCAAAACCCATAAAGTATGGATCTTTAGCTATGGCCTTGGTGGTGAAGGCTTTTTTATTTGTCTGGGTATTATTGAAAGCAGAGCCTGATAAGTAGCAGATAGACAGTGCCTGAGGCCCTCACTTCTGTTGAGAGATGGGGTTTCAATGCTTACATGAATGATTTCCCTGACCCCTCTCTCAGACCATGACAATGAGCCTATTTCAGGCCAGGGTGACAAGAGGTCAGATCAGACTATAAGAAGGAGGACTCGCAACTAGCTTTATTCAGACCGATGAAGCTGTTTGCATGAGCAGCAAAACGTTTCTATCTCTCAAGAAAAAGGAGTCCAGTTACCAGGACTCAACTTGCAGATAAATTCACCTGGATGACTGAGAATCTTCACAGACATACTTTCCAAAAAAAAAAAAAAAACACCAAACAAGAAATGGAGAGAAAAAAACCCATGACTGATGTTATAGAGACTATTCACTACTAAGTCATGATGGAGTAGGAAAGCTTTGGCTCTCCAGATGTTTGACGCAAAGAGCAATCAGACCCACCCAGCAAGGCCAACGGGAATGGGTGGTAGGAGCTCCAGTCCAAAACATTTGGAAAGCCAAAGAGACCTCATCTCTGCCCCAACACCATAACATCTGGAAAGGCATAGAATCTGAATGGACAATACTGTACTTCCATGTTCCTCCAGATGACTTACTCAAAACAGTGAGCTCAATATAGAAATAACCCACGTTTAGCTCCTCTTCTTCTTCATACATCACCTGGCACATGAAACTCCCTTCTGCTGCCTTTTGCAGGTTTGCTATCTCCAAAGTGCTGTTCCTCAAAGTCACATCCCCAAGAGCAGCGGATGCCTTCTCCACCTTGGAACTTATTCCATTACTAATGGCAACAGGCCTGGGAACAAGGGCGCCAAGGCCAGTGAAACTCCAGAAGACAATCATGGGAAGGGCCACATGGCCACAGGGAAGGAATATTGAATGATCACGAACTCCTTTGACCGCTTGCTTCTCATACTTGGCCTCTTCCGAAGGGAGCAGCTGACCTGGAAAGAACAAAAGTCACTTCGGCTTCCCAGGACTTGGATGGCGAGCTGGGAATATTATGTTGTAGCCATGCGATATCAGACTATGGACCCCGTGGGACAGTTGGGAGGTTTATAAATGCCAATAATAATAATAATAAACAATAAATAATAAACCTTTGCTTGCTTCATTTTCACGTTCAAAAATGAAGAATCTAAAAGGAAATAATCCCTTCATCTTGAAAGGTAGCACAATGCTATTGGACAGTTCTTACAGTTGCAAGTAGGTTTTAGGGTCAAATTGCACAGCTCTGCAAAAACATGGGAGCTGATGCCTTGTTACATGGGTATTTTTTTAGATATCTGTCATTTGATAGAGAGTTGAGTTTTTTGCATTTTTGTAACAATCATCCAGTCTTTCTGCCCTTTCTATGTGTGTGTGCTTCGCTTCAGAAAAGGAAAAGACACTAATTTTGTGCAGGGACATTCTACATAAATTGTGGGAAACTCAATAGAGAAAAACTCTCCTTGCCTTCAGCTTTCCTTCAGTCTTGCACTGTCTTTGCCAGTTGTTGTGTTTCAAATATGTGTTTATGATTTTACTGTGATGTCTATTTTTTTATTTGTGATGCTATTTTATATTGTTTTGTTTTGCTATGATGTATCTTTGTAAACTGCCCAGATTAGCCTTGTCTCCATGTGTCAAGACTGGGTATGGTGTTTCGAAGAATGAATCAATTTTGTGAGAATTCTCCACCTTTTAACCTCATGCAGGTTATATGCATAGAAAATAGCAAGTGTAAGAATTTCAGTTCTACTTAGTTCTTTCTTTTTTTAAAATTCAGAACTTAAGCAAAACCTCCAATTATATTTTTTAGCATTCCAGATTGCAAAAAATGAATATTTTTTTCTAAAAAAAAAAACAGTGTGGTAGAAAAGGAAACTGACCAACTGGTCAGTGCTTTAAGTCAAGAAGACCCACCAGTCCCATTCATTCATTAGGTCAGGAAATTAGGTCAATTTGAAGGAAAGATTAATATAGCATACTGTCAATGCCCCATGATCATCAACCATTGTATTTGTTTTATCAGATATCCTAGCCACATATATTCACCTTTGGTCTTTCAGGCCGCATGGAGGCAAGGAGGTGGACAGCCTGTTTGACTCACAGAGATGCCTGACCTTTCTGTTGTCCTGTAAAGGCCTTATGTGTCACCTGCCTCTGGCTGTCTTGCTAGGAGGAATCCTCCTTGTGAGGGGACCCATGCCAGCTGGTCGGAATATTCTGGATCATACAGACACATGCACGCTCCCCCACCCACCTACCCACTCACCCACCCACACATTTTGCTTCATAGCTTAGCCAGCAAGACGGCTTGCATGTTACTCACTGTAAGCCACTGTTGGGAGGATGCAGATGAGTGTTAGAAGACTGCTAAAATGTAAGTTCCTTGCCAATCCATAATCCATTGCATTGTCAGTGCATGAGGAAAGAGCCAGAAACCAAGTGTTGTGGTCAGCTTCTCCCAGACCATCACATCTTCTTGCAACAGGGACTTAGAGAGCTGCTGCGACTTTTCCTGCTTCCAGCTTATTCTGCAGACCTCAATAACCCCTGTGTGACATGGGAGACACTTCTTCCTAGATCATTTTTCAGTTGTTCCTCCTTCAAAGCGCTGCTCTTTTTTTGTCTCGGGTTACTTCAAATTACCTCCTATTAATTTTAAATTATTCATTTCTTCCCCTTAGCCTCATTTCCTTGATCTATTATGTAGGAGCTTCTTTCGGAGAAAGGGAGGAAATAGGAGTCAACTTTCTTTTGCTTTTGCATCGTGGAAGAGTGGTCTGTCTAAAGTGGAAGGTAAGGATAGATAAAGAATGCTTACTTCCCCATACAAAAATCTGAAGTCATGCATTTCAAACCTATGTCAGGCAAAATCCAAATGGAAAACAAACAAACAGACAGACAAGACAAAAGCATGTAGCACCTCAAAGACTTTTATATTTCCAGGTGAGCTTTCATGGATCAAGTCCACTTTGTCAGATGCATGGAATTAAATGAAATATAGAATTCACAATTAAAACATTCAATATATTCATTAGCTTTAAGAGTCAGGTGTCTGTGCATCTCATGTACACTAATATATACGCCTCTGGGGAAACAGAATACAGTATCTCTGACTCATGTTTTTCAACAGTTAACAGATTTCCTTCCTTCCTTCCTTCCTTCCTTCCTTCCTTCCTTCCTTCCTTCCTTCCTTCCTTTGAATGAATGTTCAAGACACATGCTAAAAACTGAAATGGATGCTATAATGAGGATGGAACCAGTGGGTTAATCACTGCTCCTGAAACACCTACTCATGCAACCTAGGCATTCAAAAAGAGCTTTTAATTACCTTGTTACGTCTGCTTCGCAAAAACAGGTGCATTCAGTCCTTTCCATGGCACACATTCGAGTGGTTTCCAAGTTAACTTGGCACTACATCTGACTTTATTTAGTGGAACTTACTCAAAGGAATTGTATAGATAATAGCTTTTTAAACATGTGCTTAAATTTATAAATGGGAATTATTTAAAACATGGCCCCAATTATGTTACATCCTGAATTAATGGCCACATAAGCAGCTGAGTTCTCAGTCACTGTGCTCTATCAACTCTAAAGAGATTTTTTTAAATCAAAAGTTTATTTGCCATAATGCAAACCTATGTAATTGAATAACACCTTCAGTCATAAAACCCAGCAAGACTATCCTGTGATTTTTCATGGTCTGAACAGCTAATGTTGCCCTGGTCCCATCTTAGGGAATGGACATCATTATCCCAAACTGGCCATGTAATGTTGGCATCATAGGTAGCAAATGCAATGAGCATCCTTTCCCCCAATCTGGCAGTATAACTACAAAAACAAGAAATTAAATAGCAAGCAACATACTGCTCAAAATCTGCTGCTCTCGGCAGCCCCCTCACTCTGCCTAATGGTAGAGCCAGCCTGAACTGCTCAATAGGCATGCAAAGGATTTGACAGTTATTCTGTGAAAATTAGCTGGTGAGTGGGGAGGGGGAGGAATAATTATAGTTACCCTAATTTGTTGATATTATTCAGGGAAGTGTAGTATTTCCTGGTACCTCCATGATGTCTGATGGCACTTACCTTAGAAGCTACATCTCCCAACATTCTCAAGGAGTCGTCGTCATAAAGGCAATGCTATTACAAATCAAAGGATACATTAATAGTGTGACAAAAGAAGGTTCCTTTATTATGGATAGCTCAGGTCTCTTGGAGAGATTTCTTCCTTCCTATTGAGTGTCTGAAATAAGATCTGACACTCTTGTTGCATACTCAAAGACACCCCGGAGATCTTGACTCTTGTCAGTGGGAGCTTAGGTATCCGTTTGTTACTTATTCATCATTGGAGGTGGTCAGGGCTTTTCATTTTCATCGAGGCCTTCCTTTTTATATGGTGAGCACCAACGTTCCCCACAGACCTCCATCCAGATTCTAAGTCAGTGATGGCGAACCTTTTAGAGACCGAGTGCCCAAACTGGGATACACAACCCAATAATTATTTGCAAAAGTACCCATACAGCCATTTAACGTGAATACAGGTGGCTGTGAAGGGGCGAGGTTGGGTGCCCACAGAAAGGGCTCCGAGTGCCACCTGTGGCACCCGTGCCATAGGTTAGCCAACACTGTTCTAAGTGTAAGTCAAGCGCCAACACCATATTGACCATATATTCTAAATAAATAAATAAATAAAAATACTCTAAAATAAATAAATATTGGTTAGTCAGGGTCTTAATCTGGAATACAACAATGCTGGACTACTTGTAGGAACATTCAATTCCAGATTTTGGCTGCAGTGCCTGTCACCAGGAGTCCATTTCATTAGTAACATACTGTATATTAAAAACACAACCCACTTCTCAAGAGATCATGCCCCAAAGAGCATGGAGACTAACGTGGGCCCTTCCACACCACTAACGGGTGGGGTGGGGGGTGGGGAGAGAGACATAGAGGTTGGGGGGTGCATAGATGGATAGATAAACATTCATAAACAACCACTAGAATTTAAATAAAAACCCATTTTGCCATATTAGAGAAGACTGTGTCCAACAAGTGAGCTTTGTGTCTGCTTAGCTGGGGCACTAGCTGTTGAAGATCATTCCCTGGATTCTTGCTGTCCTTTTAATAGCTTTTTTATCTTTCAACCAAACTTCCTCATGGCAAAATAAAATAGCTTTCAAGAGGACATACTCCTTACACACAGTGTCATAGAGGTGACAACCTGTTTTGATAATCAAACACTAGGTTTTGAAAGTGAAGGCTTGGGAAGATCACCATTACATGACCACTAATAAAGTTGTACAGAATGAGACTGGCTGCACACAATGGAATTTACAGTGCATCTAAGTAGAATTTATAGGACTCCACTCTTAACTGCACGTCAAATGTTTTCCAAATGTTAGCTGTGGGTCGATAAACAGTTATCTGAGGCCAGAAAAGTACCTGCAATCACTCAAACTACAGACAGCAGTGTTATATTGCAAATAAAACTCCGTTAGAAATCCTAGTTTACTTTTTTCTACTTGTTTATCCTTGGGGGCCAGAGCTTCACAGTATGTCTCTTCCAACCACAGGCTGAAGTTTGTGGCTATTTTGTTTATTTGTTTATTTCTTTGTTTAAGATCCTCGCACAACCCTGCCTACTTCACAAACAGGCTTGCATCTTCAGTGTAAAAACCGAGAGCAAGGAAATCAAAGGCAGAGAAGAAATAAGAGAGGCAGTGATTGTGCTCTCAAGAGCGGCAGACTGTCCCAAAGTCTCTCTTGCCCACCTTTCCCCATGGGTAAACTCTCATTTTTTTAAGAAGCTTCCTGCACTACTCTGCCTGCTTGCCTCCCAAAGGAGGGATACTGCCACAGCACTTCCCCAAACTTTTTAAAGAGAATCCTTTCCCACTGTCTTTCTCCCTCCTCTTTGGCGGTTACTTCACGTCCCGTTCATCTCTCCTTGCTGTCCCGCAAGGACAGCATGTCCATAGAATGACAGCAAAAAGTTGTCTCGACCACTCCCCCGGAACTGGGGAAAGAGTGTGACAAGCCATACCTGCCCCTGGGCTGGGAAATTCTCTTATCACGGTTGGTTCCTGGTTCCTGTTCAGAGACAAGGGACCGTGGGGTAACAACTGTCACACAACAACCAGTGTCCACCTAGTGGTCAGTGGCTGAGGCGGCATTCAACATTAGTTTCCCAGTGGGAAACACCATGCAGTGCAAATGTTTATTAAAGAAAGTACTGAAAATCCCGTAGCATTGACTTGCAAACACCGGAAGACCAGTAAATTGAAATATTGAAAAAGTTTTATTTACGATATTTTTGAAAAGGGTTAAGAAAGCAAGACAAAATCCAAATTTGTCACTGAACAAGACCGTGAAGTAACAGTTGTCACTAAAAAAAATCACGCCTATGGGTAAACGGAAACAGGGACTGAACAGGGACAAAACCACGTGACCACGAACAACGCTGTCACGGAACGAAAATAATCGCGGAACGAGATAGGACGTGAAGTAAGGGCCTTTGGCACTTCTCTCAACACAGAGCCTTGCCAGAAACAGAACATAGGGGGAGATAATGAAGTGGGGAAAGGCAGTACAAATGGCCCCCTCGGGTGTAGCAACTGCCCTCTACACCAGGCAGACACTGATCAACAACAACACCCATTAGCCCTTTTCAGCAGAGACAACAGCAAGGGACAGTGGGACTTCTGCCACCCCATAATATGTGGAAGGGCAGGTGCTCCCCCTCCCTGGCCTAAAAGAGGAGTTGTAAACATCACACCCAGAGTCTAGCCTGATGTGAACGATCGTCCAGGCGATGATGCTCTTCACGAGCATGGCTGTCAGGGCAGGGCTGGGGGCAGAGACACCAGCACCCTCTCATCACAATGGGCAGGAGGTCTACCCAAACTTTCCACGGCTGGCTTTGCACTCTTTGAAGAAAGAGGCGTAACCCCCCAGTTGCCGTCCAAAGACTGTGCTCCCCCCCATAAAGCCATTCAAATCTTGTGTGTGTGTGTGTGTGTGTGTGTGTGTGTGTGTGTTAAAATCTCACTAAGGGCCTTTTCACACGACCCCTAAACTCTGTGGCAAATGGCTCCCAGCTCCGGAGCTTAAAATTATTTCCCCACCAGCTCCGGAGTTTACAGATAATTAAGTGCGACCACGCCCACCTAAGCGCATCCCAGGGCACTTTTCATGTACCTGCTCTCGGAGGGTGAAAATTCCTGATGCAGATATAACAGTAGTGACTGCCGGGCTCTCCTTGCTTCTGTTTGTTCTTTTTTTGCCCCCCGCCCCTTTAAGAGATCTGAATGCAGTGCCGGGAGTAAAGCGAGATGGCAGAACGGAGGTGAGCGGCATTCTTTTCTTCCTTTTTTTCTCCCTCCCCTCACGCAGCCAGCAGCCAGGAGTGCGGAGGGGGTGGGAATGCAGGAATGGCAACAAACCCCTAAGATCTCTGGTCCGAATTTAAGTGGCCAGCGGATCTTAGGGGTCGTGTGAAAAGGCCCTAAATCTGCAAACTGCCCCTAAAAGGCGTGAACTGCGGTCCATCCTCACCCCCAGCCACCACCAAGCCTAGTGCTCAGACCACCAACTGCTCATGGCAGAAACATATAATACCCAGAGGCAAACAGAGAAAGAGAGAGGTTCAGAATGTCCAAGAAAGCGGGTGAACTCCCTGGGACAACATGCGACAGAAATGTTCAGATATTTGGGCCTGGCCTTTTTAGAGAGGGTAATTGGTGCCGGCTACGCCAGACACGGGATTGAAAGTTGCAATGGAAATTTCCAGTGCTTGCTTTTTGTGAGGGCGAGGAGGGCTGTTTGTTTTGGAGAAACACTCCGATTGAGTCGCAGTCACTCGCAGCTAATTTAAACTTGTCTGGCCAGCGTTTGGAGTGACATAACCTGTTTGGGTGGACCTCATATTCCATTAACTCTGTCGACTCCCCGCCCACGTTTCTCTGCCTCCAGAAAGTCCATCTACCCCTTGGCCCTTTTCCTTCACGCCTGTATATTTTCCATATGCTGCTTGCAAAGAGAGTTTTTCCCTCATGCTCTCCTTCATCTTCCATCTTTCACACTAAAGGCCATTTCCTGTTTTCTCATCTCCCCCCTTTTCTCACACCCTGAAGCACGATACAGCCTTATAGATAAAAATAAAACAAAATAGGACTAGGGGTTCTGAGGTGTTCAAACAGTTTTTTGATCCAAAAAAGCCAAGGATGTGACTTGTGCAATTAAATGCAGCTGAAGAGAACACTAGTGCCTTATGAGGTAATCTCACGTCATGTACGGCGAAATGTAGGCAACTCCACGTAAAAGTAGCAGCCTCCCTATCGAACTTACTTCAAATGCCATAACAAAAGAGACGCCTTCACTTCTTGGAAGGCAGAAAAACACCAGAAAAGAAAACAGAAAGCTTGTGGCCTGCCCTCCTCCCTGCATGGCCCTTGGAGAAACAGAGTGTATCTTGTGCTCCTTACATGAGGAAAGATTACTTCATAAGGCGCTAGTGTTCACTTCAGCTGCATTTAATTGCACAGGTCACATCCTTGGCTTTTTTGGATCAAAAAGCTGTTTGAACACCTCAAACCTGCTAGGAACCAAACCTGCTAGGAATGTCCAAGGGAGCCCTGGCCTGTTGTAAGCAGCTCCCCAATGAATGCTCAATTTTTATTCACGACCTCACACTGCTGCCTGTGGTGTGAGTGACCAGAAGGAACTTCTCTGAGCTGAGGTGATTCTCTATCTCACCAGCACTAACCAAGCATTCCTGCCAGCTATTGGAATCCAAAGAGGGAGGGTTCTCTCTTGCTCTCTTTTGTCAATTGGTGGCAATTGTTTTGTTGCTGTTGATCTGTTTGGTTGGTTGCTGGTAGGCCTACAAGTAAAGAAAGTAGTATATACAAGTATAATAAATTGTATAAATAATAATAAATTGTTAATAAATTGTATAAATGAATAAAATACAGTCTTTAATTTAAAGCAACTGTAAGAAATGTCTTTTTTAAAAAAAAAATCTTACCTTCTCAGATGTCTCGGAGTGAGTTTTTGAGACTTAAGTGCCAGTTAATCCTAGCATCATAGAACTGTGAACTGGGAAGGGGGCTATAAGGCCCTCGAATCCAACCCCTTGCTCAATGCAGGAATTCAAATCAAAGGATATCTGCCAGGTGGCTGTCTAAATTTGTCTTGAATGCCTCTCAAGGTGGTGACTAGGGAGCAGAAAATGGAAACTTGTAGCTATTGTTCTCTGTGGATCTTTGTACTATGTAGCAAAAACAGACACTGTAATTTTACCATAAATTAAGAACTCAGAAACAAGGGAGAGCACAGTTGGAGTGACTCTTGAGTTTTCTTCTCCTCTGAGGACAGGAGATAGATGCGATTTGCAAAATCTGTGCTTTATGCCTTTTCTGTTTATTTATTGAGAACTTGATGAGGAAAAATAGACTCCCTTAAGAAAGCAACCCATATAGAGAGGGGGGAGGGGGAATAAAATAAAAATGGGGGGGATGAGAGAAAAGCCCCTCCAAACCATGCACACGTATTGCTGTTTACCACGAACAGCAAACAAATTCCAGCGACTCCACAATGTCTCTCTCTTTGCAGCGAGAAGGCACGTCACTTCCCAAGAGACAGATACTATTACGACGCATGGTACAGACCACACACGCAGGGAGCACAGAAAAACACTCCTTGAATTATCAGCTTTCCTCTAGTTACATGCCCAGCCTCAGCTGAATCATGTGTCAATGCTGCTCTCCCGCTCTGAGGAAGAAAATAAATCTTTACTGGAGCAGGACAGGGGACTGAAGCCTGCAGGCCAGGATAGTTGCTGTTGTTTTGTTGTTGTTGTTACAGTTTTTGTTTTCTTCATGGCCATGAAACAAAATGGCTCAGTTTTAAAGCTGACTTTGGCAGTTACTTCACATCCTTGTTTGTTCTGCGATTTCTTTTCTACCGTAACAGTGATGGTCGCGATCACGTGGTTTTGTCCCTGTTTCAGTGTTCCCATGGTTGTGATAACTTGTCTTGTGACAAGTGTTACCTCACGGTCTTGTACCGTGACAAACGCAGAATTTGTCTAGCTTCCTTTTTCCTTTTTTTTTTTTTGGGGGGGGGGCTTAAAAAATTCTTTTTCAATATTTCACTTCTGAAAAGTCAAAATAAAATAAATAAAACCAGGACACAGTTTTCTGAGAGAAACGAATGTTTTGTTGTGTGACAGTCGTTACTACACGGTGTCTTGTCTCGGAACAGAAAGCGGGAACAAAGAGTGGCAAGGGAAAACCTACTCCAGCACCAGGTACGGTATTGTTGCGCTTAGCACCCATTCCGGGGGTGTGGTCGAGACAAATTTCAGTAGCTGCGCAACGGACGTGAAGTAACATTTTTTGTACCGCTCCTAAGTGCAACACTAACACAGACCAAACAAACATGAAGTAACCACCTTGGTTCCCAAACCCACCGTTCCAGCCATACCTGCAAATCACACCAGGGATCCCCGTCTCCCCACCAATTTGTCCACACACAAGAATTGCCCCTCCAGTTTCATGTGTTTTCAGTTTCACGTTAGGTTGTGTAATAGTGTCAGATGGCCCAGAGGTGCTTCCCCGCAAACCAGATGTCTTTTGGTAAACCAGAAGTGACCACCGGATCACTAGAAAGCACTTTTGGGGCCTCTGAGGGCCCAGGAAGCCCCTTGCAGGCCCGTTTGGAGCAGCGCCAGGCCTGGGGTAAGTACAAGAGCCCCCAGAGAGCCCCCCCCCCAGTCTCGACCCAACCTAGCATCTGCATATTGCGGATTTTCAATGATTGCGGGTCAGGTCATGTCCATAACCCCCACGATAGGCGGGGGGGTTACTGTTTTTTTTTTCTGTGTTGCAATGTTTAGAGATCTGTTAGTTTCGTTGTCTGTTTATTTCCTTTCCGATGCTCACATATCCACTTGCTCAAAGGCTGGCTGGCAAGTTTCACTCCCTTGCGCTCATTCATGTGCATGCACCATGCATGCTCTTTCTTGCATGTACCTGGCTCACGTTCACTTTATATGTAGTAAGGAACTCCTTGTGTAGCCTTTTTGACAAGTTCTACACCTTCTCTGAGATACTGAGCTCAACGTGCCCAAGATGGTGAAAATAAGAGCCTCAAAGCTGACTAAACCTATGAAACAAACAATGTGCTGTCCCCACTCCGTTCTAACAGTAACCGCTGGGTCGTGGGGCATTTCTGGAGGAAATCCTTTGCAGCGTCCACTGTCCAGCTAACTCAGCCAGAGAGAAGGCTGAAAATTCTGTGCAAATGCCTTGACTTACTAAAATCACCCTTGGGGGTGTGCTAGGCTTAGCTGTTCACTTTGCCTTTCCATTAATGGTCTTGGAATAGACCAGTTCAACTATTTTGTCTTGTTTAAAAGAAGCTATTTTTAGTGGAAATCAGTTTGCTCTCAATTTAAACATAAATGTCAACCTGAGAGGGGGGAAATTCAAGTAATGTTTTTCTTTTTCCCACTTTTTTTTTTTTTGCGGGAAGGAACATTTTGTTCTAAAACACAAAGCAAAAAAAAAGTGAAGGAATTATGTGTGCAAGAGATAAACCCATCTTCTTTATAGTCGTGCCATACAGAATGAGGAACATCGCTGACCATCTATGGCAGACGTCTGCCATTCTGGCACCCTTCAGAAGTGCTTCCCATCATCACCTCTATGATTGAAGCTGATAGGGGTGGGTAGCTTGTTGAAATAAGTCAATGATTTGGAATTTAAAAACAAAAAAGCTTTTGCGGCTCAGTCATAAGAACATAAGAAAATAAGAAGAGCCATGCTGCATCAGGCCAAAGGCCCATCTACTCCAGCTTCCTGCATCTTACAGTGGCCCCACCAGATGCATCTGGGAGCGCACAAGAGTAGATATCTGTCTCCTGATACCACTCCCCTGCATCTGGTCCTTGAAGTACCCCGGTTTTAAGCCTGGAGATCTCAATAATAGGTGCAGAATAAAAGCAAGTGTTCTACACTTTCCAATTAATCATTGGCACATGGGCAATTTCGATCTGATAAAGGTAAACCTTGAAATCTCCCCTCTAGTAGCTTGGAGGGAAGGACATTTAATCTAGCCAGTGTAAAGGCCCTCCTGGAAACAGGAGCTATGAGCCTATCCAGATACAGGGAGACAATAAATACAGATTTCTTAAGAAATTCTGGTTTCTCTTCTGATCGTATAGCTTTGCTTCTGAGTAGGCCTAGAGAAGGCTACGCTATTACTACCTCATTTGATTGCTACTTTTAGTTTAATTTTCACAGTATATTAGTATATTTCCATATACAAGTAAACAAAAATGGTGTGTGTGCATGTGTGTATGTGTGTGTGATTTTTTTATGTAGCGAAACCACTCTTAAGTGGTATATAAGCAGAAGAGCAAGGTAAAATATTTAACTGCAATCTTACACATAATGTATAATCTTACTTCATTATGTTCAGTGGCACTTACTGAACTTGCCCCTCCTCCAATCATCATCATCATCATCATCATCATCATCATCATCATCATCATCATCATCATCATCATCATCATCATCATCAGTATGATTGAGCTTAACCATACCTACTCCAGCACAAACCGTGGGATAAAGTGGAGTATAGTGGCATCCTCAGATAGCTTTAAGTGCTGGATAGTCATCTTCACCTATTCCCAGCAGATGCCAGGGTTCACTAAGGGCCAATTCACACGACCCCTAAAATCCTTTGCAAAACACTTGCAGATCCGGAGCATAAAATTGTTTTCCCACCAGCAGCGGAGTTTAAAAAAAAAAAGTACGACCACGCCCACTTAAGCGCTCCCCAGCGCACTTTACAAGTACCTGGTCTCCGGAGGTAAAAAAAATTCTGATGCGGATTGTAAAGCTGTGAATGCCTGGCTCTCCTCCACCTTCTGTTTGTTTTTGTTGTGCCCCGCCCCTTTAACAGACTGGAATCCTTAACGGGGCTACTCCGACTGCAGGCGGAGGTGAGCCTGCATTTTTTTCTTCCATTTTTTTCTCCCTCCCCTCACCGCAGACAGAAGCAATGGAATCAGAGTGCGGAAGGGTGGGGGGATCTGAATTTAAGTTGCCAGCGGATTTTAGGGGTCATGTGAAAGCAGCCTAAGTCGGCACAAAGGTGTTTGTCATGTTTATGTCCACCCAATGAGCCTGTTCAGGCCATTGTCCAACTTATGAGCCCATTCAGACCAGGGTGATTTAAAACCAAGGCGAACTATAAATTGGAGGCCTCGTCTCTAACTTTCCTCAGATTGATGAAGCTGCTTGGATGAGTGGTGAAATGTTTTGTTCTCTCAAGAAAAGAACTCCAGTTGCCATGATTCAAATTCCAGATAAACTCATCTGGATGACTGAGAATCTATTTGGCTATCTTAGGGCGTTTATACACGACCCCTAAGCTCCGCCGCAAATGGCTGCAAGGTCCGGACCTTAAAAATGTTTACCCACCAGCTCCGGACTTTGCAGACAATTAAGTGCGACCCCGCCCACTTTAGCAAGACCAAACAGCAGTTTTCTTGTACCTGCTTTTTGGAGGTGACAAATATTTGATCCGGTGTAAGGATAGTGAGTGCGGGGCTCTCCTGGCTTCCGTTTGTTCTTTTTTTGCACCCCGCCCCTTTAAGAGATCTGAATGCTGCGAGGTAACCGGCATGCTTTTCTTTCTTTTTTCTCCCTCCCTCAGGCAGCCAGCAACCAGGAAGTGCGGAGGGGGGTGGGGACAGAGGAAGAGCGAGGAACCCCTAAGATCTCTGGTCCGAATTTAAGTGGCCAGCGGATCTTAGAGGTCGTGTAAAACGGCCCTTACTCAGGAAATAACAGATGGGTAGACCAATACACATGTACACACACATTGACTAGTACATTGACGTTTTCTTAAATCCTGATTAAGTCTGATTTCTACATCCATCTTGGCTTTCGTCAACAATGTATCACTTTTCAGCTTTTTTGCCTGTTCATCTATCGTCTTTTGGTGCTGCAGTCCAATACCAGTGATATCTTATTCCAAGAACAGAGAGACACACTCTGTGCTCAAGTATCTGAGAAGTCATTCCAGCCCACTTTGATGTGGTTCCTTCAGACATCTGGGTGAAACCCTGCCTTGAGAAAACATGTGGCCATAGTTTGGTGTCAAATTTCTTGTGTATAATGGGAGTATTTTCATGGGGACTGTGCTGATATGGATTTAATCAGGAGAGAAGGAGTGTGTGTGGTGTCTTTCCCCCCAATAAGCCAAAATGGATCAGTGTACTTCAACGGAGAGAAAGGATGGAGAAGCAGGAGTAAGCATGTGATCTTGAACTCCAGAATGATAGATTTATAAGGAAAAAAATCTTTTTCTTTCTTTCTTTCTTTCTTTCTTTCTTTCTTTCTTTCTTTCTTTCTTTCTTTCTTTCTTTCTTTCTTTCTTTCTTTCTTCCTTCCTTCCTTCCTTCCTTCCTTCCTTCCTTCCTTCCTTCCTTTTTTTCTTTAAATTAAGGGGCCAGCCATTTGCTGCAAAATTAAGGTACCCACTGTAAATTGCTCTAATTAGAGCAGAGTTATGGGATCTGTAATGCGTCAATCTGTTATGTTATATCCCTAGAAATCAACCCAAAGTATTCTGTTATGATTAAGACTGCAACACATGAACTAGGGTGAAGGAACTCCTCACCCCAAAAATCTGAACAGGCATTTGTGTGCTGTCCTGGTTTTGAACTTCCAATAACTTCTGGAAAGCCCTGTCTTCCTCATCTCCTGGCTATTATGATAGACCCTGTCTTGACACCACAAGAAGAGTCCAGACATGTCGGTAGCTTGGTTGCTGCACATTAACAAAGCAAGCGTTGTCCTTTGGTAAAGCTAATAGGTCTCAGTCACCCATTCATGACCTGTCTGCACCACATAATTACAAAAGGGATAAGAACATAAGAACATAAGAAGAGCCATGCTGGATCAGGCCAAAGGCCCATCTAGTCCAGCTTCCGTATCTCACAGTGGCCCCACCAGATGCGTCTGAGAGTGCATCTGATACCACTCCCCTGCATCTGGTCCTTCACAACAACGTATTGTTGCTGGCAAAATCCACACCTCCCTCCCACAGTTTCTATGGAAATCATACGTCGGCTTGGAGGAAAAGGAAATGGCAGAAGATAACATCATTGTCTCTTCTCATTGAAAAATTCTGATGCATCAATCCAGTGATTCCTGACTCTACCGAACACTGGTGGCAGGTGTTTGTGGAATATTAATTCTCATCTGTCTTTAAAGCGGACAAGTTGGCCACAAGCTCCAATTATTTAAACCGTAGCCGCCTGTCCACGTGCTTTCTAAAATAGGCCTTTCGTGTTCAGTTTGGTTTGATATTTCATCCCCTGTCTCTGTTCAGCCTGGGGCCATTCAATATAGATGAGGGTTTGTAATGTAGCAACTTAGTTTGAGAGATGGGAGAGGTGGAAGTCTAGGGGTGCTGTTGAGCTGAGCTGATCCACTCATTACAGCCTCTGAATATATACAACTATAAGGGTTTACTAAAGATAAAAAAAATTAATTCAGAGCTCAGTAAAATGTATATTAACTCAGAAGGAAACCTCCCCTGCCCTCCCTCACAGGACAGCAACCTCAGTCGTTTAAAGACTGGTTCTGCCACTAGATTATTTTACGTGGACTAAGAACAGTGTGTACCTGGGGTTTTTGTTCTGAGGGCCAGTATGGTGCAGTAGATAGAGTAGCAGATTAGGATTTAACATATTTGGTTCAAATATCTTCTTGGAGATGGAAACTCATTGAGGGACGGCACTGAATAATTCACTTCTAAATATCTCATATACTGTACTTTGAAAACTGTGGTAGGGTGCTTGTAAACTGGATTATCTGTTGCGGTTCAAGATATGGGTGCTTTTACACAACCCCCAAAATCCGAGGCAAAGGGCTCCCAGATCCGGAGCTTAAAATTGTTTTCACACCAGCTCCAGACTTTAAAAAAAATTAAGTGTGACCACACCCACCTAAGCGCGTCCCAGCGCATTTTCCAAGTACCTGGTCTCCTAAGGTGAAAATTTTCTGATGCGGATGTAAAGCAGTGAGTGCCGGGCTCTCCTCGCCTTGTGTTTGTTTGTTTGTTTGTTTTTGCCCCCCACCCCTTTAAGAGACTTTAAGAGACTGGAATGCTTGCTTCCGGGGCTGCGACCTGGCAGACGGAGATGAGCCTGCATTTTTTCTCTCCCTTTTTTTCTCCCTCCCCTCACGCAGACAGGAGCAATGGCGGGCAGAGGGGAGGGAACGGGTTTGGGGGGTTTTGCAAACCAAAAATATGATTTAAGTTAAAGGCATAGGATAACAGTTTATATTATGAATTGTTAGTTGCCAGTCTTGCAAAAGTAGTTGATGTGCTTCTCAAAGTTATTCCCCAGGACATACGTTCCAGGATCAGGCATGTTCCACCAAAAGCTAGTCCTATTCAAGGACAAGTTTAGAAAAAAACCCATTGCCTCTGCATAACTGTCGTCCTAGACTATATATTTGGGGAAAGGGATCAGGCACAGGCTTTAAGCTTTCAGAAGGTAGTAAGGTTGAAAGGTAAAACTGCAACATCAGTGAATCATAGAATCATAGAAGAGTGAAGTTGGAAGGAGTCTGTGTAAGGCCATCAAGTCCAACCCGCCACTTGAGGGAAGAATACAAACCAAAGAATATTTGACAGGTGATTGTCCGATTTTCTTTGGAATGCCTCCAATGTTGGAACATTCGTCATCTCTTGAGGTCATTGGTTCCGTTGCTGTGCTGCTCTAACACTTAGGCTGATACTTCATGTCCATCTCATCACTGTTTGTGGTCCTGCTGGGGACCGGTACGAAGAAATCTAACCGCACGTCCATTGTGGGACGAAGGGAGTTCGTCCCGACCACGCTCCCTGAACTGCAATCTAAGCGGGATGAGAGATTCCCCTCCCTGGCCTTGGGAATCTCCTCATCTCCCTTCTCGTTCCGATACGAGAGCCCGTGAGGTCAGTCTCCTCCTGCACCGTGCCATTCTCCATCTAGTGGCACGAGTGCGAAGTGCCATTCACCAGTGCATTCCCCCAGCAATGCAGTGCAGAGAGATTAAAAGACAAATGCCTCAAGCTTAGCTCCGTAATGCATTGAAGGCAAGGCTTTGGAGAAAAAAGGCATGGAATTTTACAACTCATCACGGAATGAGGATGTGCGGAAACAGTCATGCCGGTATCATCAATCACACCCGTGTGTACACGGGAACAGGGACAGAACTGCAAGAAGACCACGTGACTGCAACCGACATCAACACGCAACGAAAATCCTCCCGGGACGAGAGTGGATGTGAGGTAACCGTTTTAGGTAGTTTTTCCTGATATTCAGCCAAAAGCTGGGTTCTGTTCACTTGAGCCCATTGTTGCATGTCCTGTACTCTGGGATGATTGAGGACAGATCCTGCCCCTCCTCTGTAGGACAACCCTTCAGATATTTGAAAATTCCGATCAATCATATCACCCCAGTTGTCTTTTTTCCAAGATCAACATGCCCAGTTCTTTCAGTCTTTTTCATCACAGGGCTTCAGTTCCAGCCCCCCAATCATCTATTTAGGCTGATACTTCACGTCCCTCTCGCTGCAGTTCGCAGCCCCGCTGGAGACCAGTTCGAAGGAACGTAACCTCACGTCCTTGTGGGGTCAATCCGAGTTCAAAGGAACGGAACCTCACGTCCTTGTGGGGTCAATCCGAGTTCAAAGGAACGGAACCTCACGTCCTTGTGGGGTCAATCCGAGTTCAAAGGAACGGAACCTCACGTCCTTGTGGGGTCAATCCGAGTTCGAAGGAACAGAACCTCACGTCCTTGTGGGGTCAATCCGAGTTCGAAGGAACGGAACCTCACGTCCTTGTGGGGTCAATCCGAGTTCAAAGGAACGGAACCTCACGTCCTTGTGGGGTCAATCCGAGTTCAAAGGAACGGAACCTCACGTCCTTGTGGGGTCAATCCGAGTTCGAAGGAACGGAACCTCATGTCCTTGTGGGGTCAATCCGAGTTCACCCCGACCACGCCCCCTGAACTGCGCTCCAAGCGGGGTGAAAGATTCCCGTCCTGGAGCTCGGGAATCTTTTCAATCCACTTCTCGATCCGTGTTGAAAACCGATTTCAACACGGAGGGAAATTCACCTCGGCTCGAGGAAGGACGTGAAGTAACCACCTTTGTCATCCTCCTCTGAACTTGTTCCAATCTATCACCATATTTCTTGAAGTGTGGTGTCCAGAACAGGTGTCCACCACAGAAGAACCACACAACTTTAACGCTGAAAATGAGTAGAGGGGGACAAGCACCTCACAGGATTTGGAAATTATACTTCTCTTATTGTGGCCTAAAATAGTATTTGCCTTTTTTGTGGCCACGTCACACTGTTGGTTCATATTCAGCTCATGATCTACCAGAATTCCAAGATCCTCCTCACTTGTAGCATTGCTAAGCCTGGTATTCCACATCTTGTAACTGCATTTGGATTCTTTGTCCTGGGTGCCGTACTTTGCACTTGTTCCTGTTAAGATTTCATTCTGTTGGTTTCAGCCCAGTGCTTCAGCCTACCAAGATCATTTTGAATTTTGTTTCTGTCTTCCAGGGTATTAGCCACTCCACCCAATTTTGTGTCATCTGCAAATAGCCATATTTTTTTAAAAAAAATCCTGGTTTCTGGAAGGAATAAACATACACAGTCTCTGTCATTTACTTCTGTGTGGGAAACAAGGAAATCTCTTGTCAGTCATAACTAAACAATAGCCAAAGCCAATGTATAGTAATACTCTTGTCTACAGAAGTTAATGTGGAGAAAAAAATAAATTCAGCACTAGCTCACTGCACTCTGCTCTAAATACATTTACAAACTTGACAACTGTCAAGTCTGCTAATTAAAATAATTATAGAGGTATGTGGCAAGGAAGCAGGAAGATTTGGTTGAAACAATGAATAATGGTAGATCTCATGTTGCATGTTGTGTTCAAATCCCACCCCCACCGCTACCGCCACCACTGCTCCAAATGTGGGTGACTGCTGAATTCTGAAACTTGAATTGTAACAAAACAAAACATTATCTTTGAGTAACTGAAGAAAGGAAATAGTTATTCAGTATTAAATAGTCACTTGACACAGATGTTATAAACAGCTGGATGCAGGAAAGTGACTTAGCACATGCTGGGAATGGAGAGCATTGCTATTCCAGTTCATTCTCTCTTAAGTGCATTTCAAGTACTTTTCATGCTGATAAGATGGTTGCATTGAGGAGCTGTTTGTGCCCCTAGAGCAGTGCTCCCCAACCTTTTTGTCCCCGCGGACCGGGAAATTTTTGAAAATTTTTCTGTGGCCCGGGGGTGGGGGTGGGGAGGGGGGAGAATGCGAAAGGGGGGTCCGGCGGGGAGGCAAAAGGGGGGTGAAAGCAAAGGATGGGAGGGAAGGAGGAGGGGGAGGCACGAGAGCAGCGGCGGCGGCACTTACCGGCTTGGGGCGTCGGGCGTGCCACTCCCCCCCCCACACACGGGTGGGGTGGGGGGGAACCCGGGGCTCCTGGGCAGGCGGGCCCCTGCCTCCTCCTCCGGCGCCGGGAGCCGCGTGCGGGTCTCGCTGCTGGCGCCCCACTTGCTCCTGCTGCCGCCGCCGCCGCCGCCATGGGCCTCCCCCTCCGCCGGGGAAAGCGAGCGGGGTGCCAGCAGCGAGACCCGCGCGCGGCTCCTGGCCCCGGCGCCCCGTGCGCGGCACCCGCCCAGCCGCGCCGGGAAGCGCCCTCGCGGCACCGACGAGCCGCCGCCTCCTCCTCCTGTTCCTCCTCCGCCTCCTCCTCCTCCTCCCGCCGCCGCGGCCGGAGGAGCAGCAGCAGCCCCCCCCCCGCAATCGCGCCCCCGCCGCCGCCGCCTCCTGCTCCTGCTCCGGTTCCTCCTCCTCCTCCTCCTCCTCCTCCCGCCGCTGCCGGAGGAGCAGCAGCGAGGGCAATTGCGGAGGGGTGGTGGTGGTGGCGGCGGGACGGGGGCGATTGCGGGGGGGTGGCTGCTGCTGCTGCTCCAGCGGCGGCGGCGGGAGGAGGAGGAGGAGGAGGAACAGGAGCAGGAGGCGGCGGCGGCGGCTCGTCAGTGCCGCGAGGGCGCGGCCGGGCGGGTGCCGCGTGCGGGGCGCCGGGGCCAGGAGCCGCACGCGGGTCTCGCTGCTGGCGCCCCGCTCGCTTTCCCCGGCGGAGGAGGAGGCCCACGGCGGCGGCGGGCGGCGGCAGCAGGAGCAAGCGGGGCGCCAGCAGCGAGACCCGCACGCGTCTCCCGGCGCCGGAGGAGGAGGCGGGGGCCCGCCTGCCCAGGAGCCCCGTGTTCCCCCCCACCCCGCCCGTGTGTGTGTGGGGGGGAGTGGCACGCCCAACGCCCTAAGCCGGTGAGTGCCGCCGCCGCCAACGCCGCCGCGTCCCTCCTGGCGGAGCCCAAGCGGCCGCCACCAACGCCGCCGGGGCGCCAGCGTTTGGGGGCGGAGTCGCCGGCTGGCCGTCCCGGGAGGAGGGGAGGGGAGGGGAGGAGGGAGGCAAAGGCGGCGGCGGCGGCGGCGGCTCCTCCTGTGCTCCTCCAGCCTTCCTCCTCCACCGGCCGCCCGCGGGAGAGAAGAGGAGGAGGAGGAGGGCGGCGGAGGAAAAGGGGAGGAGCCTCCCCAGCCTCCCCAGGCGGCCCGGTGCCGACCGGTCCACGGACCGGCACCGGTCCGCGGACCGGGGGTTGGGGACCACCGCCCTAGAGCAAATTCTGGATACAAAAGCAGCTCAATGCACTTACCAGTTGATCCTCCAAATTATAGCACTGCTCAAACGACAGAAAAACCACAGAACTTTAACACTGAAAAAGAAGAAACTGAAATAGAGAATGTGTATACCTGGATTCAGTCATCAATCCAAATGGAGACTGCAGTCAAGAAATCAGAAGAAGACTGAAACTCAGAAGGGCAGTAACGAAGGAATTAGAAAAGAATGTAAATATGTGTCTTCCAATACCAAGACCACAAGGATTCACATGCTTGTACTCCTGACCACCCTGTATGAGTGTGAAATCTGGGCAGTTAAGAAAACTGTCATGGGGAAAAAAAATTGGAATGTGGTGCTGGATGAGAGGTACTCTGGACTGAAGAGACTGCCAGAGAGATGAAGAAGTGATTTCTAGATCAAATGAAGCCTGAGCTATCTCTGAAGGCAGAAATGATGGAAATGAAGCTGTAAGTACTTCAGGCATATCACAAGAAGACAGGGTCTCTGGAAAGGACAGTGAATATGGGAAAGGTGGAAGGCATCAAGAAAACAGGAGAACCAAATATGAGATCGTCCAACACCCTAAACCAAGCCGTAGGCGGAGTTTGGAAGAGTTGAGAAAGGCAATTGAAGACACAACATTTTGGAGATTGGTCACCATAAGTCAGAGGCAACACGATGGCACATAACTACAGATCCTGATTAGAGCTAACATCACGTGGTCATCAGAATCAATACCAAAAAAAAAAAAAAATGGCAGAGCACAAAGAACAGGACAAACATATGTCTGCAATATGGTTGGCTCCAACAGCTGCCCAGTGATGCTGTTTGCTCATGCTGTACCTGGGCTCTTAGCCAGCCTTTGTCCAGACCTACAAGGTCAGGAGAATGTAGCAACTCCCTCCCCAAAAAGGTTGCTGGGAATCCCAGCAAGGGCCAGGAACCTGGGACACAAATGTGTACAACAAGGACGGGGAACGTGTTGCTCTGCAAATCTCATCATCCTTCCCAGTTACGAGCTACGTTAGCTAGGACTGGAGTGAAATGCAGCTGAACCATATCTGGAGAGTGAGACATTTCTCGTTGCTGCTGTTAGAAAAGCAGCTTACACATCTATACCTGTAACTTTTGTTGTTGATGTTGCAGATATTAGCATACAGTGATTGCTTGGGGTGGACATTCTGGTGCAAGAAACTAAATACAGTAGGACCCCTGTATCCATTGATTCATTATCCACTGATTCAGTTATCTATAACTGGCAGAGGAAAAAAAATAATAATTCAGCAGCCACAAAGCAAGCTATTGTCACAAACAGCAGCTGTAAAGCAAGCTATCGTCATAAATAGCATCTGTAAAGCATGGTACTGTCACAAACAGTGGCCATAAAGCAAGCGACTGTCTCAAAACAGCAGTCATAAAGAAAGCTACTGTCAGGAAGCAGCAGTTTGGGGGTGGGCGGGCAGGCATTCTCTCTTATCCATGGTTTTCATTATCCACGGGAAGGTCTGGAACCAATCTCCAGCGAATACCGGGGTCCTACTGTACCTCAATTACTCATCAGGACTTTAAGGCAGCTTTCCCAATCTGCTACCCTCCTCCCATCATCCCCAGCCAGCAGGACCAGCGCAGGAGAGGGCCGGTGTTCAGAAATGACCGTTCTGTTGCCAAGAGGACAAAGGACAGAATTGCCTTTCATCACACGCAGGGGTCAGCAGGAAGCAGCTGAGTGACGAGAGAATGGCTTTTGCACATGCTCGCCCGATGGAGATGGCAGCCATTTGTTCGAGAGGAAGATCGGGTTTTTGGAGACGACAGGTGACAAATGAGGATTTGTGCAGATCTGTGCAAATCACACAGGAAATGGGGATTGGAAAGGGGTCAGGGGCTCTTAAAACTGACATAGTAACTAAGGACAGGAACATATATTTACGTCCACGTAGGAAGACTAGGGTGGGTGTAGAGGAGGCTTTTGGAGACGTTTCCAAGGTCTGGCTTGTTATGGAATGGTCCCCAAGGATGGAGGAGTAGTTAACCCCATTCCATTACTCTATATAATGATGCCTAGAGACCCGAGCGGAAATTACAAACCAGGCTGGCTTGACAGGCACAGTGGAAACGCTGCAAGAGCTATTTTTAAGGCGCTGAGCTAGGAAACGTTTGGGAATGCACTGCAGGATTTTGGGAAGGAGCGCCCGGTGTTCAAGCAGGAGGGGGCCAAATGAATAGTGACAGTTTACAGTCATCATGAGTGTCTTCAACCAGCTGCAAGGGGGCCCATCAAGGATTGCAGGGACTTGTGGGAAAATAGGAACTTGGATGGAGCAAGGAGAGAGAAGCCAATTAAAAGGATGCTCAGAAGAGGAAACTGACCTGGCTGTTCTCAGCTGCCACAGCTCCGACCTGGGAAGGGGGGGGGGGGCACAGTTTGTCAGGCACAACTTGTCTTTTGCACGAATCATGTACTGGCCTAACAGGAAAGCTGCCCCTGGCTTTGTGTGTGTGTGTTGTGTCGTTACAGTCGTGACCGACTCTTCGTCACTCCATGTCCATGGAGTTTTCTTGGCAGGAATACTGGAGTGGTTTGCCAGTTCCTACTCCAGGCGCCTACAGAACCTGGTATTCCCTGGACCTACTAGAACGTCGCGAGCGCTCTCACTTTGGGTGGCCACACCCAGGGAGGCTCGGAAAGCGGCCACCCACAACCGAGCCTTCTCTGTGGCTGGTCCTGTGCTTTGGAATCATCTCCCAAGTGAGTTGCACCTTGCACAGTCCCTGCCAGCCTTCAAAAAAGCCTTAAAGACCTGGCTTTTTCGGGAGGCCTTTGGCGACCTTTAATTTGATTTTTTTCTGTATTTTTTCCCAACATCTTGCCAGATAAATCTTCTATGGTAGTTATTATTATTAACCACACAGCTATCTATGCTGGATTTTTATTACCAATCACTAGTCGAACGCTTCCCAAGCGTTTAGGACTCAGTGATGTATCGGTGAATTATGCGAGCAGATCCCAGTAAGGCGGCTTTCTGCAGCTGACTGATGGTGACTTCTTCTAAATACTTGCGTAGCTCTTTAGGCACCGCACCCAGTGTGCCGATTACCACTGGGACCACCTGTACCGGTTTATGCCAGAGTCTCTGAAGTTCAATTTTCAGATGCTGATATCAGGTAATTTTTTCAAGTTGTTTCTCAGTTTATTATTATTATTATTATTATTATTATTATTATTATTATTATTATTATTATTATTATTATTATTATTATTATTATTATTGATCTTGTAAACCGCCCGGAGTTCCTTCGGAAGGCGGGCGGTATATAAATTATACAATAAATAAATAAATAAATAAATTGCTCCCCCACAGAAAAGTCCCTCTTAGCCACACCTGGATGACAAAGGCAGCATGCGAGGTTGCAAAAACTCTCTAACAGTATCTCCTGTCCCAACAGTCCACAGTGGGAGGGGATTTCATTCCTTTCACTAACTGCCTGTGGCTGACTATAGTCAGCTAGTTGATGGTTCCTTTCACTGGTGCACCAGAGACCCACAGCAGGTAAGGATGGGGTCCACGGGGTCCTTGAGCTCCAGAAGCTCCTCCTCCTGCTCACCAGGTTGCAGCTGCTGGTGGTTGTGGCTCTTTCTCCCCTAGCACCTCTCCTGGCTGCAGGACCAAAGGGTTGGAGTCAAGGCTGGTGTTGTAGGGAGCTGGTGCTTCACTGCCACCTCCTCCGCTGGAGTCACTTACCCAGTCTATAGCTCTTGGAAGGAATACCTTGAGAACCATTGCTTTATTTATTTATTTATTTATTTATTATTTATTACATTTATATACTGCCCTATCTTCCGAAGCGGAACTCAGGGCGGTGTAGACTAAAAACAAGCAATAACAAGACAAACATAAAAGTCAGCAGCAGACTGCCAGTAAAAATAGGAGGGTACAATGCCCTCCACAAAGGACGGCATGGGCGGCAACAAAAAAAATAAATAAATTAAAATTAAACAGAAAGATTGTCAAAAGCCTCCTTGAAAAGATGAGTTTTCAAGGCTTTTTTAAAGGCAGGCAGAGACACTGCAAGGCGCAACTCACTAGGGAGCTGATTCCACAGTGAAGGGCCCACCACAGAGAAGGCGCGGTTACGCGTAAGCGATTTCCGCGCCTCTCTGGGTGTGGCCATCCTAAGTGAGCGCGCCTGCACCATCCTCATGGGCCTGGTCCCAGTTGACCTCCAACAGGTATTCTGGTCCGAAACCATGGAGGGCTTTGAAAATCAAAAACCAGGTTTGAAAATCAAAACCTTATCTGGAGGGCAACGGGTAACCAATGCAGGCGAGCCAGAACTGATGAAGCTGTTTGGATGAACAGCAAAACTTTTCTATCTCTCAAAAAAAGAAGTCCAGTAGCCATGACTCAACTCCCAGTCAGAACTGGGGTGATGTGCTCAAATCTACGAGCACCTACCACCAGTCTGGCCGCCGCATTCTGCACCCGTTGGAGCCTCCGGACAAGGGTCAAGGGCAACCCCACATAGAGGGCATTGCAATCGTCAATCCTCGAAATCACAAGGGCCTGCACGACTGTCAGGGAGGAAAGCCCTCGTCTTGGAGGATAACTTAGGCTTTCCTTGTGTACTTTAAATCAGGGCTGTTCAACTTTGAACACGCGGAGGTCTACTTTTTCCGGCCCAAAGTGCCTGAATTTTATCCGTTCCGAGCACATGCTCATAAGTAAAAAAAAAAAAAAATGTAAGTACAGCAGCAGTTTCCCATAGGAATGCATTGAAAATCCATTAATCTGTTAATACGATGGAACAGATTGCAATGTGCTATGGCCCTTGAACTGCCCCACTCAGCTGAGACAGTGGGCTGGCAGACCCAAAGCTTTGCTGGGGCAGTGGTGGTCCTTGGGATGGGGGAGGGTGGGGTGGAGAACTTATCCCCTCACTTTTTAAATTAATGACTGGCAGGCTATTTTTGAACCCTTTGCGGGCTACTGGTAGCCCACGGTCTACCTCTTGGGCAGGCCTGCTGTAAATCAAGCCTATCCACAAAATGAACTGGGAAAAGCTGGGATTGAACTCAAGAGCTTAGAGAGAGGTGGACAACTGCAGTCCATTCTCACCTTAGAATACTGGGAAAGGTTAGCCTTGGAAAGAGCTACTAGTTCAGAAAACCACTTGGTGTTTTTGGGAGAGAGAGGATCTATCAGAGGGTTACAAATCAGAGGAATTTCCATCCCATGATTAGGGAGCTGGTCAGCAGAAACACACTTTCGCACATGTTCCATACATAAACCAGACCATCTCATTCCGGACTCCAGCCCAGGGTTCTGGGTTGAATTCCAGCCTCAGGCTCTGGTTTGTATCTTCTTTGAGAAGTAAGTTCAAATGGAGATGATTTTGGGTGTCCCAGAGCTACATTCCAGCTCTGGCGTGCAGCTCGGAACAGCACAAAGACCAATTCCAATTTTCTTCACTCACCACCACTACTTCATCCGTAACATCCTGAAATTTCCCTGCAACATCATGGAGAAAACATGGGGCCCAGCCTTCCCTGCTGGCTTGGGATCAAGCTGTAGAAAATGAGATTCTTAAGGAGTATCCATGGAAAGGCAAATGTTTTCTTAGGGTGAGAAGGAGCTGGGCTTGTACTTCTGTCAACATAAATGGAAGATTGATAGTATCACTGGATCATATAGCTGCCTTCTCGGGTGGCCATGGATCCTACTTGACAAACAGAGGCAAAGCTGGGCTGCTTTATGCCGAGGGCAAGGAGGGCATTTTCCCAGGAGCCACATGATGGAGGGGAATCATACATTATTTTGCCCTCCATGATGGGGTTGTCCTACCAGCGTTTTCTGCGTAGTTTCCCGGCAGCGAACTGCGCAGAAAAAGATCGCGTGCTAACTGCGAAGAGAAGTAAATTCCGGTCCCGGCTAACCACGCCCCTGGAACAGCAGTTTCAGCGAAGTTTCCTAAACCACCGCCAGGGGCTGGATTTAGAAACTTCGCTCGAAAATGCTTACTTGTTTGCTTCTGTAACCACGCCAGGACCCCAAAAATACGCAGTAAAATCTGTTGTTCCCCTTTTTCGGCAGCTTCCCGAGGTTAAACACCACGGAGGCTTGGAAAGTAGAGCCGGAAAGAAGGGGAAAATGTGAAGCAGACAGGTAGAGATGGAACCACAATAGGGAAATACGACGCAGAAGAGAGGACACTGATTGCACATTAAAAACCACGTGACTGCCCAGAAAAAAAAAACGGCATGAAATTTATATATGCAGAAAATTATGGTAACACCGCGGCTACAGCCTGTGCTGCCCACTGCTTCCTGGGCCTTTGAAGTCTTAGGTGATTTCAGGTCATGTGATGGGACCAGTACAGTAAGTTGTACTTGGGCACTGCAACCAACATATCTGAGTCACTTGTCAAATATGTTCCAAGTTTCAGAAATGAGTTCCAAAACAATTGGGATGGAGGTGGGGACAGTGAAGAGTATCCTTCCTGATAGTATGAAAGTTGTAATGAAAAGGAACACACTTTTTTTTTAATGAGGTCAGGACTGAAGATTTTGTTCTAGAAGGAAGCAGAAAGTTTCAAGTTCAAAGTTATAATGTAATTATTGACACACTTGGCAATTGTCGGTACAAAAGAGGGGAAGGATATTCTTCAATAAACCGCACGTTTAGCTTTTTAGATGACTTGGCTTCCATATCAGTTCAATAGTTAAGAACACACGCGTTCACTTGACAACAGGCTTATCCGGATGATTTGGAAAATACATTTACAGATGAAGTTGTGGCTTTCCAGAGTTTACTACAACGCATGCCCTCACTTTCAGACAGCAAAATGTCTTCAGTTGACCCTGCACACATGCATGTTGAGAATCAGCCTTAACATGCGGGCTGAAGATAACTCCATCAGCCTGGTGGCTTTCACAAAGAACTCAGAGGAGAAAATAGTTTTGGAACTACAGTAGGACCCCAGTATCTGCTGGGGATTGGTTCCAGGCCTTCCCGTGGATAATGAAAACCATGGATAAGAGAGAACACCTGCCCACCCACCCTAAACTGCTGTTTCCTGACAGTAGCTTGCTTTATGACTGCTGTTTTGAGACAATAGCTTGCTTTATGGCCACTGTTTGTGACAGTATCTTGCTTTACAGATGCTATTTGTGACAATAGTTTGCTTTACAGCTGCTTTTTGTGACAACAGCTTGCTTTACAACTTGCTTTGTGGCTGCTGAATTATTTAATTTTTTTCCTCTGCCAACCGTGGATAACTGAATCAGTGGATAATGAATCCGTGGATACGGGGGGTCCTAATGTACTAAAATCCTCAACCATGCTGAGGATTTTTAGAACTGAATTTTATTTTTATTTTATTTTTAAAGAAGAATTTATCCTACCACTGTGACAGTTCAGTGCCATATTTATATGGGACACTCAAATGGTTGTGCAGTCCTACCCATCTCTTGATCAACAGCTTCTCAGAGCCACCATTTTATGAGCCTGATGGAAATAATTGGCTTATTTATCTCCCTTTGGCCATGGCTGGCCTCTCAGGGCCCCTGTCCAATTTCCAGCCTTCCATTTGCAACCTTTAAAAAAAAAAAAAAAGAGCACACCATAAAGCCCTCGTCTTGGAGGATAACTTAGGTCTTCCTTGTGTGAACTCTTCCTTTGCCAGAAGCTGGAGAATAATGAGCGCATTAACAATTCTAGAGGGACAGATGTAACCATTAGTAATGGATATTTCGTTATTTGTTTTGAACGGCAGCCAGGAGAAATCCCTGAGTTAAGGAAGAGGGGCCATGGCAGATTTCAGGCACGCACTCAATTTGCCGTTTACATGGAGGAGCTTTCAAATCCTGGCAGGTAACTTCATCAGTTGGCCAATTCTCTTTTGAGCTCCCTTGCTGTAGCACTCGGTGCTACATACAGAGGAGGACTGATGGCAGGAAGGCTGTGGGACATGAAGTAATTTGGTGTGTTGTTGCCAGGCATGAGGTGACTGGAGTAGGAAAAGAAAGCTGGGTTTTCTGACTCAGAAATACTCATTGCTGACAGCAGGGTGGAGGAGGAAATGCAGGGGTGTACAGAGAAGCAAAGGGGACACCATGACTGTAATGGGACAGCTAAGGAGACCAGCCACTCTGAGGAAATTATCCCTGCATCCTCTTTAATCTTAAACTGGCAGCAAAAAACACCCAGTTGTCACCAGCATTATATCCTAAACATCAACAGGACAAAAAAGAAGCTTTTTTCCAGTGCGAAAGGTATACCAAATTTTAGACAAATACTCCTTCCAACACATAAATCTTTCTCCTTCCAACACATAAATCTTTCAGTGCTGTGTGCCTGAGACACAGTATATGCCCCTCCCAAAAAGTCATGATTTTCCACACTCAACCCATCACAAAACAAAAACAGACCGGTTTGATAAATGTAGATTGGAGAAAGATCGTATTTGAATAAATGAAAGGCATTTTCCTCTTAAAGGAGCTCTGCTTCTAATGATGTGTTAACTAGTTTGATCTGCACTGACAAACAGGAACAGTTCTGCCATTGGGACTTTTATGTTTCTAGCCTGTTTATACCACCACCCCCAGACTTTTTCATACCCTCTGACTGACTTTCTCCCTCTAGGACTGAGAGAGAACCCTTTGTAAATGGCAGAGCTGAAATATGTCAGTCAGTCAATGGCACCGGAAGCTGTGATTGGCTGAGGGTACCTGTTGTAGAGGGAAGTTCTCTATGGCCCCTGCGGCAGTGGCCTGCCAAAGGGGGCTTGTGGCCTCTTCCAAGCAGGGCAAGGGGTCACCACAACATGAGGAACTGTATTAAAGGATCCTGGCATTAGGGAGGTTGGGAACCACTGCCCTAATTTGTTCCCACTCTTATACTTCATACACCTGCATTAAGACAAGCAGACTTCTTAACCTCCTCCTGCTTCTATGCACCTCATGAGGCAGATTCATATGGCTTGTCCACAAAAACTGAGCAGGCCTGCATACATAGAAGCTCCTGTCATTACAATGTAGGGTTCTTTCTCCTGCACTGTTTCTGAGTAAACAGAATCAACATACATTTTTTTAAATGTTAGGATTTCCCAGAATAGCTGGAACCATTAGGTGTTTCCCAGAGTAGCTACTCTATTTTAACAGCCACAAGCCCGGAAGTAGCCCTCTGCAATCTGCTAGCTTAAATACCAAATGTGTTTTAGTCTGCTGGTTTAGACAAACAAACAAAAAAACAAGTGCACAATGTCTGTAAACATGTGGAACTAGCAGCAGACTTCCTTGGATACCTTGGATGCAAATGTCCAAACGCCAACTTCAGAGCAGCCATCACAACAAGGCTCCTGGGAGTATTTACAGGTAAACCACGTGAGAACTTATTCAGAATAAAACCCAAGTCCCACTGCCTTTCCAGCTGCAAGCAGGGCAGAGGCATATGATAGAAAACATAAACCATTTTACAGCCCAGATGTCCTTTTTATGTGCAGAGACCTTTTTTTTAAAGGGGGAGAATTTTTAATTGGTAGTTAAATAAGCAGACGCTAATTATAACTCCCTGGGGTTCTTTTCCATTTAAAGTAGCACCTTTGCAAATGTCGTCATTTTCCCTTTCAAAAGCAGAGGGGGAGACCCTTCTTGGCTGTACATTGCAAAACGTCACAGCCCGGTCTTTGAGGTCTTTGGATGCTTGTGCTCTGGACAATGGTGTTTTGTCCACACACATCTGAAGGACGAAATCTGATCCACATAAATAACAGCTGCATAATTCTTGCCATCTAGAAGGTCGAGGTGCTGCTTCGGAGCACGTTTCTTCTAATTCCCAAAGAAGGAATGGATAGAAACTGCTTTATAAAACTGGGGTGGCTTGTGCCAGCATGTAGTGGCTAACTGTATACCTCTAAGAATGGACAACTGTATGAGATCCCCATGTACAACTTGAAGGTCATAGCCTTGTTCCATTAGACCAGTGTTTGCGAACCTATGGCATGGGTGCCGAAGGTGGCTCTCGGAGCCCTTTCTGTGAGCACCCGACATCTCCCCTTCACAGCCACCTGTATTCAGGTTAAATTGCTGTATTGGCATGTTGTGAAAAATTAGTGGGTTTTGATTCGTAGTTTGGCCACTTGGTCTCTAAAAGGTTTGCCATCACCACATTAGACAATCCTCTTAGTTCTCTGCATGTCTATAAGCCAACGGCATACATATCTCCCATCTACTGCAAATTGTCTGACCTACTATTTCTTAACTTTTCATATATATATTGCATCCCACCAGCAACTCTATCAAACGTTCTCACCATGACCCAATGAAAAAACTTCACTTTTCATGAGATATTCTGCTACCTATAGTAAGTCAGTGAATAAGAGAAATGTTTGTGTGTCTAAAATAGTGACGGTAATTTTCTGGAAACTTGGATGGGGGATAATGGGGAAAAACTGCCCCCCCCAATCGTTCTGTTTCCTCCAAAAATATTTACCATGGCTTCAACATTTCTGGAAATTTTACATCTCTAGTTCAAAATTACTACTAGCATTTCAAATATTTCCCATGGCTTCAACATTTCTGAAAATTTTACATCTCTAGTTCAAAATTACTACTAGCATTTCAAAGATCGCAGGCAGACAATCGGTAACAGCAATTAGCATGAGACATCATGCCACATTCACAGCAGGGTGTGAGGACTAAGCAAAAGTGATTTCGTAGTAATAATTATGAAAACCCCCATTCCACTAAGATTGTGTGTCCCACTGGTGAGCCATCCACCTGTGGCTGAGAAACACTTGTATTTTCCAGGATAGACCCAGATATTGGGCAGGGTGATTGGATACTGCCCCAGGCAGCAGATGCAATTTCTTATCAGTTTTTTCCCTAAGTCTCCTGTAGATTTTGTCTCTCCCTGATGAAAAACAGAACTATGTATGTCACACAAACTGTTCTGCACTCACTAAACTTGCTAGTTGCCATCAGGTGCAGTTAAGAACACTATCTCCTGGCCCCTGCCCTATTGTCAGCCCTATGAACTCCTGTCTGTGGGAAGGGAGAGGTGCCTTCTTTACTTTGCTTCAGGCAGCAGAATATTTCAAGTCACCATTTGTTCAATCACTCCTTAAAAACCACCAAATGGCCAAACTAGAGTTTCTATCAGTTTGGGCGCTTTTACATGACCCCTAAGATCTGCTGGCCACTTAAATTCAGACCAGAGATCTTGGGGGGGGTTGTCGCTCTTCCTGTGTTCCCACCCCCTCCACACTCCCTTGCTGCTGTCTGCCTGAGGGGAGGGAGAAAAAAAAGGGAGAAAAGAATGCAGGCTCACCTCCCTCCCTGGAAGCAAGCATTCCAGTCTCTTAAAGTCTCCTAAAGGGGGGGGGGGGCAAAACAAACAAACAAACACAAGGCGAGGAGAGCCCAGCACTCACTGCTTTACATCCGCATCAGAAATTTTTCACCTTCAGAGACGAGGTACTTGAAAAGTGTGCTGGGACGCGCTTAGGTGGGCGTGGTCGTACTCATTTTTTTTTTTAAGTCCGGAGCTGGTGGGAAAACATTTTTAAGCTCCGGATCAGTTCGTCTCCGACTCTTCAAGTTGTGTTGTTGTTCGTTGGAAGATATATCTGGGAGCCCTTTGCCTCGGATTTTGGGGGTTGTGTAAAAGCATATTTCTCGTTTTGTTTTATTATGTTGCGGGGAGGGGTTTGTTTGCATTCCTAAAACTATTGGGAAACAGGATATTCATGCTGTGCATATCTGAGGAATGTTACGTTGGTTGAACTGTAACTCCCAAGTCTCTTCACTATCATGGCCATGCTACTTGGGGAATGCTGCGATCCAGAAAAGTTGGGTGGGGTTAGCAGTTTGTGCAGAACCATTGTTCCCAATGTAGCAATCTCTCCCTGTTCTTCTTTTAAAAGTTGCCATTTGCCCTGGTAACTTCTAGATAGCAAGATAACCTCTCCATGGCCAAACAATGCTGTAATTTGACCTGGCTGATGACTCTCTGAGTTCTCAGAGTATAGAATGAAAGACACCTGAGTATATCTCCTTCTACTTCTCCTTGGATCTCCATGCCCTTTGTCATCCACTCTTCAGCTGTCATTACTGCTGTTTCTTGCTAGTAGAGACGGGCACGAAATGAACAATTTTTCGTTTCCGTTTCCGTTTTTTCGTTTTGTTATGCAACGAAACGACAAATGAATTTTGTCTCCAAAATGAAACGAAATGAACAAAAACACTGGAAATTTTGTCGTGCGTTTCGTTTTCGTTACTGCAATACAGTGAACTGCTTTAAATGCTAAAAAAAATCACAAAAATTGAAATAAATGGTAAACAAAATGGTAACGAAATGAACGAAAACAAAAACGAATCTTCTGCAAAAATTCGCAAAAAAAGGAAACAAACTGAAATGGACCCTCCAAACGACAAATGAAACGTCATTTTTTTTATTCGTGCCCATCTCTAATTGCTAGTAATAAAATTAATAATGACATCCCACTGGGTCAATTCTAACTCATTGGTGACCCTTCCCAGGGTTTTCTAGGTAGAGAGTACTGAGAAATGATTTATCATCTCCTCCTTCTAGTCATTTCCTGGGACTATGCAGCTCAACCATGGTCACACGGGCTGGTTTTTCTCCCCAGAGGCACAGTGAGGACTCAGTTTCTTCAATTCTGACTCTCGCAGCCAAATTCCTAAGATACATCTGTCTTCACACCTTCAGCTGTTATTACAGCTTTTTGTTGCCAGTGAAGGTTGCCACAGTGATATGAATATATGCTGAATAAAGACTTTGGTTTACTATAAACTCCATCAGCTTGGTGCGAGGGACTTTTTCAAAAGTTTTATTAGTGCTCAACACTGGATAGAGTGGTCTAGGTCAGGTCGGACCAAAGGGGACTGTGGTCCTTTTGCCTTCTTGTTCATGCTAGGCGATGGGAGGAAATGGTTGTTTCTGAAACCCACATCCATGTATCTCTTTCTTGTCCCTGCCTTCATTCTTTTTTGGCCATCCCTCTTTGTTTCCAGAACCCTTCCCCCCCCCCTGCCACAGTTGACTCAGTCTCTCCACCTATTCACTCACTGCCAAAAGTCAGCACACGTCTTTTCTCAAAGTATTATTACTATTCTTCCTTCCTTGCTTGCCATGAGTTCATGGACCTGTCCAAGAGCTGCTCTTCTTCAAATGCCACTCCCTCCTCCTCCTCACCCGTCAGTTATGGTGCATCACTACTCCCATGTCTTCAGCTCTTTGCCTCTCTCAAACTTGTCTGATTCTCCCACCCACCCCAAAAAGGAGACATGATCCAGGCATTCCCCCCCCCCCGGTCCTGTGAACTCCTCCTGTTCTTCTCAGCTGGTGCATTTACCCTTCAGACGAGATTTCATCACTCTCCTTGAGTGAAATGCCATAGTTCTGGTCATACATTAAGTAGACTATGGTTTCTTGAGGGCAGCTCACCACCCTCTATGGGGTCCACAATTGCAAAAGCTAGGGTATCACTGCCAGCATCATACCATGCAGCTGGAAAGAAGATGGGGCCAATATTGATAACATCAGTGAAAAAGTGGTACTTAGAGGAGAGCAAAATGATAGGAAATGATAGGAAACATAAGTATAGAACTCTTCCCTATCACCCAGCATTTTCTGCCTGTGCCACCGAGCCTGTGGTGCAGTGGTTAAATGCCTGTACTGTAGGTAAAACTGTGCTCACGGCCTGGGGTTCAATCCCAGGTAGCAGGCTCATGGTTGACTCATCCTTCCATCTTTCCGAGGTCGGTAAAATGAGTACCCAGCTTGATTGGGGGGGCAATGTGTGGCCTGCATACTATAATTTAAAAACTGTAAACCGGCCAGAGACTACTTGAATTGGTATGGGGTGGTATATAAGCAGAATAGAGATGGGCACGACTCAAAAAAATGGTGTTTCGTTTGTTGTTTGGTCGTTTAGGGGTCCGTTTTGGTTCGTTTTTCGTTTTTGTGACTTTTTTTGCAAAAAAAATTGTTTTTGTTTCCTTAGGTAACAAAACGAAAAAACAAAACGAAAATGAATAATTGCTGTTTCGTTAGCATTCTTTTTAGTTTAATGCATCTGCTGCAACGAAAACGAAAAACATGGCAAATTTGGTCGTTTCGTTTTCGTTTTGTTTTTTTAAAAAATTTTTCATTTCATTTTCGTTGCGTAACAAAACCAAAAACGAAAATGAAAAATCGCTCGTTTTGTGCCCATCTCTAAAGCAGAACACTTTGCTGTTGCCTCATTTGGTCCACTGGCACCAGCTGATTCTGTTTTTAGCAGTTTACAATGGAAGTGCCCCTTTCAAATAGGTATATTGGGAATACAGAGCAGATATAGCTCCAAGCATTGCTAGTTTGAAAACAGTAACAGCTTTCACCAGGGGATAAGATGATGGCAATCTAGTAACCTCTGGGAACTGTGTATAGCTCTCCAAATGCTCTTGGATTGCAGGTCTAGTCACCCTCAGTTGTAGCCACCATTATCAATGGAAAAAAGCAGTCAAGCGTTGACAAGATTGGAAAGACCACACGTTCCATCTCTGTGATCAACACAATATGCAGATGGGGTGGGGGGGGGACAACTTTCTGTACAGTAAAGTGAAGAGGAACCCATTAGAGCAGATTCTCGTTTCAAATGTCTAGGTGTTATTCAACCAACTGAGTGAGGAACGAAGGAATTTTCATAATTATGAAATGACTTTGGCACTATTCTTCCGTAACTAGCTTCTTATCTCACCTCAGTTCCGACAGCAGACAAAAATCAAGATCAGTCTCCAGACACTGACAGAGGCACCTTTAGGGGAAGAGACACACCTCAGCAGGGCAAACAGATGTCTTTTTGATGTAATTAATTCCTCGGATATTGATCTGCCTAGATCTGATTTCAGTGTTTGTATGAGACACTGCATTTTTTAAAAGTCTACATCATCTCTGTCTGTTGACAGAAAGATGAACTGTTACTTGTTTCCAGGTCTTCCAAATCAGCTCCATCTCTACACATTTCTACTCTGTTTGGAATTATTCCAGCCATAAACATAGAATAAACACTGATTTCAGTACAGGATTAAGAGTGCTTCAGCAGTAAAATGGCCCCTTGAAACTCGGGTTCAATTCCAGAGGATCTCAAAATGACACAGGTTTTTTTTCTCATTGTATTTGACAATCGTGAAGTCACAAGTATTGAACTTTAATCAGCCATGACATTTGTTTTATCTAAAAACGAGTCTATTCAAAGTTTGACCTAATTAGATAGGAAAGCAGGCTTTCCCAGGTCAGGATGATTCCGTTCACTTAGATGTAAGAGCTGAGGCCCTTTCCTGTTATCAGGCTTGGCCCTTGTAAGTATCACATATCGACATGCCACGGTGGTGGGGCAATTAAGATTTGAAGGGCACTAGAACAGCTACTAAACTAGCTGGTAATGAAAAGAGGTATGTGGAGAAGAGAAGGAAAAAGCCACAGTGACCTGGTAAAACCTGCTTAACAAGGTAATATGGCAGCTGGATAGAATAACTGCTACACGAATGCACAGTTGATTACAGAATTGCACTCATGAGAGTGCTTATCAATGGCTCCTTCTCAAACTGGGAGGAAGTAACAAGTGAAGTACTCAAGGGCCTGGTCCTAGGCCTAGTGCTCTTCGACATTTTTATTAAAGGATGAGGTAGTTCAGGAATCGTTACCAAATTTGCAGATGTCACAAAATTGGGTGAAACTGCTAACGCTTTGGAAGACAGAAATAAAATTTAGAATTATCTTGATAGCAGTGGGTAGAAATTAGAATGAAATTTAACAAGGATAAGTGCAAAGGATTGCACCTTAGGGAGAAAACCAAATGCACAGTTACAAGATGGGAGATACTTGGATCAGAGTTCTTGCAGTTACACTCACCCATCCTTGGGCGTTGGAAGGCAGCATCCACACTTGCAACCTCGAGTTCTCTAAAAGTAACTGGGAGTTGAGTCATGGCTACTGGACTTCTTTTTTTGAGAGAGATAGAAACGTTTCGCTGTTCATCCAAACAGCTTCATCGGTCTCTAGAAGTATGCACTCTAAAAGTATGCACTCTAAAAGTATCGGTCTCTAAAAGTATGCACAAATTGCCTGTTTTTTTTCCTCTGAGAAAGCCCTTTTGTTGCCTTCTGAGAATTCTTCTTCTTCTTCTCCTCCTCCTCCTCCTCCTCCTCCCCCTCCTTCTCCTCCCAACCTTTTAGGATATGGTCTCCCTAAGGTGATGTGGGGCTCTTCAAAATGTGTGGATCAGTGGCTGTGGAGCCAGAGGTTGGGGAGTTCAAAAGCAAAAGCAAAAGCAAAGTGGTTTGCTTACAGTATATACCACCCTATACCACTTCAAGTAGTCTCTGGCCGGTTTACACATGGTCTCCCCAGCAAACTGGGTACTCATTTTAATGACCTCGGAAGGATGGAAGGCTGAGTCAACCATGAGCCTGCTACCTGGGAATGAACCCCAGGTCATGAGCACTGGGTCAATTCCTCACTGTATCTCCTTGACAGGGGTTGGACTTGATGATCCATAAGGTCCTTTCCGCCCTTTTTTTCGAGGGGGGGGGCTGTTCTGAGATTATTATTGTTATAGTTGACAAGCTCCAACGGGTCCAGAGGAGGGCGACCAGGATGGTTAAAGGTCTGGAAGAAATATCTTACAAGGAGCAGCTTAGGGAGCTGGGAATGTTTAGCTTTAAAAAAGAAGGTTGAGAGGGGATATCATGGCCATGTTTAAATATTTGAAAGGATGTCATATTGAGGAGGGGACAGGTCTGTTTTCTGTGGCTTCAGAGACAATGGTTTCACACTACAGGCAAAGAGATTCCATTTGAACATTAGGAGGAACCTTCTGATGGTTAGAGCTGTTCGGCAGTGGAATATGCTGCCACAGAGGAAAAAGCCACAGTGCTTAAAAACCTTTGGAGGTTTTTAAGCAGAGGCTGGGTGGCCATCTGTCGGGAGTACTTTGATGGGGGCTCCTTGACTGGATGGCCCTTGAGGTCTCTTCCAACTCTGTAATTCTATGATTCTACTGTATCCACATGGGGAAAGTATCATTCACAAGGGGACTGGGGATCCTTTCACAAGAACTCTGTGGGATCTGGGGATTCTGAGATGGTCTTCCTGGAGGCTAAGGTTTTTGAAACTCACTGTTCTGACTCAAGCATCACAACATCTTTGGCCAACCCCAGTGAGTAGCTCCTCTTCAAACCGAGGGACCAGCATGGCTCACAAAAAGAAACAGTCATGGTTTTATCAATCAAGGCCACGTCTGTCTGGTTTTAGAGGCTGAGGGGCTTTACCAAATGCCGTCGGGGTCTCTTGCAGAGCCAGCCAAAGAGCCCACCATAACAGCTCAGCTGAGGAGAAAGAGCAGTTTCTCCTCATGCGCCACCTGTCCCACAATGGTGGGGCCACTGAGGTAAGCCACGCAAGGCACACAGCCCCTTCCCTGCCTGAGGCAGGACAAGGCAAACGGCCACATTGTTGTAAGACACAGGGGACGCTGTTGAGCTTGGTGCTTGCTTCATCTGGAAGGGATTCCTGACAGGTAGCCTCATGCTCAGTATTTCTCATGTAGTTTTATTATTTTACAAGGCTGGGGGTGAGGAGGAGGATAAGGTAATAAGCAATTAATTTTAATTAAAAGATTGGCTGTTTGGAGCAGGGCCCCATGTGCAAATGCTGTGGATGAGGAATTACAGGTAATTTTGCGTTGTTTGCCTTGGCCCCTTTCCCCATACTATTTCAACTAATTGTCATTATTTAGTCATTTGTTGCTACGGTGACTGCAGATCTTTCCTGGTTGCCAAGTCTCCTCATACAGGCCCAAACAAGGCACTTAAAGCAGCATATGTGTGTGGAGGGGGGTGTTTTAGTCTTTCGCTTTTCCCTCCAGTTTGCCAAAGAAACCTGAGGCACAGTGTAATCGGGAAACCATCCAACCTTCCCTTCTTCAGAGCTAACTCTTTGCTCTCTGTGTTTCCTCGATGAGGCTGGAAAGTTACAAAATCCACAACTGAGTTTTTTTTTTAAAAGATGTTCTCAACCAGAGTATGGAAAATGAAAATTTTGGACTACATGCTGATTGGAGGGTTCTGGGAGTTGTCCAAAAAAGTAATTTTGCCATATCTGCAGCCTTTTCAGTCATGACTCAGGAGTTTGCTCAGACACAACAGGTTTATTGAACTCCACTGAGCAAAAATGGTTGCGGTCTATGGGGACAGCTACTGGAGAGGTCACCGATGGAACCCAAGGGTCGGTGTTGGTTGCACCCTCTTCTTCATTGCCTCCTGACCTGGGGTGGTACCTGGGTCAGCGAATGTTACAGTGCCACTCCTGATTGCATTGGACCCATGCTGCTTCCTCAGGAGTCACTAGAAACTTGATTCACTGGCCTCCTGTGCCTCCTGTTTCCTAATCCTCCCTGCTAGCGTCCTTCACCTCCTCCACCCTCTCCATCTGATACTCCTTCCAGTTGTTGGCCTCTTCCTAAAGGTCCTTCTCCTCCGTCCCTGACTCCTCCTTATGTAGTTCCTTTGGGTTTGACACATTCGTTGTCCCCTCTTCCCCTACTGCTTCACTGGTGTCAATGATGCCACCCATCCCAGTCATTTGGGAAACTCCAGGTGGGAAATCCCTCACAAGGGGTATCCAACATAAAAGAACCCCTTATGGTTGGACCAGCCTGAGAGGTGGAGTCTTGGCCAGTACCTCAGTAAAGGACAGAAAGACCATTTAAAAAAATAAATTGCAGAAAGACAAACAGGCTGAGATTTGTCTTCCCATCTGAGTGCCCTTTGTGGGTGTTGGACAACAGCTTCTACCACTGCCAGTCAGCAAGGTTGGGAAAGGCTGGTCTAGGGGTGGTGTATGATTTGTACTCTTGCACATCTCAATTCCTACTAAAAACTAGAGACTTTTTATCCTTTCCTGTTGAGAACATGATGTACAGATGCCCGTATTCCATTTCTAGAAATAGAAGAACTATTGAGATATTCGGATTAGTGCCGCAGGGCCCTCAGGGTGGAGGGGAAAAGACATAATATGACCCAGGGCTTAAGGTTGTGCATGTTACAGGTGATTCCCTCTCTATGTACTACTCAAAATACTCAAATCTCGGTCACTTAGGAAAATTGGAAGTAGATCAAAGAGTTAAAGAGATCATCCCCTGCTCAATCCTCAATTTATAATTGGATTTCATAGTCACAAAGCATTATTCTACTGGCATGTACCCAGGCAGAAATCTTCTGATTTGTGTCTAGATGTGTTTGATTGCCATATTGACTATGACAGGGGTGTCCAAACTTTTTGCAAGGAGGCCAGATTTGGTGAAATGAAAATGTGTGGGGGCTGACCATTCAGCTGCATTTGGCCCCCGGGCCAGATGTTGCACAGGCCTCTAGGACAGTGGTGGCAAACCTTTGGCACTCCAGATGTTTTGGACCACAACTCGCAGTATTCCAAGCCTATATTGCCAATGGAAAAGGACTACGGGAGTTGTGGTCCAAAACATCCGAAGTGCCAAAGGTTCACTACCACTGCTTTAGGACATGCAAGGAGGTGGGGAGGATGCTGCAGCAACGGAGATAGGGGTTGGTAGGCTGGGCGGGTGGCTGGGGGGACAGAAGGAGGCAGGGAGGGCAGGCAAACCATAAAACTGCAAGCTGACATCTCCATCTGGTATGGGGAGGGGCCAGGTTTTTGGGATGCAGGACAGGCGGAGCCGGCAGGGAGAAGAGGCCACGGGCCACTCGAAATTTGAAAACGGGCCGCTTTTGGCCCCCGGGCCTGACTTTGGACATGCCTGCCCTATGGGAAAGATTGAAGGAACTTGACATTTTTAGCCGGAAGAAGAGGTGACCAAGAGCCCTCTTCAAATATCTGGAGGACAGTCCCTGAAATAACGTTTTCCACAGTTAAAAACATGTGGCACCTTAAAGACTAGCTATTATATTTTAATATAAACTTTTGGGGGGCTTGAAAGCTTACACTTAAATATACTAGTTGCTCTTCCAAAACTAAAACAAAGTGACAGTCATTCATTAACTGCAGGAGTGAGAAGTGCATACATACCGTGGCTCCCCCTCCCCACTCTCACGCCACGCACCTCCCATCTCGTGAATTCCAGCTTGGGTGTATCTCTATTGGCATATGATTAATGGTATGTGGCTGACAGCAATTAGTCAATCTCTGGCTCATAAATCTATCAAGCAGAGTTTGTTAAGTGTAATATGTTTTCAGGGAGGTTGCTTCTTGAGTTAATTGAGCCAAAGTCAAGGAAGGGTTCCCAGTTTAAAAAAAAAAAACCTCCAAAGGACCCATAAGTGAGCAGTTTAGCACACACTTCCCTCAAGTAAGGGTATCATTCTACTGGAATCTGTAATTACAGATGGAATGGCTGTGTGGAGAAGATAACTGACTCAAATGAATATGGTGCAATCCAAATTGATGGTATTGACCTCCTAAAAACTGAGAAGTTCAAATACTTTGGTTCCACAGCTGAAGGGAGCCTGAGTAACCTCGAGGATCAACAGTGCTTAGCTAAAATGGCGCACAACATCAAGCATCATGTGTGACAAAACAAAATCAGCGACTGTTTAAAATCAATGGTCTATTGCACCATTGTTCAACCTGTTGCACTCTATGGTGCAGAGTGCGGGCCAGCAATTAAAGAAACTGGACGTCGCCATGGTGTCATGGAGACGAAGATGCTGCGATGGACCTCTGGCCTCACAAGAAAGGACCATGTGCTCAATGATGACATCAGAGCAAAATACGGCATTGCACCTATCGCCGACAAGATGCGCAAAGCCCGACTGCGTTGGTTTGGTCCTATCCTGCGTACTGATGAGGAAACTCTAGCCAAAAAGGGTCTCACCCTGCAGGTCAGCAGATCCCGACTGAGGGGTCATCCAAAACAGCGCTGGATGGACACCCTCAAGAATGACATGAATTTGTCCCGGGTTCACCCAGACATAGCCCATGACCACACCAAGTGGAGGGCCAAAACAAGAATAGTGGACCCCACCTCCAAGTGGGACAGATGCTAAGAAAATGAAGAAGAAATATCTGCCTCACTTTGCCTAGCAATAGAGCTAGCCATCTCAGAAGGAATGTGACTAGAAATCACTCGCTTGGGATTATCAGATGTGTTTCTTGCTGATGAGTGAAGCTAACCTTGTCAGCATGAGGTCTGACAAAATGCAGTTCTATCCAGCTATGTTTTCTTTAATGGTACATACAGGATTTCACCGCTTAAGGTCTGCTTTGCATTTTAAAACCCATTTTAAGGTGTGTTTGTCATGGCAGCAGTAGTGTAGTGGAACTGGAGTCTGCAGGGTCAAAGCATCATGATGTTTAGATTAACGGCAGTTGGTAACATCATCTACCATTTCCCTCATGCTTCTCTACTCCCTCAGAACTTAGCTGCTGTTCTCGCAGTCGCTTCTTGAAATATTCTGCAATAGGGAAATGGACTTGATCGGATTTATTTTCACACTGTTCTATGGTAATGCAGTAAGTTTTGAAGTCACCTGATCGTGAATGGGCAATTGGTTGCTAAATAATAAGACATTGTACTTAGTATATTTTTAGCAGAGGTGCTCCCTCAAGTGGTGAAAGGCATTTGTTTCGAGTTGCTTTTCCTCAACTAGGCATTTAGCATACTTTGTTTTGTGACTGGGTGTTAAAAGGCAATTAGGGACTTAATTTGCTAGTTCTAATATCAAAATATGACCAGTGTATTGTCCAGTTTGACTCCATTGCCTAGGCTGGTATGCCTAAAATATCCCGTTGTGGGAGAGCAAATGGGTTAAATGTATTTGCACGCAAACGTGGTTGTAAATTCCTATAGAGAAAGAGCTGGGTAAGGTTGGGGAGGGGACGGGAAAGGCGAAGAGGGGTGGTGGTGGTTAGTTTTAGAGTTGATGGGAAGAAAGGGAGTTACCAGCAGTTTTTGCCTTGGGCCTTGAAGTGGAAGTTGGATTTGTTGATATGGTTGGTGTTTTATCGCTCTGTGGTAAACAATCCTCAAGAGACAACAGGCACCAGATCAGAACAGGGGGAGGGGGAGGGGGAGTGGAAAAGAGCGCGGGGGGGGGGAGGTGAGATGGAGTCTCAAATCAAGCATGCCTTGCTTATTTCTAAAGCCTATGGTGTCCTTGTAAGAAAGTCTACCTTAAGTTCTTACTCTTGACTCCAACTGTCCCTGGAGAACCAAACCTGCAATGAGTCGGTGAAATTCAAGTTTCAAGCTAGGGGCATCCCAATTCACTCTCGCTCTCTTAGCTGCCAAAAATCACGCTACTTCAACACAGTTTTATTAGTTATTTTTCTACTTGAAAGATTGGGTCTGGAGGTATTTTGCTTCTTGTTTGTTACTGGACATTATGACTGCAGTGATTCTCAAACATTTCTCAGTCCCCAGAACACTAAGAAAATGCAGTAGTGCCTTCATCTAGACCAGTGGTGGCAAACCTTTGGCACTCCAGATGCTTTGGACCACATCTCCCAGTATTGTGAGTCTAAATTGCCAGTAACAAAAGACTATGGGTCCAAAACATCTGGAGTGCTTGAAGGTTCACCACCACTGATCTAGACTGCCCAAAGTGAATGGCCCTACCTATGAGCACTTAGAGATGACCCATGTGTCTTGGTCCCAGCTAAAGGTTTTGTGCACACAAGCTGAATCCTACAGTGGGTTCCAATGTTCTCCACTAACTTGATTGAATTTGGGGGGAGAAGATCAGTTTATCATTCCTGCTTCACCAGAGGACCACTGATTAGCTACATATGACACAAACAAATGGCCGAACAGGCAGTGACAGCAGCATAAAGAGCAGAATTGTTCACATTTAGACAAGTGAGGCAGTAGATAAGAGAGAAAAAATTCTGGGAGCTTAGTTGTGGCTGTTTAATGACTTTCCCAGTTCCTTAAGGAGGTTTGAAAGTAGAACAGGTTTATCCTATCAGGTGCCCTCCTAGGTGTATTAGGGTGCAATGTCCATCATTTGCCCATGGCGGGGCCACTGTTGTGTAGTTTAATACATTTGGAGGGCACCATATGGGGGGGGGAGTAGTTGTCCCTAAAGGGGATAGTAAACCTCTTTTCAGGATTTCATATCCAGAAAACCCAGGACAGTGTTACCATACATCAGAATGAGTTTGATGGCATGTAATAATTATATTGTGAGTAACAAAAATGTGTGTGTGCGTGCACATGTACACGTTTTGTGCACGCGCACACACAGGGCCTGGAAATGCAGGACTCATCTTACTTGGTAGACACTACAGAGCAGTCCAAATCCACCTGTGAAACGCTGATAGAAAAGTCATTTTGATTCAGTTAAATCTAAGTTAGTTTTACATAAACTTATCTTTGGCGGCAAAAAATAAAATAAAATATTGGCAGGGGTGTGTACAGGCACCTGGGCATGCTATCGCTGTTTTCACCAAAGATTTGGGTCAAGCAGATGTGGTGGAAAAATCAAAGTGAAAAGCTATGGAGAGGAAATTGGCACAGAAAGGATAGTTTTGCAGCTCTTCGCAAAGAAGGAAACACGTCGTGTATTTGGCCTTCTTCTTTTTGGCTTGATGTGCCCTGTTTATGCGAGGGCCACCAACAGAGCAGGCAGCTGCCGTGTAAGCATCTCTAAGCTCCTGTGCCAATGAAGCAACTTCCCGGGAGGGAACTCTGTCTCTAACAAATGTTAAAATTATGTCTCCTGTCTTCTCACCAAACTCCCACTCGGCTGAGACATACAGGATGTATTCAACACCCTCTCTGGACCTGCTTGCTAAAGAAGTCTTGCCGTTATTGGGGCTCGTATTTCCCAAGGAAATGTGGGCAGAGATATCGTTGAGGCTGGGCCACTGAGGCACTCACAGCCTCCCCCTTGCATGGTGTGCCCGTGTGGGTCTTTTAAAAGCAGATCCTGCCTGCTCTGACCTGATGCGTCAAAAACAGGCAGGATCTGCTTTTAAAGACCCACGTGCCACACAAGGGAGAGGCTGCAAGCGTGGGTCTTTTAAAAGCGATCGAAACCCTGGACTTTTGGATAAGCCTTCCTCTCCCCCCCTCCCACCCGTTTCCTTCACCTTTGGAGCACCCAAAAAGGAGCAGATTGAAGTGGTGGTGAGGAAAGTTCCGCTCCTTTTCGGGTGCTCCAAAGCCGAAGGAAACCCTTCCCAAAGCCTTCCGCTTTCCGGTGCCTGAAAAGGAGCTAAGGTTGAAGCTTCTCCCCAATGCAAGCGGCTGCAGTGATGGGAGGTTGGAGCCGCAGCTGCAGCCTGCGTTGTAACTAAAAAAATTTTTTTTTCCTTAACTTGGATTTCCCCCATAGTGGGGGATTTCCTTTCACAACTCAAAATGTTTGCAATTCAAGTCATTCGTAATTCGAGACAACACTGTGTGTATACACACACACACACACACACACAGAGAGAGAGAGAGAGAGAGAGAGAGAGAGAGAGAGAGAGAGAGAGATGCAGGTATTTCCTGAACAAATAGGAACTTTTAGGCATTCTGATGTTTTAACCATGTGCGTGTGTCTTGCAGGTTGCTGCTGTATTTTAACCTATAGCACAGTGATGGCGAACCTTTGAGATCGAGTGCCCAAACTGCAATTCAAAACCCACTAATGTTTTTGCAAAGTGCCAATACAGTAATTTAACCTGTATTCAAGTGGCTATGAAGGGGCAATGTTGAGTGCCCACAGAAAGGGCTCCGAGTGCCACCTTTGGCACCCGTGCCATAGGTTCACCATCACTGCTATAGAAGAAGACTGCACTGGTCCCACTCCTGAGTGACCAGACCCTATACTGCCAAACAACATTCTTTGTGCTCTCTGGGACGTATGAACTGCTGCATAGATATCAGGCTGCAAAGCCAGGTTGCTAGTTCAGTTCCCTGCTGTATGTCTTTGACAAGGGCTAGACTTAATGATTCAAAGGAACCCTTCCAACTCTGCAGTTCTAGGAGCGTTGTTATCATCTTATATTCCCTGAAGGTAGCAGAATATCATAATAGAGGCCTTCAATTCTATTCTCTACTGCTGCTTTCCCCATCGTGATGCCTTGCAGACTACAACTCTGTGACAGGACCAATGGTGGAGATGGACAGACAGATTGAGAGTGTGCTGCCTGAGAAAGGGTTGAGTGGGGGAAGTGATGAGATAAAGAATATAGCGAAGAAAATTAAGAGAGATCAGATGGAAGATCAGGTGTCAAAAGAAAGCAACGTGGAAAGAATTAAAGATCAAGGGGAGAGTAAGGAAGAACAGGGAGGGACAGGAGAACCAACAACTGAAGGGTTTGGGATGATAGATGGGGATAATGACGAATGGTGTGAGACTTGGGGGGAAAGTGGAGAAAAAAGGAAGAACGCGGGAGGTTTGGACTCAGAACAATCCTGAGGTAGGATTACCTCAACCACCTCCTATGCCTCTGGACTGGACAGGACACGTTACACCTAATTTTGGCAGGGAATGGATGAACTCCAATCTGCCAACACAGAGCTACGGCAGGAGAGAGTATCCTTTAGCAACGCGGGCACAAAACCCCTGTTGCAGAACCTGATGTGCTGGACAAGGCACGGAGACTCCCATTTCAGTACCAGAGAGGGAGGTCGGGGAGTTATCGTTCTTAAAGGATAACTGGAAAACAAAAGTGACCAAGTGTTTGAAGAATTGTATGTGTGTTGTTTCATTACAGTCGTGACCAACTCTACGTGACTCCATGTCCATGGAGTTTTCTTGGCAGGAATACTGGAGTGGGTTGCCAGTTCCTACTCCACGCGCCTACAGCACCTGGTATTCCCTGGTGGTCGCCCATCCAAGTACTAACCAGGGCCGAAGCTGCTTAGCTTCCGAAATCAAGTGAGATCGGATGTGCTTAGGGCATTTGAAGAATTAAATATGTTTAAAGAAGACAATGACACACATGAAGCTGTAACTGTTGATAATGTTAATAAAAGTTTATTACATTTTGAAGAAAATGTAGTATCTCAAGAACATTCTGTCTCGGTACCATTACCTGTCTTTAACGCACCTTCACAAACTCCCATCATACCTATCCCCCAGGAGAATGATGGGAACTATTGCCAAGCTACTGTTAATTGTAATTAATTGTAATTTAATTACAATTGTTAATAGTAATTGTTAATTCTTGGAAACAGTAGTGAAATATTTAGGGTAGAGATGTTTTGCACTACAACTTTCAAGAATTCTTATCACTACCTTGAACTTCAGAGATCTGAAACCAACATACATGCCTGGATAAAAACATCTCATCCCTAATATAAAGGGAGAGCTATGCAAACAATGGTGCCTCCTAAGATAAATTTAATTGGTTCCAGGGGTCCATTCGTTTTATGAAAAATTTGTCTTAAGAGCCATGGTTTCCCATAGAATGCATTGAAAGCCAATTAATCCGTTCTGGAGGAACAGATCACACTGGTTTTCAATGCCTTCCTATGGGAAGGCTGTCCCAAATCCCCTCAATCAACCGGCAGACGAGGCCTGAGGAGCAGCCTTCTGCTGCCGATTGATTGAGTTTACCCACAACCTAGAAAAGGGGGGGGGGCTTTTCCCCTTCTTTGCTGGGCTGGGGCAGGGGAAAAACTCCCCCCCCCTTTTGCCTGCTGCCCCAACCCGGGGGGAGCAGGCGAGGGGTGACTCGCCCGCTTGTCCAATTCCTGCGTTGGGGCAGACATCCCTCCTTTGACCGGGTCTCTGCATTGAGCTGTTTCGACGCAGAAACCCGGACAAAGAGGCGAGCAGTGGCGGCCGTAACACGGAGCCTGGTGAGAGGAAGGCAGTGGCTTGAAAGCACACAAGGAGCTGCCTCCCCTTCGCTTTGGGCTCCGTGCACGGAACCATTTATAGAGGGGGGGTGGCGGCAGCTTCGATCCTGGCTTTCCTGACCAGGCTTTTGAATTCCGCACGCTCGTAAGCCCCCTCAGGTTGGGGGTGCGTAAAATTCAAGCGCCTGCCCCATAAGACGGATTTTTCGCAAGACACCCAGTAGGCAAACCGTTTTCTTGTTAAAAATGCCTATACCTGAAAATTTTGTTCATCTTATGAAATCTTATGGGCCGTTCGTCTTATGAAGTACCACTGTAACAGACAAAAAGAGCCAGCAACACTTATTTTTTAAAATTGTTTTTAGTTGTCTTAATCAAAATACACACCCATCCTTTTGTTTTTTGAGGACCACAGCTTTGTGTGCTGTTTTTTCGACCACACCTCGGGAGTAGCATTAGTTTACAGAGCTTTCTGAAGGCAAGACCATTTTTTCTGCTAGTCTGCCTTCAATGAAAGCCACCACTGCCATCTAGAGACTAGTAATCTACTTGCAATAACCTTGCTAGCAGTACCCTTGGCAAAATATTCAACCTTACCTTATTTTACTGTTGGTTCAGATCAGTTAGCACATTATAGGATGCTTGCAACCAAATAGTAGTTTATTATGTACTTAGATCCATAGATCGCTTTTGGCGTAGACAATTCACAACTGAACCGCGTCTTAAGGGGTTAACAAGAAATTTAACCCAATTCACTGAATGACTGACCTCAGTAAGTGTTCTATTCCCTTTTTTTTAATGCAGATTGTGACAGTCATATACATGGCACACTGAGTTGTAGTAGAATGTACATATAGATTACAATAGGTAATTGTAAGGACTGCATTATAAAACCTCAAGGAATATCTCTCAATTATTAGACAAGACATTACATATACAAACATAATTACATAGGTCATCACCTCACATAAAAAGGAAAAACCTAAATCACAAGATTATTTTAATTCAACAAAATAAATAATCACCATCTGATGAATGGTTTAAACAAAATAACTCTTTTTAAAAATATTTAAAATAAATAAACAAACCAAATAACTCTTGATCAAGTTACTGAATTGATAGAATTCAGTCTTCTATTTTTTCCAGTGCATCCATATCATCAGGATCAAGTCGCTTGATGAATGTCTCTGAAAAGCAGGAACAAGTTAATTTTTATTTTTCTCAAAGCAATAGCAATATATCTAGCATCATTCCTCTCTCCAAGTCTGGTATCTCTAGGTGCCTGGTAGGCACTCTTTGGGGAGGGGTTTGCTTGGACATCTCAACCCCAATCTTCCCCAAACCTGCAGGGATTAGATCTTAGAGGCAGGGGAAGCATCCCTGCAAATCTGGGGCCTCTCGATGCCCGGGAGGCTCTTTAAAACTTCAGAAACCTTAATCAATTACCTGATTTATTTTAATAGTGTAATTACACTCTAACTCTGATACTGAACTGACTTAAATTTTAAAGGGGACACAAATCACTTCATCACTAGAAATCTATTGATTCATCAAATTCATCAACCCTTACAAATCATGAATCATGATGAATCACTATGTTTTTATTTGTCCCCATTTCTAATGTAAATAAACGCTTATCTATTTACTTGTAGTTTGTGGCACAAGCTGAAAGAAATTGAACATACAGTGGTACCTCGACTTATGAATTTAATCCGTTCTGAATGCATGCTCTTAAGTCGAACTACTCTATGTCAGGGTACCTATCTAAAAAGTGAAAAAATAAGTTTAAAAAAATAAAAAATGGGAAAAAATATTTGTAAGTCAAGCAGACCATATCTAAAATTTGTAAGGCGGCAGTTAAAATGCCAAGAGTTTTCTGCTCTTAAGTCGAGCTGGTCTTAAGTCGGGGTATCGCTGTATTTTTGAAGAGAGATTCAAATAGCTGTTAACCAAGACGTCTAATGTTCTAACTTCAACAATACTCACTGAAGTGTGCTTGAATTGAGAACAGCAGAGGCAAATTACTCCTTTCAACCATGTTGAATGCTAGGCCTTTCTTCCCAAAGCGGCCTGTCCGACCAATGCGGTGCAGGTATGTCTCAAAATCAGCCTGCCCGGTCACTGTTGTCGGCAGGCTAAAGTTGACCACAATCGTGACCTGTTTCACATCAATACCTGTAACGTGACAGAAATGACAAAATTACCTACTAAAGGTACGCACACACTGAACCAACAGGCCAGCTTGCTTTTCCTTGTCCAAATCTTACCTCGAGCACAGACATTGGTCGTAATGAGGACTTTTTCTTTTCCATCACGAAACCTCTGTATCACATCTGCCCGTTGTTCAACTGTAAGCTCCCCGCTTAGTAGAGATACTTGATGGCCATCACTCGACAGTAACAAACATAGCCATTTTGCATTTCTTCGTGTCTGTCAGGAAAGGTGGGGAATAAAGCACATTCTTCCGTATGTTGTACTGCAGCTCCCAATATTTATCAGCCCTGGCTATGCTGGCTATGGCTGATAGAGGTTGCACTCCAAACACATAAGAGCAGCTCTACTTTGCCTACACCAGCATAGGCAAATCAGCTGAAGTCATAATTTCCTGACTTGGGGCGTTTTTACACGACTCCTAAAATCCGAGGCAAAGGGCTTCCAGATGCGGAGCTTAAAATTGTTTTCCCATCACCTCCGGACTTTAAAGAAAATTAAGTGTGAACACGCCCACCTAAGCGCGTCCCAGCACATTTTCCAAGTACCTGGTCTCCGGAGGTGAAAAATTTCTGATGCGGATGTAAAGCAGTGAGTGCCGTGCTCTCCTCGCCTTGTGTTTGTTTTTTTGTCCCCGCCGCCCCTTTAAGAGACAGGAATCACGACAACAACGGTGCTTGGGGCGGCTTTGACCGGCAGATGGAGGTGAGCCGGCATTTTTCTCTCCCTTTTTTTCTCCCTCCCCTCACGCAGACAGGAACAAGGGAGTGCGGAGGGGTGGGAACGCAGGAAGAGCAACAAACCCCCAAGATCTCTGGTCCGAATTTAAGTGGCCAGCGGATCTTAAGGGTCGTGTAAAAGCGCCCTTGGTGAAGTGAAAGGTTCAATTAAAGCAAGAACGGTGAATGTGCAGCTCTGAAATGTTGCTGGTCCACAACCACCACCATCATTTTCATCATCTCTTAACAGGGGCTATGCAATGAGGGTTAAGGAGAGTTGTCAGACATATGGGAAGAAACAAGTTTCTCCAAATGATCAGCAACTTTTGGACAGCTATTCCCTTAAAGTACTGACCAGAATAACCAATAATCAGCCGTAACTGGAGCTGCAGCCCAGCAACATTAGGAGGGCCATACATTCAGCTTTCTGTAATTAGAGCTCCCCTGCTATTCTCCAGAAATCTTGTATGAATCAGTCCTTAAAGAGGTCCATGGATGACAGGTCAAGGGATGGGGGAGGGAGGGAGAAGTCAAAAACATGAAAGGACCAAACTGCCTCCACCTCAGCCATCTTGTGTGGCATCAGTACAATGCAACAATTTCCTTCTCTACGTTTGGGTTTATTATTGCTCTGTCCCTCTCCCACTGCTTCTGAATCTATACTTCAGATTCTCTCTCACCCTGGCCGACATTCATTGTCTGCTGCAAGGCTGCTTTACCTGGCAGAAAATGATAGCCTGGCCCACTGTGATGCTTCCATAAATATTGCACAGGGCTTTGTATTTAACCTCCCTGTTCTCACACTCGAAGTAGTACTGCCTGATATTGTTGAGAGTCAACTCCTCTCGGCGAAGCTTGATAAAGTTGGGATCGGGCACAATGCGTTGTGCAAACTGTAGCACAGGATCCTCAAAAGTCGCGGAGAAGAGAAGCATCTGGCAATCTGGAGATAAAGCTCTAGCAGACAAAAAAACAGCACAAAGTATATGAGTGCTCGTAACAATAACGTTCTAGAATAACTTGCCTACAGCTTAATGGCACAGAGGAACTCATTTGGAGATAGCTGTGGCTCAGGCTTTTCCGTGTGCTTGCTTCCAACATGAGGAAAAGTTTTGGAAAGAGTCCAATGCAAAAGCGTTTGCATCAACTGCTGGGAGGCTAGTGGGGCAGCAGGAAAGACAGGACGGAGAGCACAGGATTGCTCTGGCTAGCTGTAGAGCTAAACACAGCAAGAATGTATCAGGATACAAGCTAGATGGGAGGACTGGGGAAGCAAAATCCACATCACAAGCTAAGGAAAGGTATAGGACCTATATTCCTAAATTGCAGAAGCTAATGCAGGGATATAAGGAGAGACGAGGGAATCATACGCTCTAAGGCAGAAGTCAAAGAAAACGGGCACTGGGAAAAAAAAAAGAAATGGGATATTTAAACATTGTAGTATTGGGCATTTGTTTCTTTTAGACTGCAACTCCCAGTATTCACCAACAATTTGGGAGATACAGCCACAAAAACAGGAGTTTAAAGAGAAGCTTTTCTCACCTCTGTGCAAACCTCAAGCACTATTTATTTATTTATTTATTTATTTATATACCGCCCGTCTTCCGAAGGAACTCTGGGTGGTTAACAACATCAACCAACAAACAATAAATAACAATGTAACACAAAAAAAAAGAAAAAATACTAAAAAAAAAAAAGGTAAAATATGTAAAATAAAATAACCATACTAATACGGAAAGAAAAAAAATTGCTTCTCAAGCAGAAGAAAACAGCTCCTGATGGTGTCTGGGAATTAGGTAAGGGAGTATATAGTCTAGGTAGCTCTATTAAGCTCTATGAGAGTCCCATGTCATCGGTAGACCTCACCAGTGTAAGAGGGAAATGAAGATTAGGAGGTGGAAAGACAAGATCTGGTGATGGAGAGTAGGCAGCATGATTGTAATCGGTACTGGGTCACAATATGTTTTGATCTGTAACTGGAGAATGCCTGAATGGAGAAACCCATGTCAATTTACAAGGTGTGCAGTGTCAATTCCTATCATGCCTATCCTTCGATTTCTATCTTATATACCTGCATTCCATTACAGACAGGGTGGAGTATGGAAATAGGATGTATAAAAATTAACTGAAAGAGCTGACAGAAGGAGATCCAGAAAAGTGGTTCCCAGGCAAAGCACAGTCTGTCAGAGTCGACAAGACTTATCAGCTCTGTAACTTTCCAAAAAAAAGCACAGAAAATCACTTATCTTCCAGCTCTAAATGACAAATTAACTGAAAGGCAAGTTTTATCAGTACAAGTTATAGCTCTTACCAACAACAACCCAGAAACACTCTATAGGAAGTGTTTTCAGAAGTGTTTTCAGGATAGCACCAATCCATTTCTTCAGATGCTACCTTAACAAACAGAAATGCATGTTTACCTCTGAATACGGACACTTTGGTCTGCGTAATTTTGGGCGTCAATCATGACATCTGCTTCATCCAACACGAATACTTTGATCTTTTTCAGATCTAGAAGTTTTAGCTTGAAACACCAATCCAGCAGGGTTCCTGGAGTTCCAATCACTATTTGTTCTTGGACCACAGTCCCTCTAGGCACTAAGAAAGAAATTAAACAAGCGAGGGCTGCAACTTTGTTCAAGTGAAGGCTACAATAGGATACTATGCACGGGATTTGCATAATGTTACATTGATATGTATTCTACAGTAAAACAAAAATAGTTGGGTGAAATCTGTAACATTTCATTCTATGCTCAACATGCCTAAATCTTACGGAATAAAGCTTAACGTTGGGCATATGCAGCCAGACAAATTAAGGCCATGGACTCTTACTTCTGTTCCCTCGGATAGCATAGGCAACTCGAATGTTGACACAAAATTTCCCCATCTTCTCAATTACACGCCCAGTCTGTATAGCCAGTTCAAAGGTGGGAGATAGGCAAAGGCACTTTAAAACAAGACCATAAAAACGGAATGAAACAAAAGGAAACGGACCATATCTCTTATTATAGTCCCTGCATACAAAGTTTAATCTTCAAATAGCTTAATACTATGACAATGTAAAAATATAATTTATATTTGCTCTTAATTGCCTGTGGTCATCAAAGTCTAGCATCTTGGGGGGCTCCTATAGAATACTTGTAGGTGAATGGCTACTTCCTTTTAATAAGGTACATGTATGACACCGTCATGAAATCACTGGCCCTGGTTTTTCTTAACTCTTATCTTTCCTCAAACTATAGTGGATTCTTGTAGGCCAGTTTTGCCCAGTCTTTTAAAACTCGTGTACTTTCTTTTCTTTTTCGTTTGTCTTTCTTTCTTTTGGATAGATACTCTCATACATTCTTCAAAGCTGACTACAATATTTTAATTAGAAATACAGTAGTAACTTACACATGTTTTTTCCATATGCAACATCTGAAATCAGACATTAATTTTAGTCCATTAAGGTCATTTTCTTCACCAAACATTGTACACCTGCTTTGTAACAGCATCCAGTTTTTTCACAGGTTATCTCAAGATTGTAAGAATGACCAGGCACTCTCATGGCAAGGCTGGGCACCTTATGGCTCTCCAGATATTTGTGGAATAAAACTGTAATGTTAGCTAAACTGACTGGGTCAAAGAAAGCTGCAGTCCATCAACATCTTGTAGGCTGTAAGCTACCCATCTATGCCTTATGTACAGTGTGCTGTAGTCCTTACTGAGATTAAATTAAAATAAAAGTAACTAGCATTCGTGAAACCAATATGATTCCAGTATCAGTCATTTATCTTTCGTAGCTAATTTTACCTGTGGAAATTGGTGGTTTGGATTTACTCTGCTCAGCATAGCCAGTACAAAAGCAGCAGTTTTGCCTGTTCCTGACTGACTCTGGGCTATAAGATTTTGTGGTCTGAAATAAAGAATCAGGTTGGGATTAATGGAAATAAGTGGAAATGGTCCAATGTAAGAATACTGCGTTTCCAATTTCAGGGGAGTGGCACTGAATCTTTGGCCCACCAAATATTTTTTACTAACTCCCAGAACCCTTGAACGTTCATCATGGCAGCTGGTACTTCTGGGAATTGAAATATAAAATATCAGAGGAATACAAGTTGCCAACCATTGGTTTATAGGAATAATGTCTAGATGCACGTTTCAAACTATGGCAGAAGTAACATTTTAAAAAAGAATGGAGAGACAAGATGCTAAGTAAAATAAGGAAATCACACGAAACATGAGCGAAGATGGTAAAATGAAATCTAGACGAGGTAAAAAGATTTGAACAAGTAATTTCAACGGCAGGAGATAGCCCAATTGAAATAATACAAAATGATTTTGGCCACAAGATTTTGATCAAATTACAGGAGATGCAATGGAATAGATAACAGAGCTGTAAATTAGACAGAGCTAAATATTTGTATCCTTGTTGAGAGATAGAACAAAACCCCTTGCAAATTTATCTTCTGTATATGAAGCAATGAAGCCATTGCCCTTCTACCAGCCAATCAGATGACCCTGGACAGGAGGACAAGCCCACAGCCTGAACTCCATTCTTCGGTTACCTTTATTGCCAATGGGACAAATTCCCACATCCACAAAAATCTGACATGAACCAGCTCATCAGTTCACTATGCACTGATGCAAGTTCCTGTCACAATTGCTTTCTTACGTGCCTTCAATTCGGAACTGACTCATAGCAACCCTAAAAGATAAGTGAGATATTTAAGGAATGGCTTTATGAGTTCCATGACCCCAGTGAGTTCCCATGGCTGAGCAGAAATCTGAACCCAGCTTTCCTGTGTCACGTTATCTACTATACCATGTTGGGTATCACAATACAATTAGCATTTTTTTTAAACTCACGGGTCAGCTAGCATCATGGGCAGAGCTGTTTCTTGGATCTTGGATGGTTTGTTGAAGCCCATGGCATAAATACCCTGCAGCAGCTCATCCTTCCTATTGAGACAAGAAAAGTTTATAGACAAACCGCTTAGATGCTTCTAAGCATAACTGGAGATTTTCTTCAGCCTGGAAGTCACAACTCCCTAATCTCCGGAGTACTGTGGAAATCTTAAATGTGTGTATCATATGCATCCATTTGACAACCACTTTTACTACTAGCACCAATATGTCAAATGTTATCTAGAAAAGTCAACAATTAAGCACGAAACACCAAAGCCACAAGCTCAACATTTTTGCTAAGAAGCCCAATTTACTTGTTACCTTGCTCAGCGTTTTTAAGAATACTACAAAGATGTGTTAGAAAGTATTTGCATCCCTTGCATTATCTAATACCCTGCATCAGGAGATGGAAAGCGTGTAATATAGCCTTACATATCAACACATGATGAAACCTGACAAAATGAAGACAACTGAAATGAAATTAACTGTATGAAACCAAAGACAGAGAAACCCAACCCAGAGGGACTGGGGGCGGGAGCAAATTCATGCCCTCATTGTGATGTGCTTATAAATGGACAAAAATGACCATGAAAACAAAAAGTATTTCAAAAAGTATTTTGGGGAGGATAGTTGAGGGTCTCTTTGAGGAACCCAACAAAATAGTGTTGATGTTAGATGATTTTTTAAAGCCAGAAACTTATTGACTGGCTGCTCTTTTGAAATCTGGAAGATTTGTGGAATGGACTTTGGAGTTGCATAAAATCAATTTACACTACTGAACACAGAAGACACAAGTAAAACAATCACTTTACAGCAGAGTCGGAAGCACAAAAGGTTTTACTGCAACAGTCTTTTCCCTTATACAGTTGGAACCCCATATCCACAGGCGATTGGTTCCTCACCCCCTCATGCTGAAATCCATGGATAATAGCGAATGCTAAATTATATAGTCTACTAAAGGGTAGGGGGAACTCAGAATATTTTTTTTAATATGCATTACGAAAAACTGGCCATGAATATAAGAACATAAGAGCCCTGCTGGATGAGGCCAAGGGCCCATCTAGTCCAGTGTCCTGGCCCCACCAGATGCCTCTGGGAGTGCATGAGACAACTAGATACCTGTCTCCTGATATCCCTCCCCTGTGTTTGGCAGTTTGAGGTACCCTCTTTTTAAGCCAGGAGATGGCATGTCTCCTCATCAGAGCCTGTAACCTGTGATGGACTTTTCCTGCAGGGGTGAAAGCTTTTGTCCCCAACACCCCCCAAATGCTGACCAACAGCGGTGGTGGGAAGGGGGGGGGAGAAGAAAACTTTCAGATACTGAGCCCTCCTCACCGCCACCACTGCTGGCCAGTCACCCTCTTCACCGTCAGGCTCGGCAGCTGTTCTGTGGTGGCAGCAGCAGGGAGGAGCGCTCGGCATTGGTAAATTTTCTCCCCTCCCCCCTCGCTGCTGTAGCTGGCCTGCAACACCAACAATGGCGACAGCAAGAGGGGGAGGGGAGAAAACTTACCGATGTCGACCCCTCCTTGCTGCACACCAGCCAGCCTCCGGAGGGGTGGGGTGGGGATTTAACATGGGTGGAGGAGCTTAAGCTTCCTATCCACCGCCCAGGACCTGAGCGGGAAGTTCAAAGGCCAGTTGGCCAGATGTGTCCTCTTAAGTCCCCACCCCATCCCTCCAGAGAGTGGCTGGCGTGTTGCAACAGCGGTGAGAGAAAAGGAAAGGGGGGGGGAAAGAAGATTTACCATGCCAGCCACCCCTCCGGAGGGATGGGGTGAGGACTTAAGAGGACCTGTCTGGCCAACCGGTCTTTGAACTTCCCGCTTGGGTCTCAGGCAGAGGACCAGAAGTTCTGAATTTCCGTCTTGAGCTCAAGCTTCTGAGTGGAAAGTTCAAAGACCGGTTGGCATAGAGATCCTCATAAGTCCCCACCCCTTCCCTCCAGAGGGTGGTCAGTGTGCAGCAGCAGCAACAAGGAGGGCTCGGCATCGTTTTCTTTTCTTTCTTTTTTTCCTCCTTGCCGCCAGGCTCAGGTCTCCCCTATAACTGCTGATCACCAACCATGGAGAGGCTCTATATGTGTACTTACAGACTGTGGAGAATTGAAACTGAATGCTTAGATACAGTGGTCCTACTGTAGTTTCTTTTCTAGTTACATATTTTCAACTGTTGAAAAGCCACCTTCCTGGGCTTAACAGTCCTATGAGTTCATTTAATTGTTCCACTTGTATCTCCATTTCCTCCTCAAGTCAATCTATATCAGTGGTTCTCAACCGGTGGGTCCCCAGAGGTTCCTGAACTGCAGCTCCCAGAAATCCCTTCCAGCACAGCGAGTGGTGGAGGCTTCTGGGAATTGCAGTCCAGGAACATCTGGGGACCCACAGGTTGAGAACCACTTATCTATATGGTTCTTCTCCTTTTATCTTGAAAATAGTCGTGTGGAGTAGATCACACTGAGACAGAAAGTGATTGGCCCAAGGTCATCCAGTAGCTTCCATGTTCCAGTAAGGACTTGAACGCTCAAATTATCAACTGGGCCCCGAATCCATGTTGAAAACTTTAACTGTTACGTTGGCTCTCGTTACTTGGAAAAGTGGAGGGTGTATGTGTGTGACTAAGCAGTGGGTGTGGCAAAACAATGAGTCAGCCGCACCTTCAGCAAGATGCATTTCTACTGCATACTGATTTAATGTACAATTAGATCTGTACAACCTGTAATTTACAACTGAATTGAATATTCAGTTCTCACTTTCAAGTAAAACAGGGAAGGACAGTCACATTTAAAAAGAGAACACTGACTTGGATTACTCACAAATGCAATTCTTCAAAAGTTCTCACAGAAAACAAAGGTGAGCTGGGATCACACTGCAGAACTTCCACATGATGATAAGATTCTACTAGAGATTGTCTGATCAATTTATTTAAGAGAGACATTTCTGCTAATGTCACTGGATTATCTGAAGAAGACACAAGAATTAGACATACAAACTACCGTATTTTTCGTCTATAAGACGCAGCTGCATATTAGATCCCCCACCTTTAAGACCTCCCAAATTAAGAAATAAATCCTCTTTGAGCCCTCCTCCGCCTCACCCCACAGTGTTTCCTTTACTTTCTGTGTTCTGAAGACACCTCTCTGCTTTATTTCTGTAAGGAAATGATTGAGGGTGGAGCAACCTATTAAGACGTTCATTTTCAGGCAAAAAGAAGGGTCTGATCCTACAAGAACAAAGCAGAGAGGAGGGCAATCAAGCGCTCCTGGAAAGGAAAGGAAACAAAACAGCAGGGGGTGGAAAACAGCAGAGGGGGGGTGAATGGAGGAGAAATGAAACAGCCAGGTCAATTAGGATTCTCCTGTTTCATTTCTCCTCCACTATATGCTATGATGTTATCATTGCATCATATAATAGTAAACCAATAAAAACACATGGTACCCCAAAATGTACACTTCTGCTTTCTCCCCACTTCTTCATGTGTGTTATTACATACACACCGGGAACTGCTATGGCAGTAAATGGTTTGACAGAAAAGGCATCATTTAAATGTTGCAAATAAATCATTTATGATTAGATGGAAGGGAATAAAATTATCTGCTTTTCTGTGATAAGTTTCTCAGTTACGTTCTCAATAGTCCCATTGATGGTGATTTTCCATTTCATCGTCTATAGCAGTGGTGTGGAATACTGCCACACTGCAATGACTGTCAGTCCTGGTTAACATGGGCAATGCCTATGTCAAGAGATGAGAACTATAGTCCATTTTAAAATTCAGACATTTATCATATTTGATTCACAGGGACTTCCCGTCTCTTCTTTTCAGCTCACATCATGAGTACTCATTAGGAATGGCAGTACTGTACATTGAAACATTCCCAAATCAGTTTATACAGATGCAACAACTGAGGAATCTTAAGATGAATTCAGTCCCTTTCTTTCCTCAGATTGGTATCTATCAATTATATAGAGTATAAATCTGCAAGGAGTTGGGCAAATTCCCATGTATTTTATTAATTCCAACAGTATTACCAATTAGGCATGACAACTATGTCTAGATAACAATAACAATGCTTTTAGATGTTTGCATTACTAAGAGATACTGAGCCACTATCGAGTGTGCAAGCATCATCTAAGAATTAACCCCTCTGTCTTCTTTGATGCCTAGGTTTCTTGTCAATTTCTTACCCTGGGAATGGGAAATATCTAGTGCCTAACACCCCATGACCAATATGTCTTGTTCGGGAAGGCTATCACTCTCCATCTTTGCTAGTAATCATCCCAACTATTGCCTGGTGGGTTGTTGTTGTTGTTACAATGGTACCTTGAGTTACAAATGCCCCTAATTATGAAAAATTCGACTTTCGAAGAGAAATCCGTGGGAATGGAGATGCTTTAAGATAAGAAAATTTAGCTTTTTTTCCAGTCACGAAGGGGAAACGGAAAGTACAAGGTTCTTTTCCAAAATGGCTCCTGTTTGTTTGCAATGGCACTATTGTACTGCAATTTTGTGGCCACCCCCACTACAGTGCTGCAAATGGAAAGAAGGAGGAGCCATTTCAAAAAGGGAAGCTGAGATTCTGGACTTCTGTTTTTCAATGAACTGCACAAGATGCCTATTGCGGAACTATCTGGCATCGTTTGGGGGACTTTTAAAGGTAGGGAACTGAGCTTTTGTCATTTTTATGCCTGTTAATGTGCTTTCTGAATTCTGAGGGAGGGTGATTTCCCACTTGGAACAAATTAATCTGCTTCCACTGCATTTCTATGGGAAACCCTGTTTCAAGATAAGAGAATGTCAAGTTAAGAAAGTGCCATTGGAACAGGTTAATTTCGTAATTGGAGGGACCACTGTGTTGTTGTTGTTGTTTACAGAAACTGCCCTATGAGTGGAAAGCCTTCAACCCGGGTAAACCAATCCATCCACCCAGTTTTCATGTGAGGATTTCTGCAACAAAATTCTCTTTCATAGACAAAAACTGCTGCACATGGACAAGAGGATGCAATAAGTCTACCTCTATCTTGTTACATAAAATATTTTAACACAGAGAAGTATTCTTGGTGGCATTTTATTATGGAGTAGCATGCTCCAGCACAGGTGTACTATCTCAGTGATAACTAGAGGCAAACGCTGTTTGCAATTACCTTTATTTTCATTCTCATTCTGGTTCCACTCTTCCATGATTCCTTGATTGTTCTTCTCATTGACTATCCCTTACAAAAAGTTTTCAAGACACTGTTAGGCTTGGCTATCACGTTTTTTAGTCAGACAGTCCAAATACATTACAGACAATATAGCAAAGATTAATCTGAAAGTCACAACAGAAAATATAGAAGATGACTAAGCACCACACAATTGATTGGCATGACATGCGCCTCTAAAATTTATTTGAATGTTGGGGAAACCCTCTAAATTGTGAAGCAATAAGAAAATTGAAAGAATCCTCCAGTCTAGAATGTTTATTTTGTCGGCTGGGAGAAGTGCTGGTGGAACAGGTGAGACAGACAGTGAGAAGGAAGGACTATAAATGGAGCATGAACATTGTCAATAAATAAACAGTAATATAAATAAGAGCAACCAGGGAAAAGAAGTGGAGATGACATTTGTTTACAGCAATATGAACTTTCTTCACTCTCGTTTCGCAATTTGCTATGCATTAAATACACTGATACTGCACATAGCAAAAAGGAGTAGTTGTGAAGAACACCCTGTGTTTCATTAGACAAAAGAAGCATGCATACATCTGGGAACAGAAAGCCAAAGTAGGTAAGATCATGAGAATACAAAACAGTTTTTGAACTAAACATTTGCTTTTCTATTTATTTATTATTTATTTATTTATTTATTTATTGAATTTATATCCCGCTTATCTACAAGTACCCTAAGCGGCTTACACAGGCTACAATAGCCAAACAAAGTTACAAGAAATATTAAAAATACGACAGGACAAGACGAATAATCACGCTGTACAAAATTTAAAACCTAAGCAGCACTTCTCTTGTGAGGGAAACAGATTGCGATGGCGGGACAAAAACAAAAAAAAGGTTATATATATATGAAGGTTATAAGAAACCAAGCACAGCCGATCTGGAATAGATCAAAAAACCATCCAGTCAGGTATCCTGCTTTTTAGCTGCCAATCAGGTGCAAGGCCTAAAATCGAAGTGAACTTCCAGGTGTCATTTGACTACAGTAGACACCTCAATAAATGGTGAGGAATGATGGAAAATGCAGTTCAAGAACAACATCCAGAAGGCTTCATGCTCCCCATGTCTAACTTAAAAGCAAACAGCCTTCTCTTTCTATTGACCTCAGCAATCAGCATTCTTTATGATTTCCATCCTGGAAACAACAGATTATTTCATTTAGCAAATATGCTAAATCTCCCAGTAACAATCTCTGAGTGTCCAGGTTTTCCATCTGATAAAAAGTGATTTGTGAAATGACATTATCATTTGATCAATGGGCTGGCAAATGAAATCAAAAGGCAATCACGCATCTGGGAAGATACTGTGTGACATTCAGCCCTGAAGATTAGAGGTTCCAACCAACCACTGGTAAAGCTATTTTCAATTAATCACTCTGGTCTTAAAAATAATAGGGCAGTTAAGATTTTTTTTGGGGGGGGGGAGCTGTAGAACCCAATATTAGCAAAGATACAGCAACAAAGCATAGAAGTACCTTACCTGAAGGAAACCTGTCAGCATTCTTTGGGATGGATGTAAATTGTCCACTATGGAGCTAGAAGAAACAACATGTTCTGGAAGATTCAATATCTAACATACAATTTGGTAATGCTAAATATACTTCACATTAAATAAGGGTGGGCCAGAAGAGCAAAGAGAAGAATTTGGGACATTACAAGGGCAAAACATTGGTGAAATAAGGGAATGCTTTAAAAAAAACCCAAAGAAGATTAGGAAGATGGGAAAGTGATACAAAATAATATCTGGATATTTGGGGCCTACCATTCCCATACATCCTAGTTTGAAAATAGATGAATCATCCAGTAGCAGCAGCTGTGCCCCCCCCCAAATATCTGTAGATCACCCTGTTCTAAAGTGTGAAATGGAGGGTGTGTGAGGCCATGAAGGCCATTACAAAGATGTTGCTGGATAGCTCAATAAGTTAGGTATCTGGCTGCGCAGCCCAAGGGTGGGAACCCAAGTTCCCTCTAAGGCACACACGCATGCCTCCACCCTCTCTGCACAGGTTCTTTCTGTTTCTGTTTTAGTTGCAATGGAACCTGCGTGAGAGGCTAGAATCATGAGCTTCATGAATGCATGAGCACAAGACAGAGCCCAGCACAGTAGGGAGAAAAATGAGGAGGGCTCGCAACTAGCTTTCTTCAGACTGATGAAGCTGTTTGGATGAGCAGCAAAACGTTTCTCTCTCTCAAGAAAAAGGAGTCCAGTTGCCATGATGACTCAACTTCCAGATTGGTGGGAGGCAGCTCAATTACTCCACTATGCATTTTGAAAGAGCCAGCCTGTGTGGCCTTGAGCAATCTGCACTTCCCAGAAGAAAGGAATAGTAAACCACTTCTGAGTCCTTTCTACCTAGAAAAAACTGAAAAGTATTCTGAAAAAAATTCTGAAGTCAGAAGTTACTTAATGCACACTGTTATTTTTTTATTGCTATTATTGATATAATTCCTTTTATTATGCTACAGGAGCAGCTTTCAATCTTTTATATAAGTCATGCCACTGATCACTCTTCTAGAAAACCTCATTACCATCGTGATAGAAAGATGTTTCTGAAAAGTACATCTACAGAATTCTTTTGTTATATTTCTCATTTATACAGTGGTAAGCAGCTAGGCAAATATAACAATTAGTCTTTAAGGTGCCACAACACCATTTTTTATTTCTTGTTGATATGGCAAAGGCACAGGGTTCAAAGTTTCTCCAAAGAGGGACAATCTAGTAGGCGGATTCAGCAGATGACATGTCTCATTTGCTGGCAGGACACAGGACACAATGAATTCTTAGCAAAAGCTATGAAAGCCTTGTGTACCAACTAAATCATTTCTGTATCCCACTTTAGGTATGCTGTAGCCACACCACTCAAGAACACTGAAAACACAGACTTCAAAATCCATTGCCTAGAAACACTGGTTCACAGAGACACATCTATTCATGTCAGTCAGATCTGCTATCCAAACTCTGCAATTTCCAGAACCTCAAGAATCCTTACAATTGATTAAGGTGCCAACAAAATCAGTGTATCTGCCAAATATCCCAAGAAATCAAATTAACCATGAGTTATTATAATGTACATGAGGAGGCTTTGTCTCAGTTTGTTCTACAAAACAGAATTCCTTTTCAATTTTTTTTAAAGATTCGAACATTGACACTGGGAAATCCTCCATATCTTAAGGAAGATAAAAATGCTTATAAGAATCAAATGCCACGGATACTGCAGACAAAGCTGAGGAAGTATTATACCAATAACATAGTGAGAAGTTGAGCTTAATGGAAGGAAGGCAATTAGCCAATACAGTACTGTATACAGAAAAAGAAATCCCAGCATTCAGGTACAGGATAACTTTTATGGACAGTAGTTGCTAATGGTTAAACAAACAGCAACAGAATTCTGCAATAGTATTCACACATCCGTTGCCAGTGGGAAACAAAGCCTCAAAAGGTCTACCAGCAAATAATAAAAACTGCTGAGTCCTTGAACATGTGCCGGCAGCACTCCTCCCTGACCCAGGATTCGGAAAATACTTGAACATGCCTTCAATGTCCTGGACTGTATATTAGCCCTCATTACCGTAAGCCATCTTGGGTCCTTTTCCAAGCAGAAGGTCGGGGTACTCTAAAATACTCTAATATAAAAAGGAGGAAGGCTGGAGGAGCGCAGGAGGAGCCGCCGCCGCCGCCGCCTTTGCCTCCCTCCGCCCCTCCCCTCCCCTCCTGGCCCCGGCGCCCCGCGCGCGGCACCCGCCGGGAACACACACTCTGCTCCGGGTACTCTAAAACAAAACAAATAAAATAAAATAAAAAGAGATCCTCAGCACACACACTCACACACGCGGGCTACTCTAAAATAAAATAAATAAATAAAATGAAGAGTTCCCCCCCACCCCGCCCGTGTGTGTGGGGGGGGAGTGGCACGCCCACCGCCCCAGGCCGGTGAGTGCCGCCGCCGCCGCCGCTCTCACACACTTTCACACACACACACACACACTCACAGAAAAATTATCAGGATACTCTGGGGAGCACTGCTCTAAAATACTATTAAAATAAACACAAAACTAAAACAAAACAAATAAAATAAAATAAAAAAAAAGAGATCCAGAGCAAAACAAATATACATACATCCGCAGCACACACACACACACACACTCACTCAGGATACTCTAAAATACTTTAGTCACACAACCACACACACACACACACACACACACACACACACACACACACACACACACACACACACATTCGGGGTACTCTAAAATAAAACAAATAAATAAAATAAAATAAAAAGAGATCCTCAGCACACACACTCGGGGTACTCTAAAACAGTGGTTCTCAACCTGTGGGTCCCCAGATGTTCCTGGACTGCAACTCCCAGAAACCCCTTCCAGAACAGAGTGGTGGAGGCTCCTGGGAGTTGCAGTCCAGGAACATCTGGGGACCCACAGGTTGAGAACCACTGCTCTAAAACACTTTAAAACAAAACAAATAAAATAAAGAGAGATCCGCAGCAGGCACGCGCGCACACACACGCCAAGCCCTGGCGGCACCCATCTCGCCCATCTCTGCCTAGAACCAAGGCCTGTGGTTGTGTGAGGAAAACTGGTTCAGTTCCCTTCCCTTTCCAAAGGCAGGGGAGGGACAGTGAGGCGAGAGGCGGCAGGCAAAAGGGGTGGCGGGGGGTGGGCATGGGGTCGGAAGAGGCCCTTTTGTGCCGAGAACATGGCGGGCGGTTCCCCCACCCCACCACCACCCCCCCACTCTACCCCACCGCCACCCCAAGGCGCTACTAGTCCCTGCTGGCCTCGCCTTACTTTCGGAGGCCAGGGGGGAGCCGTCGACCGCCTTTCTCCGGCGGGGCCCCTCCCGAACCCAGCTGTCTCCCTAACGGGGGGCCCGGCCTCGGCCACATCTCGCCCGCCCAGTCGCCTCGCCCTCCTCGCCCTCGCCCGCATCCGTCGCGCTCAAAAAGCCCCGCCATCCTGCCCGCCTTCCGGCACGAGGACACCCAGCGCGCCTGCGCCAAACGGCGGTTCCTTTTTTTTTTTTTTTAAAGCCGCCCCAACGGCACAAAAGAAGGAGCCGGGGCGGAGCCAGCCCAGCGTCTCTCATGTTTATGTATAGGGATGTCGTCATCGTCGTCGTCATTGTCATGGGCGTGGGGAGGGAGGGATGGAAGGAAGGGGTGATGGAGGGAAGGCGCCTCGGCGTTGCCATGGGAACTAGGGAAGGAAGCGGCCTCGCCTCCTCCTCCTCCGACGAGGTCTCCCAGGGTATCCTGCAGGTGGTGCAGGATCACCCACCTCTTCCTCCTCGATGTCTGCCGCCGAGGGGGAAGAAGAGAAGGGGGGGGAGTCGTTATGTGCTGCCAAGTTGCTTGCTTATTTTATTTTATTTTATTTGTTTTATTTAGAGTATTTTTACCCCACCTTTCTCCTTGGAAAAGGAGCCAAGGTGGCTTATATGTATTTATTTATTTGCAATTGAAGCAAAACAAGCCGAGGAGCCGCCATCACAAAAACCAAATACAAAAGTGGAAAAGGAACAGCTTTTCTAGTAGCCTAAAAGTATCACCTGTTCCACTTTTGTACTTATTTATTTTAGAGTATTTTTACCGCCTTTTTCCTTGGAAAAGGACCCAAGACAGCTTACAGTAATGAGGGATAATAAACAGTCCGGTAAAATTAAGACATGTTCAAGTATTTGAACATGTCATGGGATGATTTATATGCTTCTTGGAAAATGTGTTGCAGATTACGAGATCATTTGCTTCTGCAAAGCCAAGGATTCATAATCCATCTTCATTGCGGTTTACAGACCCATGGTTCCCATGGCACTGGAATCTGTCCTGAATGCTTCCCATGTGACCACTGACATTCACTACAAATAAGTATTTATTTATTTATTTATTTATTTTAGAGTATTTTTACCCCGCCTTTTTTCATTGGAAAAGGACCCATGGTGGCTTACAGTAATGAGGGATAATATACAGTCTGGTACAGTTAAGACATGTTCAAGTATTTGAAAACTCAGAATTGAGGGACATTGTACAACATTAAAGGACATTACATTATTAAACCTATAAGGTTATAAGAAGTTATAAGCACAAAGTCCATGTGAACCTATAGATTCATATAAAAGACACATGGTAGTCCATCATTCAGCCTTAAGAGAAGGGTCTTTGCCTGTCTCCGGAAGGACAACAGAGATGAGGCAGTCCTGGCCTCCAGTGGGAGGGAGTTCCAGAGTCTGGGCGCAGCTGTCAAGAAGGCCCTTTCATGGGTTCCTACACGAGACGTACCTGTGACGGTGGCGGGATGGAGAGAAGGGCCTCTCCTGATGACCTTAACATCCAATGTTGGTTCAAACTGTGAGATTTGATCTTTGAGGACCCAGGTCATATAGTGCTTTGTAGGTTAAGGTCAGCACCTTGAATTGTGCTCGATAGCTGATTGGCAGCCAGTGGAGCTGTTTTAATAGGGATGTAATGTGATCTCTGTACCCCACCCCAGTCAGCAGTCTGGCTGCTGCATTTGGGACCCATTGAAGTTTCCTGAGACTTTTCATTGGTAGCCCCACATAAAGCGAATTACAGTAGTCTAGCCAGGACATCACTAGGGCATGTGTTACCGTGGCCAGAGCTGGTTTCCCAAGAAAGGGGCGTAACTTGCGTACTAGCCTTAATTGTGCAAATGCGGCCACAGCCGTGAGTGACCTTGGCATCCAAGCTCAAGGATGAGTCCAAGAGCACCCCCAAGCTGCATAATGAGGGACAATATACAGTCCAGTACAATTAAGACATCTTCAAGTATTGAGAACAGGGAATTGAGGGGCATCGTACAGCACCAAAGTACAGCATTAAAGCTGCAAGAGAACACAAGCAGTTAAAAGAAGAGAGAGTAAAAATTCCATGTAATCACACACAATACACAATCCAAAAAGGAGATATAAACACAAAGTTATAAGTGCTTGTAAACTTCACTCAGGGCAGCGATCCTACAAATCAGTGGTCTCCACAAGGGTCCTGGCTGTGGTCCTGTACATTCAAGCCCGTGGGTCAGTTTAGCAAGAAGGCCCATCTCGCATTTGGCATTCATCTTTCCCTGTTGCCTTCTGTGTTTCCTCACATTATTGCTTTGTGTTTGTTTTTCCCCAGCAAGTCTTGTCTCCTCCTGATGAGCCCAAAGTTGGGCAGATTTACTTTAGTCCGTTTGCTTTCTAGAGGAGAAAGGAGGCTTTTGTTTTTCATAGAGGTGCTGTGAACACATGCTTCCTGGGGAATAAGTCTCTGTGGATGCAATTGACTCAGACACAGAAATGGAAGTCGCTGTGCCCAGACTGCAGCTCCCAGAATCCTCCAGCCAGCATAAACACTGGAAGGAATCTGCATAAAACAAACTAGACGGAGGAACACTTGCGTCTGAGTAAATATGTGCAGAAGAACCAGGCCATCAGACCTCATTGAGGCATGGTGCCAACAAATTTTCGGAACTGCCTGGTGAAGATCAAATAGGTTACCACCTAACGCTCGCAATACATCAACTGGATTTTTCCAGGAGCAACAAAACGCCTCTCCATTTGGGTCGTTTTCTCTGGAGACCGCACGGCCCTGTTTTGGATTTTTGTTCTTAAGATCCCGGTGTTCTTTGGAGCCTAATCGCCAACTTCGGTCGCCTTCTCTGAAAGACTACATTTCCCAGGAACCCTTGGTAGCATGGGCTTCACGCGCGCCCGAAGGCTGGCGTTCATTTCCTGCAGGAAACGCTGCCTTCCCCTTGGGCTGCAGAGGCTCGGAGGGAGGCAGGGATCGTGCTTGCATGGCTGGCAGCAACGTGGTTCCCCGTGGTAGGTTTCCTTGAAAGTCCCCTGTGTTTAGTGGGACTTCCTTCCTAAGGGCGGTGCGGGCTTGTATGCTGGCGTGGGGCTTGTGGAGTAGATTGCCCAGTTTCTTATTTTCCTTTTCCTTTGGGGAAATGAGGTGTGCTCCATAGACCTGCTGCCTTGTAGTGTTGAATATTTGTTCAGAGTCTCTTGCAGAGGGTTGGTGCTGCACGTGCTGTTCAAGAACTGCAATATCTGTATTCCCCTTTGTGGAATACAGAGGGTTTTGATCAGATGGTTTCTTGGAGAAATTGTGGCACAATCGCACAGGGTAGGTTGACTTTAGCGGGTTTATTCTTATTATGAGTCCCTTTGGGATGCAGTCTTGTCCTTTGCATTTGGAGAGGAACATGGACGCCTTTTCCTGTCTTTAGTCTGGAAAAAAGGCACCAGAGGGAGGATATGATTGAGACGTACAAAATAAAGCAGGGCATGAGTAAAGTGGATAGAGGGACGCTCTTCTCCCTCTCCAAAATACCAGAACTAGGGGACATCCACTCAGAAGGAGGATTGGGAGAGTGTGAGAATAGACAAATGATTTTTTTTTACCCAGCGTGTTGTTAGTCTGTGGAACTCCCTGCCACAGGATGTGGTGGTGATGGCATCTAGCCTGGATACCTTCAAAAGGGGATTGGACAGATTCCTGGAAGAAAAGTCCATCACAGGTTACAAAACTTGATGGAGATGTGTAATCTCCAGGTTTAAAACCAAGGTACGCCAAGGGTCAGATGCAGGGGAGTAGTAACAGGAGACAAATATCTAGTCTTGTGCACTCCCAGACACATTTGGTGGGGCCACTGTGAGATACAGGAAGCTGGACTAGATGGGCCTTTGGCCTGATTCAGCATGGCTCTTCTTATCTAACAACACGCTGGGTAAAAAAAATTCTTTTCTCTGTTCTCACTCTCCCAAGCCTCAGTTTGATATCCTCTAGTTCTGGTATTTTGTGAGAGGGAGAAGAGCGACCCTCTATATCCATTTTACTCATGCCCTGCTTTATTTTGTATGTCTCAATCATATCCCCCCTGAGGCGCCTTTTTTCCAGACTTGGAAACTTCTAACCACTTTACTCATGCTGGCTACTGGATTGTAGAGGTTGAGATCGAAAGCATAATTTTTCAAAGTTCTGGGTCTTGGTTTCAACCCCAACATTCACTTCAGCCAACAGTCAATTTCCATGTTTTTTTTCTGCTGTCTGGTAGCATACCAGTTTTGGGAAAATAAAGCAGATGACATGTGAGTGAGTTTGGTAGCTCTGGGGGGGGGGGGGTTGGGGGGGTGGGGGTGGAGGGCAGGATCAAGTGTCCAAAAAAACCATTAGTTTTTTAACAATGGATACTCATTGGTGGTGTACAATGCAAAGGGCAAATTGGTCTATTTAAAAGGCTCCCAGGAACAACAATTCACTTCCTTTCTCCAGAAAAAAGTAACTCTTACAGGTAGTTGAGAGAATATAATGGAGCCAGGAGCTGATAGAATAAAGGAGCCAAATAAGATATAGTGATGCAGTTTATCTACCTGGGTTAAAGGATAATTAGAAAAGTACAAGTATGGTGGCACCTTACCGTGTTTCCCCGAAACTAAAACCGTGTTTCCCCGAAAATAAGACAGTGTCTTATATTAATTTTTGCTCCCAAAGATGCGCTAGGTCTTATTTTCAGGGGATGTCTCATTTTTCCATGAAGAATATGGTACACACTTATTGTTATCTTATTATTGGGGAGGCCTTATTTTCAGGGGGATGCCTTATTTTTCAACAAGAGGCAAAATTGTAAGTAGGTCTTATTTTCAGAGGATGTCTTATTTTCGGGAAAACAGGGTATCTGTTGTGGGACTCATGGACCATATGGGTTCAACCAGTGACATTTTATACATTAGATGAGTTGTTAATGAAACATTACTCTTTTTTATAGTAGTAGTATAGTAAATCCACAGTCCTATTTTGTGACCAGAGGAAACATACAAGGCCCACAAGTAGCTCACAAGCTTATGTACTGCACCCTGTTTTGAGAACTACCAGTCTGGGCATTAGGTAAAAACTGATTCTGCTGTTTAGGTGGAAATTTGTGAGCCATCTCCCAAAATAGCCCAGTCTCTGCTTTGCCATTCTGTTATGGACTCACCAAAACCAAAAGGTATCTGATCTGGACTCACCAAAAGGTATCTGATCTAAACCAAGCCAAATAAATAATTCTTTGCACGGGGACCTTAGCATAGTGCATGATTTAACTTGGTACCTTCTAGATGTTTTGGATCACGTCCTAGCATTCTTGTTCATTAGCTGTTGAGCCCAAAACATCTGGACACCATCAAGATGGGGAAGCAGTGCAGAATTGTAGTTGATCTCAGCTTATTTATCCAGGATAACAAGCAATATGTGTGAATTCTGCATTTCACGTTATTCCATATGTATGAAGTGGACTTGATCCACGAAAGCTCACATTAAAATATAATTAGTTTTTGTCATTTTTGTTTGATTTTTCCTTTGCCTGATAAACAGTGAGTAATGCTATTGAGTACACACAGGACTGTCAAGGGAAAAGGTAGAGCCAGTGTGGTGTAATTTACAGAGCTCTTAAAATGGAACATGACCTCTGTTGTAACAGATTGAAGAGGAATCTCACTGGGGAAGGATTAACAAAGGTAAACCATTTCTTGAACATCATACATAGTTTGCCGCAAACAAGTAAATTGAAAACACGTTAATGATAACACAAGGTGGACTAAATATGAAGCAGCAGCTCAGCTCAATAATGGGTCAACCTGCTATGCCAGTTGGCAGCCTTATCAGAAGCATGTGTGTATGTTGTGTCATTTCAGTCATGACTGACTATTCGTGACCCCATGTCTTGGCAGGAATACTGGAGTGGTTTGCCAGTTTCTACTCCACGTGCCTACTAATCTTATTTTATTTAGAACAGGGAACACTGGGTTCATGAGGCCTAGGATTGCAAAGGATTGATAGTAAATAAGCCTCTTCTCTCACCCCTCATCTTTTTGCTAGTGATTTGGACATCTTGCAGATTTTCTTCTTAACCATGTCTCAGTAAAATGTCATCCTTCTCAAACAAATGTTGATTAACAACGCAAGACTGTGAAACCTATTATTATTTCAGAACACTACTTGAGCCGCAGCTTGCATCTATTGAAGGAAGTGAGTGGAGGAATCAATCTTGCCAGCAAATAAATGATATCGACAACACTTTTATTCCACATACGTTTACTTTAATGCATACACCCAAAATTTATTTAAAAATAGTAAAATTGTGGAGTGCCTATTGCTTTAGGAAAAAGAAATGGGTGAAAAGATCTTGTAATAAAACAAAAAGGTTATCCTCCACAGATGCTTCCATTTATCTTCTGCCTGACTTCTTTTGGGATTATACCAGTAAGTTTCTCTATCCAAGCCATCTCTTTAAGCAGAATGGGAAAACAGAGTCATTTTTCCAAGTCCTCATTCTGAAAAATAAGTATAGATTTAAAACCAATAAGCAGGATTCAGGTTCAAAGGAAATACAACAATACAGTTCAGTGTAATTAGACCTGTGGACAACATAAAGCAATACACACATCTTGCCAATTGAGCTCCTGTCTTTTGGGTTTCTAGGAAGAGTAGGAATTTCTAGGTATCACACCATTTGCCAGGTCACATCGTATTCCCCAACGCAGGGCAGATCTCTTCTTCTCCGTAGGCACCAGGTAATTATTGGGGATATAAACGTGCTGAGCCCGAGGACGGAATTCAGACTTGTAAAGCATCTGTTCCCGGATGCTCCAGCGCACACCTTTCCTGTGGTCTTCTCCTGGAAGCCGCAGGGACTCCCAGTCATGTTTATACTCCAAATAACGGGCTACACGATCCGTCTTCATCCTGTTGCGGCTGATTTGATCCAGCCTTGGTAATATAAAGGACTTTGGGTGACCAGAGAGAATCAAATCCTGCTCGTAGGATGTCGTGCTGCGGCTTTGACTCTCTCTTTGGGAACACTGGCTCTGGCTGTCCCCACTAGTTCTCCAGGAATAGGGAGTCTCAGACTCTGGAGAACTGTTGGGCTCATACTCTTTCTCAGATTTTTCCTCCTCCTCCTCCTCCTCCTGGTTAATCAGAGGATACATTCCCTGACTCAGCTCCCTGTATTCTGGGTCACTGAGACTGCTGGACTCAGGTTCACTGATGACTGACTCATCTGTCACCTGGACCTCTCCATCAGGCGTTCGCCTCAAAACCTTCCTTTTCATTACAGGTTTCCTAAAACTTCTAGAATCCCTAGGAATCACTGCTTGTAAGGCAGGTTCTGGCTGAAGATGCCTGATCATCACAGGGTGAACAGATCTGGGCATAGCAGCCACAGAGGCCCTTGCATAGGGGTCTTGCTGCAGTGCCACAGGAGGTTGCTTTGGGCTATCACCATCGCCTTGTTCAGCACAAAGGCGCATGAAGGCCATAGCAAGTTCTTTCAGTTGATCCTCCTGGCTTGAGGTCCATTGGTACGGATCAGGTCCCATCATGGCTTCCATGGCTTCTCCTTGATTGGTGCATGTACTGAATCTGAAAGAAAGGAATTAGTAATTATCACTCACTGTGTTTTATCTGCTTAAGCAGGCTCAGTTACTCATTTGTTCAGTTTCTGAATAGTAACATCTGCTTATAACTGCGGAAAAGTACTTGCGTATTAGTCAACTTGGAATCCATTGCAGTAGGTCTTCTGTGTTGTACTGATCTGAACGTGTGACGAGTCTCACACAATATTAACAATACCAAGGAGTTTCAATTTGTTCCCAGAGGCGGCTTGCTAACTACTAGGGAAGCAGCATCCTGAAAGAAGCCTGTGATGGTGAACATTTTTAACAGACTACTTATACACTAATATAGATGGAGGAGCGGTAAAGGTGTTCTTAGATAAGTCACATAGGGTGAAAGGGAGCCCAAGAGAAAATGAGCCATATTGTAGATGAAATGTGTGGAATTTAGGACACCTCCCAGACTGCCTTTAATTCTTAAAAAGCAATACTAGCAATGAAGTCACCCAGGTTTTTGAAGATTAAAGACCTCCCCACCACCACCCTCCATCCGGTGATGACTGGGATTATATGGAAGCCTTGGGACCTTCAGGTGGGCTGGGTGGTTGGAAATGTTTTATTTCCACTGCAAGTGGGGTGATGCATGGAATAGAACCTGTCGCTCACTTCCCTAATGCCACTTGGGCTATAGAGGAAGCCTAGGAGGCATGGCATGAAAATCTGGCATGCTAGCGCTGTGTTCCTGTGTGTGCTTCCCCACAATAGAGATGCTCGCTACGGCCGAAGATGGCAAGGAGACTGAGCAGCTACTGAAGAGGATCCAGGAGCTGGAAGAGACTGTGCAAAGGTTAGAAGAAAGGCTACAGGTCAACAAGGAGAAGACAAGCACCCATAGCAGCCTCCCAACATCAGCAAAGACCAAGAAACGTCAGCAGCGGCCCTTTGATTTTAGTGCTTACAGCCAGAGACATGTAGCACTAAAAATAGCCTACCTGGGCTGGGGATACCAGGGCTTTGCCAGCCAGGAGAACACCAGCAATACTATAGAAGACAAGCTCTTTGAAGCTCTCAGCAAAACTCGGCTGATAGAAAACAGGCAGACTTCCAACTATCACCGCTGTGGACGCACTGACAAAGGAGTCAGTGCCTTTGGACAGGTGAGTGCAATTCCTGTCCAGCTGCAGTAAAGAAAATGGGGGGGGGATTAGAGATAATCCCTGGTCCCATGAGGGACGGTTGTAAGTTGTGCCTTTCCTTAAGGGTCTTGTGGTTTTTGTTCCTCTGGTTAAAAGTGCTCTGTACTGCAGCCAGAAACTGTTATCTTTACCCAGGGTTCAATCCCAAGTAGCCAGCTCAAGGTTCACTCAGCCTCCCATCCTTCCAACGTTGGTAAATGGAGTACCCAGCTTACTTGGTGAGTGGGGGTGGGCCTGCTTAATTTAAAATTGCAAACCACCCAGAAAGTGTTTTAAGCACTACTTTAGGGCAGTATGTAAGCAGCACACTTTGCTTTTCATAAGAATTTGGACCATGAAGATGCTGGGCTTTGTGTCGGGTTGATTAACGAGTGAAATGATTAAATACATTGGCCTTTTCGTCTGCTGCTACTAGTTTCTACTTTAAAGATGTAGGCTGGTATACTGTCATCTGATAATTGAAATAAATTGAAATTATAATAAAATGTTGCATCAATCTGCAAAAAGACTGCTTGGGAATCTATTGGTAAAGTAAAGATGTTAACATCAAGAGTGGATGTTAGGCTATGGCATGGAACTGATAACACTACTGATATTCTTGACAGATTTGAGAACTAAAATATCAAGGGAACTAAAGAGGACAACAGCTAAGTCTGTCCCAAATACGTTAAGGTACAACTGATCAATTGGATTTTTATACTGTGCCATCTAGCCGAAAGGCTAATCAAACATAAGCTAGTAGGAAGCAATCCCACTGTAAGAATTTGATTTAAGGATTTGTTTTAGAAACACAGGACAAGTCCCATACTTCTGTAAGTTCCGTTCATTAATCGGTCTACTCCTGCTGAGACTAACATTTTGACCTAGTCCATCTGAAACATCGTTTTTAAATATATCTAGCTCCAGAATAAAAATTTTCTCCAATATTTCAGGTGATATCCTTGGATCTCCGCTCAAACCTTTCAAGGGATAATCTTGGCCAGTCTACAAATGACAAAGCAACGAAGACATCAGAGGAAATCCGCTACACCCACATGTTGAATCAGGTCCTGCCTCCTGATATAAGGGTACTGGCTTGGGCCCCCGTAGAGTCCAGTTTCAGTGCAAGGTTTAGTTGCCTGAAGAGGACCTATTGCTATTTTTTTCCTCGTGCTAATCTCAATGTAGCTCTCATGAATGCTGCAGCTCAGAAGTTTGTGGGAACTCATGACTTTCGCAATCTGTGCAAGATGGATGTAGCCAACGGGGTGACCAACTTTTGTAGGACAATTCTTACTGCAGAGGTGCGGCCTGTGTATACAGAGGAGGAAACTGAGCAGCAAAGCCCTTTCCAAATGCACCAGTTTCGAGTGACAGGCCAGGCCTTCCTCTATCACCAGGTTCGTTGCATGATGGCCATTCTCTTCCTGATTGGACAAAGGATGGAGAAGCCAGAAATTATTGATGAGCTGTTGGATATTGAGAATAACCCTAGAAAACCACAGTACAGGTAGGTCTTGAGCAAAGAATACATAAAATTTTTTAAAAAAAATCTCCAGACAAGTCTATCGCAGCGGCAGAAACAAACACACAAAACAGTCTTATTATATTGACTGTGTGATTGCAGAAATCTCAGGTTTTCTCCAGCCTATCCACTGGAGCCCCCTTTTAATCACTGATTATCACTATCAAACATGGAACCTTCTAAATGTTGTACTGCTGAAGTATGAGCCCCTACCGTTAAGCACTAATAAACTGTAATACCACAACTAGTCTTAACATAAAAGCTCATGCTTATCTTTGTAGTGGTCCAGTGGTCAGCACTGCCTTTGCTAAACCACACGTAAAAGTGATTTATGGAGATTTTTAATCATGGAAACAGGCATCTTTTATATCACTGAATAACATTCTCCAGTGGCACATTAAAACGGCATCATCGGGTTCTAGAAGGACAGACACACCGTAAAGCAGGATACTTTAGCATGCATTTAGTTTTATCTTTGCGATAATTGTTTTAAGTGTATACTAGTAGAATTAAACTAGAGAATAGAGATCCAATGTTGCATAGTCATTGCTTCCCAAAACCTCTATTTCTCTTCTTCATACTCTTCTTTGAGAGTGATTAAATAACCTTAGAATAACATAGTTCAAATTCATCTTGAGCTGCAGGCAAACAAAGAGCTGCACATAGAAACACCAATGTCAAGGGTAGGAGACCCACAATCCTGATTTTGTGGCCCAAAATTCTGCAGCCCCAACAAGTTCAGCTCATGCCCAGGGACCTAGGAGACCACAGCCAAATATTTGAAGAGCCAGAGATTCTCAGACACTAATTTACAACAAATACTTATATAACACAGATATAAGTAAGATGTTCAACTGGATTTACATCAATTATATATGAAGTGCCAATTTAACAAGGGATTAAATTGTGGATACGAATTTTCTATATTCAGTTGCTTATCAGATGGCATTACAAAACCTTTAGGTTAAGTGCTTATTTTTAAGATGAAGTTACATGGATCTAAACTGAGTTATTTCTTATCTTTCCACATCCCACCCCATAGCATGGCAGTAGAATTTCCTTTAGTTCTGTATGACTGCGAGTTTGAAAACATCCAGTGGATCTATGATCGCCAAGTCCAGGAGTTCAATGTTACTCACCTACAGCAACTTTGGACCAGTTATGCTATTAAAACTCATATGCTATACAGCATGTTAAAGGGGCTCGATTTTGCCAAGATACCTACTGAGACAGGTAGGAAAAGCAAATATATAGCATGCTAAAAGTATTTGTTTTTGTGAAAAATGGCTCCTGGGGGCCTTCTAATATTCTCTATTTGAGTTTTAAGACGATGTATAAATAGACATTTTTATGACTGTGAATATTTATTGTTTACAGGTTCAGAGAATGACATCACAATTCCTTGGAGAGATGTAACACCGCGGGTTCACAATCAGATCAGTGCTTTAATTGAGGGAATGAAAGCCCGAAATTACAAGCCATTAATGGACCGTCCCAAGTGTGAAAGTTTGGAGTCTCGCATCAGTCACTTTGTGCATAGAGGACGTATTGAACTGCCACATTTGAAGAAAACAAAACACTCTGAGATGGAAGCAAACGAGCAGATGGAAAATAAGGGCCATCTTGGGGATACTGAAACGACAGATATTGACAGTCCAGAGCAAACTACAAAGAGGATTTGTATGAGTACAAACTGAAGTTTCAAGAAAGCATTTCTTCAACTTTAAATGCATATGGTGAAATTTTATAGTCAGCCAGGATTACAGAAATATTACTTAAAATATTTTTAATAAAAAGAATATAAACAGTCCACTGACATTTCATTTAAGAAATAAACATTTTATTGTAAAATAGTATACGGTAGATATCCTCAGAAAGGTTGGCTGAGCCTAGCATTGGCTTTACATTCTTTTTCCATTGCTGATGTTCAAAGGATCTAAAATGCTTAAACAGCTGTTAAACAAACTGTTATGTTTGCTATAGAAATTGCCCATGGATCAGGAAGGTTGCTGTGTTTTCTATATGTGTTTCCTTTTTAAAAGGATGAAATAAGATAAAAATCAAGGTATAGCTGTATATACAGCATAGTATAACTATAATGAACTGGCCCCCACTCAATTATAAAATTCAGTGAGTGATCTATAAGATAATTTTCAACAAAGTCAAATGAAAAGTGGCATAGCTGTTAGTCAAGTAGGTTTATTTTTGATAACACTTATGGAAGAACACTGATTTAAACCTCAGGTCTTTTCCAAGCAGATGTGAGTCTACATCATTGCTTCATCCCCTGTCCTGTTCTAAGACCCTTGAAAATTTCATTTCCTTGTGAAATAGGTTCCTTTAGGGGTCAAAACTCCACATAAATTTAACTTGAGACCAAAATATATTGTACCTGCTATGAGCAACTTGCTTGTAAACAAACCAAACCTGTAAGCATCTGGAGTGTACACATCTGTATCTTGCTTCAGCTTAAGTATTAAATTGCTTCTTGTGAATGACTTCTCATGGGACACCTTATGACATCTGTTTAAATATTTAGGTAAGGGAGGGTGCAAGAGAGAGTACTGGGTGTTTGCCTTATGTCATTTGTACTTAGAGCACAGAAGCAGAACATGGGCTCTCCAAATATGGTTACATTATTAAATAATTTATTATTATTATTAGTTTATTAATTAGCTCTTGTGAGTTTTTCGGACTGTTTGGCCGAAAAACTCCCAAGAGCTATCAGATCCCAGCCTTCGAGAATACATTGTTCATTATTTATTTGTTAATAAGCTGTATCTTTTCTTGTGTGACTGCATTCAGTGGTGCCTTGTATAAAGGAATAAATTCGTTCCAAATGAAATTCTGTTAAGCAAATTTTCCAATACAAATTTCGCATAGGAATGCATTGAAAACGGAGTAATCCCTAATCGCGACCATTTTTATGTTGAACGGATTGGCCCCATAGGCAATTATATTAAGCAAATTTCCCCTATCTCCGGAATTTTTATGTTATACAGATTTTATGTTATACAAAACGTTTGTTATACGGGGGTCCACGGTATATCTCTCCTTGTGTGACTGACCCTACGTTACCAACTGTTCTAATGTTGCCTTCTCCTGTTTCTCAGGCCGAATTGTGTCTCCTTACTCTCTAACCTGCCTTGGGGTCCTTTTCCAAGGAGGAAGGCGGGGTAAAAAAAAAAAATACCAGCGGACCCTCGTATAACAAACGGTTTGTAAAACATAAAATTTGTACAACGTAACAAATTCCGGAGATATGGGAAATTTGCTTAACAGAATCGCCTATGGGCGGTATACAAAAACAAACAAATACAGTGGACCCCCTGTATAACAAACAGTTTGTATAACATAAAATCTGTACAACATAAAAAATTCTGGAGATGGGGGAAATTTGCTTAACATAATCCCCTATGGGGAAAATCCGTACAACATAAAAATGGGATCACTCTGTTTTCGATGCATTCCTATGGGAAGTTTGTATAAAGGAAAATTTGCTTAATAGAATTTCATTTGGAACGAATTAATTCCTTTATACAAGGTGTCACTGTAAATAGATGGGGCGAATCCGTACAACCTAAAAATGGGACCACTGTTTTCGATGCATTCCTATGGGAAATTTGTATAAAGGAAAATTTGCTTAACAGAATTTCATTTGGAACGAATTAATTCCTTTATACAAGGTGTCACTGTAAATAAATGGGGCGAATCCGTACAACCTAAAAATGGGACCACTGTTTTCGATGCATTCCTATGGGAAATTTGTATAAAGGAAAATTTGCTTAACAGAATTTCATTGGGAACGAATTAATTCCTTTACACAAGGTACCACTTGTACTCAAAATATATATAAATCACACACACACCCCGGGGGCGGGCTGCACGGTCCCCAAGGGCCGCCGTCCCACCCCGACCGGCGGCGACGGGACCCTCTCTGGCGCGTTAACCCGCCTTGACATCCCATGATGGCGACCCTCCGCCTCAGCGAGAACCGGCTGGCCCACCGGGAGGCACAGGCGCCTTCCTCACGCGCACGCGCAATCCCCCCCCCGCTCCCCAACTCCGGCCTCTGCCTCCCCTCCGTTACCTCGCCGCCAGCTCCGCTCCTCGCGCACCAACCGCCCGCTCTGCTTCCCAACGGCCGTGGGTTAAACCGACCCTAGGGCAAGGCCCCGCCCCCACTCGCATCCCCGCGTTCCCATTGGTCTAAGGACCTCCCACCGCCCTTGGGCCATTGGCGCGTCAGCCGATCCTAACGCCTCCCGGCTTTTGTGCCCATTGGGTGGCAAGGAGGATGACGCCGCCTTCTTATTGGAGAGGAGGCCCAAAACACAAACAAAAAAACCCTCTCCAGGGTCCCCCCTCCCACTAGTAAACGGAACGTCGATCCTGATTGGCCGGCTTCCTTGTCTTCTGATGGGGCGCCGTCAGAGCCCGCGACGGGAGGCCGGCCGGGCTGGGTGGAGCCTCGCATGGAAAAGAGCCCGAGAAAATGGCGGCATGGAAAGCTTTGCCTCATCGCCTTGTGGCGTTCGCGGGAGGGCCAGCGCCGCGGGCTTTTTCTCTCAGTTGCGCCTCAGCCACTCCTCTCACCGCCGAGCAGTTAGTGAAGAAAATACGGACTGAGAGGCAGCAGCAGCAGGAAAAGCCTCAAGACGAGGTGAGGCGTTTAGGGAGGCGCGGGGCGGGAGGGGGGAGAGAGAGAAAAAGACTTCATATCCCGGCATGCAAGTTGACTAGGCCTCTCTTTCCCAGCATGCCTTGCGCTGCCGAAGCCCTTTAAAAGGGCTGGTTTGGCAGGCGTTTATTCCCCTCATTTAATTCCCTGATGTTTTGGGGAGTATTGCAGTGTAAAGTTGGAGCAAAGCAAAAGGAATAGGTCCATCCACAGAAGTCCAAATGCGAATGGGAGGCGGAGCCTCAGGATGTATAAAAGTAGAAAAGACCTTTAGTCTCTCTCTATTTATTTTATTTTTATTTATTTTAGAGTATTTTTTACCCCGCCTTTCTCCTTGGAAAAGGACCCAAGGCGGCTTACAGTAATGAGGGATAACATACAGTCCAGTACAGAATTACAATTACAATTATAAAATTATTATTTTCTACTTTTATACATCCTGAGACTCCATCTCCCGTTCGTAAGTGTAAAGTTGGAGTCTGTTTTCTCTAAATGATTATAATGGCTGAAATTTATGAGTGGTGAAGTCTGAAGTGCAGTATAAAAAAAAAAACAGGAAAGTGCCTCGAAAAGACCATGCAAATACAGAAGCAGGTGAATTGTTTATTGGACCTCTGGGAAAATCAAGCGGATACCTAGCTTTCAATGTTAACACATTCCATCTTCATCAGGCCCTTTCCAACGGTTGTTAGCATGGTGGTAGTTTATTTATTTTTACATTTCTGTAATGTGCTGATTTTCCCAAAGGAGCTTTGGGCGGTTTGCATAGAAATCATTGCAAAACAAACATTGAAATTGAAGCAGAGAATAAAAATTAAACCAATAATACAATAAAAATAAGAAATAAGGAACCAGGCAAACATTCTTGAGCAGCATGCAAACAGCATGCTTATTTGTGTGCATTGAGAGACTATAAAAACTGAAAAAGGATACATATAGGCAGGAGGAAGAGTACAGAGAACCAGCAAACAATTGCAGGGATAAGGCATAAGGAAGGCAAAAGCTGAGATTAACAAGATATGCTGAAAGCAACAACAACAAAAATTGTTCAGGTATATATACAGCAGAAGTCAGAGAAAAGAATCAGCTACTCAATAGAGATGGGAAAATGAAAAGAGAGGACAAAAAAGGTAGAAGTCCTCCGTTTCTACTTCTGCTCAGTATTCTCCCAAAAGACAGTCTTTACTCTTTCATGTAAATGTGAAATATCAAGGGAGGGGTTAGGGTTATGGCTTGAGATGAATAAATAGTCAATGAATACCTTACTACATTGAATTAGTTCAGATCACCAGGGACAAATGAACTACGTCCAAGCAGATTGAAAAAACTGGCAGAAGAGATTGCAGAAATACTGTGTGATTGGAAGGAAGCTACTATTGCCACACATTTCAAAAGGGGCCAAAAGGAGGAACCTGGGAACTGCAGACCACTCAGCCTGACATCAATCACAGGGAAAATTCTGGAACAGATTATAAACCAGCCAACCTGCAAGCATCTAGAAAACAATTCAGAAATAACCATAGCCCAACATGGATTTGTTAAGAACAAATCCTCCCAGACTAATATGATCTTAAATTTTGATTGTGTAACCTTCCTGATAGACAGAGGGAATGCAGTAGACGTAATACATCTTGACCTCTGCAAAATCTTTGACAAAATGCCTTTTGGGCTGGATAGAACAACTGTCAGATGGATACTCGGTTACCGAATTATACTCATCGTGCTTATCAATGGCTGCTCAAGCTGGTAGAAGGTAACAAATGGGTTATCACAAGTTACAGTCCTGGGCCAAGTCTTCAATTTTTTTTGTTCATTACTTGGATGACAGATTGCTGAGAATACCGTTCAGATTTACAGATGACTTAAAATTGGGTGGAACAACTAATACCTTGGAAGACAACACAGTGGGTTGTCCATTCAGGGAAAGCTTGCCTGAAGAGAAAGGTCTTTGCCTGTTTCTGGAAGGACAGCAGAGATGGGGAAGTCCTGGCCTCCAGTGAGAGGGAGTTCCAGAGTCTGGGCTCAGCATGGTTTCCCACAAGACGTACCCATCAGGGTGGCAGGATGGAGAGAAAGGTCTCTCCTGATGATCTTAGCACCCGAGCCGGTTCATACTATGAGATTCGATCTTTGAGGTAGCTAGGACCCAGGTCAAGTAGTGCTTTGTAGATTAAGGTCAGCACCTTGAATTGTGCTCGATAGCTGATTGACAGCCAGTGGCGCTGCTTTAATAGGGTGTGCAAGTGTGCGGAAGTCTTTCCCCACAGATCTTCCATTCTAATTCTCAGAACAGAATTTTCATAAGTGAAAACACTGTGCAATTTTGCCATGCTGACCTCTAAGATGACACTTTTGTTGATATAATCCAGCATCTTTCAAGTATGATGGCTTGAGCCCATGTTTTCCATTTGGGCTTTTATATTCCAGAGCACTCGGTTGGTTTCACCATGGTGTCTTCTTTTAAGGGGAAAAATATTCTCATTTTTGCATTGTTTTCTGCAAGTATGCCTTGTGTGCATTTTGGTATAATTGTGGTTGCAATTATTTATATATACCAATACAAACTACATAGATCCATTTGTTATTGGCTGTTTAAAGGTTCCAGAAGACCCAGTGAAGAAACGTGTGAGGCAACTTAAACAGTTCTCTCAACAGTTGCAGCGGGTTCATCCTAATGTGTTGGCCAAAGCACTCAAACGAGGGATGGTCTTCCAGAATACAGATATTGTGGTGATTAACAAACCTTATGGCATCCCTGTTCATGGTGAGAAAAATATAATGTCTGCTTTCTTTTAATGTTAACTGAATTTTTTTTAGCTGGTTTGCAATACAGCCCTTTTGCGGTTCATATACTATGGTTCCTCTATATCGTGGGACCATAGTATATGAAAAAAGGCCCCCTGGGGTAAGGGGGGAAAGGCCTGTTTCAGGCCTCCCGTACTTACCCCAGGGCTGGTGCTGCCTCAAACGGGCCTGCAAGGACCTTCCTGGGCCCTCTGGAGGCCCCCAAAGGGCCTCCCTGTGAAGCGGAAGTGACTTCCAGTAAAGGAAGGCCTTTTTGGGGCCTCCAGAAGGCCCTTGCAGGCCCATTCAGGGCAGCGCCAGGCTGGGCGTAAATACAAGACCCCTCATCTAGGCCCCCCAGGCCCGAACTGACCTGCATCCGCATATCACGAATTCTCAATTATTGCGGGTTGGGTTAGGTCCCTAACCCCCGCAAATGGCGTGGGGGATCACTGTAACAGGTCCTTTTCATGATCCAAATTATTCTGTTTTTTGTTTTTTGAATGTCTGTTGTGCTTGTAGAGCTGAGATCTGTTGATATTAAGAGGCAGTATATCTCTGATGATGAGATACTGGAATTAAATGGCAAGGTGGTTTTTCTCCCCCCCCCCTGCTTTGCTTATAGGCTTTTCAGAATGCTTGATTATGCAGTAGCATACCGTAGTCTGATTCAGCATAATAAGCTTCAAGATATACATACGGCAATGCAAGGTAAAAATATTTGTGTGTGAAGATTTGCTCCCAAATGGGTTGTGTGTGCTGCATAGGTCAGTATTTTAAATAAAGTAAATGTGTGTGAGTTTTTTTCTTTCCCTATGTTCTTCCTTCTTATTAATCCTCATGTGGAAAGGTAGACATTGCAGTTGCAGCAGCCATAAGTAGAGATGTGAACGCCCAGGAAAAAACTGGAAAAATTAAAAAAAAAGCTGTTTGTACCCGTTTTTACCTACAAGCCTTTTGGCTTCCCCCCCCCCAAAAAAAAATTGAAAAAAAGAAAAAAAAAATGATTATGGAATGTTTTATTTTAACATGATGAATAAAATATTTTAAGACAGGGTTTTCTAATATATTCCAAATCATTTCAAAAAATGTGCATAGTATCGGATTATTCTAATTTCTGTGCACTGAGGACAAGCAAGTCCTAGGTTACAAACTGAACTCTCCAATGTAACAACAAGATGCATTTTTCTTCCTTTTAGGAGGTGCTGCTATTGTCACAAGTAAAAGGTTTCACTTTTGTTTTTGCATGTGGATGGGTATGTTTGGTTCTGTTCTGTCCTCTTCACTAGGCCTTAAAGCACTGGAAGGAAATATACAGCAACATAAATGGTATTTTTTTTTGTTTTTTTGTTTTTTTGAGATCTTAAAGACGAGCAGATTTATTTCCTCATGAGCCTTCTTGGACTACATTATAGGAGAAACTAATAAATCTGCCTTTTTTTGAATTTATTTTATTTTAAAACTAACAAATATACAAACATACAATAAACAATAATACCAACAAACACTACAAAGTGCACCCCCCCCCCGGACCATCCAGTGTTCTTTTATCTTCTTCCTTCTTCATCTTCTTTTTTTTCCTAGTTGGCTTCTTAAGGTCCTTTTCTCCAGAACTGTGTTGGATTATACATCGGTTGTATACCTTTCCCACATAAATATTTGATTCTGATTAAATTTCATGCCCATTCATTGAAACCTAGTCCCACTCCCTTCTATACATCTCCCCTCTTCAATTCTTTTTACCAGTATGATTTTTTTTTTTTTTAATACTGTGGAGAAGAATTATGAATGGTTAATTCTGATTTTTAAACATTGTTTTATAGAGGGTTTTTTTTTGTTCCGCATAAACTAGTTAACAGTTCAGGAGATTGTTACTCCATTTGTTACTTACAATTACGAAGAAATATTATTTTACAAGTATATTCTGTTTGTAATAATTGTTTAGATACACAATATTTTATATGCTACAGTGACCCCCCGCCATTTCGCGGTTCCAGCATTGCGGTCCCACTACATCGCGGGACCGCAGTACCGGAACCGTGGGGGGGGGAGCGGAGGGGGGGCGACCGGGTTGCTCCAGGCTGCCCTCCCATGCACCCCGGAGAAGCCTCGGGCGGATCGCTCTCGCCCCCAGGCCCCTCTGGGAGGCCTGGAAGCCGCATGGGGGTGCGGGGAGCGATCTGATCGCTCTCCATGCCCCCGCTGCAGGAACAGAGCTCCGCACCCCTCCCGCCCGGCTGCGCCCTCCACCCGCCCCTTCGGGCAGGCCCTCGCAGCCGCCCGGGACCGCTGCGGGGACAGACGGGCGAGCCGCCCCGGGCGAGTACGGAGGGCCTCGCAGCCACACGTGACCGCTGCGGGAACAGACGGCGTCCCTCCACGCAGCCGCCTTGGGCGACTACGGAGGGCTGCTGCCGCACGGATGCCATCCCTCCACGCAGCCGCCCCGGACGACTACGAAGGGCCTCGCGCCGCCGGAACCGTGCGGGGACGGACGCCGTCCCTCATGCATCACCCCGGACGACCTCATCTCACCCCCGATCGGATCACCCCCCTTGCCCCCAGCCCCCCACCCACTTCCGTATATCGCGGATTTTCATGGATCGCAGGTGGGGTGGGCCCCTAACCCCCGCAATCGGCGGGGGGGTTACTGTAGTTGTGATAATTTTATGCCAATTCAAATTGACCATAGTCATATTTTATGTTCCTAAAGTAATAGAATGACGTTCTAGCTGTAAAAGAGGTGGGGAGTGCTAATGAAGCATTTTTTTTCAGTTTTCCCCAAAATTTCTGGGGTTTTTTTTCTGGGGCGGAAATGGAAAAAATGGTTGTTGTTTTTCAAGCTTCAAAATTTCCAGAAATTTTACCTCTCTAGCCATAAGGCTAATTTTAGTGGGTGCTTCCAAATAGGGTACACTCTGTAAATAAATGGTGCTCTGGATCTAAAGAGTAAATGAGTTCTGTTTATTCAGTGGATCAACTCGAAGTATCCTCCTACAAAGAGTCTTGTTATTTCACCCCCGTATTTTCTGCTAGGCAAGAGAGCAAATGAAGAATGTGTTTTTAAATTTCCCCAGCTGTGACCGCTGTGCCCTACAGCAAGATTTTACTTGCTGCAGTTATCCACGGTCGTGCCTAATAACATAACATACAATTGTGATAAAAATGTCAGTTTCTAAGGTAGATGAGGGGAAATATGCAAAAATGGGTCCAGCAGGAACAATGTCCTTTCTAGTTTGTAGTAGTTCAAGGTTTTCATAACTGGAGAAGTGTAGCCGCTCTGCAGGAGATCTCCTTGAAAGGTCCCAACTGTGTTTGCTTTCATCGCAGGTGGTCCCAAGGTAAAGACATGCATCACAGATGTGCTGCCTATTCTGGCAAAGAAGCTGTTTGGCATGAAAGCTGAACCTCTTCACCTGTGTCATCGGCTGGACAAAGAAACAACTGGATTGATGGTGCTGGCACGAAATGAGGATGTGGCTCAACAGGTCCATGAATTTTTCAGAACACGAAAAATAGAGAAGACATATTGGTATGAGACAGCATTCAATTATTGTGTTGCCATTTCCTAAGAAGCACCTTATAAGTACAAGGTATAGGTTTTTAGGACTCCCACTCCTAGAATTCACCTGGAAAACCCCATCCGCCTTCCCAGAGAACGTCATAGGTCTGAGAGCTGCCTTTGTCTTCAGGTTCTTTCTATTTCTCTATCTTTGAAAAATAGAGAAGCTGCCTGAGTTTACCATGGGAGCCCCAAGGCTTTCTGGGACTCCCAGATGCTCGTGGGAATTGTAGTTCTGGCAAAAGTACTCTCTATACAGCCTAACGGGCATTGTGAAAAAATCCCATCCTTAGCGGAGATTTTGCAGCTTTCTAGAAATGTGCAGACTGACACACATACACATCCGATCCTACTGAATCTAACTAATTGCGGGAAATGAAGGAAATGGATATCATCTGAAACATTATGTTCTCTGTTTATAAGCCAAAAATCTCTATATAAATTTGCCGCAGAAGCAGTTGGGAAAACATCTCTTGTAAGGATGCTAAAAATGTTACGTGCTGTCGAGTTGCTTCTGGCTTGATAGCATGTAATCCTGAGAAGAATCTCCAAAATGTCCCGTTCTTGGCAGCCCAGCTCAGCTCTTTTAAACATAAGCTTTCTTTGTGAAATCAATCCATCTTGTATTTGGTCTTCCTTTTTCCTGCTGCTTCCACTCTTTGCTAACATTGTTGTATCCTGTAAACCTTGCTTTCTCACGAAGTGCCCAAAGTATGACTGCACCAGTTTAATCATTTTTGCTTCCAAAGTTAGTTCAGGTTTGGTTTGGACACACTTATTCATCCTTCAGGCAAGGATGACAGTAGCAAAAAAATGAAGTGTTGCACTGTTCATCACTGTTGTCTTCACAGGGCAGTCTGTGTTGGGAAACCAGAACCAGCAGAGGGGTTAGTGGACATTCCAATTGTGGAGAAGGAAGTAGAGAGTGGCCAACACCACTTTAAAGTAAGTTTGCCTCCATTCAGTAGCATTTTGCTTGTTTCAGCTATCTTATCCCATAGGAGACTAGTCTGATGTTTTCTACTGTATCAATAAGTAAAGCAAAATTATTAAGCCTAGCACTCAGGTAATGCAATACAATTTATAACTTGATGGATTCAAAAACTGAAAAAAGGTTACATTGAACTTGAGCATTGTCTAGACAGCATTTCACTTTGCTTGTTATAGTATGCTTGTACCCAGAATTAACTGGCATTAGCATTGCATTCCTCTGGTACAGTTCTCTATTTTCTCTTTGTATTGACTTTGATGCTTGAGGCCAGCAAGTTTATGCTGTAGTATTAACAGGGTCCACAAATATCATGAAATGCAGAGAGAGTACAGTGAAGCATGGGCAAGGGCTTGTTTAAACTAGGCTGATTTCTTCTGTCTGCTGAGAGACATGTAGTCCTCAATTGTATGTTGTCTACTCACTTACTGCACTTCTGTGGTATCTGTGCACCTGTATGTCGTGATATATCTAGTTTTTCTTTGACTTAGATGACCCTTGCTCCTAAGTATCGCATTTCCCCTGAAAATGGAAAGATGTCCAAAATCCGCCAGGACAGAGACGCCGAGATTGCAGTGACCCGATACCGTACACTCAGCAACTGGTCCTCAGGGTCTCTTATTGAGTTGCAACCTATTACAGGTGAGACATAATATCTCCCATGGGTGCCTCTTGTAAATCCTGCTCTTTAACTTCTGCAGTACTGATATCAATATTGAACACTATGATGAGGTCAAGAAACAGGAAAATTAATACATCATATGGACTTTATGTGGTCAGTATCTTCCCCCAGTCTTCTGTTTCCATGTCTGCTACCTCTTTGTTTTTCAAGGGAGACTTGAGATCAAGAAGACTTCAGAGAAGATGGTTGTATCTCTAAGGGAGAAAGTTGGTGTACTGCTCGCCAGAGGGCATGCAGATTTTGAATCTGGGCAGGAAGCATGTAAGAATGATCAAAGAGAATTAAGAGTAATTAAGACATGGTCACCTCATGTGTTCCCTCCGTAAAATCATGGGGTGTGAAAACCACTCATTTACTGGGTCAAAAGCCTATACAAGAGCACCAGCAGTCATGTGTGGTGCTCAGCTGGCCTCTCTTAACAGTTTCCCAGTGTCGGTTGGAGTTCTCCAAAGCTCTGCACTGTGTGGTACAATACTCCCTGGGTCATGGTCTACACCAGTGCTGTTCAACTTTGAACATGCCGAGGTCTACTTTTTCTGGCGCAAAGTGCCTGAGGGCTACTACACTAAAACCTCTACTTACGAATTTTATCCGTTGCTAGTACATGTTCATAAGTAAAAAAAAATGTACGTAGAGCAGCGGTTTCCCATAGGAATGCATTGAAAATCAATTAATCCATTCTGGAGGGAACAGATTTCAGTGAATTCCTATGGGAAGGCTGACCATGCACACACTTCCCTTGCACCCACTCGAACTGATGTGGGTGGGTACAAGGGGGGATCATGTATGCTTGCACACATCACCACTTCCAAGGGGCAACCCACATGACCATGCACATGCCTCCCTTGCACCCGGCTCGAGCAGGGGACTGTGCCATGGCCCTTGAACTGCCTCACTCGGCTGAGAGAGTGGGCTGGCAGATCCAGAACTTTGTGGGGGCAGTGGTGGTCCCTGGGATGGGGGAGGGAGGGGTGGAGAACTTATCCCCTCACTTTTTTATTGATGGCCAGCGGGCTACTTTTGAACCCTTCGCAGGCTACCGGTAGCCCGCGGTCTACCTGTTGGGCAGGCCTTCTCTACACTGATGATGTCATGCTTGCTGCTACCACTAGGGATGGACTGCAATGGCAGGTTCAGACATGGAATGACCACCTCTGTCACTTTGGACTCTTCCTAAACACCAAGAAAACTCAGTACCTAGAGATTGTTACCACTCAAGAAATTCCCCAAATAAATAGAGAAAACCTAAAGAAGGTGGATATCATCTGGTATCTTGGTGCTCATCTGCAAGGCAATGGTGGCATCAGATGCCAAGCGTAAATGTGGCCTGGTGGCAATGGCAAGAACTCACTGGTGTGCTTTGCAACAGACAAATGCCTGTCTGTATCAAATTCAAGATTTACAAGATGGCTGTCCGCCCTGTTGCACTGTGGAGCGCAGAGTGCTGAGCCAGCAACACCAGGCATAGAGAGCAGCTTCCGTGCCATGGAAATGTGTATGCTCCTTTGGTTATTGGTTATCTCCCTAGTCATCCACATCACAATTAATACTACTAGGTGTGATACCAATAACAGAGAAGATGAGAGAAAGCCAGCTCAACTGATATGGACAAGTTCTCATATCAGCACTTTCTACCCTCGCCCAAACTGCAAACCACTTGAAAATCAGTGGGTGGTGGCCATGTGGGTGACCAAAACAGGGATGGCAGGACACAGTCATTAAGGATGTGCAAATTGTCAGACTGAGCTCTGAAGTTGATTGGGCAAAGTGGGGTTTTAGTATCCAAAAAGCGGGTCCCGCACCGATGGGAGGACACTAGGAAGAAGAACTTAGGATAGTGATTATTATTTTCTGATGTTTCTGTTCTGTATCCTGTATACACTGTTGCTTGGATCTGGAACATTTTTTCCAAATCATTGAATTACCCTTTTATTTCTTGATCTTTTACAATACATTTTTCAAGTTCGTTTAAGCTAGTGTCTAGATGGCGCTAGAGAGGAGAAGTGTAGTACATTTCCAGATTTAACTTCTGTTAAACTAGTGAACTGGCAATAATGAAATCAGTTATTGCCGGTGGCTGTCTATCCAAGTTCTTTGACACTCTTGAGATGTCCGCCTATAGGGAGATTCTTGTTTTGTGGACCTCCCAGCCTGTGGAAGTCAGTCTCTTACATGGTGGGATCTTTCCCTGCTTCTGACTGGTTTTTTAAGAAGGGAGTACAAGCACATCTTTTTAGAATGACATATAATGTTTTAACCTGCCGTGTGGTATTGTTTAACTGTGTCTTTTGTTAACTGTGTTTGCTTTTAATGTGCATGCTTGATTATGATGGTGTTAAAATAGGATATTTGTATCTTTTGATTTCTAGCTAAATGTGATTTTATTTAGGTTGACGGTTTTGAGATGTTTCTAAGCTACTGTGAGTGGTTTTTGTTTGTTTGTTTGTTTGTTTTTTTTTGAAAAGCAGAGTATAAATATGATACAATAACAAATATACGTGTTTCATCATGGAATTATTCCTGGCAGGGAATTACCAAGAATATGAAAATAGATATATTTTATTGTTTTGCTTGGTATGACTATGTTTTCCTCTCTGTGCTTGTGACCTTTTCCCATTGTTCAGGAGTGAAGCATCAACTCAGAGTTCATTTGGCTTTTGGCTTGGGCTGCCCAATTCTTGGAGACCACAAATACTCTCACTGGAACAAGCTAGCACCACAGGTAAGAGGGATGTAATGAAAGAAATGTGTGTGTGTGTAGCACAGACCTCAAGTGAAAGAACAGGTGCTTCTTAGGTCCCATCTTTCAGAGCATTCCAAGAACATGCATGCTTGGAGTTAGGATTGGCACGTCTGTCATTCATCCATTGTTAAGTATTCCGTGTTACGATAACTGAAGGCAGAATCCAAAGGAAAACAAAAGAACCGTGTGATATTTTAAAGATTAACTATTATATTTTAATGTGAGCTTTTGTGGATCAAGTTCACTTGATCACATTGAAATATAACAGTTTTTAAGTTTTTATTTGTGTTGTTGATGTTCTTGCACACAGACTAACACTGTTAACTCTTCTAAAATGATAGTTGAAGAATTTCCCTCTTGGCTGGTCAGAACATGCTTTGGGAAATTTCTCTTAACCAGATAATTTTCCACAAGGCTTCTAATATAATTTTGGATTTTTGAAAAAAAAGCCTGATATCCAAAGTGTTTTTGTGTGTGTGTGCAGAATCGTGTGTGTTCCACCCAGAAAATGAGAGCCAAGAGGTGGAATAAAGCTACTTTAATATAGTATTGTAGGTTATTTTTAGTAATTACTCCAGTGGAAGAAATCCTGATTTCCCTCGAAGGTGGCCAACCTGCTGACTGCCAGAGTACATCACCTGTTTCATTGCATCATGGCTGGCTGGAAAAAAAAAGTGGCATAGCATGTTTTTTTTTTTTTTTTTGCTGTGTGGGACCAAAAATACCTTGAAGGCAAAAAGCATTGGATTAGTCAGGATAATTCTTTTTGTTCGGCCAGTTGTGGGGGGAACATACATGGCAAGTAGCTGTACATTGTCTACATCCATGCAGGTGTCAATGTCATGAAACATCTGCGGTTTGCATCTACGGTAGTTCTGTGTTGATTGTGTGACAAAACATGACTCTGGAAATGAAATGTCTTATCCTTGCTTGTGATGGTTGATGGCAATGGTTAGTTGGCTTTAAGTTTTGGTAAGTGTGAGCAGAACTTGGAATTGGCTGTTTCTTAAGTCGCTATTTATTTGTGTGTGTCTGTGTGTTCTTTTTCAGAAACTTCCTCCCAGTGCATTAAAAAAATTGGGTTTGGTCCAAGCTAAAGCTCGTCATCTCCCACTCCACCTACATGCCTGCAAACTCATCCTCCCCAACTTACATGGCAGTGAGGAGAAGAAAATCAGCTTGGTCTGCAAGCCTCCACACTTCTTCAACCTGGCTGTAGAGCGTCTAAAGCTGGAGAAGCCTCAGTTAGAAGAAGAACCATGAACAGAGAGACTCCTTTATCGGCTGGGGAAGCTGTTCTCCCTTGACTTGGGTCCCTCTGGTGGCCAAGCAGAAAACTGAGAGATCCACTTCCCTGAAAGCAAGCAGTCCTCTGGAGAATCTTTGGGCCTCTGACGGCTCAGTAGGGAGTGGAGGCACAGCTTGTCTTTTGGATCTGGAAATAAACGAGATGGTTGAGAGGGTTCCGCAGGCCATGTGGTATAGTGGTATGCTGTGCCTTTGGAACGGAGGCACCTGAAATGGGCCTCCCAAAATATTTACAGTGCTTAAATGCATAACCTATTTACAATGAGTCGATGTAACCTGAAAGGGGGAAAATGGGGCATTTGTTCATCCTAACACTGGTATTTTTCATGCCCTTTGTGCTAGGAATTCTGTGGTTTGCGTCCCAATGCATCCTGTTTATGTGGCTCATTTGCCACCTCAGATACCTCCTGTGATGAGCTTGGTGAGCACTGAAACTTCCTACTACGGTGATACCTTGTATAAAGGAATTAATTCGTTCCAAATGAAAATCTGTTAAGCAAATTTTCCTTCATTCAAATTTCCCTTAGGAATGCATTGAAAACGGAGTAATCCCTAATCACGACCATTTTTATGTTGTATGGATTTGCCCCATAGGCAATTGTTAAGCAAATCTCCCCTATCTCCAGAATTTTTATGTTGTACAGATTTTATGTTATACAAACTGTTTGTTATACGAGGGTCTACTGTACCTCCTTTTCCTGACTGCTTTTCTGGTTTCCCTGCTCACTACCCTGCTACCTGTAGTGACACCCTCTCACTTTTTTTGGGGGGGGGGAGGGGAAGTACCCCAACACAGAATCAGAAGAGCTATAGCACATTTCCACCAGTTTGAGCAGGCATGTCCAAACTTTGGCCCTCCTGCTGTTTTGGACCCACCAGAATTTTGTATTGCAATGATGAAGGACTGTGGGAGTTGTGGTCCGAAACATCTGGAAGGCCGAAGTTTGGACATGCTTGAGTTAGAGCATAGAGACACTGGGTCAGGTCCCTAAAAAGCTATTTTTAAAGAGAGAGGTGAGTTGTGGCCTGTAAGAAAAATACAATGAACTGGAACCACAAAAGAAAAACAATTAAGGAAGGACAAAAAGATCCAGAAATCTTCCCCAATGTTCCACTTCATTTTAGAATAAATCACCATGATGTTTATAAGGCACAGGAGGGGAAAAACAGCCTGTGACTTTCAGGGAGCAATTGGTCAGTTTCCACAGAACAAATGCCATATCTGGATGAGACGAACATGAAAAGTTTCATGTAGTCATTTATAGGATAGGAATGAGCCAACTGAGCTATGTATTGGAAAGTTACTAGCGTAAACCTTGCATTTGCCGTGAATTCACATTTGTAGTTACATGCCATTGAGTTGGTATTAACGTATGGTGACTCCATGAATGAGTGATCTGCAAAATGTCCTGTCCTCAACAAACCTGCTCGGTGCTTGTAAACTCACACCTGCAGCTTCTTGTATTTGGTCCTCCTCTTTTCCTGGTGCCTTGGACGTTTCCTAGCTCTATGGCCTTTTCCAAAGGATCTTTTCTTAAGATATGGTACGCTCAAAGTATGCTTGCTCTCGTCATCCAACGGGTTTTATTCCAGCACGGCCAGGCACCCTCCTTTGCCCCTGTGCCATTCTGCCAGGCCAGACCTCCTACTTCGCCTGGCTATTGATGTCCTCGGTTAGGAGCCTCATGAGATCTAGCAACCTGTATCTCTGGCAAGTAATGAGGCTCCCCACGGATTAAAGAAGTCTTCTCTTTCTAACCCAGGCAGGCTTTTGTTTACTGAGACTGATACTATATCCTCATCTATTAGGAAGCAGACATAAGCAGTCAAGATCTGTCACAAAATCTGCGATGAGTCCCACAAAGCTGATGCCTCTTCCGCTTTCGCAGGATGGTTTTTGGATACATCCTTTCCAAAATACGGAAGGAAAACAAACATACATCTACAATCACAGCTTTGGGGGCCGAATCCCAGCATTTGATTCTGTAATAGCCATACTCAAAAGGAAGGTGGAGTAGCACGGGCTAGGACAGTTTGGCACCCTGAGGAGAGGAAGAATCTGGCTGGGCCACACTGTCCATGCATGGTGAAAAGAAGAAGAAAAACCGGGGGTAGGGAGGAAGCTCAATATTGGATCATTTCCAGCCATTTTTACCCCCTCCATCTCTGTCCAGCTCATGTTTTCCAAAGAGAGTTTGGGTGTCACTCATTTTCCCCCCCCCACCATGCCCGCTATCCCAAGCGCAGGGTCCCTGAGCTCACATACTGTACAAAGAGGCAGCGGGGAAGGGAGAGAAAATAAAAAAATAAAAATTTAATTGGAGGGTTTTTTCCTTTGCTTCCCCCCCCTTTTTTGGCGGGGAGGGGCCGTCCAGTTTAATGTTCACAAAGGATGAGATCCTGGCACCAAGCAGCCAAAATAAGGCCAGCTTCTGAGAGGATTACTGGGCATGATGAAAGCTTTGGGAAGTAAAGCAGGGGTGGGGGTTGGGGTGGAAGGAGAAACTTGTTTGGCTTATCTTTCCAGTAGCCATTAAGGGTGGGTGAGGTGGGGGAAAGAGGGGAGACAGTCAAGGCCTTCTCCAAAACTGGCCACTTGGGAGGCATTAAAAAGGATTTGGCTTTGGAGAAAACAAGTGTTTTGCCTTTCCAGGGGCAATTGTGGACTTCAAACATGATGGATGGGGGGAGAGTGGTTGCCCATTTGCTGGTTCTCTTCCACCCCACCCACCGTTCCTCCAGCCAAGAGTGTGGAATGTGCTGACCTCAACTCTACCACATGCATCCCTTTTCTATCTGGGACAGATTTAAAGCTTTTGAAGCTGTTGGTCCACCCCTCTTCTCACCCAACAATCGGGGGGGGGGAGCTGGCACCCATGACATCCTCATCAGGTGGCCCGTTGTAAAGGTGAGAAAGCTCCCTCTCAGAAAGATTAAAACAGGGTGGAGAAGCAGAAATCTATCTATCAAAACATGTGGATCTTACGAACCGATTTTGAATCTCCCCCTGTTCTTAGAGCTTTTGGCAAAGTTACGGTATTCTGTTTCAAGATTGTTCAGGGATTGGCCCAAACTCAATGCTCCCTACCTACCTACCTACCTAACCTACCTAGTCTGCCACTCCACCAGCATGCATAGAAGCATGCCAGGTAGCCAAATCAGGAAAACCATCCAAGGCCCTCTGATTGCCAGGCAGCCAACCAGCCTACCACCCTGTTGATGTGCCAGCCTTCCAGCCCACCGGCCTCTCTCTCCAGGTGCCCGTCTGCCACTCCACCAGCATGCATGGAAGCCTGCCAGGCAGCTAAAAATAGTTCCTTTAGAATGTTATATTTGTTCTTGTGAGCATGCTTTTTTTGTTTTTATATGCTTTTATTTTGGTTTTATATGGAATATATTTTGAATTTTGTATTTTATCTGGTCAGTAACTGAAATAAAGACTATGACGACGACATGCCAGGAAACCTTCCACCCTGTTGATGTGCCAGCCTTCCAGCCCACCGTCCTCTCTAGGTGCCAGTCTGCCATTCCACCAGCATGCATGGAAGCATGCCAGGTAGCTAAAAATACAGTGGTACCTCGGATAACAACTGCCCCGGATAACGAATAATTTGGATAACAACTGCAAATTTCCGGGTATAGGGCTGCCTCTGATAACGAATTTTCCCTATAGGCTGCCTCGGATAATGAATCGCAATTCTTAGGTATAGGTCTGCCTTGGAGAACGAATTTTCTCTATGGGCTGCCTTGGATAACAAATCTTCCTATGGGCTGCCTCGGATAACGAATTTTCCCTTTGGACTGCCTCAGATAATGAATTTCTAGCATGCATCAGTAAAAAAGTTAGCCCAGGTGAAATTGCATCTGTACCTTTAAAGAGTTTTGAGCAAAAAAAAACAGGTGTCTGTGCCTTTTTCCTAGGCTCCAGAACGGATTAAACGGTTTCCCATTCATTCCTATGGGAAATTGCGTTTCGAATAACAACTAACCTCGGAGAACAAATTACCGTCGTTATCCAAGGCACCACTGTAGTTCCTTTAGAATGGCCAACTACTTATCAAAAACAACCATTCCCAAGTTCAGAAGAGCCTTCACCTTAGCTCAGTTCAATGTTCTGCCCTCCAGATTGCTGAAAGGCAGATACCAGGGTCTGCCGGTCGATAGACGAGTTTGCCCTTGTAACAAGGAGACCATTGAAAGTATATATCATGTCCTCTTGGAGTCTTCCCTTTATCAGGATATCTGGAGGATTCTTCATCAATTTATCTTGCAGCAAACTCAGGGGAGGCCAAGGGAGTTTGGTGTTCTACACCTGCTTGCAGATAAAAAGCCGGATGTAACTGTGGCAGTGCCTAAGTTCTGTGCTGGCCATTGTGTATTTTCCCTTACATCTTCTTATGATGTGGGTTGGAGGTGGTCTGGAGCACTGGCGTGGTCCCAGGCTGGAGACAACGATTAAATGCTCAGATTCTAGTCTGTTATTGCGTTGACTTCCCTGCTATTGGGCCTACTGGGCTGGGAAGATTTTTACCTGCTCTGCCTTTTGTGTTAAGGTTATGTTTGTTCTCGTTTTTTATATGCTTTTATTTTGGTTTTATGTGGAATGTTTATTTTGTCTGGTCAGTGACTGAAATAAAGACTACTACTACTACTACTACTACTACTACTACTACTACTACTACTACTACTACTACTACTACTACTACTACTACTACTACATGCCAGGCAGCCTACCGTCCTGTCGATGTGCCAGCTTTCCAGCCCACCGGCCTCTCCAGGTGCCAGCCTGCCATTCCACCAGCATGCATGGAAGCATACCTGGCAGCCAAATCAGGCAAGCCATCCAAGTCTGATTGCCAGCCCTCTGCCTCCCCATTGTCACCCCACAGAGAATGTGGAAATGGGATGTTCCTCAGTGCCATCCGTTCGCTACTTCCGCCTAGTTTAAAGACACCTCCCCACACACCCACACCCAGACACAAAGCCAAAAAGCAGTGAAGAATGGTGTGTCGTCTTCACCCTTCAGGTGCCGGCCGTACGGGAGGACCAGCCTGAGAAGCCGAGCAGAGGCTGAACCCATGAGGGGAAACGGTGGCGAGAAGGAGGGGGGGTACCTCTGGCCTATGAGACCCCCTTCTCCACCGACACCCGCCGGATCTGGCCCAAGAGGAGAACTGGGCAGGCGTGGAAACGTACCTGCACCCTGGCCTGGCATGAGTTTCATGTGGGGCAGGCATGCCCAAACTTCGGCCCTCCTGATGTTTTGGACTACAGCTCCCAGAATTCTAAGCTTAGATTGCCAATGGCAAAGGACTGTGGGAGTTGCAGTCCAAAACAGCTGGAGGGCCGAAGTTTGGGCAGGGGTGTGGGGTGTACGAATGGAGGAACTCGCCCTCTGTTTCCAGCATAGGCAGTTACTTCATGTCCATTTTGTCTCTGTAAATGTTGTGCTTAGAATAGGTACAAAAAAAATCTTACTCCACGGCCATCGCGCAACAACAGGAAATTGTCGTGACCACACCCCCTGAAACGGGTCTCAGTGTGACAAACGTATCCCTGGTCCCGGGGTGCGGTTTTCCCTTGTCCCTCTTCTGTCCTGCTTCTTGTCCCGGTTCAAGAGGACATGAAGTAACAACTGTACCGGTACAAATGGTATTTGACCTGCACAATACTGGCTTCCTAGTGTTTTTATTCCTTTTAAAAAGCGAAAAATGGAATATCAAAACCTCAGTACTCCATCTAGTGGTTTTGAGCCGTACAAGCACATAGCAGTGATTTTGCTATGGAAAATCACATTCATTTTGAAGGCAAAAACATACGTAAGTAATCGATAGTAGTTGAAGGCGAAAACATATGTAAATAATCGAAGGTAGTTGAAGGCCTGGATGCCTTCAAAAGAGGTTTGGACAGATCCCTGGCGGAAAAGTCTATCACAGGTTACAAACCATGATGGAGATGTGTAATCTCCAGGCTTAAAACCGGGGTACTTCAAGGGCCAGATGAGGGGAGTGGGATCAGGAGACAGGACAGATATCTAGTCTCATGCACTCCCAGACACATTTGGTGGGGCCACTGTGAGGTACAGGAAGCTGGACTAGATGGGCCTTTGGCCTGATCCAGCATGGCTCTTCTTATGAAAAAAAATTGGCGTTTGAGAACTGGAAAATCGGTTTTGCGATATATCGAGTTTGTAAATTTTTTTACGTGTCTTTCCGATCAAGTCTGGAGGGGGGGGAGAGACTTTGCCGCTGCCGCCACATTCACCACCAAGCTAAAAATAACTCCCTAAATGCAGGTGTCCGGAACGACCTCATCGCTCTCCTGCCTCTGAAAAGAAGGCCTCGGCCCAAGAGCATAAGCAGCCATCTCTTGGTGCCCACCTCAGCTTTCTCCTAGATGTAAAACCAAACCCACAGCCCTGCAGAGCGTAGCTCGAAATAACCTCGCCTTATGAAAGAAGGATGAAAAACCACAACGGCCCTGCCTCGCCTCGCTATGCCTCTGGCAGGCGTGGGGCCGTGGTCTCCTTAGCTACCATAAAAATACTGTTTCCAGGTTACTCTATTTCTGGCCTTCCCTGTAATTTTCCTTTCGCTTGCCAAACAGCAGCCCAGGCTGTCATTGACAGCCCCTGGTACTTCGTCCTGGACAAATACATTTATTTATTTATTTTTGGAGCTTGACAGGCATAGCTCAAAAGCCACTGATTGCTTTAGATGCTGCTTCAGAGCTGACAGCTGTCACAGCAGCTACCTCTCCTTAGCCATCCTGTCTTCCAATCCTCAAAAGAAATCATGTCGATTGCTCACACAGCTGGCGAGTATATGCTTTCGGATGCCCTGCTCCCCGACCCCAACGGCTCCAGGGCAAAAGGGCTCCGCTTGGAATTATCCTGTGATCGCATTGTGAAGTTTGTCACGGTGGGACTGCCTCTGTTTTTCGTCTCCCTGGTATTTGCACGGGAGTTTTCTACGGGTATGTTTAGTCCTATGAAGATGCCACACCACGCTGGCGTTTCTTTCTGTACTATTTATCCTTCCTTTCTTGTGGGTTTATAGTTAAAAATTTTGATCGAGTCCTTCTTTTCCATGGATTGGATCGAGACTGAGAAAGTTGAATTTGGGTCCAGTAAAATCAATTGGTTTGATCCAGGCTTAGTTAGGCTTAGCTTAGTCGTCACTGTGTCAGACTGAAAGTTGGGAGGTCTAGGTTGTATTCCTCAGTGAAGCATTGGGCTAATTAACAGTACTTTGCTGTGTATCCTATTCCGCAAGATCATTGTTGAAACAATAAAAGGATGAAGAGGATTGTTGTTTTTCAAATGTTTTTGCTATTTCATATTGTATTGAATTGTACCATTGTAATCCATCTTGGGTCCCTTCGGGGGAAAAGGCAGCGTAGATGTAAAGTTATTATTATTATTATTATTATTATTATTATTATTATTATTATTATTATTATTATTATTATTATTATTATTATTATTATTAACTTTGAACTCAGTGAAGAAAAGGCGGGGCGTATATTTACAGTACTATGATTAAATTGTGACTGAATAGGTTGAATTGACTTCTGCGGTCAACTCTAAGCATGATACTAAGTCTAGCCCTAACTCAATGTGAAAAGTTGATCATAGTTGAAGTCATATTGATCTCAGTGGGAACAATGTGTGGAAGTTTTTGTCTAGAACCAGACCGATGATGTGGAATCCACCAAGGTGCTTCTATCCATATCACTGCTTTTGAAAGGCCACCTTTTTTTCTATAATGGATTTCTTTCTAAAAATTGTCAGAAAGCACCGGATGGTTACAAACTGAAGGCAGTATAATGCCTAACTACCTGTAAAATTATGTCTTTGAGGCAGAATGCTTAATCAGGAAATGATTAAAAATGTGGGAAACTCTGACTGAACCTTTGCCAGGGAGTAGAACCCTTTGAACTTAGGGGAACTCATCAGGACAATGTGCTGTAAAGTGTTTGACTTAAAAGAGCTGTGATCAAAGATCAAATTGCAAACATGCAGTTCATTTTGAATTGTGTAACTAAAGTTTGAATGCAACAGAGTGTTTCTCCAGAGTAGTTGTAGAAGGTCTGTATGCACAAGGTATGCTTTTTCTACAGTAGATTTTGTATGCAAATATATGCATACAAAATCTACTTTATAGAAAGCATTCTTTGTGCATACAGACCATATACTTTGGACACACACACACGTTTGCATACAAAATCTACTGTACAGAAAACATACTTTTATTCTGCACACATATATGGCAAAAGTCCTTGTGAGTAAATGTACAAGGTTTTCAGCTACGTGAAACTCTCCAGTTGGAATCCCAAAAAAGTTTTAACCATTTTCATTGGATTGCGTTGTTATTTCATTAGCAACCTCATATAAGTGAACCAAGGACTTTCTAAAATCAGAGCACATGGCTGCCAACACAAGACGATTGAATATCTCTGACAGTCACTGCCTCTTAGCCTAACCTACCTCACAGGTTTGTAAAGGAACAGGTTGGATAATATGAAGAGTTATGCATACCACATCACCTTGAATTTAAGAGTATACTTAGATTTCTTGTGAGGCCTGCAAGCAACTGAAAATGGTGTAATTTTTGAAAAATGGTGTGAATTTCTGAATGTAAAGTCAGCTTCATCAGTATCTGTGATGCACTGAGTTGGACAACTCAGCGTGGCACCAATAAACATCTACACCAACTTGTATCAATTAACCACCCAAAGTTATGATTTTTGTGTTAATCTGGCATAAAATGACAACAGGATTGTCGCTCTTGAATCTATGGACCGTGTCCACCATATCTGTTTAGGACTGTACTGTAGTCTAAGGCTGTAGAGTTATACACATTTGCTTGAAAACAAGTATCCAAAAAGATGATATTTCATAGTGGAGCAGATATTTGAACTTGGGTATCTTGTGTTCTAGTCTGAGACTCTATCCCTTACATTAAAGGTAAAGGGTCCGCCCATACATGCATGCTAGTCGTACCCAGCTCTAGGGGCAGTGCTCATCTCCGTATTCAAGCCAAAGAGCCAGTGTTGTGCAAGTCCATGGCCACGTGGCCAGCATGGCTGCAAGGAAACACTATTTTACCTTCCCGCTTTTTACGGTGGTACCTATTTATCTGCTTGCATTTACATGCTTTCGAACTGCTAGGTGGGCAGGAGCTAGGGTTATCAGCGGGCGCTCGCTCTGCTGCGTGGCACCCGGGATTCAAACCACCGAGCTGCCGACTTTGCAGCCGACAGTTTTCGGAGCCTTAGTCCACTGAAATCACCGCACCCCACGCATTGCATTACTTACGTTACTCTGGCTCTTACCCATAAAGGCAATGCATCCCAGTTTTGAGTAGACATGTACAATATAAGCTTGCTTTCAAGAGATACCGCAAGAGGGCCAAGAAGCAACAGAAGCAACAACCTTGCTTTCAACATCTTCAGTATCTAAACCCATGGTTGCAGTGGTTGGTGGCTGGCAACACCACAGCTTGGACAGTCTGAATTAATTCACCCAAGCCTGCCTCAGGAATTTTTATTTCTGGAAGAAAATGCCACTGTGAGGGTGGGTGAATCCAGAGGGAATAAACAAAACATTTTCTCTTCTGGCTTGACCTATCTCATAAGATCCTCTTTGGGGTCTCTAAATGTTTGGCATACACAAGCAAACTAAGCGGTTATTAGTGCCCATATTTAGATGGGGCCCACAGTTGGAAATGTTTTTTTAAAAAAAACAGTTGTGGGTAGCCTGCCTGGGTGGCTTACCAAAGAGACGGTGAAAGAATTGGGTGAGGTTCTGAAATAGCCATGGTGTCCTCTTCCCCTTGCCAAGGTCCACGTGGATGGCATGTCGTCTGGCAAAAACAATGTGTTCTTCACTAGCTCATGCTGCATTTGTAGCTATGACTGTCCTTCAGTACCGGCCCTGCGGTTAGACAGAATGCGACTCTCGGTTGCATCAACAAAACCATAGTGTCTAGATCAAGGGAAGTTATTGTTGTTGTTCAGTTGTTCAGTCGTGTCCGACTCTTCATGACCCCATGGACCAGAGCTCAGGCCTTCCTATCTTCAACTGCCTCCCGGAGTTTGGTCAAATCCATATTGGTTGCTTCGATGACACCGTCCATCCATCTCATTCTCTGCCGTCTTCTTTTCCTTTTGCCTTCAATCTTTCCCAACATCAGGGAAGTGATAGTACCACTCTATTCTGCTCTGGTCAGACCCCACCTGGAGTACTGTGTCCAGTTCTTTGCTCCTCAATTTAAAGAGGATGTTGACAACCTTGAGCAGGTACAGAGGAGGGTGACCAGGATGATTGAGTATCTGGAAGAAAAGTCTTATGAGGAACAGCTTAGGGAACTGGGATTGTTTAGCATTTCAAAAAGAAGGCTGAGAGGGGATATGATAGCTATGTTTAAATATTTGAAAGCAAAGCAAAGTGTTCTGCTTATATACCGCCCATACTACTACAAGTAGTCTCTGGGCAGTTTACAATTTTAATTACAGTGTGCAGGCTACACATTGCCCCCCCAGCAAGCTGGGTACTCATTTTACCGACCTCGGAAGGATGGAAGGCTGAGTGAACCTTGAGCCTGCTACCGGGGATTGAACCCAGGTCGTGAGCACAGTTTTACTTGCAGTACAGGCATTTAAGAGATTAGGACTCGGGGCAATGGTTTCAAATTACAGGAAAAGAGATTCCATTTGAACACTAGGAAGAACTTCATGATGGTTAGAACTGTTCAGCAGTGGAATATACTGCCACAAAGGGTGGTGGAGTCTCCTTCTTTGGAGGTTTTTAAGCAGAGGCTGAATGGCCATCTGTCGGAAATACTGTGATGGGGGTTTCTTGCATGGCAGGGGGTTGGACTGGATAGCCCACGAGGTCTCTTCCAACTCTATGATTCTATTATTCTAAAACGGTTGCTGCAAGCAGCAGATGCTGGTATGTAGAGGCAGACCACAGTATCCTTGGTCTGACTCCCTTCAACCTGCCCTGATGCCTTAGGTATAGTGAAGAGTGTCTGTGGAGATTCTCAGTCATCCAGGTGAGTTTATTTGGAAGTTGAGTCAGGGCCACTGGATGTCTTTTCTTGAGAGACTGAAACATTTCACTGCTCATCCAACTCAGTCCAGTACAATTAAGACATATTCAAGTTTGAGAACAGGGAATTGAAGAACATCTTACAGCATTAAAAGTCAACATTAAAGCTATAAGAGAACCTGAGCAGTTAAAGAGAAGAGTAAAAATTCCATGTAAAATTTATGAGGGATGGAAACTAACATTCAAACCATAGTGTCAATGCAATCACACAAAGGGAGACACAAACACAAAATTATAAATGGTTATAAAGAGACCTTCCACCAGACATCTTCCTGGCCCCCTCTTTGGCTGCCTTTAAAAAACTAAAAACTTGGTTATTTAATCAGGCATTCCATCAAATATAATGCAATTTCAGTGTTCACCCATTAAATCTTGATTTTTAACCGATTAGCCTGCCAATAATAATATATTGTTTTATGTCACTTTAATATTATTTTTATTTTTATGTTTATTTTATTGTGTTACTATTTTATGGTTTTATTGTATGAATTGCTTGAATGTGTTAATTGTTGGAAACCGCCCAGAGTGATCTCGCTGCTAGATGGGCGGAATAAATAAATAAATAAATAAATAAATAAATACATACATACATACATACATACATACATACATACATACATACATACATACATACATACATACTTGAGACTAATGGCTCCACTTCCTCCTTGATTTCCATTCCAGGTTCCCAGATCAGTTGCTTCCCTCCTGGCAATTTCACAGGGAAACAATCGGCTTACATGGATGCCGTGTGTTGGGACTCCTTGCTTCATCGTGACGTTGACATTGCAGGAAGATCCAAATCCTTGTGGGTCCTCAAGGTATTTGGTATTTCAAAATTTGGAGATATATGCTGGGGCAGGGGTGGGGTGGGGGGTGGGTCTGAAGTCCAAATGTGTCTCTCAAAAGAAGGAGAAACAGATCCCTTAGGTGCATGGTGCTTTGCAAGAGCGCAGGTCTCTGCCTCAAAAGGGTTTGCAATCTAAAATTTGACCAAAGGGCGAATGAAAGAGAAAAGAACGGCGGCAGGGATAAAGAAGCAAGTGGGATGAACTTGTTTTAGCTGTATGGGCTTAAGTTGGTGGCAGGCTTAAGCTGTAGTCTGAACGGCCCTCCCTGCTCTAGTGCTTTCTTTATCTGTTGTGGTTGGTGGGTGTTGGAGCTCCTCAAAATCTAGAGGGCACCACGTCGGAGGAGGAGGAGGAGGAGGCTGCCCAGAGATGTCGGGACCAGGGAGTTGTTCCAAGGGGTTCGCAGGAAATCAAAGCTTGGGGAAGCCACTTTCCTGGAGGTTAACTCAAAGAATTTTCCAGTGGTAACTGTGCTGGCTGAAGCAATAGCACTACAGAAGTACAGTGGAATCTTGTATAAAGGAATTAATTCGTTCCAAATGAAATTATGTTAAGCAAATTTTCCTTTATACAAATTTCCCATAGGAATACATTGAAAATGGAGTAATCCCTAATCGCAACCATTTTTATGTTGTACGGATTCGTCCCATAGACAATACTGTTAAGCAAATTTCCCCTATCTCTGGAATTTTTATGTTGTACAGATTTTATGTTATACAAACCCTTTGTTATACAAGGGTCCACTGAAAAAATGTTCTTAATGCCGTGGGAAAACGAGGGTCATCAGGAGGAACTGGATGGCGATGACAAATGTGCTTTTGCTCAAGAAATCTTGGGGAAAATCCCAAGTCTCTGGATAGCATAGAAAGAGATGCTGGAGGGTTCATCTACACCAGGGGTCCTACAGGCCCCAGGCATGTCCAAACTTCAGCCCTCCAGATGTTTTGGACCACAACTCCCAGAATTCCAATCCTGTATTTCCAATGGCAAAGGACTGTGTTTTGGACCACAACTCCCAGAATTCCAATCCTGTATTTCCGTCGTGTTCCAAAACATCTGGAGGGCTGAAGTTTGGACATGCCTGATCTATACCACAGGATTCTAGTAATATAATACCCCTTCCAACCTGTGGAATCCCGGGATTTGTAGTTTGCTAAGGTACAATAGGAATGTGATCTCTGCAGGGTCAATACATATGGCGAAGTGAGAATTTGAACTCTGTTTTCCTGGATGTTCGACGGTCACTCTACCTATAGTACCACACTGGGTATCTATAGCACATCTCAAGCTGGGTCCGCACCATTTTAAAAAAAAATTCAACTCCCAGAATTCTCCAAGAATCCCTCAGCAGAATTTTAGCAATTCCTGGCCACAGGCACCTCTATAGGAGCCTTGTGGTGCAGGAGTTAAATGCCTGTGCTGCAGCTAAAACTGTGCTCACGACCTGAGGTTCAGTCCCAGGTAGCCAGCTCATGGTTGACTCAGCCTTCCATCCTTCCGAGGTTGGTAAAATGAGTACCCAGCTTGCTGGGGGGGGGGGGGGGCAATGTGTAGCCTGCATTATTAAATTGTAAACCGCCCAGAGAGTGCTTGAAGCGCTATGGAGCAGTATATAAGCAGAAGTCTTTGCTTCATAAGCACCTGGTGCAGGTTCTTCCAAGCTGTTTTAGGCCTCTTTCTTATACAAAAAGGGAACTGTGCAAGTGCTTTCCATCTTCTGTGGAAGAACATAAGAACATAAGAAGAGCCACGCTGGATCAGGCCAAAGGCCCATCTAGTCCAGCTTCCTGTATCTCACAGTGGCCCCACCAAATGCATGTGGGAGTGCACAAGACTAGATATCTGTCTCCTGGTACCACTCCTGTATCTGGTCCTTGAAGTACCCTGGTTTTAAGCCTGGAGATTACACATCTCCATCATGGTTTGTAACCTGTGATGGACTTTTTCTCCAGCAATCTGTTCAATCTCCTTTTGATGGCATCCAGGCCAGATGCCATCACCACATCCCGTGGCAGGGAATTCCACAGACTAACAACACGCTGGGTAAAAAATATTTTCTTTTGTCTTTCATGCTCCATGATCTCACCAGTGCTTACTGTACTCTCTTCCTTCTCTCCCTCCCTCTAGATATTTCCATATTCTCTGTTGGTTATTGCAGTTGCCATGTATTTGCCATACCTGGTCTGGAGATATGCCGCTGCCCCATCCCTTAGCTGCGATCTGTTCTTCATCATTGATGAACTCGACAAATCTTACAACCGCTCCATCCGTCTGGTGCAGCACATGGTGAAACTTCAACAGAGTGGGACCGACCCAGAGGAAATGTGGGAAGAGTATGACAAGTAAGCTCAACCTGGAAGGCCACGAGGGCTGTCCATCTCGTTTAGTGGTAGGACAGATGGTTTTGCATGTACAAAGTACCAGTTCCAGTTCCAGGTGTCTCTAAGTGAAAGAATCGGAGCATCTCTAGTTATGGGAAATTCTCACGACCTTGAAGATGGTCCACCATCTTGAGCTGAACCAATCTTCCCTGGTCTGATGCTCTCAAGATAAGTTGAGTAGCAACACCATCACTTCTGGACAGATAGGGATCATGGGGGGTCACATCCCAGCATACTGGAAGGCTACCAGTCAGGAGGGCCTGAGCCAGAAATTACTAGTCAGGAGATACCAGTAATCTGTAAGGTAGGTCTTCAACTATTGATGGTTCTATTTAGTCTTGTCTTGCAACTGATGCACAGCTGATCACTTTGGAAAGTGTTGCCTAGAGTCAGTCCATCACTCGTTCTATACACCAGCTTTCCATACACAGTATTATGGAATAAGCCACTGGCCTCTGACATTTTTCTTCTGCTTTTATTGTCCTAAGCACTCTTCTACAGCTGCAAAGGCAAACTGTGGCTAAAATCCATACTACATTGTCCTAGAGTAGGCCCATAGAATCAGTAGAACTTACGTAAGTGTTGACTCATCAAAACCTGTATCTGCTGAAATGTCCTCCCTAAACAAAAGTAGTCAAGTTAAGGGAACCCTGTTTCCTTTCATCTGGTCGCCCTATTAAAAAGAGGGTAGAAGTAAGCAGAGCCATCACCTCTGTTGAAGGTCAGCAGATTATCTGATAGGTGCCCAAACTTGTGAGGTGGCTCTCTTGAAGTCCATCTCTGCTAGATCACTCAGTCCTTCTGCCTGGCCCAGATCAAATTCCCTAATGCAGTGGTTCCAAACCTGGGGGTCGGAACCCCTTGGGGGGTTGAATGACCATTTCTCAGGGGGTCGCCATGCATCAGTGAAGAAAAAGGCACAAACGGCTTGGGTCTGGAGGAGAAGGGAGGAAGGGGGGAAAGAGTGAGTTACAGCTTGATAGGTTGGAGGGGATGTCAGTCAATGGTATCGGAGGCTGCAATTGGCTGAGGGTGCCTGTAGAGGGAAGTTCTCTATGGCACCTGTGGCAGTGGCCTGCCAAAGGGGGCTTGTGGCCTCTTCTAAGCAGGGCAAGGGGTCACCACAACAACGTGAGGAACTGTATTAAAGGGTCACGATTTGGAAGGCTGGGAACCATTGTCCTAATGATACAAAGGTCAGCGCGCCACTCAACCTTAATAGGCTTTATTTCTGTTTGTTTGTGGCAAAGAGCTCGTAAAGAACGATATTTTGAGTTCCCTCTGCTGGAGAGGTATCTCACCTGCAAGCAACGCTCCCATTACCTGGTTGGCATCTACATCTTGCGGAACCTCCTTCACCTCTCCCTCATGGGCGCCACTTGCCTCTACTTGGGTTACTGCCATGTGGATGTCTTTTTCCAAGATGAATTCAGCTGCTCCATCAAGAAGGGACTCCTGCGAGGTGAGCCTGACATCCCCAACTTGCTTCCGTGCAAGCTTGTCCTCTTCTCAGTCTTTCAGGTGACAAGCATCTGCCTTGGATGCATCTATGTCCTCATGGGGCCTGTTGTGGTCTACCATCTGCTCCAGCTCTTCCAGTGGGACAAGCGGCTCTTGTCCATCTATGAGATGCTGCCAGCTTTTGACCTTCTCAGCAGGAAGATGTTGACTTGCCCTCTGAACGACCTGAATATCATCCTGCTATTTCTGCGAGCCAACATCTCAGAGGTCAAGTCCTTCAGCAGACTCAGTGTCCTGTGTACACTGAAAGATGTTACTGGGGACAAGGAGAACATTGACACTGTGGTAGACTTTATGACCCTTCTTGCTGGCCTGGAGATGTCAAAGCCGAAGCATCACTTCTGCACGGATGGGAGCTCATTGCATCCTAATGGCGAAATTATTGGTAGGTGATACCAGTTATTTTATCTGAATGTCATCCTGCCTTTCTTCCAGTGACCTCTAGGTGGCCTATATAACTATCCTTACCCTTAATTTACCCCCACTACAGCCCTGTGAGGAAAGCCAGGCTGAGAGAGAGAGAGAGAGAGAGAGAGAGAGAGAGAGAGAGAGAGAGAGAGAGAGAGAGAGAGAGAGACCTGAAGTTATGGCTCAATGGAGGGAAGTGGACTAGAACCTATTTTTTCCTGAGTCCTAGTCCAACGCTCTATGCAGCACATGATACTAGCTCTCTCAGCCGTCACAGTGTTCTCATTTTTCCAGATGGCAGCTACAATCTACTTGAGATACACTCAGGTCCATCCCATTCAAGAAAGGTAGCCATGTTTATTTAGGGCAGAAAGAATGGGGGGAAAGGCAATATTAGAGCAATATGACAATGGAACCAATGACTTCAAGAGGTGGTGAGTGCTCAACATGTTCATTTGTCAAGAGCTTGAGGTTTTCAAGTGGGATATTCCACGTTGAAAGGCTCAGAAAGCAGAAACATAAAGATAAAAACTGGTCAGCAGCTGCTCTGGCAAGGTTGGACAAGTCTCCGAGGCAGCTTCAGATCCTGCAAGCAATAAAAAGCTCTGTAGTTGGATTACATTTTGTCTCGCAGGATGAGAAGCTAGCTAGCCCCTTAATGCGTTGAAGATTGTGCCTTATAGTTTTCCTGGCCCTTTATGGCCACCAGTTCCATTTCATTCCCTTGTACGCTTTCGGACTTCCATGAAAGGTGTTGCGGTTGCACCTCAGATACTACATTTTCAAATTTTCTTCCAGTCAGACAATCGCACAGAATCCCACCTCCTCCAACATGTGTTGCAGAAAGAAAATGGCTGTCTTATCTCCCTAGAACAGTGACGGCAAACCTTTGAGAGACCGGGTGCCCAAACTGCAATTCAAAACCCGCTAATTTTTTGCAAAGTGCTAATACAGCAATGTAACCTGAATACTGGTTGCTGTGAAGGGGTGATGTTGGGTGCCCACAGAAAGGGCTCCGAGTGCCACTTTTGGCACCCATGCCCATAGGTTCACCAACACTGGCATAGAAGCTTTCAAGTGGAGTCTAATTTATTGGCTAAAGAAAAAGGCAGCAAATAGACAGTCTCCCCTCAAATAAAATCCCAATCCTGTACATAAAATACCCAGATCAGTGCAATGGCGTTGCCTGCTTTACCTCCGAGTAAACCTGTGAAGGCTTTACTAGCTAAGCTCACCTCACAGTAAACCAATGAAAAATAAACAACAAACAGGCTAGATTGTTGAGTTTGTTTGTCTGCTGTTTATCCTGAGTTTGCTACTGGCTAGGCCTAAATGCAAATCAATGCCTCAAGGCCAGGACTCATCGGAATGTTGGAAATGACTCAAAAACCACGTGACTAGAGATGAGCACCTTACCAAAAATGACAGGGTTTCATCGTTTCATAAACTTTTTGAAATGTTACGAAATGAAACGGAAAGGGAAACAGTTTTTCGTTAGAAAACAAAATACTTCTTTTTCCCTTTAAAAATGAAACAGAAGAATCCCAGAAAGAGAGAAACAGTATGCCAACCAAAGCTATTGACCTAGACGGACTTATCGACTGACTCAGATGAGGGCAGCTTCCTTGGTTCCAGCTGAAACTCATTCCTTGGTGTGGTTCTGCCTGTAGTCTTATTAAGGGCCTTTTTACACGACCCCTAAACTCCGCCGCAAATGGCTCCCAGCTCCGGAGCTTAAAATTGTTTACCGACCAGCTCCAGAGTTTACTGAAAATTAAGTACGACCACGCCCACCTAAGCGGGTCCCAGTGCACTTTTATTGTACCTGCTCTCCAAGGGTGAAAAATCTTGATGCGGATGTGCCGGGCTCTCCTCGCTTCTTTTTGTTGTTGTTTTTGCCTCCGCCCCTTTAAGAGAAGGAACCAGGAAGTGACGGGGCTCCCGGCAGCAGGAGGTAAGCCTTTATTCTTTTGTTCCTTTTTTTCTCCCTCCCCTCACGCAGCCAGCAGCCAGGAAGTGCGGAGGGGTGGGGACGCACGAAGAGCGACAAACCCCTAAGATCTCTGGTCCGAATTTAAGTGACCAGCGGATCTTAGGGGTTGTGTAAAAGCGCCCTACGTTGGATGGCAGAGAGAAGCTGGGTACAGCTTGGTAAAACTCAGTTTTCCATGCCATGGATCTAACTCTGGGCTGTGACTGCTTGTTGCCCCAATCCAAACATGCCATGGACCCCACCACACCCCCACAGTGCTAGATGTAGTAGCATCCATGCCATCAACTGGTCATCCATGAAATGAAGTGTTATTTTAACAGGACATTGCTTTTTCTTGCACCTAGAAATGAAACCTGCCTCGGAATCTAAAGAAAACTGATGACACAATGAACACCAGAGGCAAGGAGACTGGCGAAATGTGTGGAAGCACTTAAAAGGACAGCTACACCGACTACCGTCCTCACTCCTGATCCTAAATATTGCTCTCACAGTCTGGGGGTCCATCATCATATGTCTAGCTATATCATATTGCCCTGGTGGTAATCATCCAAAGTGTTTATTTTCTAGATATCAGTTCTATGGAATTCAGTTTGTAATACAAGTTATTATATATCATCTACAAATGCCTGTCCATTGTTTTTCTTTTGAGGATCACCCTAACCCTAACCTAACCCTAACCCTAACCCTAAACTGTATAAATACCCGGAATCAATTACTTTTAAAACATATTGTTAAATGTCTTCTAAAGCTGCCTAAACATGGAAAAGAGATCTTCACTGGCAGATTTATTTATTCATTTATTTTTATACTTGTTGACCGCCCGACTTTCCCTCGGGAACTCTAGGCGGTGTACAACAGTTCGCTAAATAGACAACTTGCCCCAAAACAAACAAGACCCAAACAAATAAGTCAGATAAAAAATAAAAAACCAAAACCAAAACAGAACAGCAACCATACAATGAGACAGACTCCAGCAAGAAAGGGCTGGGACAGACAAACATCCATCCATGCACTCAGCAATCATCCAAACGTTTCCCTGAAGAGCCAGGTCTTTAACGCCCTCCTAAAGGCTGGCAGAGAATCCCACCAGCCTGCTCTCCATTGGCAGTTTAATCCATAATGCTGGGGTGGACACTGGGGGCCTTTTCACACGACCCCTAAACTCCGCCGCAAATGGCTCCAAGCTCCGGAGCTTAAAATTGTTTCCCCACCAGCTCCGGAGTTTACAGATAATTAAGTGCAACCACACCCACCTAAGCGCGTCCCAGCGCACTTTTCAGGTACCTGCTCTCCGGAGGTGAAAATTCCCGATGCGGATATAACAGTAGTGACTGCTGGGCTCTCCTTGCTTCTGTTTGTTCTTTTTTTGCCCCCCCGCCCCTTTAAGAGATCTGAATACAGTGCCGGGAGCAAAGTGAGATGGCAGAACGGAGGTGAGCGGCATTCCTTTCTTCCTTTTTTTCTCCCTCCCCTCACGCAGCCAGCAGCCAGGAGTGCGGAGGGGGTGGGAACGCAGGAACAGCGACAAACCCCTAAGATATCTGGTCCGAATTTAAGTGGTCAGTGGATCTTAGGGGTCGTGTGAAAAGGCCCCCTCGGGATGGCCACTTGGAGCAAAAGGGAGAGCGAGGCTCTGATTGGTCAGGACAAAGCTGACCTCTGGGAGATCCGCTCCACCAGATAAACAGGTCCCAAGATCTGTTCTGGGTGGGCTGCTTTTGGGACACTACCAAAAGCCCTTGCTCTTGTACCCACCCATTTGACCTCTGGGCTAATTTCAAAGGCATTTTCACATAGAAAAACCCTGCAGTAATTGAACTTGAAAGTGACTTAAGGGCTCAAGTGTCTTTCCTCCCATCTCTTGTTAGCTTTAAAATCACACAGAGAAGCAGTATTCCGGGTAAACAGACATTATAGAATCTCCATGCAACAATCCAGTTTGGTATCTAGTTTGAGGTGATCTAAACAATTCAAAAATAAGTAAAGCGGATGTTGGAACCCTGCTCAAAATATAGATTGAAGCAAAAATGGCTACATGTGAGATTCAGTAGCTTATTACTGTCTGGATTTGAAGGACACTTGTGTTTTGTTGCGCCTGTGTTCAGCCAGGGCCAATGAGACCACGAAATGGCAAATCACTAGCAGCAAGGTATTGTTCAAAGCTGTGTATGAGGTTAGTTCTTCCAGGGAGAGCTTAGAAAATTGTTTACTAGCAGTGGAGGTTGGGCGAATCTGGGAGTTGTGAATGGAAAACTTTCCCAATATCTGCTTCCCCGGCAGTGATCAACTCTTCAACCAGCTCTGACACAATGCAATGACACAAAGCTCCACCATAAATCTAAGAAGTTAAATAGTTGAGCCATGTAACCGGAGACACAAATTCAAAAGGAAGTTAGGTGATAGCTTTATTGGTCACTGCTAAAACAAAAAAAAAATAGGAGCTAAACTTACAATAGCAACTTGCTGTTTTTATCAAAGCATTGCATCAGAGATACATTCTTGATAGTAGGTGTTGTCTATTAGGCCAGTGTTTTTCAACCACTGTTCCGCGGCACACTAGTGTGCCGCGAGATGTTGCCTGGTGTGCCGTTGGAAAAGCTGAAGAATATCAGCTTTGTGTTCAGCCAAACAGGCCCAGGTTGCACACTGAATAAAGTATTTTATAATTTTTCATATTTCTGTTTACTATTTCATAATAAAGTAATTATAAAATACTTTCTTTGTGTTTATTTGATTCCTATTCAAGAGAATTACTTTATATATAGTCAATATAGACACAGAGTTAATTTTTTTAACATTTTCTAATGGTGGTGTGCCTCGTGATTTTTTTCATGAAACAAGTGTGCCTTTGCCCAAAAAAGGTTGAAAAACACTGTATTAGGCGCTGATAACCTTTTGGTGAGATGAGAAACACCACATAATGGTATCAGGAAGCAGGCTGATGTTAGAGCGGCTTTAAACTCCCGGGTATGGTTTAACACACACAAAGCAGCATAGTCCTTGATCACCTTCCTCCTCCTTCTCACCCTCAATTTGGCTGTTTCAAGACTACAAGTCCCTGTTTGCCTTGAGGCAGTGGGGGGGGGGGGGAGAGGTGATGCAAAAAGCATACATTCCATTTGAAAGTTGTGGGAAAATTAGCAAAACTCACTAGGAATAATAAGGGCCAGATGAAAAAGAATAATAAATTTTACCTAGTGGCTGCAGTCCAGACTTTTGGTACATATGGAGGGCGGCTCTTTTCTTGGTATCTTCTACAAGGAGGCTAAACCTGAAGCGCCTCCTAGTCCACGTCCTCTCCTGACCTGCCATTTAATGCAGACTTGCCACCCAAGGAAGCTTTTAAAATGAAATTAATGAGGCTGGCACAGGTCTCAGGGGCAGGTGGCTGGGGGGAAGCAAAACAAGCAATTCTCACTCCCCTATTATCCATCAGCCTCACAGCTGTTCTTTCTTAACACCTTAGTCAGCAGGTCTGGTCTCCTGTGTATTTGCTCAAAAATCCAATGAACTCCTGAAACCAGAGCAAGCTGTTCCTTCTGCTCTGGTTAGCAAACAACAGGAACAACCGCTATTCTGAGTGCAAACGTCTGGCTTGCTGTACCTCTCCAACAGACATGCAATCAGCTCCACTTGAGCGATGGAGGCAAGTCACCCAACTAATTTTCAAGGGTTTTGGTCTGTGGCTGGGCATTTCAGTGGCCACAAGTAGAAAAGGAATGGGCTCCCTGCTTTACAAACAAAGAGAGGTCATCTGAGTAGAATTTAGTTGCTTTGACAAAAAGGGAAAGTGGGGAGTCCAACTTTCTGCAGGTTAGGAACCAGAACCGCATTTGAAACCCAAGAGTTCCTAAGAATCAATAGACTATGTTGCACTTGGCAAAATAATGCCCAGAGTGCCGTTTTCGGATCAGACCAGCTCCTTTAAGAGTGGAAATAACAGTTAGCAAGTTTATTGTGCAGGTTGATTGATGTGGCACACAGAAAAGAAATGAATTCTGGGACTCCTGCAAAATCTTAAGCTGCTGGACCAAACAAACTACCTTCCACTGCACTGATACACAACATAGGAACTATCAAGATGGATGCTGCAGGTTGATGGACTCTTAGTCAGCAACTTGTTCCAGTTACTTCAGTAGGATGTACTTCTAGGTCAATGTACACAGGACGGAGATGTAAAAAGAGTCAGATTAAGACATATGGAAGCCCTCAACAATGTCATATGGTAGAACAATGCACATTAATCTAACAGAACGAGCCATTAAAATAGAAGAAACACAGTTAGTTTTTAAAAATGTATTTAGAAGCCTGTCAGAAGCTGAAGCTCTAAATTATAACCTATTTAGCTTGTGTATCAATGCAGCATTGAATCCAAAATGTATCTGATATGGGTGATTCAGTGGAAATGATTTGATGTTTAACCTGTCCAGTTTCCACTGTAGCTGGTGCACAGTACCTCCTGCATTGTGATGAAAGTTCAGACAAGTATCCAATCCTCACAAGCAACTCATTTATCTCTTGTTTTTCCAGTGAGTAAGCAACCACAACCCCCCAATGTTAAGTCTCTGATTTGCAGTCATTAGCCAAGGAGTTTATACTACATTAGGAAAATTTATCTGCAGGTTTCTCCTGTGTTCCTTTCTGTCATGGTCCATGAGACCGAAAGAGGTTACTAGTCCTTCCTTTTTGTTACCGCCTTACTTAGGACACAGTCCAACCCGGGTTATTGCGGGCAAAGGTAATAAACGGAGGCGCCGGCAAGTCTTGCTGGTTGTAAAGGGGACACTGCTTGTATTCGCAAGGCCACTCTGTCCATGCGTAGCGCAGGCCAGCCACCGTATCAGGACAAACCGGGTTGTATAGCACCACTGAGTGGGCAGATGACAGCTTGATGGCCGCTGGGCTCCACTTGCAGGGTGAACGTTCAGCGCAGCATACCTGCCAAAGAGACAGAATCCATCCTTTATTCAAACCCGCCGTCGCTTGAACCTAGAAACTAAGGCAGAGACAGGGAGCCCGTGGCCTCCCGGTGCTTGCAGAACCCCAAGCCCCATAGACCTGCACTTAGCAAGGTCCGTGGTCAAAGATAATGGGAACTGTAGTCCCAATGGGCACCAAACTGCCCCTCCTCCAAAATGACAACATGAAACACTGGTGTAACTGCCTTACAGCTCGGGTTAACATTTTCAAAGGCCACAGCACTTCTGTTCTCTTCAAAATTATTGCAAAAGGGACCTAAAACAGAGAGGTTTGGAATACATGAGGGTATTTTTGTATGGGTTTGGTTTTTTTACTGTTTAACTTATCATCTCTTTTTCAATGGTCTAATTTCTCATCTGAGGCCAAGTAGGATCTTCATTCTGGAGATTGGCATGTTATACCTTTCTACAATTTGAAACAATGTGCCTAGTGAAACATCTGCAATATGAAGCAAACAAACTGGATGTATTATATGGACAAAGCAACAGGTGTATAGAGTCACCACCGGCTCTACTCCCAACAGACTTTCCCCCTCTTTAAAAGCAGCTGCCGGGGCTGCGCATTAGGTTGACATAGAGCGGTTGCAGAGCAGGTCTATCGTCCGCTTCTGCCAGTTTCCCTCTCTAAGACTTATCTCTGACAACATTATTGCTATCGAGCCCAATGGAGCAGGGAAACTGATACAATACAGGCACCGAATATCAACACTTTTGTAAAAACAAAACAAGTTGTCGGAGAAACACTGAAAATGTCTACCGCTGCCCAGCTGCTTTAGAAAACTAGAGAGCAGAGGCTGGTTTTACACGACCCCTAAAATCCGAGGCAAAGGGCTCCCAGATGCGGAGCTTAAAATTGTTTTTCCACCAGCTGCGGACTTTAAAAAAAAATTAAGTACGACCACACCCACCTAAGCGCGCCCCAGCACATTTTACAAGTACCTGGTCTCCGGAGGTAAAAAAAATTCTGATGTGGATTATAAAGCTGTGGATGCTGGGCTCTCCTCGCCTTCTGTTTGTTTTTGTTGTCCTCCTGCCCCTTTAACAGCCTGGAATCCCTACGGGCTGCTCCCATGGCAGACAGAGGTGAATGGAGGTGAGCCTGCATTCTTTTCTCCCTTTGTTTCTCCTCCCCTCACCGCAGACAGGAGCAATGGAGTGCCGAAGGGTGGGAACACAGGAAGCAAAACAAACCCCCATGATCTCTGGTCCGAACTTAAGTTGCCAGTGGATTTTAGAGGTCATGTAAAAGCACATGCAGCCAATCCTTTTTTTATCTTGAAGGGCACAGATGGAGTGAGCATCACTAGATTTCTTATAACATTTAGATTTCAGAATTCTCATGTCCCAAACTGGGGATATTGATCTCATAACCCAAGAGAATGAGGATGTCATGCAAATCTGAAGGGGCAAATCCAGTCCACCTGGAGCCTTCGCTAAGCCTTCATAACATGTTTGCTGTGTACTGCCTATGGCAAGCAGTTCAGACTTTGTTTTTTTCTGGGAGTGTAAATTCATGGCCAATAAAGGCTATATTATTGTTATAAACTCTGTATCCTATAAAGCAAAACAGGAACTGTAACAGGAACCAGGCTTTATATGAAAAATCCTTGGGAGGTGGTGAGCGTTCCAACACAGGAGCCATTCAAGAGAAAATCAGCCACCCATTTGTCAGCTATATTTTGATTTAGATTACTGCATTGAGCAGGTTGTAGTATTTGACCCTTTCTGGTATTTGTATACTGTACTCTTCTTTAGCTTTAAATAATTGCCTTTTAATGATGTAAGCTTGGGTCCTTTTTAAGGAGAAAGGTGGAGTAAAAATAAATATATTAATGGATGGATGGATGGAGGGAGGGAGGGAGGGATGCATCCTTTAGTGCAACAGCGGGGAAACGTTGGCCTTCCAGATGTTTTGGACCACAACTCCCAGAATTCAGAGCCTATACTGACAATGCTAAAGGACCAGGGGAGTTGTGGTCCAAAACATCTGGAGGACCAAAGGTTCCCCATCGCTGCTTTAATGATTAACTGAGATCACAGCTCACATTCTGTCCAGATGGGCATCCCTGCTGCTCCAGGTCTCACCTCAAATATCTTCTTGTCAAAGTGGTGAAGATGGGTGTGTTCTTCATAGGTGATATTAATATAATTGTAGGCCACATCAACCTGCACTTTCAGAGGGTAGGGCCCTTGGAATATCACACTCTTCTCACCATATGCTACTGCCAGGGCACCAAGGTACAACCTATAAGCGACCGTCTGCTTATCTCGTGGGTGTATGCTGCAAAGCAAGAGGAAGCCACAGGTCACACATCTGCAGGTTCGCTGAGCAAATATATTTGTTGGCTGTTGCAAAACTTTAAAACAATTTATTTTAGTGCTTATATTACAACATCTTAAAGACAGCACTGGATAAACATCCTTGTCAATGACATAAAGTTCACCTAGTCCAGGCATGTCCAAGCTTCAGCCCTCCTGATGTTTTGGACCGCAACTCCCAGAATTCTAAGCTTAGATTGCCAATGGCAAAGGAATGTGGGAGTTGCGGTCCAAAACATCTGGAGGGCTGACAACCATTGCCCAATGGAAGGCAAAAACAAGAATAGCAGACCCTAGAATCCAGCAGGACAAATGCTAAGAATAGCAACAAGAAGAAGCTTATATTAAAATATTTATACAATTTCTACCCATATTTTCCTTCCTTATTTTTTTTCTTCCACAAGTGTCTCATGAAAGCTCAAAACAATGAGGAGCTCTACACAGGTCTGATGCTGGCTGAAAGATGTAAGTTTCAATGTCTTAAAGGCAGTGTTGTGCCCCTCCTCTGCAGTCATTAATCTTTGCCTCTCCCCATTGTTAAGGCTAGCCCAAAATTGCCTCTTATCAGACTTGATTTTTCTCAAAGCCTATCAATTGGCAATCTCTGCATTTCGGCCCTGCACCTTACCTCCCCAGCTGCCAATGTATATACCTTTTGCCGTTCTACTTTCTCTCCACCTGCCCGAGCTTCAGTTATGGAAATAGAATCAACAATGCAGTATTTGTACCTAAGTAGCACAGTTTACCAAATGGGCGGCTCTAATCATGGATCCAATTTAAACATAAGCAGTGAACTTGACCAGGGAAATTTATCTATCTATCTATCTATTTATTTATTTACTGGACTTGTATACTGCACCATCAATGCCACTTCTCTCTCACTCTCCTCCCACCTTGTCTTCCATGCCTTCCATTCTACCATTCATCTCTCTCTCTCTCTCTCTCTCTCTCTCTCTCTCTCTCTCTCTCTCTCTCTCTCTCTCTCTCTCTCTCCCCACATCTTTCACGTGCACACCATTTGTTCCTTTCTCCTGCCAGCTGTCCGTCCCCCGTCCTATGGTGCTCCTCCATTCGGCTCCATTCTCCCCTCCAGCACTGAGACAGGCACAAGAGAAGTCCTGATTCTACATGCAGCATGGTGAGTGCTGTGTTACTCTATATACCTACTTACCCCTATTCTAGGTCAGAGGTGGGAAAACGTTCTTTTAGAACCCAAAGGTTTGGGCCCAAAAATTGACAGACCCATTCAGAGAGGAAATACGAGAGCCAGGGCCAAAAAATTTGACACCAGGATAGGAAGACTCCTTACTATGTGTGCTGAGGTAGATAATCTGCAGGCATGTCCGAACTTTGGCCCTCCAGATGTTTTGGACCACAACTCCCACAGTCCTTTGTCACTGGCAATAGAGGCTTGGAATTCTGGAAGTTGTGGTCCAAAACATCAAGAAGGCCGAAATTTGGACATTGCTCTAGAGTAGGGGTGTCCAAACTTCAGCCCTCCAGATGTTTTGGACCACAACTCCCAGAATTATAGTCTGTATTGCCAATGACAAAAGGCTGTGGGAGTTGTGGTCCAAAACATCTAGAGGGCCAAAGTTTGGCCACCACTGCCCTAGAGAAAGATTGGATCTGACCTGAAGAACTAGGTACCAGCCTTCCCTCATCTTTAAGACAGGTGTGAGTGTCTTGACCATGGACAACAAATGAAGAGCAATAAGATCAAATCCATCTGTCCATCCTGGTCTCTTTGCTTAAACAGGCGTCTATGCAAATACACACCAATTAAAACTACCGGATCTTTGTTACCTGCCATAGGGAGAATTGTCATCACCAAGATCAATGGTCACAGCCATAAATGTGTTGGGCATCTTCTCATTAGGGACGTAGCCATAATCAGCAGTTTGATGCCATCGGATCCGTGGAAAGTGGTCATTGATAGGCACATGACGATCTGTACATATCTACAGAACAAAATAGCTGGTCAAGAACATGGCTTTGGGATTCCTACAGCTGTGGATCTCACATCGGACCCCTTCAGCCCTATCATGCCACCACTTTTGCTTGTACTTCCAGCCCAGACCAATTCGCTTAAAATCTTTGGGCGTTTATACACGACCCCTAAGCTGCGCTGCCAATGGCTCCCAGCTCCAGAGCTTAGAAATATTTCCCCGCCAGCTCCGGAGTTTAGAGAAAATTAAGTGCGACCACGCCCCCATAAGCGCGACCCAGCACACCTTTCATGTACTTGCTCTCAGCAGATGAAAATTCCTTGATGCGGATAAGAGTGCCGGGCTCTCCTCGCTTGTCTGTTGTTGTTTTGCCTCCCGCCCATTTAAGAGCCCCTTGAGAAGGAACCAGGAAGTAATGGGGCTCGTGGCAACTTTGACCGGCACCGCCAGGTTAGTAAAGGCTTCTTTTGTCCTTTTTCCCCCTCCCTCCCCTCACGCCGACAGGAGCAGCAAGTGCTGTGGGGTGGGGACGCAGGAACAGAAACGAACCCCCAAGATCTCTGGTCTGAATTTAAGCGACCAGTGGATCTTAGGGGTCGTGTGAAAAGGCCCTTTGTTAGGAAGAAGGCATCATGGACAGAAAAGGAGCTAGGAACCGTAATCCTTATCAATCATCCAAGAATGTAGGGCGGGAATGGTTTCATCACGGATAATACTAATAGCACCAACTAGGCCAAAATCTAACTCTTTGCATCATGTTGTTTATTTATTGCATTTATACCCCACTCTTCCTGGATACCTCATGTTATCCTTATATTGTCTCCTACCTCCACCTACCTGGACAAAGCCAAAGGGAAACTCAGAGGACGTTTGGCCCTCAGACCCTCTGTGGAAAGCTTCCCGCCAATCTTCAATGAGGGCAGGAAAGGTGCAGTTGTATAAATCCGTGTTCATGACAGTGTTTTCTTCACCTGCAGTGGACACAGAGAGGAGGACATTGAATCCAAATGTAAGATGCCATGGTGACGGCACATCTACCAAGTTTTGGTGTTGGGCTAATGTACCTTGATACCATATGACACCTTGGATGGTCATGTTGAGAAGAGGGTGAATCATTGCGTTCCAGAGCACAGAATAGCCTTTGGGGCCACTACCATGGAACGAGAGAGAGGATCTGCAAGAGAAAGAGGTTGAAAGACACAGCAAGTAGCAATTGATAGCAATACCAGGTTTCTGGTTGGTTGAGAACCTGCCTTTAAGAAACAAAAGTTGAGCGTCAGGCTTTCAAAGGCTACTGAGTGTATGGCTGATGTAAAGAAGAAGTGACGAGTCTAGGAGAGCAAGTATTGAAAGGAAGAGCCAGGAAAACATGAGCCCAAACAGCAGGGCCAATTGTGCGGCAAGAGTGGAGTAGCCAACCTCTTGAAGCAAAATGTTCCCCCACAGACTTTGGGCGTTTATACACGACCCCTAAGCTCCGCCGCAAATGGCTGCAAGGTCCGGACCTTAAAAATGTTTACCCACCAGCTCCGGACTTTGCAGACAATTAAGTGCGACCCCGCCTACTTTAGCGCGACCAAACTGCACTTTTCTTGTACCTGCTTTTTGGAGGTGACAAATATTTGATCCGGTGTAAGGATAGTGAGTGCGGGGCTCTCCTGGCTTCCATTTGTTCTTTTTTTGCGCCCCGCCCCTTTAAGAGATCTGAATGCTGCCCAGAACAAAACTGAGGTAAGAAAGCATTCTTTTCTTTCTTTTTTCTCCCTCCCTCAGGCAGCCAGCAACCAGGAAGTGTGGAGGGGGCTGGGGACAGAGAAAGAGTGAAGAACCCCTAAGATCTCTGGTCCGAATATAAGTGGCCAGCGGATCTTAGGGGTCGTGTAAAAAGGCCCTTTATTTAAGAATAAGTGTGGGCAACACAGACTGCATCACACGATTTCTACTTGTTGAGTGTGACAACTTACGCATATCTAGTTTTTGTCCTCTCAGTCTCACCCGCTTTTCATAAGTTTGACCCACATTTTTTTCCATCCAGCCATCTCCAAGATGACATGATGGGTACACCATGCCTCAAGCTAAGCAGTAGCCCGCTAAGCAACACCTTGATAACAGAGATGGGGCTTGTTCCTTTTTTTTTTTTTTTTTTTGCATTTAATGTCCCAGGATTACTCTTACCAATGTCCTTAACGGCCACATTAGCAGTGGTATTCTGGAAAATCTAGTCCAAAAAAAAGGTATATTTCCCCACATCTATAGGAACATTATGGGTGTGCCTTGAATTTCATCACAGGGAAAGAAAAGAGAAGCAACTGAACTCTAATATAAGGATGTTAGACTCAGCTTCTCTGAAGCTGAATCCCCCAGATTATGCTGTACTATCAATATTTATATTTTATAAATGTTTTATATAATATTTTTGAAAATATAATATAATATGAAAATATAATCAAGCATCAGTCTCAGCCAAGATTCTAACTGGCACTCAGTCGTAAAGCTCCTTGGAGGACCTTGGACCAGTCATTTTTTTTCTTTCCCAGGTTAATTTATCAAAAACAGTTTGTTGCAGGGATGACATAGACGACAAAGACTTATGTTCATTCCCCAGAGTTCCCTGGAGGAAAACTTCAGAAGGTAAAATAAAAAAGGTGTACAAATAATAAAAGAGGCCATGATGCTTTATATCTAACAGTATAGGTTAAAAAAATTCCTTTTGTATTAACTAAAATTATACCTGCCACACATAGGCCAAGGAAAGAAAAGGAGCTACAGCTTGGTTTCACAAATAAGCAGCCTGGATCAGTATGAACTAAATGAGAAAAGGCTTCACAAGGCACTGATCAGTTCATACCCGTTGCACCAGCAACTCCTGGTGTCCTTTATTTTATTGAATGAATGAATGAATGAATGAATGAATGAATGAATGAATGAATGAATACTTTATTGCAGTCAATGACCAAATCCAAAGTACACACACACATATAAATAGTACCAGTTACAGCAAAACAAGGAAGAACAAGGGAGGGGAAATACCATATAAATTGAGCCAGTCTAAATTGTATTTTATTTTATAGGGTATACTTTTTCAAGATGTGATTGAGGCAGACTGAAGGGTGAATGTATAGATTAAGATACAAAATCACTTTTTTTTTTTAAAAAAGTGTCTTGAGAAAGATAGGCCTAATGCACAAGGAAATAAGTAAGGTACCGACTAGCACAGCAATTTATTCATTCATTTCAATTCATTCATTCATTCATTCATTCATTCATTCATTTTTATACCGCCCGTCTTCCCAAAGGATATCTGGGCAGTTAACAACAACAGTAAATAAAAGAGATCTCAAATAAACAACACTACAGATAATGGAAAAAGAAAAAGAAAAAAAAATACCCGGCAAAATGGCGAAAACAAAACAAAACGAAAGGTTGCTGAATGCCTCTCAGAAAAGCAATTGGTTCGTAAGGTACACATTTAAGCGAAAGAACCCCCAAAGGCTTGTACCCCACATTCCCTTTATTCCAGTTGAACGTGACTGAGGATACAGTGGATACAAAAACTTTACACACCCCTGGTAAAATTCACATGTCTGTGAGGTAACTAAATGAGACAAAGAGAAATCATCTCAGAACTTTTCTCACCTTTAATGAGACCGATGAACTGTACAACTCAGTTGGATCACAAAATGAAATCTTTTAGGTGGAAGAAGGAAAATTTAAAACAATGAAATCATAATAAATCAGCAGTAGGGAATCCATGGCCCTCCAGATCTCTGGGACATCAGCTCCCGATGTAACATGAATGGTGTGGAATTATAATGATTGTAGTCCTAAACATGGGTACCAGAAATTTTCCACACCTGCTGTGAAAGTTACAACAGCTTGAGGTTGCACAGAAGAGGTGGCAGGAAATAATATTTTAGGGATAGAAAGCATCCACTCTGTGAGGGAAATCTCTTTGCCGAGGCAAGGAGGGAGGAACAAAGTCAATTGCCGTGTGATCTTTCCTTACCTTTTAGTGTCCTCTGGGGGGACTGAACATTGACGCAATGCACTCTCCGAGGACCACGCCTCAATCGGTGTCCCTCCCCACGAGGAATCTATCAGTCCTATAGGGTATCTGAGCTTCTCAAACAAATACCGGCCGAAGAGCCAACACACAGCAGAGAAATAGGTGAAATCTCCATGCCCCAAGTTTTCTGCACAACGGGATTTTTAATGTTCAAAGATTAGAACGTTTATAAGGTTGAGGCATAACAGAAGCGTTACGTGCAATATTTTATTCCTACTTCTGCAAGACTGGGAACTTCAATATTTGATAGGTGCGAGAAAACAGGTATTTGACACAGAGCACTGAAGAAAGACTTCAAACTTTCGATAGCTACTAGTAGCACAGCAAATGATCTTGATCACTGCAGGAAACTGGATACTGCGCCTGACTGGTATTTCAGCAAACCAGAAGGAACACCCATTAGTGTATAAAGATGTAAGCCAGATCTTATACAAAACTCAGCCTTAAAAACGTTTCTCAATTACACCTTATTCAATAGGGCTTTAACATGTAGTAATACATGAATTACTGTATATACTCGAGTATAAGCCTAGTTTTTCAGTCCTAATTTTGGGCTGAAAAAAGGGGTCCTCGGCTTATATGCGGGTCAATACTTTTAGCCACTGAGGCAAGTTTGGGTCAGTGGCTAAAAGTCATTTTAAACATTGTGCGCCACTTCTCCTGAGCCTCCATGTTTAAAATGACTTTTTAAAAGGTCATTTTAAAACAATGTTTAAAATGACTTTTAGCCACCAACTCAAGCACTTGCCTCGGTGGCTAAAAGTCATTTTAAACATCACACACACACACAGCTCACAAAGGAGGAGCTGCCAGGCCCTGCTGCATTTCCCACCCTAGGCTTATACTTGAGTCAATAAATTTTCCCAGTTTGGGGGGTTTAAATTAGGGGCCCGGGTCGACTTATACTCGAGTATATACGGTAATTTTAAAAGGTGCTGCAGCTTTGTCAGGGAAAAAATTGTGTTCAAACCTTAGCAAATATACAGTATATAAAAATAAAGACTAAAGATGAAAATGAAAAAACATTTTAGAAGTGCTTTATAGACATACATTCATAGAACGCAGAGAACTGCATTCGTAGATGATCAGCCTTTGAAAAAAGCAATGTTTAAATATCTGCAGTCAATGGCAAATTGAGTACTTGCAACCAGTTAATATAAGAACATAAGAACATAAGAAGAGCCATGCTGGATCAGGCCAAAGGCCCATCTAGTCCAGCTTCCTGTAGCTCGGAGGGGCCCTACCAAATGTGTCTGGGAACTCACTTGCAAAGTTAAATAAATATAAACATGTCTGTATTGGGCTGAGACCTTTATAAACCTCCATGGCCCATCTGCTGTGATTTTTTTGCCCATGAAACACTCTTACTGGCTGTTGGGATAGACCACTGCAAGTTGATGCTGGCCAGGTCCTCCAGTTCGATTTCAGACTGGACAAGAGCAGGGGCAAACACACGCACAAGGGGATATTGGGAGGCTGCCGCAAGTTCTTCGCTGGCATTGAATATCTAGAAAGCACAAAAAAATTCCGTAGAACAACAGACCAAGAACCAGCAAAAGTGGCACTAAATCCAGGTCAGACCGTGAAAAAGATGTGCATCTAATCACAATCAAAGGGATTAGTTTAATTAAAAAGGCAACTGCTATTTTAGGTTGCATTAACAGAAGCATTGTCTCTAAATTCCACGAAGTACTAGTTCTCATCTGTTTAGCATTGGTTAGGCCTTGTCTTAAACACGGACATTGTACTTCAAGAAGAATGCTGCCAAAATGGAAGAAATCCAGAGGACGGCAATGAGGATGATTAGTGGCCTGGACACCAAGTCTTATGGCCATAAATAGGCTTGGTTTGGTTTCACAGAAGCTCATTGCAGGTACTCTTCTGTCAGCTTTGTTTTACTCTTTCAGACCCACCCATAGATTAGCCCATAGATTAGCCCAACATTACTCTTTCAGACCAACCCATAGATTAGCCCAACACGGGGGCCAGGTAGGGCTCATGGCAAGCTGCAACCCAGCAACATGTGGAATGCTGAACTAGTCCATCCCAGATTAAACCAGTCCAACTACAGCTTCATATTTGAACCTAGTCTATACTTCCCTGCCAGTGAAGCAAGATGGCCTCCCTACAGTTAGTGCAATGTAGCTCACCTGTGAAACGGTCATCTCCATGTTACTTTGCCCGCTACAAAGCCAGATGTCTCCAAAGTAGACATCCTTTAGGGTTACACTTGAATTCTTTTCCTTGTAGGACTGCAGTACTTGTATAGTGTAAGGGCCTCCCTGAGGCATAGGATTCAGAAGAACTTTCCAGATTTCACGGCCTCCTGAGAGGTTTGGACAATAAGACAAAGACAAACATCTTAAATTTATTATGGGTTTAAAATTACCCAGAGATGACATACACACCTACCTCAGGCCATCCCTTATGTCAGGCATGTCCAAACTTCGGCCCTCCTCATGTTTTGGACCACAGCTCCCAGAATTCTAAGCTTAGATTGCCAATGGCAAAGGACTGTGGGAGTTGCGGTCCAAAACATCTAGAGGGCCGAAGTTTGGACATGCCTGCCTTATGTGGTCATGGTTACCCATCAACATAAGCATGAGAAAAATAAAATAACCTGTACACTATTTGGAAACTAGGGAACCTTTAGCATAGGTGTCACTCTCCAATCTCTACTTGATGAGAAGACCTTGTCCCTTATGCCTGTACACCTGGTCTCACTCACATGTGGACAAGAAAGAGACTACAGCCAGCAAAAACCATCTCACCATCTAGGAGCAGGCGATTTCTAAGGCAACCTAGTATTAACCATCTTCACACTTTAAAGGCCGCTACCAACATTTTAAATACCGTCAAGATGGGAGGAATGCGAGCCATGTAGGTACAAATATATTAAATGCCCTTTCATCTTTTAGTACTAGCCAAGAACCAGTCAGACGTGTTTTTTTTTAAAAACAAAACAAAAACACAAGTCAAAATGCAGAAGAAAAGGGCGTTAGTCTAAGTCAGTGCGGAACTAGGGCGTGAATAATGCCAATACGATCTTGTCAAGAGATCATAATGGACAGAAATCTAGCTGAAGTTTTGAAATCTAGCTAACATTTTGAACCTACTCCCTATCATTCTTACCGTACATACTCGAGTATAAGCCATCCCGAGAATAAGCCGAGGGCCTAATTTTACCCCACAAAACTGGGGTAAATCAAGTACTGTATAAGCCAAGGGTGTTTTTTTTTAGTTATCCTCAGGTATATACGGTATACCGGCTGAGCTCTAAAGGGGATGGGGGTAGTAACTGGCTGGGAGTGTGGTGGCAATAAGGGAGTTCATACCATACAGTAAACTCCCTGATTGCCTCCACAGTCCCTGGTCATGTAAAAGCAGCCTAAGTCCCCTTCTCCCTATATGTTTCCAAATTTCAGGGGGGTTCCATAAAATCACTTTCGGAAGGTACCCCTGCTACTTTGGAGCCTCAAGGTAAGTAAATTTTGATTGCATATTTTAAATTCCACTCCAGTATTCCTGCCAAGAAAACTCCACGGACATAGGGTCACAAAGAGTCGGTCACGACTGTAACAATGCAACCCACCCACACGTTAACATTAAAACTCTGGAAGGCAATGTGGTCGCTGGATCAGCAGCCAGTTCAGGGCAACCAGGATGGGAGCGAAGTGCTGATGTCTTCTCATACCAGTCAACAACCTGGCCACTGTATTCTGCACTACCTGCAGTCTCTGCCTCAACCCCCATAGGCAGCCCCACGTAGAGAGGGCACTGCAGTAGTTCATTACGATAGATAACGAAGGCAACAATGAAAGATAAAAGTGAACGGTGGTGTGGAAAGGGGGAGGAGTTTATTTTTTTTCCATTTAATTACCTTGAAACGCTGCCATTTTTTTCATAACATTTTGAAGGCCACGCTTTCGCCGGAGGCTCACCAATATGTTCGCTCTAGGGTTTCCGTAGCCCCATAGGACCGCTTGGCTTGGTTCTTTCTGTAACACCATGTGATCCGCATAATAGGAGGCAAAGCGGAGCTTAGCACCTGGAGTACAGAAAAGGTCAGAACGTTCCCTGTTAATAATTGGGATTTCTCTGAAATGTCTCTGGGGTATACCAGCTGCAGGGCAGTCAATCAACCATTAGAACTTCTCTTATGGCAAAAAGAGCTGCCAGTTCGTAACACGCTGTCAAGGAAACATACAAGAAAAACACAGGTTCAAACACTTGACTTCCGCTTCATTTAATTTTCAGAAATCTTCCAGACAACATACCTGTGCCCACTGCAATTTTTTATCATCACCTAGACCAGTGGTGGCCAAACTTTGGCCCTCCAGATGTTTTGAACCACAACTCCCACAGTCCTTTGTAATTGGCAATACAGGGTTGGAATTCTGGGAGTTGTGGTCCAAAACATCTGGAGGGCCTAAGTTTGGCCACTGCTGACCTAGACATTAAGAACCCAGATTTAGGCTGAATACTGGGAAAAAGATCCCAGCTGCTAGAACAGTACAACAACGGAACCAATTATCTCTGGGGTTGGCGTTTCAGTGCTGGAGGCATTCAAGAGAACAACTGGACAATCATCAGTCAGATCGGCTTTGACTTGGATTCCTGAACTGAGCAGCAGGTTGGGTTTCATGGCCTTATAGGGGCCCTTCCAACCCATTTATTCTATGATTCTAATGCTTTGTTTTGTTTTTCTCTGATAGCAAGTATTTGTGGCCTTCCCAGCATAACACCCTCTTGGTGTGACAAACTACATCTCCCTTCATCCACAGCAGACGGTCTAGTGGCCATATTGGCTTGGGAAATAACAGATGCAGTCTAACTCCTCAGCAGGGCACCAGCTTCTGGAATGAGGGTTTCATTTAACACAGGAGAGGTCAAACAAAATAATCATGATTACAGATACAAGCTAGAGAAACACATCGTCATCGCCATGTATGTTCAAGTCGATTCTGCTTTATTTTCAGGGTTTTCTACATAGAGAGTATTCTGGAAAGGTTTACGCTTCTATACAAAGAATGCTGCTTATATACTTCCTCATAATGCTTGAAGCACTGTCTGGGGTGTTTAAAATTCGATTATGAGGTGGCACATTGCCCCCACCCCCGGGCAACTCAACTGGGGCTCAATTTATTTATATTGGATAATTTGCTTTGAGTAAAACGCTAGGACATATACATAACTATTCGTGAGTACATTGTGTCAGAAATCCTCTGCTTCTTGACCTTGAATAACAGATCAACAGCTGGTCCGATGACTCTTGGGCAAGGAAGAGTGGCCTGTGCTCCAGTTTTTAGCACCCTTGCTGAATATGGCACCATATGGATGCTTGAGAATGTAATGGCAGACGTGTGCACCAAATGTGGCACTTCATCTGGCCTAGGCACCGCCCTTCTTAGGTAACTCAGCAGACTGCTCACAACTGCCAATAAAATCTCCAAATCAACACAAAGCAATCAGAGCTGAAGAAGATAATAGCCTTTGGTTGCAGTGGACTTTGGCTATCTGTTAAATGTCCTTCTTGCACAACTTAACATCTCTCTCCGCTCAATCTCTCAAAAGAAACCTTATTTGTTTAAGCAATGTACACTGTTTAGATTCCAGAGGGTATGCTTGGGATATAAACCATGTTTGTACGCTTCCCTAAACATTTACCTTACTAAATTCCAAAGATCATTTCCTAATCATAATTCAAACACTACCAAAAATAGGGTTAAAAGAAATAATCTTAACAGCTGATTGAAAAATATTAGAAGGGATGTGTTAATTAGCAAATCAACTGTCAGTCACTGAAGACTGCAACCTGACGGCCACAATCTCCCCCTCCCATCTTTAAAAACCACAACTTTTTCTATCCTACAGGTTTCATGACAGTGAATTCTTTCAAAATCTTACTATAGTCCAAGTAAAAGCTGTTATATGAATCTTCGTCTTCTGAAATGTTACCAGGGAGGTGGGGGTGAGGAGAAACTAGTATTTATAAAATGAAAAGAATTGCTAAGAAGAGCTGTAAATTTATTTATTATTTATTTATTTATACAGCTTATATACCGCCCGTCTTCCAGAAAGGAACTCCGGGTGGTTTACAGAGAGTGTACGAAACGACAGATTATAAAACAACAACTAAAATAAGTAATAACTAGACTAATAAACTAAAAAAAACATCCGATTCACCATCTCATTTGTTTGATATGGCTTAAGGCTGAAAAAATAGAGGCAGGAAGGAGGAGAAAACCAAACAAGATTGAATTCTCTGCTTGCAACATAGATTCCCTCTCAGTTGTTTGTACCCACTAGATCTTTCAACATTTCAGTTTGCAATTTTTTAAAAATAATTATTTTATTTTTAAATTTGCAAAATAATTATATCTATTGCTTTCTTATTATGCTGCTTGATGCAGGATCCTACCAGAGTTATAGACTAGGTCCAGTGGTGGCGAACCTTTGGCACTCCAGATGTTCTGGATCACAACTCCCAGTCCTTTGTCACTGGTAATACAGGCTCGGAATTCTGGGCGTTGTGGTCCAAAACATCTGAAGTGCCGAAGGTTTGCCACCACCGGGCCTGGGTTCAAATCCTCTCACTTTGCCACTTGTTCAAACCTCCCACCTCTGCCACTAAATTTGACACTCCCTAATACCCAAAAATAACCTTCCTCATTTCTCCCCACATCTACAAATACAGTGCTTTCATTTCTTTTGTTTTGTTTTGAACTTGAGATAGTCACACTTCAAAACACTCACCATTTCAAAGAAGCAAATTGGAATGGGGCATGACATATTTGAGTCTAGCCAAAAAGGGTTGAAGAACACTGGCTTAAAGGGATAAATAAATATCATACACCCATCTTTATACCTGTCAGATTAAAATAAGGTATGAAAAACGGTGTGCAGGAGGCAGCACCCTACAGCTGGCAGTGAAACTGAGAAACAAACCAAATCTTTTGGCAAGCAGCTGCCAAGTTTAGTACGAGTGAGAATGGTATCCTTATTCAGGCTTCAACTTGGGATCCTGAGCGATCCTCAACTGTCCTTTGAACCCACTGACTGCACTTTTGTATCAAAAGACTGAACTGAACGATAAATGGTGTAGACGTTGCACCAAGGAGGAAAAAAGTGAGCTCAAAGTTGCTGCAAAATTGCTTGGGTTGTTTTTTTTCTCCACTGTTCTGCTTTTTGTAACCCAGTCATGTCCTTTCCTCACCGGGGAGAAAAGGCAAGTGGAGATACAAAAAGAAAAGAAATGAAAGAAATAAAAAGACAAAGAAAAAAGAAAAGAAAAGAAAAGAAAGAGAAGAGAAAGGAAAGAAAGAAAGAAAGAAAGAAAGAAAGAAAGAAAGAAAGAAAGAAAGAAAGAAAGAAAGAAAGAAAGAAAAAGGAAGACACAGGAACAAAACTTTTTTGAGTATTTCCCCCTGCCATTCTCCTTGGAAAAGGACCCAAGGTGGCTTTTTACAGTAAGGAGAGACAATATACAGTCCATTACACTTAAGATACAGTATATACAGTATTCAGTTTGAGAAATAGGGAATGGAGGGGTATCTTACAGGATTAGAAGGCAACAGTAAAACTAACAATAGTGTCAATGCAATCACACAAGATATATTAAATACAAAGTTATAAGTGGTTATAAACACAATAACCCCCAAAACTGGGGGGTTCCATTCCCCACTGCACCTCCCCATGACCCCCAGAGGGCTCCTTCCAGCCCTTGTACAGAGCATGCACCGCCAGTGACAGGAAAACGAATTACTATTTATTTTTATCTTTTCGAGTATTTTTACCCCGCCTATCTGCTTGGAAAAGGACCCAAGGCGGCTTACAGGGAGGAGAGACAATATACACCCCATGACTATTAAGACACGTTGATTTTGAGAAACAGCGAACGGAGGGGCGCCTTGCAGCAGGAAAAGGCAACATTGAAGCTAGCAATTAATAGATAACACAGTGTCAACGCAGTCCCAGCACAAGGGGAGATAGAGACACAAAAGTTGTAAGCGGTTATATAAACAAAAGTCTGCATAGTAGCCATGGATGGTACTAGATTCATAAAAAGGCACCGTGGGCAGTAGTCCATCATCATCATTACTAGGGGCTTCAACGCTGGCCCCGTTTTCCCACTGGCCAGGATGGGTCGCCCACTCACCGGCTGCCGAGCAAGCCAGCAGGCAGAGCAGAAGCAGCAGATGCAGCAGCAGCAGCAGCAGCGGAGGCCCCGCGGGAGCCGCCATCGCCCGCCGCCTCCTTCCGCGAGCGGAGCCCCAGGCGGAGAGCCCGTATCTCCAAGAGCTCCACCGACGCCCCAGTGTGACCTCACATCGGCTCGGCCAGTCCAAGGCGGCCCGAGGGAGATCCACCCTCGCAGCGTTGGGGCGGCGAATCTGAAAGTCACACAGCCACTGGGAGTTTCACGCCAAGGGATTTTCCCCCTCGCCTGCCTGGCTGCAAGTGGGTGCGGCATGGAGGGCTTCAGAATTGCCGTTGTGTGTGTGTGTCGCTTCTTTTAAAAAAAAAAAAAGAAATGTAACACAATCCCTTCCGCTGCCTTCCTCCCCCACTTTTTTTTTCTTGGACCTATTATAGAACAAGATTCCTTGCGGGAGTTGTTTTTATTTTGTTTGTGTTGTTGTTGTATTTTATCGCATTGTTGTGAACCGCCAGGAGTTCCTTTGGAAGACGGGCGGTATATACGTGTACAGAATAAATAAATAAATAAATAAATAAATAAATAAATAAATAAATAAATAAAAGCTGCTCCAAAAACTGGGAGCGCAAGAAGTCACTTGAGATGCTGCCCATGGGTGAACCAAGGATAAAAGTGGGATAAAAATATTCAAAATAAAATAAATAAAAATACTGTAATGAGTTGGTGAAGAATGCTATGCAATGCATAGGCCTCAGGTTACCAAAGTGACTGGGTTTACATCCATTAGGATTGACAGAGGCCTCTCTATTCTCTATTTATTTATTTGTTTGTTTGTTTAGTTTTGTTTAGTTTAGTTTAGTTTAGTTTAGTTTAGTTTAGTTTAGTTTAGTTTAGAGCATTTTTACCCCACCTTTCTCCTTGGAAAAGGACCCAAGGTGGCATACAGTAAGGAGGGACAATATATAGTCCAGTACAATTAAGACATGTTCAGTTTGAGGAAACAGGGAATTGAGGCGTATCTTACCGCATTAGAAGGCAACATTAAAACTAACAGTGGATAACACAGTGTCAACACAAGTATGCCTTTCCTGTGCACAGAGTGGGCTCAAGAATCCTCATGGTAACAGGCGCAAAAGTCTGAGTTATGCTTAAATTAGCACCCTACTGAACTATTTGTGTGGTCTAGTGAATCCAGTGACATACTAGCGCCCACCAGACCTGAACTGACCTCTCCTTTCGACCATGGAAAATTCATAGATGGGTATCAGTAACAGAGCCACTCACGCCATCCTACAACCCATTGAAAACCCTACTGAAGCTGCTATAAGCAGGAATGACAGGATGTAACAAGTGAACAACAGCCGCAGAAATCACCAGCCCAGGTATGTGAATGTCTTAATTGTACTGGATTGTAATGTATATTGTCCCTCATTACTGGGTCCTTTTCCAAGGAGAAAGGCGGGGTGGAAAAAGTACACATAAATAAATCTGTGAAGATTCTCAGTCATCCAGATGGGTTTATCTGGAAGTTGAGTCATGGCAACTGGACTTCTTTTTCTTGATAGAAATGTTTCGCTGCTCATCCAAACAGCTTCGTCAGACTGATGAAGCTGTTTGGATGAGCAGCGAAACGTTTCTATCTCTCAAGAAAAAGAAGTCCAGTTGGCTTGACTCAACTTCCAGACTCATAAATAAATAAATAAAAAGATGAGTGCTCATCCAACCTACTGATGTCAATAGGTTCTACTTCTACGTGAGCTGTGTGATGTCTTACTTAACAAGTCTGCTAAAAACGCCACCATAGGGCGTCCACCGGAGCCTTCCCGAGTGTTGCTGGACTGCAGCTTCCACCACCATTCCTTCACCATTGGCTGGGGATGCTGGACGTTGTAGTCCATGCTCAGGAAGGTTCCCCCCTCCACTCCTGCTTTGACCCTTACAATGGACAGTCACTTTTTTGTAGCTGTTATATCCCCCCCCCGTTACGTGGACAGCGCTGGTGCTGAAGCCCCTTTTCTACAACAGCAAATTCTGTGGGAGTGTGACATCACTGATCCATTCTATTAGGTCACCCTTCCCAGGAACAGCTGGGAGGAGATTGTCCTCTTCTCCTCCCGCCCTTAGTGTCCAGAGTGCAAGGGCTGGGGCTCTGCCACTTAGCCCGAAAAGGCTTGTAGGGAAGCATAATCAGGTGAAGACATCTGCTTGGGAATACCCTGAAGCAGATGGTGAGCCACTGTGTGAGAGAGAATGGGCTGTGGCCTGTTCCAGCAAAGCTTTTCTTATGTTCTTAGGTAAAGAGGTAAAGATTCCCCCCACACATGTGTGCTAATCGTGTCCGACTCTAGGGGCAGTGCTCATCTCCATATTCAAGCCGAAGAGCAAGTGTTGTGCAAGTCTGTGGCCATGTGGCCGGCATGGCTGCAAAGAAAGACTTTTACCGTCCTGCTTTTTACAGTGGTACCTATTTATCTACTTGCATTGACATGCTTTCGAACTGCTAGGATGGCAGGAGCTGGGGTTAAACAGCGGGCACTCCCTCCACTTTGTGGCACCCGGGATTCGAACCCCCAGCTGCCAACCTCGCAGTCGACAGTTTTCAGCGCACTAGCTCGCTGAGCCTCCATTATGTTCTAACAATGGGAGGAAGGGGAGTGGGCGGGGCTGAGGGAATGTATTAAAGGGGGCGGGATGTGCGTCGAGTGGGCGGGAACTGGAGGGGGCTGTCCTGCGGCTGAAGGGCGGTCCTTTTGGCCAATGGCCAGAACGTTCCAGGGAACTGTTTGGGCGGGAGCGTCGCGTCGGACGCCGAACGTCGGGCGAAAGTGAAACCGGGGCGTATTCTGTCCCCTCCCGCTCGCCGTCCCAGCCTGGGTTGCTAAGGCAACCAGAAACAAACGCCGGCCTGGCTTCCCTCGCTACGCCTCTTTAAGGCTGAGACGGCGCTGGACTCTCCGTGCCTTCCGCCACCGTCGCTCGGGAGGTAAATAACGACGAGCCGTTTCCTGAACGCGAAGCCTGGGGTTGAGGTGGGTGGAGGCCAGAGCTCGGCTTGAATATTGCCTTTGAGCCTCTGGTAGATTTGGTTGAAGGTGAGAGACCACAATTTATTCTCTCTGCCCCAAAATGGAATTTTTCATGATGATTACTGTACTTAAATCATGCTTTAATATAAGTTGAGTTTTGTTGTTCTTATTTTACTTTGGTTATGTTGTTTGTTGTTCACTACGTTGTTGTAAACTGCCCAGAGTGGTCAGTATAAAAGTATAATAAATAAAATAAATAAAATAAGAGTACTTAGGAGCATGCCAGATGGTCAGTATAAAAGTATAATAAATAAAATGAATAAAATAAGAGTACTTAGGAGCATGAACAGAGTGCAGTCTTCCCCCCCCCTCCCCGCTGCGCACATTACTCATTACTATTTAAGTCTCATTACTATTTAAGTTTCAGAGAGGGTAGCCCTGTTAGTCCTTTCAAGAATTTCAGGCAAAAATCACAGAAAAACAACACAAAACAAAAGACACAAAACATGTGGCACCTTAAAGTCTAACTTTCATATTTTAATGTAACATTTTGAAATGTTACATTAAAATATGAAAGTTAGTCTTTAAGGTGCTACATGTTTTGTGTCTTTTGTTTTGTTTTGTTTGATTTTTGCATGAATTATTATTTAAGTCGAGGGTGTGGCTTCCAAAGACAGCCAGATCCTTTTGTTATGGAAAGTTCATATTAAATAATGATATATGAACCTAGATGCCATGCAGTTAAGGCTTAAAAGCCATTCATCTTATTAGATGCCTGGAGTGTGATCCAGAATTTAAGGTAAATAGAGGGCTAAACAAAGTTGGAGAATATCCTTTTTGGACTGCTTGAAAAAAGGGAGAAAGGTGAGTTTTCCAATCCTGAGGAATCTTCCTCAGGAGGGGGGAGAGAAAAAGAAGCATCCAAAATTCGTTATGGCTGATTGGATGTTGAGTCGACAGTACCTCAGGTTAAATTCAGGTTGCATCTATGAGCTGGAAGTTTTGATCATTTTGATTTAGGCCTATATTTAGGTCATCTGGTGGCTCAGTGGACTAAGGCTCCGAAAACTGTTGGCTGCAAAGTCAGCAGCTCAGCAGTTCGAATCCTGGGTGCCACGCAAGAGTGAGCTCCTGCTGATGACCCCAGCTCCTGCCAACCTAGCAGTTCAAAAGCATGTAAATGCAAGTAGACAAATAGGTACCGCCATGAAAAGTGGGAAGATAAAACAGTGTTTCCTTGCAGCCATGCTGGCCACGTGGCCATGGACTTGCACAACACCGGCTCTTTGGCTTGAATATGGAGATGAGCACCGTCCCTAGAGCCGGACACGACTAGCACGCATGTGCGGGGAAAACCTTTACCTTTACATTAGGTCACATGTCTATATATATATTTGTAGAGCAATCAAGGGGATCAGCTAGTCTGCCTATCGTCTTTATGAGCAGGGGATAACTGGTCAAGAAAATGGAAATAACAGGAATTTCAGAGGGAAGTGAATGACCATGCTCTCTTTAGAGTTATTATACAAAGGAAACAGAATTGCAGAAAGTACAATAGAACACTCTGGACTCCCAGTTACCTGATTCTATTAGTATCAAGAAGTATTGGGTGAGACCTTATGGTTATAAGTACTTTGAAAGAAGAAAGTGCCTGTAGGATGTGAGTTTGTGAAGAGGCACAATCACAGACTATGGAGGTATAATTACCAACCATTTCTACAAGAAAAAAAGTGGAAGACATATTTTAAAAATCAGAGGGGGGTTACATAAGGACTTTTAGATGAACAAGATGTGAAAAGTTCAGGCATAAGGAAGGAGGATCAAATCAAAAAGGAAAAATGTAAACGTGGCCTATATTTTCAGGAAAAGGAGGCTAATGCTCAGAATGATCTCATACTCACAAGACAGGCTAAAATAACAAATAAAAAGCTTCAGCTATATTTGGCACAAAAGAAAAAAAACAAGTAGAGTTGCTGCATGGCAAAGATGCAGAAATAGTGGATGAGTGAGAGAAGGCAGAACACCTACTTTGCTTCTATCTTCTCCCTAAAGGAAGGCAGTGCTCAACTAGCACAAATAGATTACAGGAGGCAGTGAGGGGGCAGTTGTGTAAGATAAGTAAAGAGGTGTTATAGGAACGTTGAGCTACTCTCAGTGAAACCAGGTCTGAAGAGCCAAGCGAGCTACATTCAATGATACTAAAGCAGTGTTGGCAAACCTATGGCATGGGTGCCAAAGGTGGCACTTGGAGTCCTTTCTGTGGCCACCCAACATCGCCCCTTCACAGCCACCTGTATTCAAGTTAAATTGCTGTATTGGCACTTTGCGAAAAATATAGTGGGTTTTGAATTGCAGTTTGGGCACTTGGTCTCTAAAAGGTTTGCCGTCACTGTACTAAAGGAACCTGCAGAGGTAATCTCAGAGACTGTAATAACTGAGAGTTCTCAGAGAACGGCTGAGTTTCCTGAAGACTCAAGAGTAGTAAAATAGTTTCCTCATCTTGAGAAAGTTTAGGGAAAGGATCTGAGCAACTAGCATCTGGTCAACTTGACACTAGTATCAGAAAAGAGTGTACAAAGGATTATTAAATAGTTTGTCTATGACTCTCTAGGAAATAACACATTGGTTACTAAGACTCAGCAATATACAAGTCATGCCCTCCTAATTATTTTTTTGGAATTAAGTCAAATTGGTCAAAAAGGCAAGGGGAAGATGTGATGAAGGGAATGCTCTGGATAATTTCAGCAAGTTTTTACAAGATTGTTCTCAATATCAAGCTAGCGAAATGTAAACTGTATGGTGCTACTGTGAGGTGATTAGTAGCTGATTGATGGACCATACCCAAAAAGTCTTCAGCACCTGAAGGGCTATAGATTCCCATCCCCATTCTAGAAGACAAAGACAGAATTGAAGACATCCTTGATGGATTGGAGAACTGGGCCAAAGTGAGTTTCACTAGGGAAAAAAATCTACAATCCTAAATGCCATGGTTCAGCCATCAATCCAAATGAAGAGTGCAGCCAACAAATCAGAAGACTGGGACTAGGAGGGTCAACAATGAAGGAATTAGAAAAGGTAATCAAGTCTAACGATGTCTTATTGGAAAGCAACACCAAGGGCATACACACTATTGTATTTCCAATCACTATGTATGGTTGTGGTGAAAGCTGGACATTCAAGAGAATTGACAGGAGAAATAGCCGTTTGAAATGTGGTGCTGGAGGAAAGCTTTACAGATACCCTGGACTAGCAGGAAGAGAAGCAAGTGGGTTCTGGATCAAATCAATCCTGAGCTGTCTCTGGGGGCAAAAATGGTTGATGCTTAGACTGTCCAACTTTGGGCACATCCTGAGAAGCCAGGATTCTCTGACAAACATGGTGCTGGGAAAGGTAGGAGACAGCAAGAAAAAGAGGAAGACCAAATACTTCCGAGAGAGGAACCCACAGGCTTGAGATTCCATGAGCTGTCAAGGACAGGGCATTTTGGAGATGGCTCCTTGGAGGCAACAACATAGAGCACCAACAATAGGTTGGAAGAGATGAGCAAGAGAGCAGAAAACAAACCCTGTGAGGAATGGTTGAGGGAGCTGGCTAATAGTATAGAAAAAAGACTAAGATGGGATTTACAATTGATTGAATATTTGAAGAGCTGTCATGTTATAAGTAGAGCGGCCTTAATCAGCTGAGCTAACTAATAAATACAGTGCGATAAGAACCAATTATCTTTCTTCAGTCAATTTCTGACAGACCAGAGACTCTTAGTTATGTTTTGAACAATCTTTGTTTTTTACATTTTGTGTCATATTCGATTTCACTCTGCATAACTGAGAGACTATTTTAATTTGCCTCATCCTCCTTTCCTAGTCAAGATTTGACAGGGGTGAAACTAATATGAGTAGTAAGGTTGCTTAGCAATATTTACAGCCCAATCCACACATATATTTCACAAGTTTAAGGTAGGTTTATTTTCTTGCAGAGCTAAGTATTCACACTTCCAGTTACATCAATTGGGTAATGAGAGATGTAACAACTTGTGTTTATATTCTAACTGAAGCTGTAAACGTAAACTGTGGTCATATAAAAGGGAAGTTGAAACTTAGTTGTAGGTGTAATAGACACAGGAAGGAGGGATTTCTGTAATCTCACAGTTTCTGTTCTTGAACTTGCTGGCTTTCCTTGCCATTCAATTAATAACTGTAATAATATTACAATATGTTATAATACAACGTGGTTTCTGAAATGCAATAGTCTGTCACAACAAGAATAGGCTCATCAGATCAGTGGGACTTACAGAGGAGGTGACTCACCAAATTTACACCGATTCAAAGGATGACTCTAGTTGCAAATTACAGGTGGATTTTGCCAATATAGTGTTAATTACAAAAGTATAGGCACTTTTCAGCAAGTATCATTAATGGCAGAGGGAAGGAAATCGGGCTGCATTTAAGAACCTTTTCCTCTTCTTTTGGCTGTTGCAACTGTTCATTTAAGAATGTTTTGAACTTCAGTAAGGAGCAAGTGCAAATGCTGGTGTCTGTTGTATAATCAGAGCAAGACACTTTAGGCTAAATATGAGTTTTAAGTTAAACTTGCATATGAAAAAAGAGATGTCCTATAGCAGTGTTGGCGAACCTATGGCGCGGGTGCCAAAGGTGGGACCCGGAGCCCTTTCTGTGGGCACCCGACATCGCCCCTTCACAGCCACCTATATTTGGGTTAAATTGCTGTATTGGCACTTTGCGAAAAATTAGTGGGTTTTGAATCGCATTTTGGGAACTGGATCTCTAAAAGCTTCGCTACCACCACTGTCCTATAGGATAATATATTTGCATATTTTGTGTCACAAAGGTAAGTATTCCTTTGTCTCACATGTGGGAATACTTCTTAATATGACATTTAATATTCCTAAAATTATACTTTAATTGTAGATTGAGATATACTTGTATCAACTGCCGACTATCTGGGTGGAAAAGAGTCTTACAGAGATACAATGGCTATTCCATTCTCCAATACCACTCAACGCATTCCTCCAGGATTTGCAAATCTGCTGGAAGGCCTTGCCAGGGAAGTCTTGAGAAGCCAACCTGAAGATATACCAACCTTTGCCGCCAAGTATTTTGAAACACTACTAATTGAAAGAGAGAGTGAGCATAAACCAAGTTAATTTTGCAGTCATTTAATGTGCATATGCGTGTGCCATTCTTCTCTCAGATTTACAAGGACTGGCACTAAGCCAATGCATGATAACTCAAAAGTATGTAATTCTTTGCTCAATGAGGTTTAGCTCCAGGGAGGTGTGTGCAAGACTATAGACTGATAAAGTCTCTACCTTTGTTTTTTTCTTCAAAGTGGATATTAAGGTTCCTAAATTAAAGCTGAGTTATCTCGGATTGTAGGTATTTATATATGCATTATGAAGATAGATGCATTGGTTCTCTTAGTCAGTGGTTTCCACCCTGAATCCCAAGATATTTTTGGACTAAAACTAACAGATATCTTCACCACTAATTGTTTTGGCCAGGATTTCTGGAAGCTGCAGCCTAGGAATATCTGGACACCCAAGGTTGTGAACCACTGTCCTAACTTATGTGATGAAAGTGCAGGGACCTTATCTGCTCTCTAGTATGAAACGTAATAGAATTTGTGTTCGTTTTGCTTAAGATGGCTTCTGACTCATAATTGTGGAGAATAGCTATAAAACATAAACATTGTCTGATGAATCGCTGAAATTCATAGCTATTATGAACAAGGCTGATCTTGGCCCAGTAGTGGTCCTTGTGTAATCCAATTATACAGATGTTTAATACTTATGTGCCATCAGATTGATTCTGGCATATGGTGACCCAGATTTTTCTAAAGATAAAAGTGGTTTACCACGCCTTCCTTTCGACTAGTGCTCCTTGGGGACTATGTAACTTGCTCATAGTCGCACAAAGGTGGCAGCTTATGCAACCCCACCAGCCACACATGCTTCAAGTAATCTTAACTCTTTCAGAAGGGACAGTGGGAATTCAGATTTCTGCTACTTGGATACACACCCAGGTATTGCAACCCACTGAGCAATACCAACACTCAAAAGGTAATCTTGGGTTGAATGGGGCTTGCCCCTAGGCAACTGTGCATAGAGGTAATCTTTGGCTCAGATCCCTCCCGGGAGTTACTGTTCTCCTGATTAGGGTTGTGATTGTTTTTATAAATCAGCAACATCCTGTTTATTACATGCATTCCCAAGGAAGGTATACTGTACATTTTCTTTCTCTGTCCCACTGAGTTTATAAGCAACAGAGGCCCTCTAACTTAGAGTCAGCTGAGACATGGTGGCTGAGCTGGTGAACCCAGTGAGCTCCATGGCTGAGTGGAGATGTAAAATCAAGTCTCCTAGTCTAATCTGTCAGTCAAAGTGCTATGTCACAGTGGGTATATTCCAATATAGTTTTGGGTTCCCAAGGAGACACTGAGTAGATTGGAAAGATGGGAGCAGATAATCATTGGATGCCATGAGAGCAAGCAATGACACATTGCTGTTTTTGTTATTTGTTTTTTTGCTTAAATGGTAAACAATTGCTCAGTGGAGGTGTTACTTGTTCTGTACATGAGGAATGACCCATTTTTTATTTCCCAGAGAGTGGGTTTATAATATATAGGAATAAGGATGTTGCTTGGACCCTGCAATGGTCCTTTCTATTGTTCCGACCTCATGGCAAGCAAGGAGATATTTTCTCCATTGCAAACTAATGTATCAGCCTCAAATTGCAGTCCTTCCATGTTTCTGTGAGTTTTTAAAAACAAGGGACTCTTTGTTCTCTGGAATGAAATACATTTCCGAAAACAGTTGGGCAGAGGAAGCAATCTAACTGTTTAACTGAGCCTCAACAAGCATGTTCTTAGGTTCAGGCACTGACTCAGAAGCAAGCTCAGAGCTACTGGGTTTCTTGTTTCTTGGCTAGATGTCTAGTAAAATGATGCTAGAGAAAAAAATGTGGTTATTTTTCAAGGAGCGTTGGGAGGGGGAGCATTAAGCATGTCTTATAAGTAGTTATTTTTCTTCTTCCCAATTCAAATGCTCAGCTTTTCCTGCTATAAGTAAATTCTGCTGTTTGTTGCTTGGAATAGTACTCCATCCATCACTCCCTGGTTGATCAAATCTTCAGTTGTGGGTTTTTAAAAATGTGAAGATGTTGCTAGGCAGAGTGACATTGAGGAGGGTTATTTTAATAGCACAGGGCAAAATACTAGCTCTTACATAAGAGTTCTATAAATTCTGCACCAAAATAATTATTCTAGCCCCAAAACCCAAATTGTGCAGCTTAACTATAAATTATACATCTCAGGAGCACCATACACATGTGTCTTTTTGCATATGAAGGACAGAAAAAATATTGTGGGATTTTAGGAACTACACTGAGATGGATTTTTTTTCTTTAAAAAGAGGTCAGCAAGTTAAGTTCTGGGATATAGCACGTTGTAATGCTGGAGAAAAAGTATGGTGTGCCACCACAACACATTAAAAAAAAGATAAGGCAAAGAAACCATCACATAGTTGCTCCTGAATTAGTTGGCCAATTCCTTCCTCACAGGGGTCGAGTTTATTTCCTTTTGTTGAAATCAGTTTTTAAAAGTATGTTTCAATTTCATTTATTTACCATTCCTCCCAAAAGTTTGAATGAAAACCAAAGTATTTCCCACATATATTTTAAAATATATCACACATTAAGTGTATCTGCAAATATATTTGGAACCTGTCTATTCCTATATCAGCTTATATATGTATGTGTGTGTTCTTTTTTACCACTGATTGTTTACTTTTCTCACACTCTCTTTGAACACTGTTTTAATACCAGCAGAGTGAACACACACATATATACGTTAAAAAACAGAATAGAAAAGAATATGAAGGCACATTCCTAAACGTTGGATGTACATGATATTCACAAATACCTGTATTCTGTTGAAATTTGAACTCAATATAAGGATAGCTTGATGAGCAAATAATTTTAATTTTTATGACAGAATACAGTCTGCATTTTTACTATATTTTCCAGAAACTGGATATGATCCTTGTGAATGGGGAGCAAAGCTAGAAGACCGATACTACAATAACCATGCTTTTAATGTAAGTCATACTATACTATGGCAATTTTCTCTACTTCAGTGTGTGTGAATTCCTGGGAAATCAAGGATGAAAGGTGCGAAATCTGAAATAGCCATGGAGAAGAGGGGCAAAATATGACTTAATGGCATAGGGGCTTTCATGGGAAAGAGGTTAATCTTTCACTCCACACTGTATCTGTCTACTCTGATGCAACTGCTATTTGTCATGTGCAGACAAGAGTACTGTACCTTGGAAGATGGGAGTAGAGAGTCAGATTATATTTGTCTGATGAATAGAACAAGAGAATGGACTAAATTTTGAAAAAAAATATGCCTCCATAGCAACTATGGGGAATGGGGTGAAACAGAGCTGTGACACTACACAGGCAGCTCTGCTTGTCTGCTTTCATTTTCCATCTGCTGCAACTATTGTTTCTGTAATGTAACTGCTTTCTGAAGTAGAGTGACAGTCAAACATATACCCATGAATTCAGAACCTTCTCTAACCACGGTCAAGACAACTGTGGATTACCAGTCTGCTTTGCAGGTGTTGGTTTCTGATCCTGGTTTATCAGCCAATCACAAATTACCATTCTTCATTTAAACATCTCACACCAAATTATAGTTAAGTTTCTTCAACTTTCCTCTGACAGGATGTGTGATTTGAGTTATAAAGTTAGAAATGATTGCAGGTGCTTGCTGAGCACTTGAATGTGTGAAGTTGTGATAACAGATTGCTGTAACAGCATGAAGGAGATAAGCTAATTATGCATTTATTTCTCACATAACTAAAAAAGGTGTGATGTCCACCACTCTTGAGAGAGAACCATATTCTCAAGGATTACGAGCTCTTCTCTGGCTTGCCTTTGCTAACGAAAACAAAATGTTGAATCCCTGTCCTCCAGGTCCAGTTGAATCCCTGTCCTCCAGGTCCAATAGCCCTTGTCAACCATTATGCTGTTTGTGTTTTTGCAGGAACTTGCACCGCCTGGGGGTGGTGATAAATCAAAAGAGAAAGAAGAACCTGCTGCAAAACCTGTAAGTAATCTTTCAGATGTTTATATAATTTTCCTGCATCTGAAAACAAACAGGCAAACTTCCATCCCATATTATAGCTAATCTCTAGTGTATGCACAAGAAGCCTTGTGCAATGGAACAACCAGTGCCAATTTAATCTTTTAATGGGATTAAGAGAATCTTTTCCATTGCTGTTTACAGAAGCATGACGTCTGTAGTGAATAAAAGAGAGCCTTCTTCCTTTGCTTAAATTTTAGTTTTGAACCCCTGGTTGTTGGTTCACCAAAAAAATTATTCCATTAGAAAGTGAGACTTAAGCAAGAGATTAGCCTACTCAGGTAAAGGAGACAAGTTCACCCATCTTCAAAACTATTTTGCATAAAACAACAGCTGGCCACTTTCTAAAGTTCCCCCAGACACCTGCAAATTGAGCTGCAATCTGCTGAGCTGTACCCTGTCTAACACTTGAGTGGTAGTTTGAATACGTTTGTCCATTTAGGTCAGGAAACTGCAGCTGATATTGGTCATTCTTCATCTTCCTATTCAGAGAGAAATTTGAGGCTTTTCATATTGAAGATGAACAGTTGGTGTTATCCAAGTGCTAAATTTTGAAATTCTTAGCAGGCAAAACTTCCTTTTGAAAAATGACGGAAGACTGCCAAAGTGACATTCACAAGATTTAATGCTAAAAATAACATCACTGGTGCCTTGTAGGAAATACATATTTTTAAAGTGACAAAAGAAGACACAACTTATTTTTCCACCCCCGTCTGACATCACAAACCAGCTTTCAAAAGACCTTTGTGTAATGGAGATACAGTATATTGTTACATTAAGTAAAACTTAAAAAACTATTCTTAACCTGTTCTAACATTTCATAATTATCAATTGATGAAATGCTGAGCTTTAGACATATGTCTGTCTTCTTCTTTTTTTAATCGTAAAGGAGGAGGCAGTTGAGAAACCTGGAACAGAAGGGAATGGTGTATGTTTCACAGAAGAACAAGCAGCCACAAAAATTCAGGCTACTTACAGGGGGTACAAAAGCAGAAAAGAAGTAAAAGGCTCAAAAGAAGAACTGGAAGAAGGAGAGAGAGCCAGAAAGGAAGTGGAAAAAGAAGCTGAAATAGAGGAGGAGAAAAACAAACCTGATGAAAAAGAACCACAATAATCAGCCACAACAGTCTTGCCAGCAGTCAGTTTTGGAACTGGCTGAGGGTAATACCACATGGCTCTGGAGTAGAAGCTTGTGCCAAGTTTATGAAATAAACCACCAGCTGAAAATAAAGGGCTATGTGATTCTTGGTGCTCCTTGGAAGATCAGAGAATTGAATCTGTTGCGGGATCAGCCTCTGTGTTGAGCTGTCCTCTGGGGCTTGCAAAACTCCGTCCCTTTGCCTAGGTTTAGGAGGAAACGGATGCATGATCTTGGAACTTGTTGGGGCTTTTCTGCATAGTCATTCAGTCAGCGTTGTTGTGCTCTGGATATAAAGGACAGTTCCATGAACTCTGCACCTGTACAGATTAATTTGTCTACTACAGTGTGTTTCTGTGCATGCCCTGACAGATCCCACAGTCTAAGTACCTCAATATTATCTTTAGGGTGCAAATTTCTTTGTGTTTGAATGCTAAAACCATGGAATCTGAACATCACAAGCCCCTAGTGCCTTGGTGGCGAACCTTCGGCACTCCAGATGTTTTGGACCACAACTCTCAGAATTCCAAGCCTGTATTGTCAATGACAAAGGACTGTGGGAGTTGTGGTCCAAAACATCTGGAGTGCCGAAGGTTCGCCACCACTGCCCTAATACATCAAATCTTTTGGTGTGCTACAACATATCAGGCTTTATTTAGATGTCCTCTAGAGACCATGACAGCATTGGTTTCTGTTCCCTTGTCAACATGTAGCACAACTTTGGAAGTACGTCCCACAGCCTTTGGTAGAGCTTGCTTGCTTGCCTAGTACATGTGTTTAATACTGTAGCATCAACCCGGTTTAAAAGGTCAGTGAAGGCGTAGGTACCTTTTCTAGTCATAGTCTAGTCATGTCTCTCTAGTCATGATACTTAGAATGAAGGAAATGCTGTTATAATTGCTTTAAAGGGAATGCTCTAAGATTTCTGATAAAATAAAATGGGAAGTAAATGATTGGATTTTTACCTTCTTGCTAAGAAGCGATGGGTGCGTAAATTAGGATTGCAGCAGGAGGGCAAGGTAGTTAACTCTTGCACCCATATGCTGTTTAACCCTCCTCCATTTAACCCAGTGGTTCCCCATGTGGGGGTCGGGACCCCTTTGGGGGTCGAACAACCATTTCACAGGAGTCACCATGAGCCAGTGAAGAAAAAGACACAAAGAGCTTGGGTCTGGAGGAGGGGGGGGGAGGAAGGGGGGAAAGAGTGAGTTACAGCTTGATAGGTTGGAGGGGATGTCAGTCAATGGCACTGGAGGCTGTGATTGGCTGAGGGTGCCTGTAGAATGGAAGTTCTCTATGGCCCCTGCGGCAGTGGCCTGCCAAAGGGGGCTTGTGGCCTTTTCCAAGCAGGGCAAGGGGTCACTACAACATGAACTCTATTAAAGGGTTGGGGCATTAGGAAGGTGGGAACCACTGATTTAACCCTAAGGTAACTTGTCAGTCTCTAGGAAAGGAGTCTTTCATGCAATGAGTCCATGCTGTTGATCCATGGGAGAAGTCATGGGGGGGGGAGGAAGAGCTACACTGTGATGTTATTAGATCAGGATCCAGTATGAAGTAGAATTTATGATTTATAGCCTTTTTTCCTTGGGTTTGTTCTTTCCCCCTCCTTATCTCTTTTCCTCTCTGTGTTGCCACATTTGTTACTTGCATAAAACTGACTTTATATAAAATTACAGTAGGACATATCTTCTACATGTATCCCAGGTTTCAATGTCATACTTACTCTGCTTCTGTGTAGTCTTTGTTTTTGCACTATAAATGTGCATACCAAGCTGTTGTAGAGTGTTGATGTGTGTATATAATGCATTATTTCATAGCTATTTTTATCTATCTCAATCTATAAGAAAGACATTTAACATTTTCATATAGGGATATCCTCTTGGGGGGGACAGAAAATAGTTATTTTATTCATGCTGTAAACACACCAGTTACCATGTTACTATAATTCACCATTGTTGGTTTAAGCTTGAATTTGATACGGCATTGTTTTCACACAGATGGTTGCTTAATATGGCAATATTTTTCTGCATTCATAAGTTATTAATAATGTGGTATTAAGTGTTAATAAAATTACAATCACCAGATGGTACTTGTCAGAATATTAAAAACTCCTGCAAATAGGGAGAGTGCACTTTGCCATCTCCAGTATGATCCAGTTTTCCTAGGAATGTATTTCAGCTTTGGAAAAAACTGTCAATTTGAGATGAAGCAGGGATATGTTTATGTTACCGGAGTAGATATGCGCCAGTGCAAGAAGCCCTCGGTTGTACAAATGCATGAAGTTTCATTTCGTGTTTTTAAAATTCTAAAGGCTGACATTTGAACAAAAGACTTGGCCCCAATTGCTGTAATAAAAGAGGGAAGTGGTAGAACAAAAGCAGGTTGACAGCTGAAGCTCCAATGAAAAAACCTGTCTTGGAAACAGTAGTTCCCGAGTCCTAGCAAGGGCTGTCATCGACCTCACCCAACTCTGTTTATCCCCCTTATCCCTTCAGTCATTTAAAAACCTAGGCATGGCAACGGGAGGGTGGCATATCATGGAACTGCGGTGCTCTAGAATTTTCTCACAGGTTCTTTTAGGTACCTATACAGGGGTGTATGTAGGTGGGGCAGAGGGGTACATCTGCCCTGGGAGCAGCAATCTGGGGGCACCTGGAGGAGGAAGCTGTGCACCCTCCCATCACCCAGCAGTCCTCGTTTCCCCTAAGGCTTGGTGACGGTGCCCCCTACGCTGCCTCCCCTGCTGCGCGCCAGGTGAGTGGAGAAGCAGGCAGGCAGGAGCGCGGTGGCCGCGGTGCCCTCCTCTTCCTCACCTTGGTGAGAGATGTGTAAGGCACACACGCGTGCGCGTGCACACACACACACACACACCATGCCCGCAGGGTTCAGCCCCCCGTTGCTGGGTGGGTGCGATGTGGCCAGGGGGCAGGAAGGTTGCAAAATGAACTTTGTCCAAAGGCTCTCCTAATCCTGGCTACAGCTCTGTAGGTATACTGAGCCTTTGTTACATTAGGATTCAGTGTGCATATGGGATGAATGATTGACTCTTGGATGGGCTTTGATTGGGAAGGTGAGAATGGAGCTAGGAAAAGAACAGTAGATTGCAATTTGTAACAAGGTTCACATTTGACCAACTGTTACTATGCCATGTGCTTTGAGCACAGCACTTTTCTACTTTAGTATTGTTGTGGTATTTTAGCAGAGTTTTATTTACAAAAGAATAACTTGGTAAAATAACAACAGAACATAAACAGCTTTCTTCAGCATTCCATCTTCAGTCACAGAGTCCTTTAGCAGAGACGTGTAGCAGCATGGATCATCATCAGGAGGTTGGGATGAAGTGATCAAGTGTTACCCTCACTTGCTAACCACTATATACACAGTTAATTACACATTACAGTCAGCTGCTCCCTGACTGGCCTACTACAGTTACAAACTCTTAAGCAACTTACATTCAATTGTTAGTTACTATACTGTTATACCCTAACAAGTATGATTGTAGCTGTCCTTGGCACACATCAAGTGACAGCTGCGTAGCTATGCGTCTGCATTTCAGCCGATACCTTGAGTGCTGTATCTTCTCCTTCCCCAGCTCCAAAATGTTTTCTCAAGCACCTTGAGTCTCAAGCACCTTGAGACTCATTTATGGGCACGGATATACATATAATGGATTTCTTCTATCCACCGCATCCTTTTTCTCACAGTATTCGATAAGTGTCCTGTGGTTGCAGCCAAAGAATATTTTAGTAATTTCTTTGAAATATATGTTTTCCAGAAGGTCACACATTCTGCTTCTCTGATTTTGGCAGTGTGTGCCGAGTCCTGTTGCTTTTTATGATTATTTTTTTGTATTTAAGATTTGATTTGAATGAAGGATATGTCATCCCAATGGACTCTCCTTGGCAGTTCTTATTCAGCTGAAACATCCTCAGATCAAGTATGCTAATGCAACATAGCAAGTCACAATCATGTCTCAGCCAACACTGACTACAACCCAACAGTGTTCCTCCATTGGATCTTCTTGTTTCATCCCAAACTGGCAAACCCTCTCCTTTCCTCTTCCCTTAAGCTATTTTTAAGAGGACTGCGAAGGCACTGAGCACCATGAATCACCATGGGAGGTTGGGGATGGAGTGGGGAAAAATGTGTTTATTGTTAGAATTTATACCAGAAGCGATAATGTAACACCTATACAATTAAGTAATTTTTATTTTTTCATGAGTGTTTGTGTGTCTAAACACCCTCCTTCAGATGAAGAAGTTTAGTGTTGGTTAGATCTTGCCTGTAGTTTTAAAACTTTCTCTATGTTTGTATGAAAAGAATAGATTCTGTTGGGATCCAACCTGCCAAAACAGAGTCTGGAGGTTGTCATTCTCTCTGATCGTCACTTCACTTTCTATCCTTCCTAACAGTCTGTCTAAATCCATGATAGAAGAACAAAAGAGCTGTTTTCCTCCTTCACGCACTCTTGGGGTGGAAGATTAGCTCATCAAGACATTTGTCTAATGAAATCTTAATAAATTTTCCCCATAATTAGATATATCCCCAAGGTCTCTGTAATTATTTCATGGAATCAGCTGAGATTTCTTACTCATCGTACTCATCTAACTCCACTTCCCCCTTTTAAGGGCAAGAACCTTCTTGCTGGTGCCCCAGAGATCTTCTGTCCTGCTACAATGAGAGAGGAAAGTGATCTATATGTGTTTATCTCCCTCCTCGGTACTTGGGTCTAATTTTAGTTTCCGAGCATCCCAGGAGGCTGTTACAGCCTCCTCCTTGGGAGAAGAATCTGACATCTGCTATTGTCACAAGCTTCATGAATATGCATTGAGAGGGAAGAACTGAACTGCTACCCTGGAGGAGATCAGTCTTGGTCATAGATCAGGTTGAATTGGTCCTATTAATTCTACTATTAATAACTGTTATTGATTAGGGTATTCACCTGTCCTCTCTTATAGGGAGTTCAGTCTTCCATTTGAAGAGATGCTTGAAGACCTGTCCTTTTGAAGATCTTCACTGTCTATACTTGTTTGTTTGTTACTTCGATTATATACCACCTATATGACTATAAGGTTACTCTGGGCAGTTGTCAACAAGATAAATCACAGCCATTTAAAATTAATCAAATGTTTTTCTGGCTTATATCTGCTTTAAAATTTACTCCCAGGCTATAGAGTTCCCTTCCAAGGGATGATGGGTGGCAGGTGGGACCTTTCTCACTGTGCTATCACTGGCAACCAAAATGATTCTTATTTAGATTGGCTTTTGTCTACTGATTGACTGATGAGGAAGGAGCTTTCAAGCATAGCCTTTATATGTATTTTGTTGTTGCTGTAATGTGTGTGTGTGAGTGTGTGCGTGTGTGTAGTCATGTGAAAAAGAAAGTACACCCTCTTTGAATTCTAAGGCTGTATATATCAGGATATAATAAAAATAAAAATAATCTAGTCCTTAGCAGGTCTGAAAATTAGGTAAGTAAAACCTCAGATGAGCACCATATGATATATTATACCACATCATGATTTGTTTTTCAAAAATAAATGGACAGGCTGTGGTCAACAAGACCATAGTTGAGTTGTTTGGCCATAATGCACACTGCCACATTTGGTGAAAACCCATCACAGCAAATCAGCACAAACACTTCATATCAATTGTCAAGCACAGTGGTGGAGGGGTGATGATTTGGGCTTGTTTTCCACCCACGGGTCCTGAGCACCACACAGTCATTGAGTCGACCATGGACTCATCTGTATACCAAAGTGTTTCAGTGTCAGAATACTTGAAAATACTCATTGAAATTATACTTTTCAGCAGAACATCTTGGTTAGGTGCACTTTATGTGAACTGGCTCTCGTCATAAAAAGGTTTTCCCCCCGCACATGTGTGCTAGTCGTGTCCGACTCTACGGGCGGTGCTCATCTCCGTATTCAAGCTGAAGAGCCAGTGTTGTGCAAGTCCATGGCCATGTGGCCGGCGTGGCTGCAAGGAAACACTGTTTTACCTTCCCGCTTTTTACAGCGGTACCTATTTTTCTACTTGCATTGACATGCTTTCAAACTGCTAGGTTGGCAGGAGCTCGCTCCACTGCGTGGCACCCGAGATTCGAACCACTGAGCTGCCGACTTTGCAGCCGACAGTTTTCGGAAGCCTTAGTCTACTGAGCCACCACGTCCCAGGTTGGCTCTCACCATGGCCAGTGGCTAATCTAATACAAACATAGGTTCATAGGTATGTTCCTTGAACCCATTTTAATGCTTGGGCAGAAACAGGCTATGTGACAAGGAAAAACAACTTGTTCCCATCTGTCAAGTGATATCATCTCACTATACAGGTCTCCTGCAGGCTTCAGACACTTCACACACCAGAGGCTTGTAGAGAGTTCATGCTGGCTAGATTAAATGTTCTTCCCTCAGCCCTTCTTTGAAGTAAATTCAAGGGAACCGCATGTCAAAAAGTCTGCCCATGGGGAACAGGGATCTCTGAAGACCAAGCCATATGAGTACTGTGTTCACCTTTCCCTATGCTACCTAAAATAGCTTGTGGTCCTCACTCCCTAGTGGAGGATTCTTTCCCATTGCCAGTGTTGAAAAACAGCTGTCAGTCAAATTGCGATAGCTTTTACATGCAGTAGAAGAGGTCCATCACCTCAGGCAACACCACATCTCTGGCTGGTCTTTGGTATTTACATGCTTCTGAAAATAACTACAATAATTAATAATACATTGAAACCAATTATGAGAGGATCTTCGGGACTTATTCATGGTTGAGAGTTTACTTGCTTTCAGAAGCAGTAAGCAGAGATGTTATTTGGAGTAACTGGAAAGCAGCCAGCCTTAAATTGTTTCTATTATTAATTCCAGCAACACAACAGAAGAAAGAACAAGAACCCATACTGGTAGGAGGCTGGCATAGAGGGGCATTGGGCAGTTGGCGATTGCAGCTTATGGATTACATCTATTGAGCCTTTTCTCTGCCCAAGATCTATTCCACTTAGTGGTGAAGAACTTGAGCTTGTCTTTGTCATCCATGAGAGTAGAACAGGCCCTATAAATATGGTGTAGGGCAGTGGTGGCGAACCTTTGGCACACCAGATGTTTTGGACCATAACCCTCACCAGTCCATTGTCATTGGCAATCTAGGCTCGGAATTCTGGGAGTTGTGGTCCAAAACATCAGGAGTGCCAAAGTTTCACCACCACTGGTGATTGTGGATCAAGCATATCAGAACACATCTCACTGCAGGGTCAAAAGCAGGGCTAGTCCTACTCTAAGGCAGAGTGGGTCGGCAGCTTCAAATGGCAGATGCTAACAATAGGAGGAAGGTATTGCAAGGGGAAGGCAGGAATCATGGGATTTGCTCTCTGCCTGCTCTTTCAGGGGTGCCAGAGGATGCTTGCCCGTGTTCAGGATGCCCGTGTGGAAGAACGATTCGGTCACCTGGGACCGCTGAACTCCCTGATCATTGGGAGTAGAGAAGGGTTCTTCTCTACATTGGGTTATCAGTCCTCTGAACTGGCACACTGCCTTGGATACTGTGGTGGTCAGAAGTGCTGAAGTAACTTTCAGGGTTAGGGTTAGGGTTAGGGTGACTGGAAATGTTCCATCACCAGTGATTGGAAATGTTCTTTTGCTAGAACGATAGTTCCCAGAACCAGATTGCCAGGGTAGCCAAAGAGGTCCGTTTCCCATCTCTGGAACTAACTGCCAATTGAGTTGGCCTCTTTTCATGGGATGGGGTAGAGTGGGAAGGGCCAAACGAACCCCGGTTTTCACCACAGGTTAGAAAATGTCTTGAGCAGTAACAGGAAACAAAAGCAAAACTCAAGATTCGATGCCAATGGTAACTGAACTTTGAAATATGGACATTAACCCGGAGCCATAGCCACCCTGTCCCTGAACCTGCCTCTCCAAGCACAAATGCATTACATTCCCTTGTTCCTTGCTCCTCTCCCCTCTCCCCCATTGTCAGGTCTCTGCTCTCCCCTTCCCCATACCAGATTCACCACTCCCATTTATCCCACCCTCACCTCCTCCTTCCAGAAGACTAGGGAAGAAGAAGTTTCTGTTTCCATGGTGGTGCTTTTCTGAGTGGAATTGCACATTAAGCGAACCTTGCTTCAAAACTGTAATTGGTACCAAGGAGAATTTAAACTCCTGGATGGGTTCAGAACATGGGAAATCAAACAAAAATACTGCGGAGGGGCTTTTTAAGCACTGCTACAGCCAAGAGGAACACAGGGCGAGCCAGCCCTGGTGGATCAACAAATATACCATCCCTTCTTAGATGGTGATATACTGTATTTCTTCACTGCTGGTCCAAATAACAAAAAAGATAAAGGTTCCCCACGCACAGGTGTGCTAGTTGTGTCTGACTCTAGGGGCAGTGCTAATCTCCGTATTCAAGCCAAAGAGCCAGTGTTGTGCAACTCCATGGCCACGTGGCTGGCATGGCTGCAAGGAAGCACTGTTTTACCTTCCTGCTTTTTACGGCGGTACCTATTTATCTACTTGCATTTACTGTACAGTAAAGTGTTCTGCTTATATACCACCCCATACTACTACAAGTAGTCTCTGGGCGGTTTACAATTTTAATTACAGAGTGCAGGCTACACATTGCCCCCCCAGCAAGCTGGGTACTCATTTTACCGACCTCGGAAGGATGGAAGGCTGAGTGAACCTTGAGCCTGCTACCGGGGATTGAACCCCAGGTCGTGAGCACAGTTTTACTTGCAGTACAGGCATTTAACCACTGCGCCACGAGGCTCTTTTATAAGTACATGCTTTTATAAGTACATGCTTATGAACTGCTAGGATGCCAAATAACATAGGAAGCTGCGTTTCCTCTTTTGCCAACTATCACGGAGGATTTATGAAAAGTTTAGAAAGGGGAGGAAGAAGCAGCTATTGCATTGCCTTTTAAAACTTGTGGGTCTGTAAAGAGCTGGCCTCCACCAGCATGCTACTTCTAATCTGGCTGGTTATCATCACCTCTCCTGGCTAAAAGCCATTGTCCTCTGTGAGCTTATCTAAGCCATTTTAAGGCTCTCTGAGCCAGTGGAGGATGTGATTGTGAGGAAAACAACCACCCTAATTGTTGCTACCTGGCAGTCTGGGAAGACTCAACGTTTAAACATTTAAACATCACATTTGCAGCACATCGGGCTTTTGAAGGCTATTAAATATAAATATGAATGCAAGCTGCCAAGTAATTACATTTTGACGTGACAGTAATTAGACTAGTGTTGACAATGGCACCCAGTTTTGGCTGTTGACCAAAAACCCCAGCGTCTCTTCCCTTCTGACATGGAGGCAATGCTAAGCATAGCAGGCAACTTGATCCTGTCCATGTTGACTCAGAGGTAGATCCCAATGAATTTGATTGGAATGGCTTCCGTGTCAGCAGGCACAAGTTCGCAGCTGTAGTAGGAAGTGAAGACACAATTCCTTTGAGACATGGGACCAAATTGCTTGTCACAACAGAAAGCCTCTTCCTGTAATTTGATTGCAAACAACAGGAGAGGGATGGGGATTGGGGAACTAGCCTGTGGCCCTGGCACAAGGAAAGGAGGATCCCATTGCTAGGAAGAAACAATGGGAGAAGACGGCATGCCGTCTTCTTTCAAGCCCTCCTTGAAAGAGAGTGTGATGTAGTGGGTGGAGCATTGGACTAGGATGCACGGGACCTGGGTACAAATCTCCCTTGACCAAGCTCACTGAGGGTGGCAATGATAAATTTATTTATTTATTTATTTTAGAGTATTTTTTTACCCCACCTTTCTCCTTGGAAAAGGACCCAAGGTGGCTAGCCGCTCGAACAGCTTGCAAAACTCAAAAACCTATTAGGATTGCCGTGATTTTGAAGTGATATGACAGCACATCACCACAAATGGCCTCTTTAAAACTTCCTATTGACATTTGATTGGCCATTATACAAAGAGGAATGTTGTGTGACATAAGCTTTCAACTACAGCTTTCTACTACTACTACCAGTCCAAGGGTGGTGTGAGATATAACCCAACACACGGTAAGAAGGGTGTCTTAGGGAGAACTTTTTGTCTAATTTGCTTGGATTGTTCTTGTGCTCTCATTTCTTTGTGTACATATTTGAACAGATTTCAGTTCTGCTTTTCAATACGGAACCCCCTTCAAGGTGGCCAGTAGCATATGTTTAAAGCCTACGAGAAAACATCACAATTCATGCATCAGAACATACAGAATCTTTCTCCTGCCGAAGTGTTGCCTCATAAGGCAACCTCATTAGCTTTCACGACTCTGATTATTCTGATTATTTTCACAATCGGTTTTCAGACAAACATGCCAGTACTTTTTTAAAAAAAGAAAAAGGTCGTATAAATTCCAGCACCTGGTAATGCAAAGAGTTTTTTGTTTTGTTTTGAGAAATAAGTCTCCTAGTGTTAAGAAAAGACAAGCCACAGAAGAGGTGCAATAGAGTGGGAGAATGGTAAGGTTGCTTAGCAACCTCCAAGCCATTATTTTATAGAAGCAAATTTTTAATGTAGGCCGGGAGTTTGGATGGAGAACACACACAGCTAAGCTTTGCTAATTCTTATCCTCTCACCATGCTTGCAATCAGGCAAAAATGTTCCCATCCCGCCTCACTCAGCTTCCTCAGAGTGGGTTTCATTATATAAGGCATGCCTGCAATGAGATCCTATGTCACAGAGACATTCCCATGACTTGTCTCTCCCTGAAACCAAATTCATCAGACTGCTGCTGACTGAAATTCTATCCAATTAATGGAATTGGTTACACATAAATATATCTGAAAAAGTGTACTCCAAGCTGTCACGATCTGGCTGTGTAAGAATACAACCTGCATCATTCCTAGCCATAATTTTGACCAGGATTATGGAAGTTACAGTAGGTAGGCACCAGTTTGTATGATCTCAAGTCTCTGTTTTGTTGATGTTTACAACCAGGTACTGTATGTTGACCTGGAATAGGAACTGGCAAACCACTCCAGTATTCCTGCCAAGAAAACTCCATGGACATGGGGTCATGAAGAGTCAGTCATGACCGTAATGATACGACAACAACAAACTACTACTACTACTACTACTACTACTACTACTACTACTACTACTACTACTACTACTACTACTACTACTACTACTACTGTATGTTGGCAAGTCTTTAGATCTGATTCCCAAATCCAAATATTTGCTACCAGGTGCTGTGTCCTGAGTTTTTGGTACTAAGTCCCAAATCCAAGTCTGAGTCCCTTTTTTTTTTTAAAAAAAAGCTTTTTTCCTGAGGAAAAGGGGTGGGTAGATGGTTCCCAAGTTGAAAGTCAAGTCTGAATCATTAACAAAATAAACAAACCAAAAGAGCCCAGTCTGAGTCCAATTCGAGTTGCAAGTCCCACAACTTATTTATTTTCAAAATTTGTATCCCGCCTTGTTTCCCCAACCGGAGCTCTAGGTGGTTTACAGAATGAAATAACAACAAAAATAAATAAATGGCCAGGCAAGATCTGAGGTTAACAGAGGTGGAAAGGCAGAGCAAACACTGAAACGCAACGCAAAAACAAAGCTCAGGTTTCTCCGAATGCCTCCCTAAGGAGCCAGTTTTTAGAGCTCTTTGGAAGGCAGGCAGGGTGGGCATAAGGCAAAGCTTGGCAGGGATGGAATTCCAGATAGTAGGGGCAACCACCGAGAAAGCCCAATTGCGCACATGCACCTTACGGGCCCCTCTGGGGGTGGTGGCCCTAAGGGCAAGGGCTTGATATGCCCTAGTGCAGTGGTGAACCTTCGGCACTCTAGATGTTTTGGACCACAAGTCCCAGAATTCCAAGCCTGTATTGCCAATGACAAAGGACTGTGGGAGTTGTGGTCCAAAACATCTAGAGTGCCAAAGGTTTGCCACCACTGCCCTAGTGGGTCAGGTAACAGCTGACCTGTGGGAGATGCGCTCCGCCAGATATCCAGATCCCAAGCTGTGGAGGGTTTTGAAAACCAAAACCAGGACTTGAGCCCCAATCCCTATTTACAACACAACCCAATCTGTACCCTTCGACAAGAAAGCTGGCCTAGACCTCTGACATAACCTGTATAAAAAGTATAGAAAGTAAGCAAAGACTGGGTCAAAGGAGATGGGGAAAGGTTTCCTTTTTGAAGCTACAGCTCTTAGGATCTGGCACATTCTGGCTTCACATCCATTCCAGGAAAAAAAATTGTGAATAGATTATAAGGCAGTCACTATGCAAGCATCTAGAAAACAATGCAGTAATAACTAGGAGCCAACACAGATTTGACAAGAAAAAGTCTAACCTGATCTCATTTTTTGAGATCAACAGAAGCATGTTGCTTTCCATGTAGATTATTTGCATCTAGAGTCTGTGCTGGTATCTGCTGAAGGATGGGATTCTAATGGGAAGTGGCAAAAATATTTCCAGAGGATCCCAGCAGATGAAAAAAGCAGTACTGCAGCCATAGAGATGAATATTTCCTAGCTTGGCGAAAACTGGAAAGGTGTTTGCTGTCTCAGCCAGGAGTTGACTTCACCTTAGAGAAGGATCAATCAATACTGAAGCTCTGAAATGGTACAGCCTTTTAAACATCATTGATGTTGTACTTTCTTGGGAGAACATGGTTTAGCCACTGGTTCATCCTATTGAATAGGTGATTCAAAGAATGGGGGGAAAAACAATACCCATTGAACTAATGGGGGCCCAATCCTTCAGGAACATGTACTAAGGTTTGATCTCCTTGCAGTCCAGGGGACTCACAAGAGTCTCCTCCAGCACCACAGCTCAAAAGGCTGAAAGGGAGTGGCTGGCAGAAGGGCAATCATCATATTTGATTGCTCAATAGAGATTAGAACCTGATTTTCCCTAACCCCAGTCCAGCATCCGGCAAACAACACTAGAGATGGGCACGAATCGAAAAAATGGTGTTTCGTTTCGTTTCATTTCGTTAAGGGGGTTGGTTCATTTCATTTTGTTTTCCTGAATTTTTCAGGAAAAATTCGTTTCGTTGTTTCATTAATTTGTTATTTGTTTTTACCCCCCTTTTCCCAGTGCCCACTGCGTGGCCCCTGGGGCCCGGTTGGCGCTGTTTTTTAAAAAAAATTATTTTTCTTTATTTTAGGGTGCCGAGTCGACCAGGCCACCCTTGGGGCCCAGTTGGCACTCCTTTTTAAAATTTTTAATTTTTTTATTTTATTTTATTTTTTCACTTCCAGGTTTGCCCTGTGCTACAGATGAAGCGTGGGGCTTTTTTTCTTTCTTTCAGTGCTGACCGCCCCTGGGGCCTGGTCAGCGCTGGTTTTTTTAAATTTAATTTAATTTAATTTTTTATTTTAGGGTGCTGACTAGGCCACCCTTGGGGTCTGGTCGGCGCTCCCTTATTTATTTATTTATTTATTTCTATTTTTATTTTATTACCTCCCCCACTTCGGGGTTCAGGCCCCACGCTACAGCTGTGGTGCGGGGCTTTTTTTTTTTTTTTTCCCCTTTCAGTTCTGACTGCTCCTGGGGCCTGGTCGGCACTGGTTTTTTTTAAATTTAATTTAATTTAATTTTTTATTTTAGGGTGCCGACTAGGCCACCCTTGGGGTCTGGTCGGCGTTCCCTTATTTATTTATTTATTTTTATTTTTATTTTTATTTTATCCCCCCCCCCCACACACACACATACTTCCGGGTTCAGGCCCCGTGCTACAGCTGTAGCGTGGGGCTTTTTTCCTTTTCTTTCAGCAGCGAACGCATGGCTCCTGGGGCCCGGTCAGCGCTCGATTTTTTAAATTATTATTTATTATTATTATTTTAGGGTGCCAACCAGGCCATCCTTGGGGTCTGGTCAGCACTCCTTTTTATTATTTTTATTTCTTTTCTTTTCTTTTTACTTTTTTACTGCCGACCACATGGCTGCGCTACAGCTGTAGTGCGACCGTCAGCTTTTTTTTCCTGGTCGCCATCCCAGAAGCCAGGAAGACCAGACCTCCAGACCAGCACCAGGTAGGAGACATCTCCGCCCCCCTCCATTAACCAAACGAACCTAACCGAACCAATTTTTCTGTTTGGTTCGTTTCGTGTTAAATTTGCCCCTAGGGTTGTTATTCGTTTCGTTATGTAATGAACCGAATAACAATAATGAAACAAAAAAAATTCATTTTGTGCCCATCTATACACAACACCACACAGGCTCACTTTTGGAGTCCCAGACTGCTTTAAAAAAATGCCTCAGCGCTTGGGTTTCTACAACCTGAGAGTGTCACAGAACAGTCACCCAGGCATACACAAGATGCTCTTGTAGCACTGGCCATTCAGCCTGGGGTACAGTGTGTCTTCTGGCCATTCTGTTTCTACAGCACAGAACACTCCCAGCGCCAAGCTGCCTGTCTCTTTAAGCATTTAGAAGCAAGGGGAGTCGCTGTGAAATAAGGAGAGAGAGAGAGAGAGAGAGAGAGACTGAGAAATTAAAAGCACCAGAAGTCGCGGGCTGTTCGGTTCTCCCCGGTTGAGAGGAACTGGGTTAAGTCGGCAAGACGCTCTGCTCAACTTCCGCACCTGCAGAAAAGCAAAAGGCAGGAGGTGGGGAGGAAGAATTTCGGGCAAGTTCTAATTAAGTGGAGCAGAAAAAGCAAAACAAACGGTCTCTGCCTTCCCAGCGTGTACTAACAACCTCCTGTTGGCAACCCACGATGGACTGCTGTAATGTAGGTATATCCCCGTGCATCTTTAAAAATATACAAGCTGCCTTTTAATTGCATGTGCCTGGAATAAACTGGGGAGTTGAGGTGTGGGTTGTTTTGCTACTGTTGCTTTTATTTCTGAAATATTAAGAGGGCAACCAGGGATTTCAAGGGGCTGCATGGGTGGTGTTGAGCCTTCTTTCAATCTACTCCCTTTCTGATATGGGGCAGGGGAGCAGAAGACACTCCCACAGTTACTTCAGGGTCTAAGGCTGATTGGGATTGGGTGGGTGCGTGGGGAGCTTTATAACCTGGGCTTATTGAACTGACCTTTTGAATACAGTGGACCCTTGTATAAAAAACAGCTTGTATAACATAAAATTTGTACAACATAAAATATTCTGGAGATAGGGGAAAATTTGCTTAACAGAATCGCCTATGGGGAAAATTCGTACAACATAAAAATGGGATTACTCCATTTTCAATGCATTCCTATGTGAAATTTGTATAAAGGAAAATTTGTTTAACATAATTTCATTTGGTACTAATTAATTCCTTTATACAAGGTACCACTGTATTGGTTTGGTATATTGAATTCTACCCGCTCTTGGGAACATGCTGGACTCTAAATGAGATATGTTTTGACTTTTATTTTCATTTCACTTTTTCCTCTCTCTCAAAAAGAGGTTGCTTTCTAATATGCTTTTGTCGGCTTCTCTGCATGGCACTGTGGTTCCTTGTTGCCAGAATGCTGAGTGGGAAATAATAGGAACAGCAGAACTGTTGGTTTCTGTGTGGGTGTTGCAGCTTATTCCTGTTCCTACAAGGAGGAAGGAAAAGGGAAGAAAGAAAACAATGTATTTGTGTGAAAAGGGGAGAGAAGGAAAAACGGGAAACAAAAATACTACTGGCCTGGGGTTTTTAATCCCCAACACCACCTTTCAGGAAAACCCTGTTGAAATACTGGACCTTGGTGGCTTAGAACTCTGAAGGAGGTTTGTGCTTTAAATGACAAAAGCCGCCAAAGTTCGGATCTGGTGAAAAAGTGTCCATCTTTTGAGGCATTTGTCCTCTTGTGTCATTTTGCTTTCAAACTCTAAAAATGTGGGTGCTTACCAGACGGCATTGGATGACAACCCCTGGCTGGGGATGATGGAGTCTGTAGTACAGCCCCATGTGAATGGCATTGGGTAGGGGAATGTTGCTTCAATGTGTTTTAAGTAGTCACATCTGTCTCCATTGCTTTTGGTCTGTTGCTCACCATCACGGGACAAGAGAATAAGAAAGACGGACTATTCTGTGTGCCATTCACTTCCACCTCCTGCACATTATGGTTCTTTTATTTTTGCATTATTGAAGGATCCTGAAATTAGTTTAGCAATGCAATCTTAGGCCTGTCCCTTCTTTCAGATCCTGCCTTAGGGGCAGGGAAGCTAAGTGGTTGAATGGATGCAATAAATTGCATTTCCATAAGGTAACATGCCAGACACACCCTTGACCAGCCCTGCAATGGCTGAGGGAGGTCTGCTTTGAATTGTTGATAACATGCAGTGTTCAGAGAATGTCACTTGATCCAGAAGAACAAGGAACTCTCTTGGTTCTTCAGATGATATATTAGCTGTATGCAAGTGGCAAAAAGCATTTGGGCAATGTATGGTAGGTTGGTTCTCCCTGGCTATGGAACTCCCTTCTCTAACTCTTTTTAATTGTCCAGCTGGTGGCAGGAAAAATATTATTACCCAATCAGGCTTTGGCAACTGACCAACTGCTGAGAAAGGGTTTTTTAAGGCGTAGGCTTATCTCTTATGTTTTTATACTACTTTTCCATTTAATAGTATTTTAATACCATAATGGGCTCAGTTGTCCTCTAATGCTCTTTTAAAATGTTTTTATCTGTACCTGGTGTTAATCTTATTGTGGGCTACCCTGACTCCCAGGTCCAAATTAAAAATGGCTAAGATTACTTCGTGTTTTTTTAAAAGGAAATGCCATGGCATGAGCCTGCAGTGCCTCCTATAGTTTGCACAGTACAGTACCTTATTCTGTCTTGTGGGTGGTCTTCTGGGTGTTATCATAGGCATTGTTTGACTGTTCAAGCCCTTAGGTACTGTTGGAACTGTCTGTCTGGAATACGGCCACGATTTCAGCCAGGGAGCTGTGTGATCTGTAATGTCTAGTCTGGGAGACAGTCTTGGAAGAAAGTTTGCAGGGAGAAATCATTCAATCAGCACAGTTGACTACAAACAATATTGTATGGTAGACCTGTCAGGTTTAGGCTTAGGGAGTGCTGCTTCCTTGCATGGGTCTGCTTCTTTTTGGACATTCTTGCCTCTTTCCTTGCCTCTCCCTCTGCTGCTGCCTCCATCACTTAAGAGAGGTGGTGGGTTCACAAGATCATAGAATCATAGAGTTGGAAGAGACCTCAAGGGCCATCTAGACTAACCCTCTACCATGCAGGAACCCCCATCGCAGTGCTCCCAACAGATGGCCATCCAGCCTCTGCTTAAAAAACTCCAAAAGAGACTCCACTACCTTCCGTGGCAGCTTATTCCACTGCCAGCCAGCTCTAACCCTCATGAAGTTCTCCCTAATGTTTAAATTGAATATCTTTTTCTGTAGTTTGAGACCATTGCTCCACGTCCTAGTCTCTGAAGCCATGGAAAACAAACCAGTCCCTTCTTCGGTGTGACATCCTTTGAAATATTTAAACATAGCTATCATATCCCCTCTCAGCCTTCTCTTTGTAAGGCTAAACATTCCCAGCTCCCTAAGCCGCTCCTCGTAAGATGAGCAGTGACTTTCTCCTCCTCCAAGAAGGTTGGTGGTAAAATGACTACCTACAATAACCCCTTCCAAAAAAATAAAATAAAGAGGTCAGGAGAGGACACAGATAGATATAAAATATGTCTAGATGCATGCCTGGGAATGACTTCTTATAATTTAAACAGGATTACAGTGTTTCTCACAGCAGGGTGGAAGACTTGACTAGAGACATGTACCTCTCAGCAACAGCTTCCATTAGGTCTATAGACGTCTGACAATGCCTCCCTGTGATCACAGGGCCACCTCCATAGGCAGACAATGGGCCACAGATGGAAGGCAAAACCGTTGTCGATCCGTAAGGAAGTTAGTCTTCAGGGGACTCAGCATATACGCAGATTGTTTGCTTTCTGCCTTCCCCTCTTGCTTAAGTGAAGGATTGACTACATGTGTATGTGTGGTATGGGGAACTGGTCTTCAATCAAGTTTGTGTGTGTGTGCATTGTGTGTGTGCATTGTGTCGTTACAATCGTGACCAACTCTTCGTGACCCATTGTCCATGGAGTTTTTCTTGGCAGGAATACTGGAGTGGTTTGCCAGTTCCTACTCCAGGCGCCTACAGCACCTGGTATTCCCTGGTGGTCTCCCATCCAAGTACTAGCCAGGGCCAACCCTGCTTCGCTTCTGAAATCAGAGATCGGATGTACTTAGGGCATCTAAGCAGCTCTCAATCAAGTTAGCACATTTCAAATCAATTTAAAACTTCTGACTACACGATGCACAGGGAAATGTGGAATTTATTTGCCAAAGAATTTTTTTTAAAACTGGGAAGTGAGGTATACCCAGAAATGACTAATGGATAGCTCAGTAGTCAGAACTAGAGAGTTCAATTCCACGCTGTGCCTTCCTGACAGGGACTGGACTCTAGCCGCTGGACTCAATGATCCATAGGGTCTCTTCCAGCTCCCATTATTATATTTTTAATTGGCCGCAAGAGGGTCACTTGTTTTAGTTCACTTGTGAAATCAATTTAGTTTTTACTCATTTGGCTTATGTGAATGCTTCTGTCGGTGTAGGTTGTGTCTTTGGGGTTTGCCCAATAACGGATGCCAGGATCACAGGTTTTGGGTTGCAGGAAACCTTGCAGTCTGATTTGAAAAAAGAACCAGCATCTTCCTCCTTCACAACCCTTGAAGCTGCAGATCATAAAATTTCTGCTTGCCGCTCACAGTTTGCCTTCCCTCCTGCCTCCTGCTGGATGCCTCTCATAGCCCCTCTACACACAGATATTTATTTATTTATTTATTTTTACAACTTATATGCTGCCCACTCCCCAAAGGTCTTTGGGCGGCTTACAATCAAAAGAATTAAAACAATTTAAAATAGTTAAAAATAGAATATCAATAAATAATCAAAGCAATAATGAAAACATTACACTAAAATCATTACACTAAAATTGTCATCAGAGGACCCACAGTCTATATACTGTATCAATTAAAAAAACTTCTGGAACAGGAAGGTTTTTACCTGGCGTCGAAATGTAATCAATGTTGGCGCTTGGCGGATCTCAATCAGGAGGGCATTCCATAGCTTGGGGGCAGCTATGTTGGGGGGAGGAAGGTTGGTGAGGGAGAGAGAACTGGCACCTGGGGCTGGCAAGAAAGAAGGCACACCAGGGAGTGGCGCAGAGAAACCGACCTGAGAAATTTGCAAAATCTGCCACTTCTAGGCTTGCAAAGGAGGGAGTTCTTTTCCTACCCAATCTTTCTCTATGTGCTGGCTCTCATTTCAGATCAGACGGCAAAGATTCCCTGCACCCCAAAACGCGTGTTCCTGGCATCCATGATTTGACAAATTGACACAGCTTTCTGCTAGTTCTTTCACTCCCTCTTTCTCCATCCCATGTATATGTGTGCGTATCTGTGTCTGCCTCTGTGTACACGTGTCAGGCTGCAGGGCTATCTTGCAACCTGATCTGTTTTAATTGTTTGTTCTGTTTGTTGTGCTAGCACTATGCCAGATTTCAGGAAATAAAAAAGCATTTAGAAATATTTAAAATAACGGCACAAAAGCAATGTCTGTGAGAGGTCGAGAGTGGGTGCAGGGAAAAACTTCAGTTGCAAGACTTCTAAAAACATGTGTAGCATCCTTGACCAATATGCAACAGCATTTAAAAACAGATTAAAAATCCCCCCCCAAAACCATGTGATTACCACATAAACCGATTTCAAAAACCCTGATTCCACATTTGATTTATTTTCATAGTGTACTTGTGTCCTGAGATGTGTTCCTAATTCAAGTTACTATATTTTTAGGTCTGTAAGGATGCCTCCATGTATAAGACAACCCCCATTTTTCCAACCCAAAATTGCAGTTTCACAACCATGCGGTTCTCTCATTGGCTTACTTCCGCGTATAAGACAACCCTAATATTCACTCTAACACTTTTGCACAAAAAAATAATTGTATACATGGGGGGGGGGGAAATGCTGTAGATTACAATTTTGAAGGAAGGGAAGCAGCAATGTCCCCCCCCCCACACACACACACACTAATTTTCAGCCCGCTTCCTCGTGTGTGTGACTTCAGTTGTGTGCGTGAAAAACACACACACACACACAAACACCATGTGACCGGAACAAAAGCTATTGCTGTAAGTGTGTGGAGAAGGAGGAGCCCTGCATGGACGGGGCAGAATCACACGTTCCTTAGAGGGAATTTTGGGGGCAGCAACGGGGGCCTGTCAGTTTGTCATTCGGGGACACTTCTGTCCTTGCATAGCCTGGCTGAGGTAATTTGCATATGCATGTGTGGGGGTGAACACACACACACACACACACACACACACACAATCACATCACTGCAAAAATAAGAATCTGGCTGATAAAAGAGAAGAAGGTAGTAAACTTTTCTAGGTTGGCATTTTCCCCACAATCCTCTTTGCCAAGCCCAGAAATCGTAGCATTGATCTACTGGAGGTTCCCGTGGGATTTGGCTTTGTTTTCAGCAGCTCCAATTAAGTGATGGCCGCATCATGTTTCGCTGCATTAAGTGCAATCAAAACCAGGAAGCTTGTACACAGAAAGCAAAACTTTCCACCTGGTCCCTCTCTGTTTCACCGTTCCCCTCCCTCCTTCCCTCCCTCCCCCTCTCTCATTCCCTCCCATGTATGCTTTGTAGACCTGCCTATCACTTGCTTTTGAGGATGATGACTAATAATTTACCTCAGAGGCCTCTTGTGAGGATAAAAGAGCAGAGGGAAGAGACCCACATATACCATTTTGGTTCTTAAAAGGATTTGAGGCCACTGCAGAAGGATTTGATCTCCCAGGGCATCTTGCCTGAGGACCCCCTCCCCTCCAAAAACAAACAAACAAAAACAAAACAAAAAATAAGAAAAAAAAACACCTCCTAGAACGGTAATGGTGAACCATTTATAGACCAAGTGCCCAAACTGTGATTTAAAACCTACTTATTTTTCACAAAGTGCCAGTATGGCAATTTAACCTGTATAGAATGGTACCCAGGTTACACACTTCAAGAATCGAAGAGCAGGCTTTTGAATTTCCTGCGGCCACAGCACCCTCGTTGTGGCTGCAGGAAATTCAAAAACCTGCTCTTCAGTCCTCACTTTCCTGAAGAGTAGCACCATTGGGAAAGATGGGGGGGGGGAGGAGTGGCCGGGTTTGTAGCCCCCGTTTACTCTCCAGCCACACTGCTCCGGGCATCCCAAAAGCAGCATGGCTAGAGAGTAAATGAGCTACGAAGTTGCCCACAAGCTACTGACTTCCCTTCGCCCGGCTCTCTGCACGGAGCACTGTGACATGCTCCAAGTGGAGGGGGAAGTGCCGTGGCTGTGAGGAGGCGATGTTGCGTGCCCACAGAAAGGGCTCCGAGTGCCACCTAGAATATCCTAGAATGTCACATGGCATGTAGCAGGACTGAAGGCGCAAGGGTCCTGTATCTTGAAGAGGGGCTTGATTTGCACAAGCCAGCACACCAAACTTTCCATGGCAGAGAATGAAATGAGATCCTTGGTGATTGGCTACATAAGAGCGCTCTGAACAGACTGGGCACCTCACAAAGTCACAATCGGAGGACATGAAGACACCTGAGGGCCTCCAAACGGAGACAGATGTCTTGCTAGCTTTTCTCCTGGCAAATTCTGGGCAGGCTATCCATTTACGCTGTCCCTAAGACAAAACCGGTAGGATGTCAGGGGTTCATTGTATCTGCAATGTAATTATGGGTACTGAAGCCATCCTCTTAATTATTGAGCACCGAGTCAGGAAACAGATCACCCTTTGCTCACCATCATTATACCTCCTTCCAAGAGGTATTGTTTGTATAAGATTTCACTGGATCCAATTCAGAAAGTGGAGGCAGTATCAGCCTCAATGGGAAAGCCTGGAGCTCAGGAAAGTTACTTTGTAGGACTCTAGTTTCCACATCCCCATAGTGACTAGGGATTTGGCAATCATAACCTCCCAGAGTGGCCTCCCTGCCGGATGGATAGTATAAAAATCTAATGAATAAAAATAAAATAAACACATATTTATTTAACATTTGTGAACTCTATGAAAATCCAAAATTTCCACTGTGTTTTTAACATATCCATTTGAGCCATTGGGTGATATTGAAACCAGCTTGAAGGCAGGTTCAGGTTGAATTCCTGGCATCGTTGGTTTAAAAATATCAGGTAATATAAGGTGGGGAAGGTCTCTCTATTTGAGACCCTGCCAATCAGTGTAGGAAAACATGGGCCCAGTTTTCTATGCCTTCTGTGAACAGCTATTTAGAAGCAGAGAGACAGAATGGTGGCGTGGGTAGAGCATCTGACCAGGGCTTCAGATATTTGGGTTCAAATCCCCACTTAGGTGTAGAAACTCAGTTCAGATGTTTGGGTTCAAATCCCCACTCAGGTGTAGAAATTCAGTTGGCACTGATGAAACACTCCTTGAACAGGTTGCAACTAGAGATGGGCACGAAACTAACAATTTTTTGTTTCCATTTTCGTTTTTTTGTTTCATTACGTAACGAAACGACAAAAAATTATCTCTAAAATGAAACAAAATGAACAGAAACACCGAAATTTTTGTCATGCGTTTCGTTTCCGTTACTGCAATATGAGTGAACTGCTTAAAATCCTAAAAAAAATCACAAAAATTGAAATAAATGGTAACAAAATGGTAATGAAATGAACGAAAACAAAAATGATTTTTTTGCAAAAATTCGCAAAAAAGGAAACGAACCGAAACGGACCCTCTAAACGACAAACAACAAACGAAATGCCATTTTTCTGATTCGTGCCCATCTCTAGTTGCAACTGTTGAAATCTCTACTACGACCATCATAAGTCAGAAATGACTTTATAATGCATAAAAATTATATCTGGAAATTTATATTTTTATATGGCATAATGGAATACAACATCACTGTGTAAGACTTTGCAAAGATAATATAAAATATGTATAAAATGTAAAACATTAAAATAATAGATTCTACAAGGCTTTAAAACATGCAATACAAATAATGAATGATTAGTGAAATAAATTATGGATGATCAGATATTTGAGTGACTAAACCTAACGCCAGATATTTAAACTATTTAAGCATTGAAATGCAGTGTCCTCAGAATGATGCAATTCTTGCAGGGAGCTAGGGAACCTTCAAAGGAAGCATTCTGTCCACAATGGGGGTTAAGGTTTGCAGAACATGTCCACAGTCATAATTAGAATTATCAGCCAGCCTCCATTGTTTTCAATATTGGCACCTGCCATGGTTAATTTGAATTTGATGAAGTACTGAGCAGTTTTCCTGCTTAGTACCTCAAGTTAAATTGATCTGGAAATAAAAGCCTCAATTCTTATATTTACTGTCACTACTGACTTGCTTTTCTTTTCCTACTATCTGTTGATTCCCCTGTGGAAAATTTTACATGGTGCTTTCAGGGTAGAGAAGAATCTATCTCATTTAGGTGGTCGCTTATGCAAAAAAGAAAGATCTGCACTGCCAAAAAGGAAGACCAAAAAGGAATCTGACAGAGACATGAAATAGCACACACAGTGGTACCTTGTATAAAGGAATTAATTCATTCCAAATGAAATTATGTTAAGCAAATTTTCCTTTATACAAATTTCCCATAGGAATGCATTGAAAACAGAGTAATTCCTAATCGCAACCATTTTTATGTTGTATGGTTTTGCCCCGTAGGCAATTCTGTTAAGCAAATTTCCCCTATCTCCGGATTTTTTTATTTTGTACAAATTTTATGTTATAAAAACCATTTGTTATACGACGGTCCACTGTACTAATTTTTATGGAGAGAAGTAAAATTAGAACCTTTTCAAAAAAATAATTTAAGCAGAATTTCAGTCTGTCTCGTTTGAGTGAGGAAAACAGTGACCCACTGAATCTGCTGTCCAATTATTCACTGTGAACATCTAGACTGAAGTACATATTTTTTATATTTGAGCCTATGACTGGCTCTCTCATTTGACAGTGTGGGCCAGTTGCCTCAAGCAGCCAATTTTAGGTGTTACTTAGGATTGGAATAGTTATGTCTTATTTTTATTATTGATGGGAGGGGGGAGAGAGAGGGAGCACTGTTTACAGCATTGCCTCAGGTATCAAAATGTCTTGAATTGTCCATTCTTGGGCCCCAGCAACTGTCTGTGCAATATCCTGTGGCAGAGTGAAGACAGACTAGGACCCTAGAATGCTTAAGGAAAATTATTTTTTCATTCACTTTCTGCCTCCCTCTCCTGAAAAGTGTATATTGCGGGACCTCAGTACCCCGAAAGGGCTTAAGGGAGGGGGGGGAGAAAGGTTTTAAAAGCCAGGGCTTTTTAAACCTCCCCCCTTCCCCAAGTCCCGGGCTCCAGCTGATTGTCGCCAGGGTGGGGAAACAAAAGGTTTTTCTCCCCCACCCCAGCACCAATCAGCTGGAGCCTGGGGCTTGCTTCCATGGAGGCATCGCGCGCCGCTCCCACACACCCAGGGGTGGTCAGGAGAAGCGGTGTGCGATGTTTAAAATGTCTTTAAGCAATAGAGACAAGCTGGCTCTGCTGCTTAAAGACATTTTAAACATTGTGTGCCCCCCCAGGCCTGACCCGAACTGACCTGCATCCGCATATCGCAGATGCTCAGTTATCACGGGTCAAGTTGGTCCCTAACCCCTGCGATAGACAGGGGGGGTGTCTCCACTTTTTTGGCAGAAAGAAATTTCACAGGTTCCCCCCACTCCTGCCACGGAGAGGTGGCTATTTAAAAGCAACAGAAAGAAAAAGAGAAATGGCTGATTGTACAGAGTCGTCAAATGAGTGGAAAGATCCTGGATACAAGAGCTAACTGATGTTCAGACCTTCTGGTTTATTGAGACAGGGGAGCATCTCTTAGCGACTCTTGTTTGTGAGTTTTGAACCGCAGATACTTACAGACAGCTGACCTTTCCACAAAAGCAGTCCATCTCCTGCGAAGCAATGACCTTTTCTAGTGCCCTCCCTGACCAGCATTCCAGATAGCTCCTGTGTGCTGTTAGTTTCTGTGACCCTACATTAGCTGTAGCCAGGCATGGAATCAGCACCACAGCTTGGAAGTAACATTGCGAGTTATTGCTATTAACCTTGCTTGTCACTTTTAAAATGATGAGATCTAGCAGAAGCACACTTTAACAACAGTGAACAGTTAACTGAAATGTCCTTTTTGAGTACAACACATGATGCTATTGTTCCATTGTAATTATTGCTAACCCTTCATTATGAGATGTGGCCCAGGGGCTCGATTCTATTTTTATTGTAACACTAGATGTTATCGTTTTTGGTTTTCCATACTCATTGAAGGTCAAAAGAGTGTGTACTTATGTTCTGTTCTATTTTTAACTTGAATATCAGGTTTACATATAGTCGCGGGACACCTCGGGGAGCAACTGGCCTGATCCACATAAAACATTTTTCTTGGATCTATTTCTCTAAACTCCCATCTTGTAACTGCATAAGAAGACTCTGCGCGTCATTGATTGCTGTGCCTTCTGCCCCACCAACCACAATGCCCACCACGTGTCACCAAAAGCACACTTCCCAAAGGCATCTGATAGGTCTCTGTGGAAATAGAATGCTTGATTCTCCAAACCTGTATTTCGATCTGGCTCAACTTCTTGTCTTCACGGATTGAAGGAAGGCCAGAAAATATGTGCATATTTGTCTCTGTGTCATCGGCCATTGTGATGAAGACATAGAACGGTAGCTGTACCAGGTGAGAGCCAAGCTGGAGTAGGTGGGGATTGAAAGAGGAGGGGAAGAACCTGTCATGCTCAGAACCTTCTGGTCAGCCTGACCTTGTTGGCAGGGGATTCTGGGATTCTGAGTGTAGCGTCAACGTCCTTGTCCCCAGCCCTTTCACAGGCTATTGACAAACACAGCTTCTGATTTTTCCTATATCGCTGCCACCAACGAGCTTCGCTAGTAAATTAAAGCCTTCAGACTATTTTTAAGTTGAATAAAAATAAAAGAAGTTTATTGATTACAAAGTAGAATCAAAATATCAATGTTTACATGTTGAAGCACTGTATAAGCAAAAATAATAGAGTTCAAACCCACTTAAGTTTGATCACTAATAAAAGCTGAATAATGCACACCTAGTTCCTAAGTTTACAAACTCTAACACTTGGTTTTCTCCAGACACTCTAACAATCCTATCTCTTCTTTAGCCCTGTCTTTCTCTTAGACAGTCCCAGACACCTATCTCCTTATTTCCTTATCTGTCTTTTAGCCCTATCTGACTAAAACAATGCTGAGCAGTGCCTCAAAACCCACCAATCAACATAGACACCTCTCATCCATTATTCATCCTACAAGTAAATGCCACACAGAGGTGCAAAATGGGCACTTTTTCAGCCTCTGAAACAGAAGCAAATTTCATTCTCCTTGCAACTGTGTCTGAGGTCAGAAGGAAAAAGAAAACCGGTAAAGCTTGAATGGCGCTGAAGGGTGTGGCATGAATTATTTACAAAAGCACTCCAGTTTTCCATTGTTTTACCTAATGCCTTTCTGGGCACAACTCTTCATCAAGCAAAGGGGGGTGTTAAATGACAAGAAAAATTAGAAGAGTCACCAAATACTCTTGTTCCTTTTACACTTTGTGGCAAATCTCATGTACACGTGAAATCTCCTGTTTTGTTTCATTGTTGTTTTAAATTAGATTCCATGATCAGCCATCTAGACTTCCAACATTCTCAAACCCAACATTTAAGAAAGAAAAAGACATGAGTTTATCTTAATCCCCCTTTGTCAAGTGAGCTTGCTTTTGCTTTGTAATTGGATCAACAGGGAGATAGCACAGCTTTATCCATTTGCCTGAGATCTCGCGCAGGTAGCAGGGGGAGGTTTAGATGACTGGAAATAAGCATTTGGCCCATGAAGTCTTTCAGGCTTTACAATAGAGTATAAATCCTGCAAACAAATAAGAAAGCAAGCAATTGTGTATCTCTGAGGGTTTGATCAGCCCAGGATTCTGCCCTCCTTGAACCAGAGCTGACTTTTTCAGGTCAACCTTTTCATACACACATCCAGTCTCATACGCCTGGGAGAGAGAGGAGAGAGAGAGAGAGAGAGAGAGAGAGAGAGAGGAGAGAGAGAGAGAGAGATGTGGAGAAAGAGGGAGAGGGTTCAACTGTCATTGTTACTAAACATTGGGAGCCAATCAGCCCACAGCCTGGAAAAATTACACATATAGATATTTATTTCAGGATACCTCTTCCCGTTTGGAACTGAATACAAAAGTGGAACAGGAGATACCTTTAGGCTACTAGAAAATTAACAAAAACGTTGCTAATATTTCCGGGGTGAAACCCCCTTCCTCAGAGCAGTACCAATAGGTTATAACATGGCAAAAGATGGATTTGCCAGGAGTTATTGCTTAGATGTAAGGTCCTTGGCAAGATGGAAAAAAGCCAGGCAGTTTCAAGTTCCTCGTGGCGTAGTGGTTAAATGTCTGTACTGCGGGTAAAACTGCGCTCACAACCTGGGGTTCAATCCCCAGCAGCCGGCTCATGCTTCACTCAGCCTTCCATCCTTCTGAGGTCAGTAAAATGAGTACCCAGCTTGCTGGGGGTGGCAATGTGCAGCCTGCATACTATAATTAAAAACTGTAATCCGCCCAGAGACCACTTGAAGTTGTATGAGGTGGTATATAAGCAGACCACTTTGCTTGCTTTGCTTAGTTGAGGCTTGGAGCTTGGATGTTCTCTGGCTGCATTACTCCTTTCTTAATTTTCTAGTAGCCTAAAGGTATCACCTGTTCCACTTTTGCATTTGGTTTTTGAGATGGCTACACGGTTCCTCGACTTGTTTTGCCCCATTGGCAAATAGTATGATTATTGCCTATCACATTGGCAGTGGCTTTGCAAGGTCAGAAAAATCACTGGGCGGCAATGGCCGATGATGATAAGAATGGTGGATTCATAGGGCTGGTAAATCTGCTCTGAGCTCTACATGGACTATCCAAGGTGCTGAAATATTTCAAGAAATAAGGTCCAGCATCTTAGGTAACGGCAGATGGCAACGTGTGGAGTAAAACCCAGAGCAGATACAAATTGGACTCGTCACTCTCTGCTGCTTCAGAGTCCCCACCCCACCCCCGGTTCTGAAATGTGGAGCTACAGTACATGCCATAAGGAAAGAGGACTCCTGCTCTCAGACACAAGAGGGAGAGAAGAACTCGCCTGTTTCAGATTAATGCCCTGCTTCGCCAAATGGTCTGAAGCTCAACATAAAAAAAAACTAAGATCATGGCCACCGGTCCCATCACCTCCTGGCAAATAGAAGGGGAAGAAATTAAAGCAATGACAGAGTTTATTTTCTTGGGCTCCTTGATCACTGCAGATGGCGATTGCAGCAACGAAATTAATAGACGCCTGCTTCTTGGGAGGAAAGCAATGGCAAACCTAGCATCCTAAAGAGCAGAGACATCACTTTGCCAACTAAGGTCAGGATAGTCAAAGCTATGGTTTTTCCTGTAGTGAAGTATGGAAGTGAGAGCTGGACTATAAAGAAGGCTGGTCGCCGCAGAATCGATGCTTTTTAGCTATAATACTAGAGGAGAGTCTTGAGAGTCCCCTGGACTGCAAGGAGATCAAACCTATCCATCCTGAAAAAAATAAACCCTGAATGTTCACTGGAAGGACAGATTTTGAAGCTGAGGTTCCAGTACTTGGGCCACCTCATGAGGAGAGAGGAGTCCTTGGAAAAGTCCCTGATGTTGGGAAAGATTGAAGGCAAAAGGAAAAGAAGACGGCAGAGAATGAGATGGTTGGACGGTGTCATCGATGCAACCAATATGGATTTGACCAAACTCTGGGAGGCAGTGGAAGATAGGAAGGCCTGGCAAGTTCTGGTCCATGGGGTCATGAAGAGTTGAACAAGACTGAATGACTAAACAACAAATCACCATCCTTTGGTGACACAAGTCAGATATTCCTTGGAAGCTTGCAGGCCCCCATTGTCATTGACATTAATTGTTGAGAAGTACAAATAGGACCTATAACAAAAAGTCACAAGATGTGGTTTCCTCCATTCTGTTTCCTTCCTGGCACACTTTCCCTCCCCATCCCAATAGTCCACATCCCATCACCACTAAACATGCAGAGTTCTCCAGGATCTGTTTTTGGGATGGAGTGGATGGCTCTCCTTGAGTTCCCCCACTCCTTGAGTTAATTTGTCTTCTGTACTTCTGTAAGCTTTAGGGATACTCATTGTGGTGCTGTGGATTGAATGGTGGGCAAGGACTCAGGAGGCCCGAGTTCAAATCCCTCCTTGGCCATGGAAACTCACTGGGGGAGAAGTGGAGTTGGTTAAAAAAAATTCCTTAAATATCCCACTTACCTTGAAATCCATGGTAGGGTAACCATAAGTCAGTTCTGAACGGACAGCTCATAAGACACATGAAACTTTTAGGATTCCCCCAAAACTGTCCACAACACTCCCTTTGTTCATGAGCGATGCTGTTTTGGTGATATAAGCACTGATTCTCAAAAGCTTTAATTCACTACTACTATATTTTACATCGCTTACTCCAACCCGGTGCCCTACAAGTGGGTTGACTACAGTTTTTACACCATTCATGAATGGTCTACGCCCGTGGTTCTCAACCTGTGGGTCCCCAGATGTTCCTGGACTGCAACTCCCAGAAACCCCTTCCAGCACAGAGAGTGGTGGAGGCTTCTTGGAGTTGCAGTCCAGGAACATCTGGGGACCCACAGGTTGAGAACCACTGATCTACGCCATTCTGACTATGGACAATGGAAACTGTCTTCTGGATTATCCCAAGATAAGGAAGGCTTCCCTACTTTAAAACTGGCATTCTAATTTACTTGGATTTCTAGCCTTGCATTAATTTGTCTTAACCTTTAAAAAGGATACCTGGGCAAGTAGCCAGCATCATGTCATATGACAATTAATCCCATAGGTTAAATCTGTGCTGGATGAACTAGTGTTTTCAGCCCGTCAAGAAGCAGGGCCCTTGTGCCTGGCTTGCTGTGTCTCTCTCTGATGATGATTTGAATGACTGGACTGCTTCTTACCTCCCAGACTTAGAACTGTCAGTCCACCGCCTCTGCAACACTGATAGAACAATGTTGTCCATCAAAAATGGGGACATGCTTTATCAGCATCAAATGTGTATACTTTTTCCCACCCAAGAGAGTGGGAAAGTAGGTTGCAAACTGCAGGGTGTTAGAGTGATTGTTACCTGCCAAGAGGAGAGGGGCTTATATAATCATATAATTATATAATTATATAATTATATAATTTTTCACCCAGCGCGTTGTAAGTCTATGGAACTCCCTGCCACACAATGTGGTGATCGCATCTGACCTGGATGCCTTCAAAAGGGGATTGGACAGATTCCTGGAGGAAAAGTCCATCACAGGTTACAAACCATGATGGAGATGTGTAACCTCCAGGGTTTAAACCAGGGTACTTCAAGGGCCAGATGCAGGAGAGTTGTATCAGGAGACAGATATCTAGTCTCATGCTCTCCCAAACACATCTGGTGGGGCCGCTGTGAGATACAGGAAGCTGGACTAGATGGGCCTTTGGCCTGATCCAGCATGGCTCTTCTTATGTTCTTATGTTCTTATGTTCTTATCCCCGCAAAGTGTGGTGTTAATATGCAGAAAACCTTTTAAAATACAATGCAATGCAGTCCAGTGCATGCTAGTAGACACTCGTCATTTTCAAATGTATCTCAAAATAGCACCTGAGAGAGAGAAGAATCAAGCCATCAAGGACTTGACAAGTAGATAATATATATCCATATATCTATGAATCTATATTTAAAATGACAAGCATATTGGCATGAAAATGATTGAATTTATACGAGTGGAAAATAGTTCTTCCAGTGTCAGTTGCTGAGAGCAAAGGGAGGAAAAAAGTTGAGCTTTACTTAAGGACATTTCTTGTACCTCAAGTGCAGCACTTTAAAAATGTTCTTTGTAAAACGTGCAGCATTCTGAAATATATAGCCCCCCTCCCACCAAGACAAAAGTTTCAAGCAAAAATAACCAAGAACAGCAGTTTCCATCATTATTCCTTGTATTTCCAGTATTCATGCTAGGAGAATTGGCATGTGCAGCATCTTGGCTTTTGGACTACAACTCCCAGAAGCTTGAAGCCAGCTGTGGGGTTTGGTCACAGATTATGGGAGTTGTAATCCAAAAGAAGGCAACCCTTACATGTACTGGTTTAACAAATGGTGCCACCGGGTAAATAGAAGAGGGGGCCACAGTTGCAGATTTAAACAACCAACATTGGATGTTTGCTTGCTGGTGGAGTGGTGAGGAGATGGATGGATGGATGGATGGATGGATGGATGGATGGATGGATGGATGGATGGATGGATGGATGGCGTGAACAACATACTGTAAAATTATGATGCCCATTTTACCAGTGGCATCCAAAGATCTTGCTTCCAAACCAAAGTAAAATGACAAAGAAAGAGCAGAGGAAAAACATGCAAGCCTTTGGGAAATTGCTTGCTGATTTTCTAAATCTTCACCTTTTCTGATACTGGGAAGGAACAGCGTAAAAATAATGTGTTTATAAAATTCATATGGTCACCAGGCTACCCATTTAAAGCGTTGACATGTGTAGCACTTTAAGTGTTTGTATACACTGGGATTCCAACTGGCCCTTCCTGTTGATGAAAGGGGTTTGGGACCCTGTAGACGCGTGGAGTAGGAACTGGCAAGCCACTCCTGTATTTCTGCCAAGAAAACTCTGTGGACATAGGGTCATGAAGAGTTGGACACGACTGGAATGACACAACAACAAGATGCCTCTGTAACTGGAAGAGGCAGGGAGGGGGTGTTTGTGGATACCTTCACCATCAGTTTTGTTAAGTGCCAGCTCCTGTGTGGTTCTTGAGAGTTCTCTGGCCTTCTGGAGCAGAGGGAAACATGCCAGGTCAACAAGACTATTTCCTGATATTTTAGTGCCAAAAACGGGCAAGCATTTACAATGTTGTAGTAGAATGATTTTTGTGGTGCCACAGGAACAGGGCAGGAAGGCTGGGAAGGAAACAAACACAATACACAATACAGACATATTGTGCCAGGATGTTAAGATACAGCGGACCCTTATATAACAAACAGTTTGTATAACATAAAATCTGTACAACATAAAAGATTCCGGAGATAGGGGAAATTTGCTTAACATACAGTAATTGCCTATGGGGCGAATCCGTACAACATAAAAATGGGGTTACTCTATTTTCAATGCATTCCTAAGGGAAATTTGTGTAAAGGAAAATTTGCTTAACGTAATTTCATTTGGAACGAATTAATTCCTTTATACAAAGTACCACTGTATTCATTTCCTTTGGTTCCTCCCAACTTCAGAGATGCACTTGGTGGGGACGATGGAGACAACACTTTATCTGTTGCTGCTCCCAGACTTTAGAACTGTTTTTCTCAAGGGGCCATGTCCCCCCCCCCATCTTTGTGTCCTTCCCCAGACAGGTGAGCCCCTTTCTCTTCAGGCAAGCCTTCCCTGGCACTCCAGATGTTTTGGACCACAACTCCCACAATTCTTTATCATTGGCAATACAGGCTTGGAATTCTGGGAGTTGTGTTCCGAACATCTGGAGTGCCAAAGGTTCGCCACCACTGCCTTAGGGACTGACTGTAAAAGAGCGGTTTTAAAATGGGGCGGTTTGTATTTGGTTGCTTCTGAAGCTGTTCTAAGTAATATATCATGTTATTAATTTTATTTAATAGTGGAATAATTTAAAAGCAAAGCAAAGTGGAATACCAGGAAGAGAGTTAAGTGTAGAGTACACAGAACATCTTGTGAATTGCACTTATGATTTATGGCAGTGGTGGTGAACCTTCAGCACTCCAGATGTTTGGGACCACAACTCCCAGAATTCCGAGCCTAGATTGCCAATGACAAAGGAATGTGGGAGTTGTGGTCCAAAACATCTGGAGTGCCGAAGGTTAACCACTACTGGGCTGAAATACTGTTGGTATACATTTATGTCATCCAAGCTAGATGATGTCATCAGCTGTTGATGAATATATTGTTTAATTGAACGAAAAATATTCCTTCTTCCCCACCCCTTCAGGTTCAGAGGTTCCTAAGGGACCCCATTTGCCCTTGGGAAATGTTTAAGAGCCTTGGGATATAGTGGGAAGGACCACAGCTGCTGGATCACCACTGGCGGTCCTAATCAAGTGGTTGAACTGCCATTTATTTATTTATTTGTTTGTTTGTTTGTTATATTTTTATACCGCCCATCATTGACTATTTCCCCATATTAAGGACACAAACACATACCTCTCGAGGCTCCTAAGTGTTTAATTTCCTCTCAAAGCTTTTAATTGAGCTGAATTAAATACACCCATCACCAGGTGGTGACAGCATATTACTTGCATGACATAATTTTACACCAACAGAATTTCAGCCAGTACATTACACGTGTCCAGGGCACTGAAACTCCACCACATACTGTCTGTGAAGATTCTCTGTCATACAGGTGAGTTTATCTGGAAGTTGAGTCATGGCAACTGGACTTCTTTTCTTGAGAGATTGAAACGTTTCGCTGCTCTTCCAAACAGCTTTGTCAGCCTGAGGAAAGGTAGTTGTGAGTCCTCCATTTTATAGTTCACTTTTGAACTATAAAAGTGAGCTATCAAATGGAGGACTCGCAACTAGCTTTCCTCAGACTGATGAATCTGTTTGGATGAGCAGTGAAACATTTCAATCTCTCAAGAAAAGAAGTCCGGAGATCCTTGGCACTGTACCTTGTAACCTGTCATACTCCATACCTTTCTTAGCCATGGGTTCCATTTCAAATATAAATTTAAAAAAAAGCAAGCCGCATGATGCAAATGTTGGTAGCAGCAGAGCCAAAGAAAATTTGACCTAAACAGAAACGCTGAGATGCTGTAGAATGCTGTGGATAAAAGGAATGTCCGGCATCTCTAAAATCTGGTTCCACAAGTTCCTTTGTAGTTTGTTGCCTGCCCAGTTCCTAACAATAAGACCAACTAAATAGAAAGAGTAGATGCAATTATAGATAGAACAGGCCTTGCAAGATAACAGTCTTGCATTGTGTACACAAGAAGTAGACACCCAATCTTCTATGACAGGCTAAGTTTGCATCTAAAGCAATGTACTCCATGCATAGATCACTTTCCACTTCCACCCTGCCAAAGGAGGAGGGTTAGTCCAATTAAATCTTTCGAACAGATTGCAACCTGGATGATCCTTTTTTTAAAACGCACTCACACGATGGTCCAATTTTAGCACTGAGAGTGCTGGGAACTGCCATGGTAAGGAAGGGAAAGTGTCATTTCATAGACAGTGTTAAAGTGCACAGAAAAAGATATGTGGCACATTTATCTTAATCTTGAAAGTATAGTTTGCTCTCTGCAGACTGTTCTGGCAGGTAACCAATTATCTCATTAGGGTTCTTGAGCTGTTTTGGCAGGATCTTGTCCTCTCTCTCCCAGATGAGACGTGACATGAATTACATTTTAGGGGCTAAAAGTTTTTTTGGATTATTAAAATCAGGAGGAAGGCAGATCTGATTCTCAGAGTCATTCTCCAATCCAGTGGGGTCTCACCCTTCCCGACAATGTCGGTGCACGAAATAGCCAAAACAGGATTACCCAAGGGCCAGATTTTTATTGAGGCCAAGGCTGATACTTTACGTCCATCTCATCGCTGTTTGCGGTCCCACTCGGGACCGGTGTGAAATAATCTAACCACACATCCATTGCAGGACGAGGAGAGTTCGTCCTGACCATGCCCCCTGAACTGTAATTTAAGCGGGGTGAGAGATTCCCCTCCCTGGCCTCGGGAATCTGCTTGTCATGCTTCTTGTTCCGAGACAAGTGGCTGTGAGGTAAAACGTGCCATTCTCCCTCTAGTGGCAGGAGTGTGAAGTGCCATTCGCCAGTACATTCCCTATGGAGTCAGCAACACAGTGCAGAGAGATTAAAAGATGAATGCCTCAAACTTAGCTCCGTAACGCATTGAAGGCGAGGCTTCGGAGAATCGAAACATCGAAAAACAGAAGGTCGGGACCGGGGGGGGAAAATGGAGAACAAAGGCATGGAATTTCACATCTCATCACGGAATGAGGATGTGCAGTAACAGTCAGCCGGTATCATCCATCACACCCGTGCGTACACAGGAACAGGGACAGAACTAGAAGAAGACCACGTGACCGCATCTGACATCAACAGCAACGAACTTCCTCCTGGGACGAGAATAGACATGAAGTAACCGTCCAAGTGAGATAAAATTTGGGACTTAAAATTCTGAGGGAATTGTAAACACAAATGAAGATTACATTAGAATACTTATACGTAGAGATGAGCACAAAATGAATTTTTTTCCATTTCCTCTTTTGTTTTCGTTTCATTACAGAACGAAACCTGGTGTCACCCAAGGCATCTGCTAGGCTTGCTTAAAACATCTTGTCCAGCCAGCTCAGATTGTAAGTGTATATATATTTTTTTAATTTTTCCTCCTTTCCAGTCACTGCCTTTTATCTCTCCCTTTCTCTTTCTTTCTCCTCCTTCCTCTTTTTGTTTTTCATCCCCTCCCTTGGGCTGCTTCCTTTGTTTTGAAAGAGAAAAACACGTCTGACAAAACTACAATAAAAGTGACTCACTTCCAACAATCGGCTCTCAATTTGCAACGCGGAAGATATGTTGGTTGGTGTCAGTGCCAAGTTGTAATTAAATTAGCATAAATTTCACCCCAGTGGAAACTCCCAGAAGGAAGTGGGTGTGCAGAGTTAGGTCTTTTTTAAAGGTTTCATGTTTGCTTTAACATGGCAGTTGACCAAACAGCTTCAGTTCAGACTTGGTTCAAATGAACACAATCAGCAATAAGAACATAAGAACATAAGAAGAACCATGCTGGATCAGGCCAAGGGCCCATCTAGTCCAGCTTCCTGTATCTCTCAGTGGCCCCACCAGATGCGTCTGGGAGCACACGAGACTAGATATCTGTCTCCTGATACCACTCCCCTGCATCCAGCCCTTGAACTACCCTGGTTTTAAGCCTGGAGATGACACATCTCCATCATGGTTCGTAACCTGTGATGGACTTCTCCTCCAGAAATCTGTCCAATCTCCTTTTGAAGGCATCCAGGCCAGATGCCATCACCGCATCCTGTGGCAGGGAGTTCCACAGACTAACAACACGTTGGGTAAAAAAAATATATTTTCTTTTGTCTGTTCTCATAAAATGTTGCAACGTAGAATGCTCCTGTTTTGGTTCCCTCCATCCAGCCATCCCTAATTCCATGACATTTCATTTGGTTTCTCAAGACAACCGTCAAATCAACATTCTGTGCCCACATAACACCCCACAATTGTTACTGAGCTGTCAGGGGTTTCCATTCTGTTGGAATTGTTCCGCCATTAATTTTTTGTTTTCTGTAAAGCTTAAGATTCTCCCCAACCTGTTGTTGTCTTGCTTTGGTGTTTGGATGGTGCTGTTTTAGCACTTGCATAATTGCTTTTGTTAGTAGGGTATGAGACCAGGAGCTCTTCCAATCGGCTGTGTTCCCGGAACTAATAGTAATCACAAATTGATGCCCCCTCCCATGTCTTGATCCCAGCCCAAATTCACGCTGGAGTTTGTCTTTGCTTCCTGCCAGGAACCAGCATGTTTAAAAGAATGTCAAGAGCTGGCAGCTCAAGATACTTCCAGGACAGCAAACCAAGCAGATGGGAATAGCTGCATGTTCCGGAGAAGAGCAGTGTTAGTACACCCTGTTAACTTTCATGCAGACAAATGCAATCCAGGGTCAAACTGTGCATTAGAGATAAAATATCATTAGAGGAACGGAATAGCTTAAGTGCTGGAAATGTCTGTTTGTCACAACAGGAACTGCTCACACTTGTGTGTGTGTGTGTGTGTGTGTGTGTGTGTGTGTGTGTGTGTGTGTGTTTTGTGACCGACTCTTCATGACCACATGTCACGGCAGGAATACTGGAGTGGCTTGCCAGTTCCTATTCCAGGTGCCTACATCACCTGGTATTCCCTGGTGGTCTCCCATCCAAGTACTAACCAGGGCTGACCCTGCTTAGCTTCCGAAATCAGGCGAGACCGGATGTGCTTGGGGCAGTTTGCCAATTAGTATGCTTTTGTGATAAGCCATTGGCAGCTAAGCACAGGCTATATAGCTGAGATGCAAGGCTACGCTGGACCTCTGTTTGTGGAAGACTAACAGGGTGTTCAGCTTCTAATGGTAGACAATCTGTAACATACAGATGGGAACCCTTGCCAGTGTAAGTTCTGTGTCATGAGGCTCAGCCCAGGCAACTATTTTGGAAATTAAAGATTCTCTCCTCCCACCTCATGTCTCCTGTCTGTCCCAAGTAATCCATTTTACTTACCAGAAACTCATGCAGTGTCTGTGGGATTGGAGAATTCTTTAAGAACTAAAAAATCACCACCACCAGTACAGTCAATCTGGCACTGGCAATTTTCAGTAATTAAACTCTTACCCCTCCCATTCCGCAGCTCCCACGAGTTTCCAAAGATGAAAGGGATTACAGTATTTAGGACTAATGGAGGCCAAAGGATGGGAGGAGGAATTATTTATTTTCAAAAAAAAAGTTTCAGCAAGTTACATCAAACTTTCTTTGAAGATTTGGGGTGTGAAACCCAATCAATCCTTGGCTGTCAGATGCAACTTGACAACCACCTCGCTGCTTCCCGGCCTTATTATTTGTATTTTATTTATATATTGCACATGGTTTGCTATGCTGAAAATTATTGTAAACCGCCCATAGTGGCATTCATGCCAGATGGGCGTTATATAAATCTAAGAAAAATAAATAAATCATCAATATTACCCCACATAACTTATATGTGTTGGAGTTTTTGCAACCTTGCATGCTGCTTTTAGTAGGTTTGGCTTTCTGGGCTGTGGCAACTAATCAATTGTTCCTTCCCTTCCTCTGAATTCAAAGACAGCCTTGCGTCTGTGCTTTTGAGCTCTTTTCCTCTTGAGCGTCTGTTGAAGTCTGTTGCTGAATGTCCGTCATGATTGTCAGTTTGGCATTGGATGAGTTCAGTTGTCAGTAATGAAAACTTTTATTCTTTCTTCTACCAGTGCCTCAGAGTGAGTTACTGAGACTGTAAGCATCAGATGATGAAGAGAAAAGGGGTGAACTCATCTGGGGAACTGGAAACTATTCTGCTCTGTTGAATCCCTACACTCCTGCTATGCATCTAGAGGAGAAATTTAAAAAGAAATTCAAACCTCTGCAACAATATGCACAGGATTCAGCCATAGTTTAACTCTGCTGAATCCTGAACAAATGCTGCAGTTAAAGTAATCACTCATCTGGAGGTGGGGAGACAGGTTTTTTGTTGCCAGGATGTGGGCTGACACCACGCCTGATGTGCATGGCTTGTGTCTTAAAAGATTCTTATCAAGAGATTTTGCCCACCTATCCCAGATTATTTTTCAGAAGAAGGGACTCCAACCAGAAAGGAAGAAATTGCATATGAAGGATGAATCACGCAGCTAATATATTCACAGTTTTGACTTCCTCGATCGAAGTGCCCTTGTATCTATGCAGGGTTGCGTCAGCGATGTGTTCTCTGGCTCCGTGATTTAATTATTCAGAAAATGAAAATATTATTACTAGATGCCAGATTCTACTCTGGCCATAATAAACCCCTTGACTCATCCCTGGTGTAGTGAATAAACAGACAGTCGTTTCACATCAGCCTTCCCATACCTGGTGCCCTCCAGGTCTTTAGGACTGCAATTCTTCTAATGCTATAGGATGTGTGAAAACTGCTCCTTGGTTTCGGGATACGGAGCCAGAGGTTGGGAGTTCAATTCCCCGTCATGCCTCCTTGAGCAGGATGATGATCCATAGAGTCTCTTGTAATTCTGCAGTTCAATGGTTATTACAGGTCAGTGTTGGTGAACCTATGGCACGGGTTGCAGAGGTGGCCCTCGGAGCCCTTTCTGTGGGCACCTGACCTCGCCCCTTCACAGCCACCTGGATTTGGGTTAAATTGCTGTATTGGCACTTTATGAAAAAATTAGTGGGTTTTAAATCACAGTTTGGGCACTCGGTCTCTAAACGGTTTGCCATCACTGTTATAGGTTATTAAACCCTGTGTAGGGAGGAGACACAGGCCAAGCTGGCTGTGACCTCAATGCTGACAGTGCAGGTCTTCACTATCAAGAAAATGGCACCTGTAAATGCCTATGACTCAGGGGTGTCCAAACTTTTTTCAAGGAGGGCCAGATTTGGTGAGGTGAAAATGTGTGGGAGCCGACTATTCAGCTGCATTTGGCCCCCGGGCCGGACTTTGGACAAGTCTCTATAACATGCAAGGAGGCAGGGAGGATGCTGCAGCAACGGACCTGGGAGTGGGTAGGCTGGACAGGTGGCTGGGGGGATGGACAGAGGCAGGGAGGGCAGGCAAACCGTAAAACTGCAAGCTAACGCCTCCATCCGGTATGGGGAGGGGCCAGCTGGCGGGGATGCGTGGCAGGCTGAGCCAATGGGGAGAAGAAGCCATGGGCCACTCAGAATTTGAAAACGGGCCACATTTGGCCCCCCGGGCCTGACTTTGGACATGCCTGGCCTATGTGATTTATGTATCAGTCACTGATTCATAGGCAGATAGAAAAACAGAGGTGCCTGTAGAAATAAATGTGCACACAATCCATTTGTATTAGAGGAGTGGTTCTCTCTTGAGACCAAGGCCCAGAACTCTTTCGTGTTCTTTGAACGAGTTGCATGTAGCAGTCTAGACCAGTTGTTCAGTGCATGAGTGTGTCTTTTCTCAACTAATAAAGCTTGGCAAACCTTCTTAGCTTGAAGGTAGAGGGCTGATGACTCAGAAGAATAGTGGGCGCGTAGCCGTTGGTAAAGCCAGCGGAGATTTTTCTTGGCGGCCCAGCATTCATGGTCGAACCAAGGAGCAGCTCCATTAGATTTCCTAGGTAGGGGGAGTGCAGCTGGTGATTAAATAAGGAATTGTTAGCTGATTCATATGCCTGAATGACCTTTGCAGGAGAGTCAGCCAGGAGAATAGATTGTCTTAGATATAAAGCAGCAGCTGTAGCGGACCACTCAGCAAATGAGTTTTGGAGTTTGTTGGTCCATCTTAATCTTCGGTGGTGGGGGCGGGGGGGGGGTTCAGGTGTATGCTCCAAAGGGAGATAAGAGGGCAGCTGTAGGAACATTATAGTAGGAAAATGATCACTTTCGGAGCGGATGCCAATCTCGAAGTCAACAATCTCGAGAGGCAAGTCGGGAGAGATGAGAATGTAGTCCACGATACTAGATCCTCTGGGAGATAGAAAGGTAAACTCTCCATGAGTGTCAGTTATAGTAGAGCCATTGAGGATCCTGAGATTATATCTGGCGCACAGATCCACCAGGTGGGAAGCCGATTGGTTGATCACAGGGTCTTTGGAAGATCTGTTGGCTTGGAATGAGGGAGGAATCAGATCAACATTATCCCAGTGCATATAAACAGCAAGTCTGTCATTGTTAGCGCCCAATCTGGCGTTCAGGTCACCTGCAATAATCAGGGAGGCTAGAGGATAATTAATAGTTAGCGAATTGATGTAATTCTTCAGGTCATTCCATACCAGAGAGGAAGAACTGGATTCAGGAAATGGAGGAACGTATACGTAGCTCCAGGATTTCATCAGTGGTAATTCCTTCACCAGGGTAAATTGCAGTCATTTCATATTTTGATGTCATTCATACTTGCTGCAGTGGATCTATCACCTTGGGATCTCCGTCATGCACTAGACAAATCTCTGGATGGTAGACAGGCAAAACCTCTACTGGAATCACATCTAAAGTAGCTTGGCAGCTCCAGCCAGCGATGCTTGTCTTCCAAGTGCTGACCTTTCCCTGACCTTGAATGAGGTGACCACCAAAGGTGACGGAGCATGGGGTGAACATCAGTTGCTTGGCCTTGCGGAGCCCTCACAACAAGCATTATACAGCTAGGCACCTTGAATGTAGAGACAGATTCGAATGCGTTGATAGCTGGTTACCCAGTGCTATTCGATATGATGGTGGCCTCCTTTTTCAATCTGAATTCAGGTGCCCTAGCTGCTGCCATTGCTACCACCACTGCTGGTGTTATCCATGCTGTCATCTTTTCCTCTTTTTAAACTGTGTAGTAGAGGGATATCTTGTCGTCCTGAGCAAACAAAGCATCGCTCACCTCCTCCCTCTGGGTGGCGACTCCGAAAAAGGCACGAAGGGTTTCTACCCATAATCGGGCCTTCTCGGTAGCTGCCCCAGCATTATGGAACAAACTGCCCTCGGAGATTAGGCTGGTGGAGTCTCTGTTGGCCTTTAGGAGAGCCTTAAAGACCTGGTTCTTCATGGAGAGTTTTGGTGATTGCTGAGTGTACAGTGTTGTGTGTTAGTTGTATTGTCTTGTCCCTGCCCTTTTTCTTCCCAGATTGTATGATGTTGAATTAGTGTGATGTTATATTTTTTTCTGTTTATTATGGGGGTTGTGTTTGTGCAAATTGTTATTATAATTTTTTCTGTTTATTATGGGGGTTGTGTTTGGGCAAATTGTTTTTCAATCTGTTGTATACCTCCCAGAGTTCCCGAGGGAAAGTCAGGCAGTTAATTAAATAAATAAATAAATAAATAAATAAATAAATAAATAAATAAATGAAAACATCTACTTCTACTTCCTCTTTTTGGATGGAAAAGGGTACAGCTGCCTCCATCACCATAGCTACCTCCTCTATTCAATAGGGTGGACTGGCGTCTGCCTCTTCAGAATGGCTGTCTGCTTGGTCTCCTTTTGCTGGTGAGATGAATGAGGAGCATCACTAATGTCACACTTCTCTTCCTGCCTTTGATGATGAGAGGCACTTGGGCTGCTCCTGCTCTTTGGGCGCTTTTACACAACCCCTAAAATCCAAGGCAAAGGGCTCCCAGATGCAGAGCTTAAAATTGATTTCCCACCGGCTCCGGACTTTTAAAAAAAATTAAGTACGACCACGCCCACTTAAGTGCGTCCCAGCACATTTTCCAAGTACCTGGTCTCCGAAGGTGAAAAATTTCTGATGCAGATTGCAAAGCAGTGAGTTCCGGGCTGTCATCGCCTTCTGTTTTTGTTTTTTGTTTTTGCCCCCTGCCCCTTTAAGAGACTGGAATGCTTCCCGGGGCAGCTCCCGAGGGCAGAGCGGAGGTGAGCCTGCATTCTTTTCTCCCTTTTTCTCCCTCCCCTCACGCAGACAGGAGCAAGGGAGTGCGGAGGGGTGGGAACACAGCAAGAGGAGCAAACCCCCAAGATCTCTGGTCTGAATTTAAGTTGCCAGCAGATCTTAGGGGTCATGTAAAAGCGCCCTTTGACTGGCTTCTGCAATCAGTTTCCCTGCCCTAATAAGCAGCAGAGTGGGTCTTTGTGGACATTATTGTCAGCACCAGTATCACCAGGGACATGCCATCAAGTTGATTTGAGCCTATGACAATCCCTTGCAGGGTATTTTGTAACATAAACATGTTACCAAAAACTGTACACTGCTTGCATTTGGTTACTTCCAAACAACATCCCCCCAAAGCACCATTAAATACAGGGGAGGAGGAAGAATAATAGAATCATAGAGTTGGAAGAGACCTCAAGGGCCATCCAGTCCAACCCCCTGCCATGCAGGAATCTTCATCAAAGTACTCCTGACAAATGGCCATTCAGACTCTGCTTTAAAACCTCCAAAGAGGGAGACTCCACCAACCTCTGTGGCAGCACATTCCAAGAATGCATAAGACCATTAAATGTACATGGTCTCTGAAGTCTCTTGCAACATTCTAATATTATGAATATTTACCTTGTCAAATTGCATTCGTTGCATCTGCCACCCCTCCTCGAGCCATTCTGCATCTGTGCCTTACAATGTGGCTCTCCACTGTTTTTACTGTTTGGTCTTTCTAATGGTAATTGAGCAGGGCCAGGTAAGGATCTCCGTTTCCCTGCCCTTGTTTTGCTTGTTTCAGGCAACTATGGAATTGGAAAGAGCAACCCGCTCACAAGAGAAATCTAATGGCACGCCATCCATGGTGTTGATTGTGGTTTCTTAACTCTTGGCTTAGGAAGGGGCTTGCACCAAGCTGGAGGAGGACATCTTGGACATCCCCCTGGACGATCCGGATGCTAATGCAGCGGCGGCCAAGATCCAGGCCAGTTTCCGCGGCCATATGACTAGGAAGAAGATTAAGGGGGGTGAATAGAGCGCAAAAGCAAGGATCCTGAGTGTACGAGCAGCACCCGTGCAGGAGACCTACGTAATGGCGATTAAGCACGGCCAGGTAAGGATCCAAGTTTCCCCAGCTTGTTTCAGATAGCCATGGAAGAGCAAAGAATAATGAGTTCACAGGGGCAGCGTTAATTTACCTTTATACAAAGTATCTTTGGTATACTTTGAGACTAATATATTTATTAATCCAGGGCTGTCCAACTTTGAACAGGCCGAGGTCTACTTTTTCTGGCCCAAAGTGCCTGAGGGCTACTACACTAAAACCTCTACTTACAAATTTTATCCATTCATTCCGAGCACATGGTCATAAGTAAGAAATGTGTAAGTAGACCAGCGGTTTCCCATAGGGATGCATTGAAAATCAATTAATCCATTATGGAGGGAATTCTCCAGGGGGGAAGGAGAAGGGAGATGTCACTGCACAAAGGAGATGGGCAAACCTGCAACCCCACCTCTCGCACCTCTCCTCCCCTCCCCTCTCCTCCCTCCACTCCGCACCAGCGACTCAGCTGGTCACAAGACAGTGGTACACCAATCATCTGCCCGGGGGTGGGGGTGACAGGGGACTGCACCATGGCCTTGAACAGCCCCACTCTACTGAGACAGTAGGCTGGCAGACCCAGAACTTTGCTGGGGCAGTGGTGGTCCTTGGGATGGGGGAGGGAGGGGTGGAGAACTTATCCCCGCACTTTTTTTATTGATGGCCGGTGGGCTACTTTTGAACCCTTTGCGGGCTACCTGTAGCCCATGGTCTACCTGTTGGGCAGGCCTGTATCGACTTCCTAATCTATATATGCTGTGTAATAATTCATCCCTTTCAACACTTTCAGACACTGTTATCTTCCATCCGTAATTCCTTCCAGGTCCTTCCCACTGCCTCTTGGTTCTTCTTCCCTTCTCTTATCACAGAAATTTCATTGGCGGGGAGTGGGGTGGGGAGATAGATTTATATACTCTTTAAATCTGAAGAATTTTCAGGCAGCCACCATCGACAGAAGAGCCTACAATATAGCCATATACAAAAATTAAATATGTTGTAATGGAAGGTAGGTTGGATGATGCAGAGAAGGTGTGCATTAAAAAAAATTGATGTGTTTTTAACATAGCTTCTAAAATATATATTTTTAGAATGCATTCCATATCAGAGAGAGGAGTTTTCCACATGGTAGAATGGCTGCACACTTGTAATGTCTTCAGCTATTTGTCCCATCAAAATAGCATGGTTTTTGCATTAACAGCATAAATTATCCAGGCTCTCAAATCTCAGGATGTGCAGGAGGGAAATTGTTTTTTATTTCAAGGTCTTTTGAAGGGTTCTTATTTCAGTGTCAGATTCTTTCAGAGCTATCCAACCTCAAACCAAGTGGGCAATATGGTCTTACCCATTTGAAAACTAACTGTAGAAGCTGTACCTCCCACAAGTACTTCTTTGCTTTCAGTGGAAGATCCACTCATCATCTGCTGTTTCAAAAATCAATTAAAAAAAACCCTCACCAACTAGAGTTTCCCACCATTTTTTAGTTGTGAGTCCCTTTTATAATAGCTAAGTAACCCGGTATTCCACCACCACACGTGCATAAAGAGGTATTCTAATAAGGTAAAGAAAACACATTAAAATTGATTTGTTCAGAATATAATTCTAACTAATATATTAATATTAATGTTAATAATACAGTAATATATTATTAATAATATATTAATATATTAATATTAATGCACAATTAGGAGGGGCTGTAAATATGCCTCTATCAGATAAAATTCGAGGAGGAGAAAAAGTCAATACACTTTGAGTTTAATTAAGATTTTCGCAGGTATTCTAATGAGGTAAACACATTAAAATTGATTTGTTCAGAATATAATTCTAAGTAATATATCAATATTAATGTTAATAATATATTAATATATTATATTATTATTACATTATATTAATGTTAATACACACTTAGGAGGGGCTGTAAATATGCCTTTACCAGATAAAATTTGAGGAGGAAAAAAGTCAATACACATAAGTTTTTTGCATATGGAAATGACCCTGCTTTTGCGTTTTCCCCCCAAAAGCATCCTCAGATAAGCATCCCTCCCCCTCAGGTCCAAATAAACCCCTCCCCCACAGGTCCCACCCCAAGGCCATCCCCCTCCCTGGTTCTCCTCCCCCTCTTTCTTGCCCCTCTTGCCTTCCTCTGCCATGACCCAAGCAGGGCCTGGGGGCATCTCCCTGCCCAGGTCCCCTCTCCCTTCACTGTGCCATCATCACTGCACCTGGAAGGGCCAGAGGCTCCAATGGAGTGAAAAGCAGGAACAACTTTTCAATCTCACCACTAGAGATGGGCACGAATCAAAAAAATAACATTTCGTTTGTCATTTGTCGTTTGGAGGGTCCATTTAGGTTCATTTCCATTTTTCGCGAATGTTTGCAAAAAATTCGTTTTCATTTTCATTCGTTTTGTTACTGTTTCGTTATCATTTATTTCATTTTTTGTGATTTTTTTTAGCATTTAATGCAGTTCACTGTATTGCAGTAACAAAAAATAAACGCACGACAAAATTTCCGGTGTTTCTGTTCGTTTCGTTTCATTTTGGAGACAAAATTCGTTTGTCATTTCATTGCGTAATGAAATGAAAAAAACAAAAACGGAAACAAAAAAATGTTCGTTTCGTGCCCATCTCTACTCACCACCATCTTGGGACTCAACATTCCTGGAATGCACTGTGCACTCACCCCATTCAGGCCTCCAGAAAGAGACACTTGTTTCTCTCTGCTCCTCCAATTTTGCAAGACTGATGTCAGCACTTTGGACGGGAGTGTTATCCCAGCGCAGGGAGGCCTGATTGTACAATATACTGTACAATCTCAACATAGTAATAACAACACATTGAGATAACCAAATATATAACAACATAATATTAACCAAATATAACCAAATAAATCAGCAAACAATAAACTAAAGTAAATGTAAAAATAATAAAACAATTAGTTAAGCTACAAAAAATTGGACATAAGCAGTAAAAAAAGGATAGAGTCTTTGCTATGTGTTCAAGAAGTTAGAGAAAGCCATTCTATTAAACCATGTTTTCAATAAATAATTTTTGAAGGTTTGAAGTGAGGGTGCCAAGTGTATTTCTGATGGCAAGCTATTCCATAGACGAGGGAAAACCACCAAGAAAGCCCTACTCTTTGTCACAGCTTTCTGGGCCTCCCTTGCGGTCAGAATTCCCAAATGTCCTGCCTGGCTAGCACAGGTGATCCGGGCAGTTCTTCTTGGGAGGAGCCGTTCTGTCAGATACTGAGATCCCAAACCATTTAGGGCAGGAGTGTCTCTAAAATTAATTTGTTTTGGACCACAACTCCCAGAACTCCAAGCCTATATTGCCAATGACAATGGTCTGTGGGAGTTGTGGTCCAAAACATCTAGAGGGCCAAAGTTTGGACACCACTGATTTAGGGCTTTGTATGTTAACATCAAAAGCTTGAAGTCAATGCAGAACTGCCAGTATGGGATACGATGATGGTGCCTTTTTAGCCCCGTTAATAATCTGGCAGCTATATTCTGCACCAACTGCAGTCTCCACATTAACCTCATAGGCTGCACTACATAGAGAGCAATACAGTAGTCTGTGCTTGAGATTACAAGGGCACGAGCCAACGCGGTTAACGCCCCAACACCAAGAGGGCTGCAGCTGGTAATGAGGGGAATGGATCAGCAACCCCCACCCAGGTTTCTATTGTGAACCCTGCGTCCAGCAGGACACCCAAACTGTGGACCCCATCCTTCACAGAAAGAGTCACCCCCTCCAAAAGTGAGGGAGCTCCCCAAAACGCAGACCTTAGGAGGGCCACACACAGGATCACTGTCTTGCCCGGGTTCATCCTCAGTCTGTTGGCCCCCATCCAACCCAGGATGGCCGACAAGCAGCACTCAAGGGAAGGAATGGCATCTGCTTCAGCAGAGGGAAAGGAGACACGGCGCTGGGTGTCACCCCCATATTGGAGACACAAAACTCCATACCTCCCCAATGACCCTTCCCAGCAGCCTCATAAAAATGTTAAAGAGCATGGGAGAGATGACCGACCCTGGTGGCACCCCAAAACTGAGGGACCAAGGGGCAAAGGTCATCTCCCCCAGCTGCACTCGCTGGGGGCGGTGCTCCCAGAAGGACTGGAACAATGCCAAATCATGGCCCCCGATCCCCAACTTGGAGAGCCCCCCCCCCCCAGGAGAATACCATGGTCGAAGGTATCCAAGGCAGCTGAGAGATCAAGGAGGACCAACAGGGACGTTTTACCTCCATTGGCCTCCCTCAGAAGGTCATCATGTAGGGCGACCAATGACATTTTTGTGCTATGGCATGGCCTGAAGCCCAACTGAAAAGGACTGAGGGCATTAGTGTCATCCAGAGACCTTGAAGCTGGTCGCCATCACCCTCTCTATGACCTTACTCACATATGAAATATTGGTGACAGGCCTATAGTTGTCAATTTGATCTGCTGCCCCCCAAATCTGTTCTCAGCAGGCTTTTCGGGTGGGAGTAGGGGGATGGGGAGAGTGGGTTCTCTGTCTTCTGAAAAACTCTCTGCTCTTGCAAAGTACTGTGCTCCTTTGCAAAGGTAAAGGGGGTAGAGAAGGCTTTCTCTTGCACCACAGAATTTGGCCCCCCAAAATGACAGAGAAAACAAATCAATTCCACAGCATAGCCAGCCATAATATTTCAAAAAGGAAGGAAGGAGTCGGCTAAAATGAATGGGACCATTCACACTGCATGACTGCAATTCAGTACAACAGAAGTATGAAAAGAATTGATAGAATTAGGGTTCAGTTGGCTTGTTATGATCAGGCCTTAAGTCCAAGAACATCTGGGGACTCAAGATTGGGAACCTTCTGTTTTCTGCATTTCCTTCCTCATTTCTTTTACCTTGAATGATCAAGGGTAGCTATACTGTATGTGTGTTTTGTTTCTACCTTGGTTCCTCCCTCCCTCCCCAGCTTTTCAGTACCATAGAAGATGCATAGGGTGCATTTACTTTTCTTTCTTTCTTTCTTTCTTTCTTTCTTTCTTTCTTTCTTTCTTTCTTTCTTTCTTTTTCTTTCTTTCTTTCTTTCTTTCTTTCTTTCTTTCTTTCTTTCTTTCTTTCTTTCTTTCTTTCTTTCTTTCTTTCTTTCTCTTTTGAAAGTCTTTCTGAAATCAGATGCCTAGTGCATCAGAAGGACTGGGGGGAAATGTAGGCTATCAAGAAGTTTATTCCAGATACTGTATAATCAAGATGATCATGTCACTTTAAGAGATGTGATAACCCTTCATTATTCTACACAACAGTTTCAGCATGATTAAAACAAAACAAAACAGCAGAGCCGTTTTCCCCCTGCACAGACATCTTACCTTTATTAGATTGTCATTTTTGAGACCAAAAGAGAAAGAGAATAGAGAGTAGTAATCATCATTTTATGGCTGACAACAACAGCTAACATACAAAAGTGTTGTATTTTTTTAAAACAAACCTAGAGCTACTAGAATCCACACACCCGCATGGGGGGCGGGGAGAATATTGTCTAGGGGATTCTGGTAACTGCAGTCCATAAGTAATTTCTCCTCATTCTCTGTAGAGAGAACAACACAGAATATATGGCACTCATGCGGCTTTTCTCCAGTAATGTACAGTTGACCTTCGTATAACAAACAGTTTGCATAACATAAAATCTGTACAACATAAAAATTCCAGAGATAGGGGAAATTTGCTTAACAGAATCACCTATGGGGCGAATCCGTACAAAATAAAAATTGTCTCAGTTAGAGATTACTCCATTTTCAGTGCATTCCTATGGGAAATTTGTATAAAGGAAAATTTGCTTTGACATAATTTCATTTGGAACGAATTAATTCCTTTATACAAGGTACCACTGTACATTGTTGTCATTCTCCAGCACTTGTCACCAATGGGCAGTTTCCTCATTCTGCCCAACAGACAGGCCGGTCCTTCCTAATCAGATTGCGATGCCTATTATCCAAATCTGGCCATGTTACTGTATTTCACCTCTTGAACTAGAACATGCATATGGCCTGTCTGTCTGTCACAACAACCACAACAAAAGTAACAGAATTAAGGAATAAATAATATGTTGCATTATTAGCTCCCGTTGGGGAGAAATTGGCCTCGGCATCCCCACCCCCCCATCCCTGTTCTTCTGCTGCTTTTAGCAAGTTATCATCAGCTTGTCTTGGAGAATGTTCGCCCACTTGATGCAGTAGTTGGGTGGGATGTCCTCCTACTGATGGGTCACAAGGGAGGAGAAAGAGGTGGGTGGACAAAGCAATAGCAAGAGCAGATCTGCAGAGCTAGGTCAGAACATGTCTCCAGCACAGCTTGACCTTTGGAAGCACTAGATGAAGATCACAGAACAAAATCTGTGCATCAGACCACTGCACAGAATAACAAGCATACCATTTTCCCCAGAAGGTTCATAATATATCATTCTCACCCACACCACTTGCTCGAGATTCATCCCATCCCAACGAAGTCACTTGGGGTGAAAGCAATCAACTGGCTCCAAATCACCTAGTGGCCTCAAAGGCTGGATGTGGTTTTCCTCCTGGACATCAGCCGAGGCATGCGAGGCAGCTTCCTGGAACAAGCCCTTGTTCCTTCCCTGGCGGACACCTACAAGGGAATTGCCGAGCCCCGGGCATGCCAAGTCCAGCAGACCAGAAGCAAAAAGAGAAAAAGAGCAACTGTGGCTCTCCTCCTCCTCCTCCTCCTCCTCCTCCCCCGTTTTTTTTCCCCTTCAAACTATAGTCTGGCCCCCAACAGTGGCTGAGGGTCAGTGAACCAGCCCCCTGTTTAAAATGTTTGAGGACCCCTGGTCTAGAAGGTCAGGGTGGATTACTTGCCACTCTCATAAGCCCTGCCATTGGGCGGTGAGTTGTGCTTCCACCTGGCCCACAAGTTACCTGTGTCAGGCCCTATGTGAACATGTTGCCTGCTGAACCTGGAACCCTTTTTCTACTCTCAACCCACTCAAAATGAGGTCCTTTCTTAGAGGGAGGCACTGTTGGTACAGTCAAGACCCTGATGAGGTTGTAAGGGTGTAGAGAGAAAAAAAAGCTAAAGGTACATTAGACAGTAGTTTATAGCAGCGGGGGTGGGGAAAAAGGAAGCACTCTATACTTGATGGCCATGTTGGTTGGATGATTCCAGTAGTATTTAGACAAAACCAGCCAACCAGCAACCAATCTGTGCAGGTCCTCTTATAGGGAACCACTGGAACAGTACAGTATATGAAAACAGTGATCTGTCAGGAAAGTGGTAACCTTCTATGCCGATCATACACACCCCCTCTGGGTGAAAGCAAAAGGGGGTCACATGGTATTTCAATGAATTCTATTTTCATTGGAACCACTAGAAGCTATCATTAACATTTCTTGACCACCAAAACAAGTAGAAACATTCCTTGCACATTTGAGATGCTTTGGATTTATGGAAATAAAATAAGAATCAATTTAGCCATCAGAATTTACCCTCTCTATCTGGGGCATTCTAATTTTGCCCTCTGCAAATAGCAATGCCTCTTCTCAGTGCCCTGAACTTTTATTACCCCGATCCACATGTGAATGGAATTTGTATATGCAAACCCAGAGCTTTCTGCTGAAAGCATTTGCATACCAAATTATGGATACAGCTTTGCGGGGGAGGAAAGACATTTCAAGAGGAGGAAAATTGGCCTTCTGACAAACGGCAGATATTATTTGATGTAGAAAAGCAACGATGTATTTTCTTTCATCTTAAAAAAATCCTAGAGCCAAATTTGCTAATGAGTTGTACACTGGGGAGTGAAAGGCTGTGTAGATGGAAGACTGTGAGTCCTGGCTCTGGTACACCACAGAATTAGGGGTTTCGCTAGGGATGGGCACATAACAGAAAAATAGAATTTCATTTTGTTTCTACTAGCGGTTCATTTTGTTTTGTTTTTAAATGAATTTTTGTAAAAATAATTCATAACGAAATGAGACAATAACAAAACTATTCATTACTCTATAAAATGGCTCCCCTGAGTCCTAGAGGCACCAAATTTGGTGGGTAGCTTTTTACAAGAGAGGCATTTTACAGATTGATGAAACGTTTCATTTTCAAAGTGAAAAATAAGTGTTCCATGTTGTTTTGAAACGAAACACTGTTTCCCATTTTGTTTCATTCCGTAACATTTACAAAATGACAAAACAGTGTGTCGTTTTTCATAAGGTGCCCATCTCTAGGTTTAGCCCATTCCTGTGAATAAACTACATCTAAACATGTCACATGTCGCCTGCATACTGTAATTAAAAAATGTAAACCGCCCAGAAACTACTTGAAGTGGTATGGGGCAGTATATAAGCAGAACACTTTGCTTTGCTTTTGCTTTGTGTATGGACCTTTTTTACCATTCCATATAGCTGCTGGGGTGGAGACCTACCTCACTGGTTTCTTCCTTCACCCTCATAGAGTTGACAGGCCTTAGGGAGCTAGCTGAGTTCTCAAGTAGAGGAGGGCATGAACTGGGGAACGGGTCGTTTGTGATGGTTCCTTGCACAGAAGCTGAGCCTACTGCCTGTGCACCTGCCATTCAGCTGGCAGTTTTGCTGAAGTAAAACAAAGAACTTGGGGAGTGGGGGGAAGAGAAACCTTTGGAGTTTTGTTTCATCTAGGCAAACTCGAGCCATGAACCGAACCATCAACCAGCCCAGTTTGTGGGGTCCCCCCCCCGACGGCTTATGGTTTGGTTGATAGCCATCTCTAGTCTCAGGGAGTTGGCATGCCTTCTTACCCCCCCCCCCAAGCCTAAGGGCAGGGAGACTAATCTCATGGCTAACGTCAGTAGAGGGGAAGAGAATTAGATTTGTATGTGTGAGCAAAACAGATATTTCTTCCTCTTCCTCCTCGCCCCTGTCTCTCCCCTCTTCTCACCCCAGTGTTGCTTCCTCTCTGTGGCGAATTTCTCAGTGACTGTAACTCTGGCTGCAATCAAAACCTCTCTACAACAGCTCCGACTGGCTTGGTAGCTGATGAATTCTGTAGCCTATCGTCTAAAACAGTGGTTCTCAACCTGTGTTTCCCCAGATGTTCCTGGGCTGCCAACTCCCAGAAACACCTTCCAGCACAGCGAATGGTGGAGGCGTCTGGGAGTTGCAGTCCAGGTTGAGACCCACTGGTCTAAAAGGTGACTCTTCCAGTCTGATCATAGGTAGAACTCCTAGTCTATTATGCCTGTATTGCTGTGTCAGAAACGAAAATGGTCAGCATCCATACTCTGTACCCTTTTTAAATACACAGGGACCCTGTCTCCTTTTGCATCCTTTCTCTTTCGTTTTGGAATAGGTTTGGATTTGAGTTCCCAATTTCAATTTTTTTAAAAAATAAATTAATTTTCATTTTAATTAGGACGTATCCCCATGGAAAGGGGCTAACTAGAAACAGGAACCTATCATTGGATCTAAGAATAGTTCTACTTTTAAGTTATGATTTTGGTCTCTATCTTTCTTTCTTTCTTTTTTTTTTTGGAGGCAAAGAACGAAAGAAAAGACATTTTGCAAATTCCCCCAATGTAAAGCAAGGGAAGAATCGTATGTCCTACTTTTCTAATCCTACTCACTGGTAGTTAGCATGGAAACCAGTAGCAACTCCCTAAAGGAGATGAAGGACCTGGATTTGAATTTAATTTCTTCCTTAGCAACACCCCGCTGCATGCTTTCCATCAGCACATGCTATTTTTAAAGCCATCTCATGGTACATAAAATGAAGTAAATTGAAGACAGAAGCAGTAGAAGAAAATCATTGCTTTCATGTGCACTAGTGCATTGTGCTCCTGCCAGCAGATGGAGTTTCTTTCTTTGTAAAGTTACTTTTGGGGGACTGCAGCTCCCAGAATAACCAGCCCGGATAGCCATTAGCCATGTTGGTTCAAGAGTTGGAGAAACACTACTCTAAAACAAGTAATATCTCCAAAGCCTAGAAGTTTCAAACATGCGTAGATAGAAGGAATGATGTAGTGGTTTTTATTGCCTTCCACATTCTAGCGCTATGACTGATGATGGCGGCTTAACAAACCTTAGATTTTCCATACTGAAGCCCAACTAGCATTTCTAAATTTGGCCTCTGCTTGGTCCATACGTTGCTCCTGCCCTTGTTCAGAAGCATTTTCGCTGCAGTTTTGTTCCTCAAGTCTCCACTAGCCAAAGTTACTATCCCAATGGCTTTGGGCCACTTACTCTGCCCAAAGCCATCGGGATAATTAATCTTTAACTAGTACTTGACACAGCTGAAGTACACAATGGCACCAGTCATCAGAATCAGTCCAGAGGCCTATCTCTCTATGGCATGTTCATCTGTCACCTTCATAATGCCATAGCTAGATATATTGTGGACACCAGTGGTGCCTGGCAATGGCCTCTGGCCCACCCAGCTGACCAGCACCCATCCTCTGGGTCCTGGCCACTGCGGCTGCTGGCTCCTGTATATCAAAGCAAATTTCCCCATGCTGGAAACTGGGACCCCAGAACAAATCAAGTAAGTTTCCATTACTTCCTATGGGGAAATTTGATATATGAGTATTTTGGTTTGCAAGCATGTTTCCAGAACAGATTATGCTCGTAAACCAAGGTACCACTGTAATTCTACTTTGCCAGTGCACTTTCAAGATCCCTGATCAACTTTCCTTCAGCCATAAGGAAAGAGATCAGGGATGTTGAAAATGTACCTGGAAAGTTGGATCAGCAAGTACACATCTCACCTTTCTTCCCCAAGCAAGTGAAGGCACTATAATTGTGTTTAGTAAAAACCATTTCCACTTTTGAATCTCAACCTATATCTTAGCATATACTAGGCCAGTGGTTCCCAACCTTCCTAATGCCGTGACCCTTTAATACACTTCCTCATGTCGTGGTGACCCCTTGCCCTGCTTGGAAGAGGACACAAGCCCCCTTTGGCAGACCACTGCCACAGGTGCCATAGAGAACTTCCCTCTACAACAGGCACCCTCAGCCAATCGCAGCTTCCAGTGCCATTGACTGACATCCCTTCCAGCCCATCAAGCTGTAACTCACTGTTTCCCCCCTTCCTCCCACCTCCTCCAGACCCAAGACATGGAGACCCCTGTGAAATATTCGTTCGACCCCCCCAAAGGGGTCCCGACCCCCAGGCAAAAATCAAAGAAACAAAACAAAAGACAAAAATATGTGGCACCATAAAGACTATTATTTTTTAATGTAAGCTTTCATGGATCAGCTCCACAAAAGCTTACATTAAAATACAATAATTTGTCTTTAAGGTGCCACATATTTTTGTCTTTTGTTTGATTTTTGATTATTATTTTTTGGCCTGGAATTCTTGCACAGACTAACATGGCTACCTCTTCCAAAACTTAGAATTCTACTGTATGATTTTCTGCAAATTGGCACACTCTCATCTTCCCTATGTTTTTTAGTTGTAGTATATGTACACAAGGCCACTTTTCTTGGATTATATTGTCTGTTTGTATTGCTGCCTTCAGGCAGGAGATATAGGACAATTAAAGCAAGAAGAAACAGATTAAAAATAGTTTTTATCCAAGAGCTATAATCACTTTGAATGCTGCCAAAATTTGAGTGTAATCCAAGGAAGTTGTGGTGGAAGTGTGTGTGTGTTTTAAATTATTTTTAGTTATATTTTTACTTGGGATTAATTTTGTTGCACAATGTACAATGACGATAAATTTCTGTATCTATCTATCTATCTATCTATCTATCTATCTATCTATCTATCTATATATCTATCTATCTATCTATCTTCCACAAGGCCTGTCTTGAACCCCCCAGAACTAGATATAACAGGAATAGTAAACTAGGTGAATATTTTGAAGATTTTCATAATTGTCGAGCAACTCAAACTGTTGCATAAAAACAGACTGTGTTATTGTATACAAATCATTATATCCAGTAACATAGATGCTTGCATATACATAACAGACTGTTATACACAGAAGTTAGCTTCCGTGTTGACATCAACAAATACAAGGCATGATGAGAATTCTTTAAATATTTAATCAGATTAAAATACTGAGGATTCCCCCCAAAAAAGCACTGCTAAACTAATGTACCGTTTTAAAATATTCATCCAATTGCATAATGTCATTACAGGCTACTACCACACAGCCTTGTTTCAAATACAAGTCCCCAGAAAGCAGTAAGATGTGAATTCTGCAAACTTTTTTTGAAATGAGTTGGATGTAGTACCAAAGTAATATCAGAAAGGTTTGGAGATGAGTCAAGTTGTCTGCGGCGGACAGAGATCATAACTGGGACTGAGGTTTTCCCAGGTGAAAAAAATAAATGTATGCAGTGGTTTTGCAGCAAATTCGGATTTTTTTATTTTTTGGTCCTTAAAATCTCTCAGACATTATAAGGGCGAATGAATCAGGAAAAACAACAGACACTGGTGTTATCTCTGAGACTAACAGGTTTTATCTGACATTCATTTTTGTGGACTCTGTCCCATTTTTTCAGACGCACGGAACACAATATTCAATCTCTTGGAAGATGTGATTGTACAACCTGTATATGTATGCATTCATCCTCTGTATTGATACCAAAAGGACTAGAATGATAGTGAAGCAGTCTGGCCAATCTGAATCCATCTGGCATTAGCAAAATACTGTAGATATATACAGCAAGCTGCAGTTAATAGTTTTATCAAATAGACACAGACATGTGATATATGACAGATAGGGTCAAATATGTGATAAAATATAGTTTTGTCAGATAGGGCTGATCTATTTAGCTGTTAAATGAGTTAGTTGTCAGAGTATTTATGTCTGGCAAGTTTAAAGATGATATGCTAATATACAGTAACTAAGCCAAGTATGAATATATGTTTAAAGTACCAAAATATAAAAGCACCATGAGTTCATTCTATTCTATCAGTGTTTGAAACAGTAAAAACTCTTTGTTTTTAACAAAGACCAAACTAAAAATGTTCAACTCCTGACACAAGCACACAAACAAAGGGAGAATACAATTTTATTCTCTCTGTGTGTGTTCTTTTATCATAACACTTGATGCAGCTGCTTGTTGGCTACATTTCATACTTTTAAAAAACAATTTAACACAAACTGCAGATACTGTATCAAATATTCAATGCTGGTTTGAATATTCTACTCCTTGCATCAGAACAACTGAGTGTGCCCATGGAAGCTTATGCCAAATATTAATCTCCACAGATTCTTTGTTTTTGGTGCAGCAGGTTTGTTTTTGGTGTAGTAGTGATATAGGGATGCTGTCGTAAGTTTATTCATATCAATTTAAAGTTTCATATGGCAGATAAGTCAAAGTCATTAAACATGAAATTTTTAATTGTTCCAGGGAGTTTCAGAACAAGAGTGCACACTAACTCAGACAGCTGAAATTCTCACCTGGGCTCTAGAGATGGGCACAAAATGGAAAAATAGTGTTTCGTTTTGTTTCTGTAGTCGTTTCATTGCATTGCATTTGTAATGAATTTTTAAATTAGTTTTGTAGCGAAACAAAATGAAATGATGTGAAACACTATGTTCCCCTGGGTCCTAAAGGACCAAAATAGCAGGGGAGCTTCCTCAAGCAATTCTAGGTAACCCCCCAAAATTTGGAAATGTTTGGGTTTCAGGGGGCTGAGTTATAAAACTCCAAAGGGGGTGCCCCTAGGAAAAAATATTTCTGATTGGATTGGCTTCCAATTCCAATTAGAAATAGTTTTTTCCCTGGGGGCACCCCCTTTGGATCTTCATAGCTCAGCTGCCTGACCCTCAACCCCCTTTCCAAATTTCAGGGGCTTTCAGGAAAGAGCTTGAACTCCCCTGCCATGGATTCCTCTCTAGGACGAATCCTTTTGATCTAGAGTTGGTGGATGGCATTTTGTGATGAAACAAAACGTGTCCTGCCGGTATCAAAGCAGTTCTACCTTCTCCCCTCCTCCCATTTGTTTTTCTCCAGGCTTACCATGCAGTGGGCCTATAATGCAAAGTGTTCTGCTTTTATAACGCCCCATACCACTTCAAGTAGTCTCTGGGCAGTTTACAGTTTTTAATTGTGCAGGCTACACATTGCTCCCCCCCCCAGCAAGCTGGGTACTCAATTTACCGACCTCGGAAGGATGGAAGGCTGAGGCAACATTACATCAAAACTACGAAAGAATGTGAGCAATTAAAAGGAGAGTAAAGTTCCATGTAAAGTTATGCAAACTAACATTGAAAACATAGCATTGAAAACAAAGTCTATGTGATCCTATAGATTCATAATATAAAAGACACATAATAAGTAGACCATCATTCAGGGAAAGTTTGTCTGAAGAGAAAGGTCTTTGCCCGCAATGTTGTAAGATGTCCCTCAATTCCCTGTTCTCAATACTTGAAGATGTCTTAATTGTACTGGACTGCATATTATCCCTCATTACTGTAAGCCGCCTTGGGTTCTTTTTCGAGGAGAAAGGCAGAGTAAAAATACTCTAGAATAATAATAATAATAATAAACCATGAGCCTGCTACCTGGGATTGAACCCCAGGCCGCGAGCACAGTTTTACCTGCAGTACAGGCATTTAACCACTGCACCACGAGTCTCTACAATTTTTCTTTATCGTTCCCTTGCTCCAAGCATAGCTGAGGAACACCTTTTTAATTATTATTTTTAACCTCCTTTTGAGACTTTGAGCTCATTTTGGGTTCCCTCCCCATCTTCACTTCCTCCCTGCCCATATTGGCTGCAGAGAGAGGCAGAGAGGATTAATTCAGAAGAACCCATCCCCCAGCACACATATGTTGTTTGGCTTGAGCCCTGCTTTCGACAGATTTGAGAGCCAGCTTTTTTTTTTTTTTTTAATGGCATCTTAAGCGATAAGAAAAAATCCGGACGGACGGATGATCGATTCACCCCTCTTGGGAGATGGTGGTGAGAAAGGCCTCTTTGTGTCAAAGTGCCATGGCTTGATGTGTGGTAGAGCAGCAATATGAAAAAAAAAAAAAGTGCCACAAAAAAGAGAAGGAGCATCGTTCTCTCTGTGGCAGCCATCTGGTAGCAAATGGCAGGAGCCATGACGCCTACACACCCTCTGCGAGAGCTGTTTTATTCCACAAGTCTGCTCAAAGACCCTTCTTCTCTCCTTCTTCCTCATCGGAATGGAGACAGCTAGTTCTGCTCTGAATCGTTTTCTCTGGCTTCCTGTTTTGTCATACCTCTTTCATGCGTCTCTCTTCAACCCCCTTCCCTTTCCAAAGAGCATCCAGAACATTGATTTCCTTTTCTGCCCAGCACTGGGCACCAGGCCTGGTGCTTCAAAAGGTGGGATGCTGTTCTCAGCTCGCTGGTTGGAGGGTACGGTGAGGCCAGACGCTCTGTGGCGCCAAACCAGGAGAGTCGTCGTGTACAATTCTGGTCACCGCATCTCAAAAAAGATATAGTGCAACTGAAAAAGGTGCAGAAGAGAGCGGCTAAAATTATTACTGGGCTGGGGGACCTCCCTTATGAGGAAAGGCTAAAACATTTGGGCTCTTTAGTCTGGAAAAAAAAGCGCCTGAGGGGGGATATGACTGAGATGTACAAAATAACGCGGGGCATGAGTCAAGTGGATAGAGGGACGCTGTTCTCCCTCTCATAAAATACTAGAACTAGGGGACATCCACTCAAATTGAGGGTTGTGAGACTGAGAACAGATAAAAGAAATAAACATTTTTTTAACCCAGCATGGTGTTAGTCTGTGGAACTCCCTGCCACAGGATGTGATGATGGCATCTGGCCTGGATGCCTTCAAAAGGGGATTGGACAGATTCCTGGAGGAAAAGTCCATCCCAGGTTACAAACCATGACTGAGATGTGTAATCTCCAGGCTTAAACCCGGGGTACTTCAAGGGCCAGATGCAGGGGAGTGGTATCAGGAAACAGATATCTAGTCTTGTGTACTCCCAGACACATTTGGTGGGGCCACTGTGCATACAAATGCAAATTAAGAGAATGTTATAATCTTGGGCCTGTTAAGCCTACAGGGAACAGGCTGCTCCTAGTGACTGCTGTGACAGTTCAAGGCCCCTGATCCCCTGCTTCATGAAGGAAGACAGTCCTCTGGCCATCTTTCAAATGGAGGAAAGTGCAGTAGCTAATGGAATTGTTTTCATCCTAGGCCCTAGGGCGTTACCTCACGCCCACTTTGTACCGTAACAAAATAAAATGTGTACTATATCTTGTTGCGATCACATGGTTTTGTTGCTGTTTGTGCGTCTTCAAGGATGCACTTTATTGTTATGAAACTTCTGTGACTTCACGGACGGGTGCTGCATCAAATTGCATTTTGTTGTTTTCCTGTGGCAGAACACAGAAAAAAACAGTTATGTTGCAGAATATAAGTTACCCAATAGGCACGTGTGCTGGTTTAAAAAACACAACGGGAATGCAACAAGGATTCCACCACCCCGAGGCCAGGTACAAGCTTCAGGGGGCATGGTCGCACTTTAAGCACTTTATTTTGCTTAAAGCGTGACAGCTGTGGAGGAACCATTTTAAGTACCGCAACTCAGAACACTTTCTAGATAGAGCAACAAAGTGGATGTGAGGTAACACCACTAGTTACTACACCATCAGTTGAATCAAAGCATGTTTACTGCTGTCTTACTTCCAAGAAAAAAGAAACTTTCTCCCCATCATTCCAGTATATATTCGGCTTTCTTGCTTTTTTTTTAAATCAGGGCTTCTGTGATGATCAGTTTGCTCTTACAGACTAATAAAACTGCCCCTCTGCATTCTTGCAAGAAAATCCTGCAGTGTGACAGGTGGTTATGGCTTGCTTTGAATTTGTCTTCTATATCAGGTTGCAACTGATGTAACATAACTGAGACATGGATTGAGAAATAGGTTCTCACCTTGAGATGGCCCATAGGTCATTCATGTGTTCAAGCCTCATTCTTCTTCAAGAAGAGAGTTATAGGATACCAGGCAGGAATGTTGTACAAATTAAACAGCAAGACTATTTAAGGGAAGCCCTAGTTGTCTCATGCTATGCCCATAACCAGTTTAAAGCAAGCCTCATAGGATTTTCAAAGTAGGTGAGATATTTGACGGGTTTGACTCATTCCAACCTCCCCACCTCCCAGTGAATGTCTATGGCTGAACCCAGGTCTCCCGAGTCCTAGTCCATTACTCCGTCCACTACACCATACTGAGTATCTCTAGACTGTGGGTATCTCAGTGTTGTGGGGAGACCTAGCTCAGCAATACAGAGCTCAAAAAAGACTTCCTTTTTGGAGGCCATGGCTTGGAGAGACGCAGTTTGTAGAAATCATGTTTCCAAACTTAACTTCAAGAGTAAAGGCATGGATATTTCCAGAAGGTTGACAATTTTGCATCGTTTGTTTAAAAAATGGCTGCTATGCATGCATGTAAATAATAAATACAATCAATAAAATATGTTATAAAATATACACTAGATATATAAAAGATATAATATAGAGAATGAATAAAATATATGCTGCTTTTCTCCTTAAGAGAATCTGAAGCAGCTTACAGTATTAAAAGAACAGAAGGTGGTTTCCCTTCTGCACATGGAGGGATCTAAATCACAGGCAACAAAGAGCCTGCCTTCCCTTGGTGAGCTTTCAAAATACACCTTCCTGATTAGCATGTCCAGTTCAGAACTGGTTGGATTTCTTCATGAATCAGTGGCCAGAATCTTGCCTGTGTGACTCTGCTGGTGTGGACTGGAGCATTAATGAGCCCCAGTAGTGCAGTCAAGCCTCTGCCTAGAACCTGAGTTTGATCCTGGCAGGTCCAGGTGGCTGGCTCAAAGGTTGGCTCAGTCTTCCATCTTTCTGTGGTCAGTAAAATAAGTACCCAGCTTGCTGGGGGTGGGGTGGGCAAAGTGTTCCTATGTTGTTTACTACCCAGAAGAGGCTCTAGCACGGTAGTGACGTACCTTCTTCCCTCCGGATGTCTTGGAGCACAACTCCCATAGGTCTTTGTCATTGCCAATGCAAGCTTGGAATTCTGGGAGTTGTGGTCCAAAACATCTGGAGTGCCAAAGGTTCGCCACCACTGCTCTAGCACTATGAGGTGATATATATGTCAAAAGAACATTTCCTGTCACTGCACAAAACTCATGTGGTCCAGTGCACAACAGCAAATGCCTATGCTGAGTTCTTCCATGGCCATTGGACTTCAAAGCTAAAATCTGCAGATGCTGTTGTTGTAAATTGCCCAGGATAGTTGCCTGGCCACCAGACCCTTACCTACCTACCTACCTACCTACCTACTAACTAACTAACTAACTAACTAACTAACTAACTAACTAACTAACTACCTAACTACCTAAGTAAGTAAGTAAGTAAGTACGTACGTATGTACGTACGTACGTACGTACAGTGGATCCTCGTATAACAAATGGTTTGTATAACAATCTGTACAATATAAAATATTCCAGAGATAGGGGAAATTTGCTTAACAGAATTGCCTATGGGGCAAATCCATACAACATAAAAATGGCCACGATTAGAGATTGCTCCATTTTCAGTGCCTTCCTATGGGAAATTTTGTATAAAGGAAAATTTGCTTAACAGAATTTCTTTTGGAACGAATTAATTCCTTTATACAAGGTACCACTGTAACTAACTAAAACTCTGATATTTAACTTCAAATAAAATCTGAATGTACAAAGTTGAAGAAAACAAGTTTAACCTGTCCTGCTCTTGGAGATGCTGGAGGTGTTTGTCTCTTCTTCGTGTGCCCCTGCAGGCCACACCCAAGGCACGTTCTTTGTTCAACCACCTTCCCAGTAGCTCTCCAGATAGCAAGCATCTTCTGGCTTTAGAAACAACCCCATCCTCCCAACTGTACTAGCGAATTGGCTGGATATAACTCTCATCCCCCATATTTTACTGAATGGTAGAGACCCAGATTACTCCGGCAACACTGGCAGTGTTGGCTAGATTTAATGGAAGATGTATTCCCACAAAATTTGGAGGACCATCCATGATATGGACCATGAACCTGGGAAGATGTGGCTTCTGCCTAGCATTTGAGGAATAATAATCAGGTCTACCTTGTGCAAAAGTAGAGGGGTATGTGTATGTCTGTGATGAACAGATCGTGCAAATTTATTCAGGAACGTTTAAAATGTATCCTGGGGGTGCTTCCTTTGAATTGATCATCTGGATAAATTCAAAAGGCCAGATTCTCTTTCTTTGATCTTTTCTTTCTTCTCTACACAACTACAGTACTTTCTCTAATTAGGGGAGATTATCTCAGGCTGCGGTCTTTCCCTTTAGATATAAGTGGCTATGCCATTAATATTGCAGGAATCCTGCTGATTTCTCCATAAAATGCAGCTTGGGAAGTAGGAGGGGAAGCTATTGCACACGCCCCAAGCTGCAGTTGGAGTTGCGTCTGTACTTATATTTCACAGTCTTGAAGGCTGGCAAAGAGGTATCAAAAAGGAAGGAAAGGGAGAATACAAGGGTGGGGAGGGGGAGGGGGAGGGGGAAGGAAAATGATGGCTCTCACTGACTGTTGACACTACCCTGTTTCCCCGTAAGACATCCCCCGAAAATAAGACCTACTTACAGTTTTGCCTCTTGCTGAAATATAAGGCATCTCCCTAAAACAAGACCTCCCTGATAATAAGGCCTCCCTCATTATAACCCCCCCCGAAGCTACAGGGGTGGGGGAGGGGGATCATTTAAAATGATAATGGGGAAATAAGATACCCCCTGAAAATAAGACCTAGCACATCTTTGGGAGCAAAAATTAATATAAGACTGTCTTATTTTTGGGAAAACAGGGTAACCATAACTACCTTTCTCTTGAACCCCAGGCACCACCAGATTTGTGGGGGCAAGTTTTGGAAGCATTCTTGATGGACAGGTTGAATTTCTTTCTTCTTTTTCTTTCCCCCCTCCTACAGCAGAGGTGAAGAAATGGATGGGACAGCAACATCTGGCCAGATTTCCAAGTGATCTTCTGAACATCACCCTTATATTTCTAGAAGAACTATCACCGTCCCTTTGAGTCTGATCACGGATAAGATGTCCTACTCTCCAGCGTTGCCCTCTGGATCAGTCTTTGTTTTCCGAACCGCCTCCCCTCTGTTAAAGATCCAAATGTTGGCACTGCCTGCTTTTTCTTGTAGTAAATACTCTGTGTTCTTCCCCGACGCCCAGCCTGTGCCCCTCCTCTGTACAAAAGTTATTGTTTCTTCATTCCCAGATTTGTTTTTAGTGCTTCTCTCTCTCTCTCTCTCTCTCTCTCTCTCTCTCTCTCTCTCTCTCTCTCTCTCTCTCTCTCTCTCTCTCTCTCTCAGACACACACGTAGTGGTGCAATATAGCGAAAGGAAATGCATGTTTTTGCAGAACTCATGGCTTCAAGCCCACTGGTGTATCACAACCAGCACCCCCACCTTGAGCGTTTTCTGGGGTTTGCCTCATCCTTCTGAATTCCAGACAAGGCAGCCAGTGGCAAAATATTATGGGTCGTATAGCCGAGCCTTCTGTCCTTTTCCCTGCCAGAAGCCAACAAGAGTCAGGAGGCAGATTATAGAGTTTGGGAAAGTTGCTTTGCCGGACTATATTCTCTTAGAATTCCCTAGCCAAAATGACCATAGGTGGGGGATTCTGGGCATTGTAGTCCATCAAAGTAACATGTTCATGCTCTGGGGCAAAATGAAAGAAATGCAATTGTTTTCAGGGTACGTACTCACTGGTTTTATCTCCTTATGGCAGGCATGTCCAAACTTCGGCCCTCCTGATGATTTGGACCACAACTCCCAGAATTCTAAGCTTAGATTGCCAGTGGCAAAGGACTGTGGGAGTTGTGGTCCAAAAGCTCTGAAGGGCTGAAGTTTGGACATGCCTGCCTTATGATCTCTGGCTGAATAGGACTAAAGACAAACATCTGGCAAAATGCAATACATTTTTCACCCGATCTCATGAGCGCCATTCTTGGATTTATCAGAAAAAATGCTTTGGGGATCCATTTCGCACAGGAACTCATTTGAGGAGAGAAAAGTGTGAGCATATAACTAGATAAATGAAGTTGCATTGCCCCTTCTTCCTTTAATCTGCAAGCTCCCCTTATCTGCATGGGGAAGTGAAGAGGCTAAACCCACATTGGCTAGCCCGGGGGAAAGGGCGGGAATCATAGCCAGTTGGCCTTTCCAATCTCTTCTTCATAAAAGAAAGGAACAGAGAAAGTGCTTACAAATGGAGCCTCACAGCATGAATGGTTGTTCCTTTCCCTGTCCTTCCCTTCAAGGCAAAAGAGAAGTATTATCAGCTAGAGCTTGCAAGCACCATCTGAAAACCAAGGTAATTTTGCTTTCCCACTCCACTTTCCAACAGAGGCGTAGCAAGAGTTTGGAGCGCCTGGGGACAATGTTCTTTTTTGCCCCCCTCCTGCTGCCCCTCCCACTGCATCGCACACATTTAATCCTGCCCAATCCTTGTGGACGTGGGTCTGCCTGCCTGCTTTGCCGCTCACCTTTGCTGCTCGGTGGAGGCAGAGGAGGGGGTCCCATCACCAAGCCTTAGCCAGGGGAAAGGAGGACTGCTGGCGGGAGGATGCATGGCTTCCTCCTGCTGCTCCCCCTCCAGGCACCCCCAGAATGCTGCGCTCCTGGGGAAAATGCACCCTTCCGCCGCCCCCTTAGATATGCCCTTGCTTTCCAAATGTGGAAGAGAGAAACCGAGAAGGGAATCTCTACTCTCTCCAGTCAGCGATCGGTGATAGTGAGGATTCCTTTCCTGCTAGGCTCCAAAGATGGGATTTGTTGAAGGGGAATGCTTGCCTGAAGACCCCTGCCAGATTAGGGCCCGTAGGTCAGAGTTTCCTGCTCTCTGTACAAATCATTCTCTCCATCACCACAGATGTAGTGGCAAGTTTGTAATAACCCAAAAAACCACACACCAAGTGTTAATTTTGACAGGCTGCCCTTCAACACTATGAAGAAAATAAGAATTGAAAAATCATCTGGTCTATCTCCAGCCAGGGACTAATCCTCCTCCCCCCCTACCTCAGGGCAAATTGATTTTCCTGAAATCCTTCCCTTTGCATGTGGCATGCTGGTTTATTTCTTTGTATTCTGCGGCTGTGGAATTCCCTTTAGAAAGGTTCTGTATGAAGCCAGCCTCTTTTCTAGCAGTCCAACTCCCCTTCAGTGTTCCCCTTCAACTGTAACTTATGGTTGTGATATTAATTCTTTCAGTGTCCTTGGTTGTTGTTGGCATTGTTTTTTTAAGAGTGCAGTGAGCTCTTTTTAAAATGAATCTAACATGGTAGCTGCAAGGACACCGACTGTTCCCCAGATTTTTCAGTCCACTGGTTTGTGGTGAACCGTTAAGTTTCTCCAGTTCAGAGCTTGTCAAAGTTCCCTTCTCACCCCACAAATACCCCACTGCTGGCTGGGAAGTTCTAAGAGTTGTAGTCCAAGAAAGGAATTTTTCCGGGCGCGGCTCCAGTTCTACTATCGGCACCATTGTCAGCCTCCAGGTCTCAGATGTGCATGGACTCAGTCCAGTCCTCATGGCTGTTCACCCCCTTTTAACCACTTGATACTCTGAGGAAACTATAAACTGCTCTTGTTGGCTCATTTTGCTCACCAGCCTTGCTATTAATCCCCTATTTTTCCTGATACATGTATAGTCCCCTTCCTATTAATAGGCCTTCTCTCCCTCACTCTTGTGTTGTTAATTAATTACACTTCAAAGTCTAATCCAGAGGTAAGGAAACATGGGCTCTCTCAAGTTTTAGAGTGCAATTCCCACAGTTCCTAGTAAGTTATGGCTAGTTGCAAGGCATTGTAGTAGTCCAACATTTCCTGAGGCCGAGTGGTTTCCTGGTGCTGCTTTTAACGGTGTATATACTTTCTAATATACCTGAGCAATGCCATTGCAGAAGAACAAATCAAGCTTTTAAACAGATCAGCAACTGGAGCAGCCCAGCATCACCTGATCACATAAAGATGTCTTTTCCTTTGTAGGGCTTTTGTTTGCTTCACAATTGGAAGAGGCTTCAGCTTGGCAGAGAGGAAACAGGGGAGGGAAATTTTGGCAGAAGGGCTGGCGAGAAACATCCCTGGCCTCGTTCTGCATCGCATTGGTGGCACTGACCTGCGATGGCTTTAAGGGTAACACAGCTGATGCACCAAAAGCTCTTTTACATGACACTCTGCTTTGGCAGTCTCACATCAGGGAGCAGTATTGCAGTATTTGTCTCTATGGGTGGCAGAACTTTGGCTTTCCAAGATGTTTGGACAACTGTCCCAAAAATTCCCAGCTGGATTCCCAAGTGATAAAAGACTGTAGGAGATGTAGTCCAAAACCTCTGGGTTGCTATTCCAAGAGGTCCAGGCTCAGAAATACTGAGAAGTACATACAGGTCCAGTTGAGATGGGATTCTAGATTCCACAAATCTGAAGACAAGAGCTCATGCCATGAGCATCCATGCCTCAGATAAATCGGTTGTTCTTGAAGGCATCTCAGGGCATCTTGTTGCTTCTGATGCAAACGAGGGCTTCCCCTTTCTGGTTCCATGAAATCAGGTTGCAGCTAGAAGGATCTAAAAGGCAGATAAGCATGGAGCCATCGTTTTCCTGGGCGATTGCCTACTTTCGAATGATGTCCTCCTCTTTCTCTGTGGGTGTGAACACCTGACAGTCCTCGCCCTCTCCATCTCCCCACTTGCCTGTAGCATCCCACCCACCCCCTACTCCTTTGGCAGGAGCTGGTGCAGTTGTCTTTCTTAATCTCCCCCTCTCTGCAGTTATTATTTTTGCATGTGATTTCTTTGACTAAGATGGAATGTTAATAAAGGAATGTTGATATGAAAACCGAAAAGAGCTCTGACTATTCTTTTGCACCTGGTCTGCATCTTCCTCTGTCACAAATTGCAAGACTTCACACTTGCACCATGCTGGGGTGGAATCTCACTTGGCAAAGCAACTGTTCCCACACACAGGGCACATGGCAACTTTCCTGCCCATCATTTCATGAATGACATACCTTGGCAGCTGTCAGGGCCTCCACTTTTTGACAGGGACTATCACATTTGTCAACACTAAGCCATCACCTGCACTCCAGTTGGTCTAGCCCAGTGATGGTGAACCTTTTAGAGACCGAGTGCCCAAACTGCGATGCAAAACCCACTAATTTTTCACAAAGTGCCAGTGCAGCAATTTAACCTGAATACAGGTGGCTGTGAAGGGGTGATGTCGGGTGCCCACAGAAAAGGCTCTGAGTGCCACCTTTGGCACCCGTGCCATAGGTTTGCCAACACTGGTCTAGCCCCTTATTTAACTTTCCAAAGCACTTCTGCCCAGAAACCATTCTGGGCAACCAGGAAATTCAAAAACTGCTTAGATCCAAGATTGGGAAGATGTGGCTTACAACTGCCGAAGTGCTCCATCACCAAGCTATACTGCCAAGATTTGGTGACCAATCACTTCAAAGCTGATAAAATAAGCATTTTGGGGCTTGAACACACATGGAAAAAGAGTGGTTTTATTTTCATCCCTTTTTGGAATCAATACATTTTTGCATGCAGTCATGTAGTATATATATTAGTGGGTGCATTCACATGGTCATGAATTTAATGGTTGCTATAGCATTAATGCGCTTCCCCCCAGCCCTTTCAAAGGTTTCTGATTTTTCTCTTTCAATGCCACCAACTAGCTTTGCTAGTAAATTAAAGCCTTCAGACTCTTGTTAAGTTGATTAAAAATAAAAGAAGTTTATTGATTAGAAAGTAGAATCAAAATTATTAATAGTAACATGTTGGAGTATAAACAAAAAGACTACAGTTCAAACCCACTGAAGTTTGAACACTAATAACGCTGAATATATGCACACCCAGTTCCTAAGATTTACAAATTCTAAACACTTAGTTTTCTTCACAGACACTCTAAAATCCCATCTCTTCTGTCTTTCTCTTAGATGGTGCCAGACCCTATTTGATTCTCTCAGAATCTGTCAGATTCCCTATCTCCAAGTGAATGTCTTTCTGTCAGCCCCTATCTGGACTTTTCTTCAGAAAGTGTATATCCCTATCTAGCCCTATCTGTCTAAAACAGTGCTGAGCAGTGCCTTAAATATTCTTAGGCCACTCCCTAGACCAGCGATGACGAACCTTTTAGAGACTTAGTGCCCAAACAGCACTTCAAAACCCACTATTTTTTCACCAAGTGCCAATACAGCCGTTTAACCTGGCTGTGAAGGGGCAATGTCGGGGGCCTGCAAAAAAGGCTCTGAGTGCCACCTTTGGCAACCATGCCATAGGTTCACCAACACTGCCCTAGACTCTCTCATTGGTACACAAACCCACCAAGCAATACAGACATCTCTTATGCATTCTTCATTATAACAGGTAAATGCCACAGTTGAAACCCTTTGTGTTCCTACATGATAAAGGGGGAACTGAAGGTATCAAGCAGTGCCATAGCATGAATTGCAAAACAATTTTTGTTGCTTACTTTTCTTGATGTACACAGACCACATAGATTGACGTTCTTATTGTCAGAGATGCTGCATTTGGAGCTCAACTGGGTTTAGAACATCCTTTTAAAATACACACTGAAGAAAAGACATGGCCAAAAAAACACACCAGAATAGACACCTGTCTAGATGTTCATTGAAGAATAGTGTCTGTCTCGGACACTCAAGATGGCTCAGTTCTGGAAGATGGGACAAGAACAATGAGTTGCCATTTATTTTATTTTATTTTAGCACTTGGCAAGGTATGGTAGAATGAGCATTTCCTTAAAAAAAATAGCCACACAAAATAAGGTCAGACAAGAAAATGGTTGAGTTTGGATTTGGTTGTGCTTGTCGAGCCCAGTCTTGAGGAGGCATTTTCCAGAAGAGGGTCTTCAGGTATACTATCTCTTCTCTCTAAAGAAGCCCCGGAGATTCCCGGAGCAGTGGCATCCTCCCTTTGCAAAAATAAAGAGAAAAGAGTTGCAGAGTTTGCCAGTTTCACCTTATAGATTTCCAATTACAGTAGGACCCCGTATCCACTGATTCATTACCCACTGATTCAGTTATCCATGGTTGGCAGATGACTAAATAAATAAATAAATAAATAATTCAGCAGCCACAAAGCAAGCTACTGCCACAAAGAGCAACTATAAAGCAAGCTACTGTCACAAAACAGCAGCCGTAAAGCAAATTACTATCACAAAACAGCAGTTTTGGGGGACATTTTGGCATTCTCTCTTATCCATGGTTTTCATTATCCACGGGAAGGCTTGGAATCAGTCCCCAGCGGATACTGGGGTCCTACTGTATTCAAATTCAAATTAAAGGGTTGCGGCATTAGGAAGGTTGGGAACTGCTGATATAGTGGAAGGACGTCACTTGACAGAGAGGGAAAAGTTCTATTTGTCTGGGAAAGAAGCTCTCAGTGATTCATCCTGTGCTTATGCTTGTTCTGCCATATTCGTCATGAGAACAGACTATCTATAAAGTTGCAACCTAACCCATGACAAGGAGTGAGTGGTTCCTTGGAAAGGAAACTGCTTTGAACTTACCTCTATCTATGGCTGTTACCCCACGTCCATTTGGTTGCTCTAAAAAGTGCACTGAGATGTGGATCTTAAAAGTGTTCCCCCACGACCGTTGAGCTTTAAGCAAAAGAATGTGCGACCATGCCTCCCGAAGCACAACTCAGCGCATCTTCCTTGTACCTGGCCTCGGGGTGGTGGAATCCTTGTTGCTGTTCCATTGCAATTTTTAAACCAGTACATGTGCCATGGGGTACCGTTTAATCCACAACATACTGTAACTGTTCCGTTGCCATAGGGCCACCTAGTGGCACTCCTTGGAGCAGCCACGTGACAATAAATTCGCAGTACGAGAAGCCACTATGCATGGAAAGAAGCCAAAAAAGAAGTATTCGAAGTTCGACAAATGACAAATGAAAATCAATATACTGATATGCCTACCTACTGGGTTTTACTTTTTAAAAAAAATAGTGCCGCAGGAAAACAAAACAAAATGCACTTTGATGCGGACCCCATCCGTGGGGGTCATAGAAGTTACGTAACAATAAAGTGCGTCCTTGGGGATGCAAGAACAGCAACAAAACCATGTGACCGCAACAAGATTTATTATACATTTTAGTTTGTTTGCGGTACAAAGTGGACGTGGGGTAACAGCCCGTGTTAATTGGTCAGACAACATTAGAAGCACCACAAGACCATCCATCTCACCTTAATTCGTTCCCACTGTATATGGACTCGGGTTTCTTTGCCTTCTGCTTTCGGTAGCGCAAGACGTACACCACTATTGCAGCAAGCAGCAGCAGAGCTAAGAGAGTCCCAATAACAGCACCAGCAATCGCTCCAGCTTGGGAAAGGCCTGTTTTGAAACATACAAAACACAGGACTATCAAGAAGACTCCAAGCATCAACCGTGACCTGAACCAACAGCAACCATGTGGGCACAATTCCTACCATAGTCCTGGATAGATGCACACAAAAGGGAAGAATATTCTACGTTCCCTTTCAGCTTGAACTCTGCTTTTTTTTCTGTTCAGAAATTGACAAACAAGAAGGACGGAAAGAAGGATGGACAGAAGTATTTTCCTCTTAGGCAGAAAACGCAAGTGCTCTTTATCACCCAGGAATTGTCAACACTTCCTTTAATCAATCCACAATATGAACAAATAATGCTATGCAGTGGGACTTGCATATCCATAGGAGGTTGGTTGCAACCACTGCAGAGGCTGAAAAACATATATTATACCAAATACTAGTTTAATAATGCATCTGATACATAGCATGATCTCTGATAGTGGCCAGTTCAGGTAATGACATTGCAGAAATATATTTATCTAGCAAACACTATTACGCAGTATCTAGCATGGTCTCTGGCTCTCTCTAATGGCCAGTTCTGGTAACTTCATCTTTACAAATGTATATTTCTAGGATTTTTAAAAAATATTTTTAATACAGTGTTTTTCAGACCATGGATAAGGAAATCAGTGGATTGTACTGAACATGATTTCTTAAGAGACAAATCGACTATGTTTAACCTAGATGCCCTAAGCACATCTGATCTTGCCTGAATTCTGAAGCTAAGCAGGGTCGTTCCTGGTTAGTATTTGGATGGGAGACCACCAGGGAATACCAGGTGCTGTAGGCGCCTGGAGTAGGAACTGGCAAACCACTCCAGTATTCCTGCCAAGAAAACTCCATAGACATGGGGTCATGAAGAGTCGGTCATGACTGTAACAACGCAACACACACACACACACACACACACAAACACACACACACAACCTAGCACACATTTGCCTAACTCCCCATCTGGCACATTCATCTGCCTTTGTTTTGTAACTGTCCCCAGGGGGTCAGCAGAACTGTTGCAATGCCTTGAAAGAACTCTGTAGCAAGTGGGAAAACATTCTAATAGCAGGAAATATGCATTTCCTTTGTGATTTGATTCCAGATCATGCATGTCTTTGCACCTTACATAATAGGCACTGATAATCTGGTCCTTCTTTCTGTGCACCAGCTTGCTTGCTTACTGAATTTCCAATAAGGTAAAGACAACAAAAGGGGGAGGGGAGTGATGGGGAGGCGAAAAGGATTTACAAACAGGTAGACCAGTTTTACCATTTTTTGCACAATAATACTTGGGGTCTTCTCATAGTTTCTCAGTCCTTCTTACAATTCCTTTTCCCTTATTTCTAATCGTCTTCCTACTTATTGCTGCATAAGTACAGTACAAGTCCTTTCCCAATTAAGTCTCCTTATCTATAAATCTTGTCTGAAGCTCTAAAATTCAAAGCCATATATCATTAATTCATTTTTCTTTGTCTCTTATAAAGCCTAGTAAAGGCTTCCAAGTAATTTTAAATCCATTAATGCTTTGTCCTTTATAAGATCTTACAGTTTCGCCCCTTCAGCCATGTGCAACTCAGTACTCCAGCTTTTCCAAATTCTGCTGTTTTATTCTTCAGTACATCTGGTGGAAAAGAATTCCACACATCTCTCTTCCTCTGTCTTCCTTCACTTTAACACCTCATCTCAATTTCATTAGAGGTCTTGCAACTTATCTTTACATCTCTGTCATGTAAAGAGATCTGAATTTTTAAAACCTCCTCCAACATAACAATTTTAAGAAATATTACCACTCCAGCTTCTATTTTTGGTGTCCTCTGCTTTTTCCTCTTCTGTTGCCTTTCTCATTTATTTTCCATCACATCATACCAAAACAGCTACTCTGAGTGCCAATTTCACACCAGATGGCTGCACAAGAGTGCAGTAATGTTATTGGGCTGGCAGAACAAATCAACATTCTACAAGGCAATTCTTAAAATGGGGATGGCCTACAAACACTGTAACTTTGAAACCGGACATTTAATCAGAGCCCTTCCCCCAGCCATCCTGTCTCCTCACCTCATTCCACCCCAATTTTCCTAAGAGCCTACTTCCTTCCAGGTGCTAATATAGGATGAGACCACCAACTTCCACCACAGACCACAAAGATAAGAAAAGTAGAAGGAGGTACCAACCTGAATGAAAAATATGTTTAAAACCCACCCAAACCAGGAGGTGAGCTAAGAACATCTAGCATGGTACTTAGCAATCAGGTAATGCAGTATGATTGGGCATTGCTACATTTTCCCATGGAACTCAGAAGTTCCAGTTGGTAGTGCCATATAATAATGTACTAGCAGTGCCTTATTGTAATGAAGCACCCCAGTTTTGGGCTGCAGGTTGACTGGAAATTACATGTAGGGATCCATTGCTTAATAACCCCTTTCCCATACTGATAGACACTTGGGCCATCTAAGACACATTGTCCAGAATCTTACTGGTAAGTTACACCACGCTTGAGTGCAGAAGAGGTTTACTATTCTGTTCTCCTGGGCAGGCACAGCGAGGAACTGAACTATGAACCTCTAGTTTCACAGCCAGATACCGGCCTTGTTCAGCTATCTAGCCAGTTGATGACTCCTCAGCAATTTTACAATGACTATTTAAACATTGATGATGTCATTCCAGTTGCACACCATAAAAATGTACAACAGGATTCTGGCCACTGAATAGATTTCCTGCTGCTGGTTCTATATACCCCTTATCCACGGGACTAGTATCCACTGAATCAGTTATTTACAGTCTGAAAATATTAAAAGAAAGAAATTCCAGGGGGGAAAAACCCTATTTTGCATTTATTACCAGAATTGGCCACTAGAGGCAACCCAAGACCTTGCTCAGATTACTACTTGTTCATGGAATACGTAAGCATGGTGTCTGCCTCCTAATGGCTAGTTCTGGTAAATCATGTAAAATATTTTTTCTGTTTTCTCTCTTTTACCACGCTGTCTGTCTGTCTGTCACTGTTATCCACAGCTTAGAACCAATTCTCAGCGGATATGGGGGTTTTGATTGATGAACATTTCAATTGATGGTGCATTTAAGTTGTCTTTGTCTCTTTCTACTGCTTTTATTTCCCCCTTGTTTCTGGTTTTCATAGTTTTTGTCTGAGCATGGTCCTGATGGTAAGCTTCCCATTCCAAGCATGCATTGCCAATGACAAAGGACTGTGGGAGTTGTGGTCCAAAATACCTGGAGTGCCAAAGGTTCACAACCACTGCCATAGGCAATGCACTGACAACATTGAAATCAGAATGCTGGACTAGATACTCCTTTAGCCTATATCTAGAATGACTCTTCCCATGCTCTGGTCTACCTGTTTCTGCCATTAACAAAGCCACCTTCTTATTTATTTCCTAAAACAATACTTTTTAATATATTTTCATATTTCCCTAAACATGCCTCAAGAAACAGGAGAACTGCAGATTCCCTATACCTGATTAAAGTGAGCAAGTGTTTTAATGCAGAAAATTCCCACAGCGCATCCCTCCAAGGATATGCCTTAATTCCTTCAAATTAAGTTTAATGATGTCCTTCAGCACAATTGCAATAATCCATGGTACTCAAAATGTGATCAAAGCCCTATTATGTCCAGGGTGTTGATGAGAACTGGCGCCAGGCCCAGAAGAGTCTTGCGGAATTAGCAGAAATGTCACTGGGGTGTCATTGCTGAGACTCAGCAAAGGGGAATTCACAAAGGATTTATCAGCCGAATCAGGAGCAAAAAATAGATCCAACCACAAGGTGAAAGTGATGGAGGCAAACTAAATTTAAACGCAAAAAGAATTGCCAAGTGGGGCAATTGGTGGGCTAAGGAAGACAAGAATAAAGCTTAGATTTAAAGGTTTGGTTGGGCCTGTGGCCGCAAATAAAGATTGTTGTTGTTGATGTAAAGGTAACCTTCGGTATGTTCAGAACTTACACCTGTCTCCCTATAGTTTGTGGACTCTTGGTTAGATTTGCACGTGCAGAAAAGCTACAGTACAGGATGCATTTGATGAGGTAAAAGAAGAAAAAATGCAGTAGCCTCACGCAAAAGCAAATCCTAATTTGCTAAACGTTTTACATATTTGGCCCTTTTTAGCAGGAGATGCAATATGTGCACCTGGAGTACTGTGTCCAGTTCTGTGCACCTCAATTTAAAAAGGATGTTGAAAACCTCGAGCGGGTACAGAGGAGGGCCACCAAGATGGTTGAAGGTCTGGAAGAAATGTCTTACGAGCAACGGCTTAGGGAACCTGGAATGTTTAGCCTTTCAAAAAGAAGGCTGAGAGGGGATCTGATAGCTATGTTTAAATATTTGAAAGGATGTTACATTGAAGAGGGAACAGGTTTGTTCTTCATGGGTTCAGAGACTAGGATGCGGGGCAATGGTCTCAAACAAGGAAAAGAGATTCAATTTGGACATTAGGAAGAACTTCATGGCGGTTAGAGCTGTTCGGCAGTAGAATACGCTGCCACGGAGGGTGGTGGAGTCTCCTTCTTTGGAGGTTTTTAAGCTGAGGCTGCATGGCCATCTGTTGGAAATACTGTGATGGGGGTTCCTGCATGGGAGGGGGTTGGACTGGATGGCCCTTGAGGTCTCTTCCAACTCTATGATTCTATGATTCTATGTGGGACCATGAGTAACCTGCCAAGTCCCAGGCTGCCTACCAGAAGTAGGGACTGGTCAACCATGTCTGCTGTACAACTAGAAGAATTTAACCAAAAATTCAAAACTCTCCAACTGGTACATTATGGGGGGGGAGAAGACTTACTGGAAAAGGCAACAATGAATTCCAGCAAAAGCTGAAGGAGTAGACAAAGAGGGTTTGGGCTGTCCAGCTTGCCCTATGAGCCCAAATGGATAGTTGTTTGTGAAGATTCCGTCATCTAGATGAGGTTATCTGGAAGTTGAGTCATGGCATTTGGACATCTTTTCTTGAGTGATTGAAATGTTTCACTGCTCATCCAAACAGCTTTGTCAGTCTGAGGAAAGCTAGCTGCGAGTCCTCCATTTTATAGTTCACCTTCATTTCGCATGACCCTGGTCTGAATTGGCTCGTTAGGTGGACAGTGGCCTGAATAGGCTCTTAGGTGGACAATGGCCTAAGGTGCGTGAAAGTTCCACCTATGCAACCTTTCCCAGCTCCCATTAAGTATGGGTCATTAGCTATGGCCTTGCTGGTGGAGGTGTGACGTGGTTCTGATTTGTGTGGGGATTGAAGTAGAAAGGGCCGCTTGATGAGTGGTAGACAGATTGTGCCTGAGTCCCCCACTTCTGTTGAGAGAGGGGTTTTCAATACACACATGAATAGCTTTTGGATAGCTCATAGCTAGCTATAGCTCTGACTACTTCTTGTGTACGTAGTAAGCCCTACGTCTGAAAAATTGTTGGAAAACTTCTCTTTCCTCTGGAGAAGGTCAGTGAAACGGCCCCTCTAATTTCCCTTTTCACCAGTAGGGTGAAGAACCTCTGCTGGGCATTTGAGCCTACCTGTAATTCTTCCACTTGCCAAATGAAACAGATATGGGCACGGATCTGAAAAAAATTGTGATTTGCTTGAATCAGAAGGATTAAGAAGGAGAGTTCCTGGATACGTCCATCAAGGTTCTATCCGCACCTGTCACATGGAGGGACAACTGGCAACTCTGTTGTCCATACTCATTTGAGGCCACACACTGATATGTCCCAGAGAAGTCAAGGGAGATGTTTGTTAGCAGAAGGGTCCCTGTTTTTCCATCTGTGGGAAAGAGAGAGAGAGAGAGAGGAACACTGAAAAATCCACAGTCAAAAGCTCAAGGCTCCTGCCCACCTTACATTTCATGTGGCCTATGAAGTGGAGAGCCACTGAAATGATCCACTATCCAAACAGAAAAGAAGCACTGGGAGAGATTCACACTCTGAGCACTTTGGAGTCTTTTTTGGTCACACATCTCTGTAAAATGGGGATAAGATGAAGTGGAGTTGACAAGAAACATGCAATCATACAATGGAACGTGGAAGTTACCAGATTTCACACATATCCAAAAAACGAGTGTGTGCTTCTTTGTGGCAGGAGGGATCTCATCAACTGGCCCAATAGATCCATTTCCCATATTCTAGTAGGCTGTACCAGGACCATTTGTCAGAAGAAGTCCAACAGAGAGAACTCCCCCCCCCCCCAAATTTGGAATGGCTAGAGTTTTGAAAAAGTTATTTTTGTGGACTTCAGTTCCTGGCACACCACAGTCTCTATGACTGTTAACAGTTTCGGTGAGTTGTTCCTTAAAGGAACTCTCTCTTTTGTTGTAGGTTCTGAAACAGACAAGCACATCTCGATATGACTAAGCATCACACCAGCCCAGCTTTGTATCTAGGCATGGGCATGATTCTTATGTTTAATGCAAAGGATGTCCCCAGGGAAGGCGACCATCTACCTACTTTGCACCATGTTGGCTGGAGGAACTTGTGTCTTCGAGTCCAGCCGGGTCCAGGAGTAAATGGGGGCAGGCACACCTTCTGAAGAGTTGCAAGTCATCCTGACATCCGACCCTATGGGAGCAAAAGTGGTCCCTTTGCAGACAGGAGTAGAGGGGGGCACTGAGGAGACAAGGAGGAGGAATCAGAAGTTGGGATGGGATCTATACCCTGATTGCATGAAGGGCGGATTCTTTTGAAGTTTGATTTTACAAACACAATCCCCTCTCTGCCACAATGACAGTTACTTCACGTCCTTCCCCGAGCCGAGGTGAACTTGCCTCCGTGTTGAAATCGGTTTTAGTCACGTGACTTAATGCCGGTTCTGCCCCTGTTTCTCTGTACTCATGGGCATGCTGATTGAAACCGGCAGTACTTTAACCGCACGTCCTCGATCCTTACCTGGCGGTAAGGAACAAACACAAACCAGGGTGAACTGTTTGAGGAAGAATCTTGGTCGATAAGCGGGGGAAATGGATTCATAAGAAGGAGTTATAATTCCTGTTGTTCGATACATCGAAATACCGATGTTCCTCCCCCCCTTCTCAACAACAACAACAACAACAAAAAGTAATCGCACTAAGGTGGTTTCTTCACATCCTTCCTCGAGCCGAGGTGAACTTGCCTCTGTGTTGAAATTGGTTTTCAACACGGATCGAGAAGTGGATTGAAAAGATTCCCGAGCTCCAGGACGGGAATCTCTCACCCCGCTTGGAGCGCAGTTCAGGGGGCGTGGTCGGGGTGAACTCGGATTGACCCCACAAGGACGTGAGGTTACATTCCTTCGAACTCGGATTGATCCCACAAGGACATGAGGTTACGTTCCTTCGAACCGGTCTCCAGTGGGGCCGCGAACTGCAGCGAGAGGGACGTGAAGTATCAGCCTAAGTATTCTCTCGATGCGGGTTAAGAGGAACCGCTCGTCCCCTGGGGGGGGGGGTGGATCGAGAAGCGGATTGAAAAGATTCCCGAGCTCCAGGACGGGAATCTCTCACCCCGCTTGGAGCGCAGTTCAGGGGGCGTGGTCGGGGTGAACTCGGATTGACCCCACAAGGACGTGAGGTTCCATTCCTTCGAACCGGTCTCCAGCGGGGCCGCGAACTGCAGCGAGAGGGATGTGAAGTTCACTCTTACTATGAGCTATCTTTGTCTCCAACCAATGAGACAAAGATAGACTTCCTTTACTATCTGAAGTAATTAATCAATTAAATGCATTAGAGTGATTCTGAAATGAGAAATCAGTTAATTACATTAGAAATGATTTTGAAATTTTGAAATGAGACTTCCTTCACTATCTGAAGTAATTAATCAATTAAATACATTGGAGTCATTTTGCTATTAATCATATTATGAGGAACATTGCTGGGCTCTCTCATCCACACAGGTACTTGATTCTGGCATTAAAATGACGCTTGGAACATTGAAGAATATGGGACCTGTAGCCCCACCTCCACCCCTCAGAAACAACTCTTTCGAAACTCTGGTCCAGCTTCTGATTGAAGGCCTCCACTGAAGAAGGCCTCATCCTGTTTGCATGTTTGTTGAATGTTAACATTGAAACAAAGCTTACTTAAAACTGTAAGCTGGACAAGGCCAGAGCTAGTTCCGTAGAAGTCTGGAGGATTGTTCACCTCACAGATATAAGAGCCTGCATCGGATGTGCGCAGATTGCTCAGTTGGATGGATGCATCGCCCAAGGTGGGAGGGTCATGAATGAGGTTCAGCCGTTCAGACTGAGAACCTGGTTTGTACAGCACATTATTGGCGAAGTAGAGGATCTGGAGAGAGAGAGAGAGAGAGAGAGAGAGAGAGAGAGAGAGAGAGAGAGAGAGAGAGAGAGAATTGTGTTTTAGCCAGGTTAGATTACAGCTAAATTATAGCCACTAGAACAGTGTTGGCGAAACTATGGCACAGGTGCCAAAGGTGGCACCCGGAGCCCTTTCTTTGGGTACCCGACATCACCCCTTCAAAGTCACCTGTATTCAGGTTAAATTGCTGTATTGGCATTTTGTGAAAGATTACTGGGTTAAGAATCACATTTTGGGCACTGGTTCTCTAAAAGGTTCGCCATCACTGCACTAGAAGTAGCAACCGCCATGCCTCCCTCCCTCCCAGTCGCATCATCCTTTGAAACAAAGCTATGTGCAAAACATACAATTTGAAATCAAATCACGAATGAGAATTCAGAATTAGGCTGCAGATCCATAGCATTCTTTCTGAATGTCATCCAAATCAATCCACTTTTGGCATCCACTGCGGTACAATGGTTAAAGGTTTGGGTTGGGTTGGGGGTTGGGAGATAATTGTTCTAGTCCCCTTTGAGAACATGTTACCTTACTGGGTGACCCTGGGGACTCCGTCTCTCTGCCTGACCTGCTTCATAGGATTCCCCCCCTCCCCTCTCTTTTCAGAAGAAACCTACACTAGTCCATCCCAGGTGAGGTACAAGCAGTGACAGCAAGCACGAAATGAGGAGAAGAAGAGCCATTTATGCCACTCTGGGGGAAAGTGGCATTTTCCCACTGCAGAACTGTCTTAGCCACCTTGGCTTCCTCCAGATGTGTTAGATGGCACTTTCAGTTGCTCTCCAGCAGCAAATCCAGTGACTATGTTGATGGAATTGTATTTCTATAGGGAGCCAGGTTGGGGCTGGCTGTTCCTGAACTCTCTATATCATATATTAAATGGAAGGTGGTGTCTCCCTATACTAGTGGTGGTGAACCTTTGGCACTCCAGATGTTTTGGGCCACAACTCCCACTGTCCTTTGTCATTGGCAATCCAAGTCATTGGAATTCTGGGAGTTGTGGTCCAAAACATCTGGGGTGCTGAAGGTTCCCTACCACTGCCCTATAATGAGTGGTTGGAGAAGAGTGCACCAATGAGTTTGGGAGCTTGGAAATTTTCAGGTAAGGCTAGAGCTTTGTCAGTTGTGGTACTGCAATGAGAGATCTCTCTGCTTTTAGAGATCTAGTTGTCCTTCATAGGCACCTGCTTTTTAGACACCAACTGAAAACATCTATTTTTGTGAGCTGGTTGTTCATCATTGCATGTGTCTGTGCTTTTATTACATTTCAGCAGATATCGGAACATTGTGATCTTAGCTATTTTTAATTTGTGGTTTTAATGTTGTGCTAACTTTGTGTTTTTATGCAGCATTTTAGCCACGCTGACTAGTTATAAGGAAAGGCATAGCATAAATTCAGTGAAAGATGATGATGGTGATAATGATGATGCGGTCCCTTCCAGCTTTGCAGTTGATGGGGATGAATTCCCAAAGGAATTCCATAGGATAATACTGTGCACACTCTTTCCAATGGGTGTACAGACTAAGTGAAGAGAAAAACAGGCAGGTGTCATGAACTTTTGGAGGGTCAACAGCATTATTAACACAGGAAATCAAGGAAAAATGGACTATCGAAGATGGATGGAAGAAGAAGAGAATAAAGACGTTCAGTGGAAGCTTTAAGCTTTGTGCCCCTGGCTGGGAGAAAAAGACTGAAAATAATAGACTGGGGGTGGGAGGGGGGAATGATAAGAGGGGAAATGTAAAATTTAAGGATGATGAATATACATAAGTGAAGAACTTTATTAATAAAAAGACTTTTAAAAACAGCATTATTAACACATGTAATTAACTTTCAAGGTTATCCAAACATGTTTTAGCTGGATATTAGCACTATTCATTTATAGCAGTTCAATCCCAGCTACTTGTATACTTAAAACAGTATGCAACCAGGCTGAATCTAGATTTAAGCACATGCAGCTGGGAGTGAGGAATCAAATGTCCCCATCCCTCTTGTCTACAGGGGTCTGCCCAGCTGTATCAAGAAATTGCACCAAACTGGGGTGAAGTTGTTAGGCTGTATAGTAAAGCTCACAAAAATAGACGGCTACAATCCGATTCATGATTTGTGATTGCAAAAGGAAATTGTGTAAGGTGTGGTGGCAAATTGCCATCCATTGATGAGGCACTGGCTGTGTTTTTGGGTGTGTGCCCAATCATACAATGAATATGTGGGCAATCATCTCATTAATGAAAAGAGGCCATGGCTTACATGTTTCTCCTTATGCATAACTTGCCTTTACAAAGATAGCAACTATATTTAACTGGAGTTTGAAAGGGGGGGGAGATGTACAACCAAACCTCTAACAGATGGCTGTTTCCATAACTGTGGTGGCATCACTAAGAAAGGCGTAAGTACAGTTATAACAAATTTTGCTGTGTACTTAGACCATGCAATATTTATCTTCCTAAATTCCACAGACACCAATAGATACGTCCTAGCTAAAGAAGCTAATTCTGTGGAGATCGCAAGGATGTTGTGAACTACACAAAAATGTGACATGTGAATATCATAATGGGATTTTAATGCTGAAAAAAAGAGGAGAGAACTATGGAAATTTGTTAGAAAATACCGCTTAAGAGAAGAGAGCAAATGTGGAGAGAAAAAATTATACAATTTTGGGAAGAATAAGTATTTTTGGTCCTAAATATCACAAGCAAATTACCTTCCCTAAGGACGAAAACGTGGAAAACCTTGCAAGGTGGGACTGAGAAAAGTATTTAAGGAAGAGAACAGGGTTTATGCTAGATCAGTGATGGCAATCCTTCGGCACTCCAGATATTTTGGACCACAACTCCCAGAATCCCGAGCCTAGATTGCCAATGCAAAGGACTGTGGGAGTTGTGATCCAAAACATCTGGAGTGCTGAAGGTTTGCCACCACTGTGCTAGACCATCTTGCCATTGACCTTTGCCTCTCATTAAAGAAAATGCAAAAAAAGTAAAAACATGGGGGGGGGGAGAGAATTAAATCAATCATATAAAGGTATCTATTGTTGCTCAGGCAGGTGTTTGACAAAGATCTCAGCATATTTGCACACTCAGTTCTCAGATGCAAATGTGCCCTGCTCTAATCTGGCAAAGGCATTCACGACCAACAACCTCAAAACTGGAACTGGAAATGAAAAGACGGAAGACGCTAACAGAAGGAACATTGCAGCTAACAGAGAGAGGGGGGGAAATAAACCAATACTATTACAAACATGCCTGTCTGTTACTCTATTTGCCGCCCTACCCGTTACCTTGACGTTATCTTGCATTCGCCAGTTCATTTGCCTTTTTGATTTCTTTTATTTGATATTTTTCGGAATATTCTACTGCCTATTTATTTTTCCTGTGTTGTTCACCGCCCAGAGTTCCCAATGAGAAAGTTGGGCGATTTATAAAGGCAAATTAACAACAACAACAACAACAATAATAATAATAATAATAATAATAATAATAATAATAATAATAATAATAATAATAATAATAATAATAATAATAATAATAATAAATACAGAAGAACATCCAAATTAAAACCAAGACCACCAAAGAAAAATTGTGATCTAAACAACGCAAAAGTAGGGAAACATAGAGAAGATCCAAAACTCCTTTAATATGTATAGAAAGATCAAGAATCTGTAAATAGGTTTTAAAAATCAAAAACGTCCACAAGTAATGTACTGGATAGCACTAATTGCCCAGTACTTGGTGCCGACAGTAAAAAAAAAACAAAGTATGAAGTGAGCACTTATTCCTGGGCAGAACCTGAAAAGGAGCCTTTTTTTGGATGACATCTCCCAGAATGACCTGGTAGTGTTGGGGGCAGTGCCGGGGAGTCATGCTTTAAAAGTCACTTTCCCAAGCACTGCCCTGATAAGTGCTTACGGCCTAAATCCAACCACGAGTCCTAACTAGAGTAGACCAGCAGCAGTTTTCCAATATTAAAGACTCCCTCAGGCTTCCCATGGAAGTAGGAACTGGCAAACCATTCCAGTATTCCGGCCAAGAAAACTCCATGGACATGGAGTCACGAAGAGTCAGTCACGACTGTAACGACACAACACACACACACACACACACACACACACACACACACACACACACACACACACACACACACACACACACACACACACACACAGAGGCTTCCCAAGGGCAAATGGAGTCTCTAAACAGCCTCAGAATTGGAGAGGAAGGAATAGGAAGTGTCTAATTAAATTAAAGTAAATGTATTTGTCAAAGGCTGACGAAGCGACTTCGTCAGATGTAATTTTACACCAGTGGGGTTTCAGCTGTTGACTTAATGGGAATGGCATACATGTTGACTTGAGCACTCAGTTCTTGTTTCAGTGGTGTTCCTCTAACTGGGGCTAGCGATCGGATTTCTAGGCCAAGGTGGCCCCCTTAAGCAATTTCAGATGGAGTTCAGTGACTATTTCCCCAATGCTTTTACACCCAAAGACACAGATACGTCCAAGTTTCAACGGCTGGGATGAACAACCAGCTCATACTCTCATCAGGTTTACTGTACATACTCAAATATAAGTCTAGTTTTCCAGCCCTAATTTTGAGCTGGAAAAGGGGGCCCTGGACTTATATTTGGGTCAATACTTTTAGCCACTCAGGAAAGTGCTTGGGTTGGTGGCTAAAAGTCATTTTAAACATCTCACACTGCTCCACCTTGTTCACAAAGGATAAGCTGCCAGGCCCTGCTGCATTTCCCACCCTAGACTTATACTCGAGTCAATCCATTTCCACAGTTTTTTTTTTGGGGGGGGGGGTTAAATTAGGGCAGGCATGTCCAAACTTCGGCCCTCCTGGTGTTTTGGACCACAACTCCCATAGTCCTTTGCCACTGGCAATCTAAGCTTAGAATTCTGGGAGTTGTGGTCCAAAACATAAGGAGAGCCAAAGTTTGGACATACATGAATTAGGGGCTTCGACTTATACTCGGGTCGACTTATACTCAAGTATATATGGTACTTTCAGACCTCAGCTTAAGTCCCTTCACCTGCTTCCCACTCTCAGGAGAGGCTGAGCCAGGGGCAAACCGCCACTCTAGCATGAAGTTTTTGTCCACAGATGTTTTATAATGGCACGGCAGTTCCACGTTGCCCCCTCGCAGCTGCATCACTGGCTCAGCTGGCACGGTCACCTCCACGCATACCCCGGCTCCTGTGAGGAGAGGAAAGAAAAGATGTTTGCTACTTTGCCTGTCCTGCGACTAGGAGCCTTGTCCCCTTTCCATCCTGGACATGGCCACTTCCTTCACCAAGAGACTTCTTAATACAGCGTAGGGGAGTGGTGGCGAACCTTTGGCACTACAGATGTTTTGGACCACACCTCCCACAGTCCTTAGTCATTGGCAATCTAGGCTTGGAATTCTAGGAGTTGTGGTCCGAAGTATCTGGAGTGCCAAAGGTTTGCCACCACTGGTCTAAGTTAAAGCTCCTCACCCTGTTCCCCACCTGCATATCTATCTATCTATCTATCTATCTATCTATCTATCTATCTATCTATCTATCTATCTATCTATCTATCTATCTATCTATCTATCTATCTAATCAATACACGGACCTTGAAGGTGACCATCCACAGCTAGTATGTTTCCTTATCCTGCCCTCCTGAGAGATGGATGCTTTTATTTGAATCCCCAGGGAATACCAATACAAAGTGCTCATCTCTAAACCTGCCCCTCCCCCATATACTGTATGAAGATAATACAGTCTGGTACAGAGACTAGAAGACTATTAAGACCTTAAACAGTTTAACCCTGTTCAAAACAATGAAAGAAGAAAAACAGTATACACAATCCAACACTCAGCAGGTCAGCACCAATCTGGATCAAACAGTTGGGTGATGAGTCAAGTTTTAACTTGGCATCAAAGCAAAGTCAGAAATGACAGGCACATGGGTTACTGTTCATGGCTGAATTTAAGGCAGACCTAGACCCTTTTCTTCCCTCTGTTGCATTTCATACATGCCTGTAGTTTATTAAGCTGTGTTCTTTCTAGAAAATCCAAAGAGCCAATTAAATGTTATTGCCACAACTGAAAATCCTACAGGTGAAGGATCGCAAAGTGCTTTTGGCCCTTTGGTTGATCTAGTGTAATTTATCAGCTGTCTGGCTGGAAAGCTATGGCCAAACACATAACAATTTCCTTACCTGTGTGTGTACTGTATTTTGCTGCATAAAATGGTTATAGTAATGCAACATACTGTATATTTAAAAACTGTATTCCACCATTTGCCTGGGTTTGCAAAGGCGAATAGATGCATACTCTGCCCCTGCTTTCACACGACCCCTAAAATCCGCTGCAAAATGCTCGCAGATGCGGAGCATAAAATTGTTTTCCCACCAGCAGTGGGCTTTTAAAAAAATTAAAGTACGACCACGCCCACTTAAGCGCGTCCCAGAGCATTTTACAAGTACCTGGTCTTGAGGAGGTAAAATCCTTGATCCTGTTCCTTGTTTCTGTTTTAAAGCATTGTATGCCTGGCCCTCCTCCACGTTTTGTTTGTTTTTGTTGGGTTCCCCCCTTTTTAACAATTAGCTGCTGCCCATGCAGTCGAGGTGATCCTGCGGGTTTTTTCTTCCTCCCCTCACCGCAGACAGATGCAATAGAATCAGAATGCGGGAGGGTGGGAACACAGGAATGAGGACAAAAACCACGTTGGGGGGAATCTGCATTTAAGTTGCCAGTAGATTTTAGTGGTTGTGTGCTGCCTTGAACACATCACCGTAAGGGGGAAACTGGACAGGCACCATTCCTCAGCTAGAGAAGGAGCAGCTGCATTACCACACCCATACTTTCCCCCCCTTTTTGTTGTGTCCATCCAGCTCTGCATCTGTCTGATCAGTTGGTACAGAACTTATTCCGCAGTATAGCTGTGTTTGTCTGCTGCTTGCAGTTTTCCAGAGCTCTCAGAAAACACTAGGCATTGTCTGATCATAGCTACTATTTGATTACATTTGCAAATTTCAGGTACTCACCCAAGAATGTGATGAAAAACAGGCAAGAGGGAAGCAAAAGGGTCGGGAAGACAACTTTCCAGCCCATTTTTCCAAAGGGAGACCGCAGTTCTGTTCCTGAGAGAGCTGAAACTCAACTGAAACTAAGCAACACACGTCTTTATCTTGTAGGTGAACAACAAGCAAAGAGTTCAGATAAAGCTCTGAATCACACTGCAGTGAAAAGTCTCTTATGTGCGAGGGTAACCATAGGCTGATACTTCACGTCCCTCTCGCTGCAGTTCGCGGCCCCGCTGGAGACCGGTTCGAAGGAACGGAACCTCAAGTCCTTATGGGGTCAATCCGAGTTCGCCCCGACCATGCCCCCTGAACTGCGCTCCAAGCAGGGTGAGAGATTCCCGTCCTGGAGCTCAGGAATCTTTTCAATCCGCTTCTCGATCCGCCCCCAGGGGACGTGCGGTTCCCCTTAACCTGCATCGAGAGAATACTTAGTGCGGTTACTTTTTTTTTTTTTTTGGTTGAGAAGGGGGAGGAACATCGGTATTTCGATGTATCGAATGACAGGAATTATAACTCCTTCCTTCTTATGAATCCATTTCCCCAGCTTATCAACCAAGATTCTTTCTCGAACAGTTCACCCTGGTTTGTGTTTGTTCCTTTTACTGAGTAGGATACTCTTCTGGGTCTCCATGTGTTTTTAATGAATATTTGTGTGCCTTCAGCCACTTTAATATATTTGACAAATCAAATGAAACACATGCACACCACACCACACCCACAATTTTGACACCTTAAACACCAAGGATGTATTTTAATGTGAGCTCTTTGTGGACATGTCCACTTTGCCCTCCCAGCCCAGGAATAACGAGGCAGACACTGGCATTGGGTTAAATAGGGCCACAACTTTATTAACCTATAACATAAATCTTAAGGGACAAACAGGAGGCCTACGTAGTGAATAGGTTGGTAACTAGAACCCCAGGGAGTTCTAATTTCCAAACATCATTTGTGAGATCCCGGTTGGAAGCACGCTGTCCACCTGTTCAGCACACCTCCAACCCAGAGAAAATAACACCGGGCAGCCCTCTGTTTCCTTGCTATATAGATTTAAACTGCATTAAATGGGCATTTCCTATTTATAACAAGAGGGCTACCAAGCACCTGTTGGGTGCCATTGGGATCTCCACAACCTACAAGACCTATTCACTACCCGCTGATGTGACCAAGGTGACAACCTACTCAGCCCTGTTATATTGATGACGGGATGGGCGAAAACACGCTGCTTCCCTGCCGCCAATCTGGGAAGCAGCCAAAAATTCCCATCCGGCCCCGAAGCGACCAGCTAATCTCGCCATCAAGATAGGGCGGGTGGGTGGGGTCGAGCAGCAGCGTCGGGAAAGAGGCCAGGGCCAGGGAGCCAGCAGCCTTTAAGCTCCCTGGCCCACGTGATCCGACGCTGCCCGTGACGCCTCCCTGGCGCGAGGGCAAAGCACCCCCGCCGCTGGACTTCGCCAGGCGGAGGTAACCTCTTCAGTCTAATCCAGTCCCTACTTTAAACCCGTCTTCAAGATTTTAAGGTTTAATCTTTTTGCATGTAGCAGGTTTCAAACTTCTTTATGCCTCTTTCTGGACTTGAGATGAATATTTGAGCCAGGCCAGTACAGGAGACCAGTGAGAAAAAAGCATTAGTAATATAGGCCCTTTGTACACGACCCCTAAACTCCGCCGCAAATGGCTCCCAGCTCCAGAGCTTAAAATTGTTTTCCCACCAGCTCCGGAGTTTACAGAAAATTAAGTGCGACCACGCCCACCTAAGCGCATCCCAGTGCAATTTTCAGGTACCTGCTCTCTGGAGGTGAAAATTCCTGATGCGGATATAACGTAGTGACTGCCCGGCTCTCCTTGCCTCTGTTTGTTCTTTTTTTGCCCCCCGCCCCTTTAAGAGATCTGAATGCAGTGCCGGGATGGCAGAACGGAGGTGAGCGGCATTCTTTTCTTCCTTTTTTTCTCCCTCCCGTCACACAGCCAGCAGCCAGGAGTGCGGAGGGAGTGGAAACGCAGGAACAGCGACAAACCCCTAAGATCTCTGGTCTGAATTTAAGTGGCCAGCAGATCTTAGGGGTCGTGTGAAAAGGCCCATAGAAAAGCAAAGCAAAAACAAAGTTTAAAAAAACTGCTTTAGGACTCATGTTGGAAAACACCTTCATATTAAACTTCATATTTCTTTTAGGCCACCTTGGGGTGGATGACTCTTCAAATCCCTCAGATACACTTAAGTTCCAGAGTAGGTATGTGGTAAAACCATCTCAGTCCTTAAAACAACAATAACAACAACAACAACATGTAGTCCCTCTGAAAAGGAAATAAAAATCACTGTGGGGAATTAATGATTAACCAAGTTTCCCAAAACACAACAAGCCTCACCTCTCCGATCCCAACCAGAGCAAACAGCTTTTCACCAGATAAGCTTACCACAAGACGGAGAACACCCAAGCTACTCAACAGTTCTGGTGTATTTGGGATCCAGCTTCAGATGTAACTCCCGCCCCATGGTCCTCAAGGCGGCATCCTCAGAGCCATAGGAAACATCCTGTGAGAGGGATTTTAGGTGTCCTGTTGGACCACCGCCTAAGGATGAGGCAGCAGTGTGCTGCAGCTGCTAAAAATGCAAACATGGGTCCTAGGCTGCACTGAGCAGGGGTATGGGCTTAATAGTCTTATAAGCCCCTTCCTGCTCTATGGTTCTATGATATGGTTCTATGGAGTCACTCCAGGAACAATCAACAGTGTGGGTGGAAATTCTGATGATAGGAGCGGTTCTTCTGCTGACATGGGGCCACTTAGCGTTCCAGGAGACCCTAGATTCATGTTTGATTCAGAAGTCCCACACACACACGTCTTGTTGGACACAACAGACATTATTATGGTATGTGTGTGTGTGTGTGTGTGTGTGTGTGAAACTACTTTAGATTTGATAAGATCTTTTATATCCAGGTATTGGGATAGCCATTGGCAGTATGTTTGCCCCTTCTGTAGCTAAATTATTCATGGGTGCTTAGGAAGAGAGATATTTAACAATACAGATAACCCATATTTGGAGAATATTTGGGTATATTTGGAAGTTGAATCATGGCAACTGGGCTTTTTTCTTGAGAGATTGAAACATTTTGCTGCTCATCCAAACAGCTTCATCAATCTAATGAATCTCTCAAGAAAAAGAAAGAAAAAGAAGTCCAGTGCCATGACTCAACTTCCAGATAAACTCACCAGGATGACTGAGAATCTTCACAGACATTTAGGTATATTATTGATACTGTATATTGATAACATTTTATGATCTACAAAGAGCGGGCTCTGTATCTCTTGCCTGAAGGCAGCAGTACAAACAGACTATGTCCAGGATGAGATGAATCCCATAAGATGTTATTTGCCTTTTTAAGGCAACGGAAACTGTATAGCTCAATCTTTCTTTTCTTCCAGCACTCCTCGCTCTGAGATTTATCCTGCCAGCTAGAGAACTGAGGGAGCATGCTGATTTCCCCGAGACCTCAGCTAGCACTGTGAAATCTAGGTGCCCTATTCCAATGTGCCTATTAAGTTTTTGCAATCTGCTGTGAACTTCAATCAGACAGGAAAAGGAGGTAGCACTTGGGTCAAGAAAGAAACGCAATTCAATGTTCAAGAGATTTCATACAACACCCTCCCATAAAAAGGAAGAGAAAAACACACCAACCACAACATTTTAAATATAAAAACAAATACTTTTAATGATATTTTATGAAAAATAATACATTTTGAAGCTGTACATTTAAAAAAAAAACTTCAGTGTCTTCCTACCTTCTCACACATAAGGATCTCACAGCCTTTTAAAATGGGGAAAATAAGCCAGCATAGACAGTTAGGGTGCTTTAGTCCAGTTTCACCGACTGTTAATACTCATAGGTATAATTTATGCACTATATCTATTCTTATAAAAAGAACAAAAAATTGAAAGTTACCCATTGAATAAATGTAGAATTGCACAATATGCTTTATGATGCTGAAGGTGGCACCCTTATAGATTCCATTTTTAGGGCAGTCTGATGAAAAAGTGATTCTCTAGTAGTTACATACAGGTCAGCAGCACAAGCTGGAAAAATATCTTGTCATAGAAAATGCAAAAAAAATCTGTTTTACACCTAGAGCACATTGGGTTTCTTAAGAGCCTTTTCACACGACACCTAAGATCCGCTGGCCACTTAAATTCGGACCAGAGACCTTGGGGGTTCGTTGCTCTTCCTGTGTTCCCACCCCCTCTGCACTCCTAGCTGCTGTCTGCGTGAGGAGAGGGAGAGAAAAAGGGAGAAAAGAATGCAGGCTCACCTCCGTCTGCCGGTTGAAGCGGCCCCGAGCCCCGTCGTCGTCCTGATTCCTTCTCTTAAAGGGGCGGGGGGTAAAAACAACAACAACAAACAGAAGCGAGGAGAGCCTGGCACTCTTAAGTTACATCCGCATCAGGGATTTTTCACCCTCGGAGAGCAGGTACCTGAAAAGTGCGCTGGGACACGCTTAGGTGGGCGTGGTCGCACATAATTTTCTGTAAACTCCGGAGCTGGTGGGGAAACAATTTTAAGCTCCGGAGCTGGGAGCCATTTGCTGCGGAGTTTAGGGGTCGTGTGAAAAGGCCCTTAATTCCAGAATTTAGGATAACTGATTGGATAGAGCAGTTCCTAAGAAAAGCACAAGGGGACAGAAGACACTAATCCAATCAAGTGTCTGCTTGCTTCAAAACAATAGCTATATAGATTTTAACTCCAGTTGTAGGTTATTGTGATCCTGGTATTGTCAGTTTTTGTTTTTGTTTATCTGTTTGGTTTTAATTTGAGAACTGCATTTGTTTGACTCTGATTGCTACTTGGTGCTGTTCAGAGTGCCACCCTGGACCGGAAGCTTAGTCTATTTTCCAGACCAAGCAGAGGTTCTAGACCAGTGGTTCTCAACCTGTGGGTCCCCAGATGTTCCTGGACTGCAACTCCCAGAAACCTCTTCTAGCGCAGCGAATGTTACTTAAGTTCCAGACCAAGCAGAAGTTCTTCAAGGTCTAGACAACTCTAGGTTCCATATTTAGACATTCCTAAAGGCTAGAATAAACCAGTGTAGCCTTCATCAGCCCTTGCATGGTCTAAAAATCCCATCTGGCTGCAACCACTCTGTAGCTATTGTTCACTTAGGCCAGATTAATATTAGCAGAAGCATGGGTTTGTACATAAAATTAGAAACATGTTGGGTGCCCCAAACTGCAAACCTGCAGCATAGTAAAAGTGGAATGAATGTATCTGGTATGGATTATCTTCATATGACTGTGCCAACATATGAGCTGAGAACATTTCAGATATGTACTTGTGTGAAATCTTGGCATGGAGAACCAATGAAGGGAGAGGCTTGAGAACCATATCTTCTAAACTAGATTTCTAAGGCAAGGTATTATTGTTCTCCATATAGCATTACATACAGTAGTCTTGGGTGTGTAGAATTCAGATTTGGTTACTCTAAGACCAAAAGTTAAAGTTCCGCGAGTCCCCAAATGATCATCCATCCTTAACGTTAAATTTCAGTTATGGTTGCCACTGGAAACTGTTTCCCAACACCACGTGGTAAGAAATTCAGCACCTTTCGCCTGTGTTGGATTTGTGAGACCATTTTGTTCTTAGCTAGCTTCTTGTTCCAACTGGTAAATTCAGCAGAAGCTATTCTGCAAAATGACTTTCACAGGGCTTTCCCATTTACTCTGTTCCACGATAAACCCAATGCTGAAGGAAGAAAAAGCTAAGTGTATTATGCAAATTAAGATATATGCATACTTTTCCTTTGCTGGCATAATCCATTTTGCTTCTGCCAGTCTCATCCGTGTTTGTAGAAAGGGTCAACAAACAAGAGAGAGAGAGAGAGAGAGAGAGAGAGAGAGAGAGAGAGAGAGAGAGAGAGAGAGAGAGAGAGAGAGTAAGGGCGTTTATACACGACCCCTAAGCTCCGCCGTAAATGGCTGCAAGCTCCGGACGATAAAAATGTTTACCCACCAGCTCCGGAGTTTGCAGACAATTAAGTGCGACCCCGCCCACTTAGCGTGACCAAACAGCAGTTTTCTTGTACCTGCTTTTTTATGGTGAAAAATATTTGATCCGGAGACTGCCTGAGGTCTCCTCGCTTCTTTCTGTTGTTTTTCTTTTGCCTCCGCCCCTTAAAGAGGAACCAGGAAGTAAACGGAGATCGGAGCAACTTCCCCCAACACCGGGAGGTAAGCCTTTTATTCTTTTGTCTCTGTCTAAGGCTTTTTTTTTCTCCCCCCCTCCCGCAGACAGAACAAAGAAGTGCCGAGCGGGTGGGGAGGGAGGAACAGCAACGAACCCTCAAGATCTCTGGTCCGAATTTAAGGGACCAGCGGATCTTAGGGGTCGTGTAAAAAGGCCCAGAGAGAGAGAGAGAGAGAGAGAGAGAGAGAGAGAGAGAGAGAGAGAGAGAGAGAGAGAGAGAGAGAGAGAGAGATGGGAAAACCAGGATGCAGGAGAAAGATGGGCGCTGGCAGAAGGCAAGAAGATGGACTTGCAAATGGCCCTGAACAGACATCTCCCAACATGAAAATGATCAAAACCTTTAGTTTAGACTCTTTTTTCTTAAAAGCGACAAGATTCAGCAACTTTTCTGCCTTTCCCATGCATCATGGAATCTGGAAGTTGAGTAATGGTAACTTCTTTTCTTGTGAAATCAAATGTTCCGCTACTTATCCAAGTAGCTTCGTCACTTTCACTGACTACCAAAACCTTTCACTCTCACAAGAAAAGAAGACACGTTGCCATGACTCAACTTCCAGATAACCTCTCCTGGATGACTAAGAATCTTCAGAGGCAAATGCATCATGGAAGTCACAAAGCTTTGACACCAAAGCAGACCGCAGTCACTCCTGGACCCCTCTTCTTGAAATATCTGCAGCTCTTCTGTTCTTCGGGCATGTCCAGAGGAAAAAGTGGTGGCCACGGAGTATCTCAGCCAGCAGATTTCAGATTCAGCCCCAGGCACTATCTTCTAAGCCAAGATACACAATCCCAGCCTGGCTTCTTCTACTAAGAAAAATGTAAAAGAAGCAAACGAACAGCACTCTTTAAAAAAAGAAAGAAAGATCCACTTGTGTTTCTTTGAAGAAACAGTTTCTGCTGTCCACTGGTCTCTGAGAAGGTATAGATGGGATTTGTGCACCAAGAAGAGTTGCAAGTTCTTCAACAAATGGTTTGGATGACAAATAGTCCATCTCTCAAGATTCTGCTTGTCCCGTTGATGGCTCCTTTGTGGGGCGCACTCATAAGACCCTCCCATGGGTGCTCTGAAGGCAGCAGGTAGGCGAGCAGGCAAACGGGCGGGCAGGCAGGACAGACCAGGCATTTCCACTCCCCCTGCTGTGCTTGGGATATGGTAGAGGCCCCTTTGCCACAGAGAATAACAGAGTTTACACCAAGGACCCAGCCTGGCTCTGAGCAGGCACCATGACGGGCACTGCTCCCATTCGGTTGAGGGTAGAGGTGGTCAACCCCTGGGACACAGTGGGTTCCTGCTGTCGGGGGGCCTGCGGCTGAGCCCTGCTTGTCCTCTGGAGAGTGTTCCGATGGGCCGGCAGGTTGGCATGGTGGCAATGGACCCCATTGGCCAGAGGTGGGAAGTAGAGGGGCAGGGATTGGCTGGAAAGGCTGGGCGTTGGCGTGAGGGTCCCACTCTGAGGGTGGTGGAAAGGAGGCTTAAAGCCGACTGTGCTACCAGTGGCCGTTGTGATGGAGGCTGTGTCCGAGGCAGGTTTGGAAGTGTAGAGTTTATGATCCCGAGTGGTGTTCATGGAGGACAATGTGCCATTTTTGGACACGGCATCAGAACCAGGACTCTTTGCCCAGGAAAGCGTTTTTGGAGCAACAGCATCTTCCCTGCAAAAAAATTGGGAAAATTAGATGGGAAGCAAGAGGAACATTTGAATTGATCAATCCAGCCATCATATCACTTTTTTTTTTGCCAACACTCTGCTTCTGATCTTCTGTAGTGTCTACATCACTGCACCTATGTTTAAAAAGGAAAAGTGCTAATCGTGCCCGACTCTAGGGGTGGTGCTCATCTCTGTATTCAAGCCGAATAGCCAATGTTGTCCGAGTCCGTGGCCCCGTGGCCGGCATGGCTGCACAGAAACACTGTTTTACCTTCCCGCTTTTTACAGCAGTAGCTATTTATCTACTTGCATTTTACATGCTTTTGAACTGCTAGGTTGGCAGGAGCTGGGGTTATTAGCGGGAGCTCACTCTGCTGTGTGGCAACCGGGATTCGAACCGCCAAGCTGCCAATTTTACAGCTGACTGTTTCGGTGCCTTAGTCCGCTGAGCCACCACGCCCCACATGCACCTATGTTTAGTCACTATGATATTCTGCATTTCTTTCCTCCATCCTCACAGAAGCAGGCCAGGAGGTTGATAAGGAGGCAGAAATGAAGAGCACCGTTGTATCATCATTCCACGGAAAACTGGGCAACTACCTGTCAGATCTGCTCAGCTTGGATCCCTGCAGTGATCAGAGAGGATTGGATTGGACAGCTTTATAGGCCCTTTCCAACTCCATTATTCTATAGTAATATTCTGCCCCAAATGGAACATCTCCCTCTCTTACCCCAAACATTTACAAGTCAAGGGTGCTTAATTTTAGATAGACTCTTCTCACATAATTTTAGAACACTCAATTTTTCACACTTGTAAGGGCTGAGCAAGCCATGAAGATGGACTATCGCTGTTGGATTTTGAAAGGGCCAATAGAAATGTTAAGAGTGATTCAGCAACCTATTGCAGTCCAGATGTGGTTGGATTTGTTCATTGTCCCTGTTGGCTGCGCCCAATGACTGCCGACATCTGGAGTGCCGCAAGGTTCTTTCGCCCTGCCTTCTAAATGCCAGATGCTGAGGTTGAATCAAGGTTCTCACTTGATCTCATTGGCCATTTCCTCTTGAGCCTCTTTCTTCCTCCTTCGGTAAGCCAACATCTGAAGCGGAAATAAGACGATCAGGCCGAGGCCAATTAATGTTCCAGCCACTGCACCGGCCACCACTGCTGCACTGACCGCTGCAAAGGGAATCCACAACAGAAAACAGAGAGAAAACGGTTGATGGGATTGAGAAGCCCTTCCATTACGAGAACCCGTACCTAGATCAGATCCAAGCTGGAAAGCTGGACACCTTTGTAATGAGTTGTGGGGAACAACATAAGGTGGTTGTTTTCAACCTCTGGCTGCTCCCCATACTGGCCAAGTCTCCTGGAGTTGAAGCCCAAAAGATATGGACCAGCCAAGAGCTGAGAACCATTGGCTGAAAAGAATTCTGCTCCCTCCAAGATCTGCATCCACTCATGCTTGCCTGAGTGTTCAGGACTGTGGGAAGATGACGTGTGGTACCAGGTATGGCCCCTTGTCCTCCCAGCCCAGCAGAGTCTGCTGAGACTGGCAGCTGCCTTCCAGGATATACAGCTAAGGTGAAACTTTTCCCCATTGACTGCTACCTGATCCTGGGGCAGAGGACTCCAAAAGATCTTTAATTTAGACTCTCTTGGTCAATTGGTGCTAAGAGGCGAACACTTTGAGGTGAACTATAAGAGTGAGAGCAGAGTATGAAAACATGATTTTACATTGTTATGTATGTGGGAGGGTCACCATTGTTGGATATACTGTAATCTACATAAGGTTTAGGCCATTAAGACAGGCATGTCCAAACTTTGGCCCTCCATATGTTTTGGACAGCAACTCCCACAGTCCTTTGTGGTCCAAAACATCAGGAGGGCTGAAGTTTGGACATGCCTGCATTAAGAGGTTTTGGATAGGAGGGACTTTTCTGGATGGGGGGTTGAATGAATGTCAGTCAATCCAGCAACTGTAATTTTCCTTCCACCTCAAAATTATTTTTTTCCTGCTTTTTTTCCAGTCAGGGTGAATTTTCTGTCAGTGTTGCCAATGGAGCTGGTAAGACTTGCAGAGAGTAATGTGTTCTGTCAACAATATAACCAGGCAGTTAGTCAGTAAGGAAGCTAATTAACCAGTTAAGCTCAGTGATGCAACAGCTTAACATTTTTACACAACATGATTCTTTTTAATCTATGAAGAACAGTAAGTAAACAAAAACATTTTGTTTTCTCCTCATTAACAGAGTATCTGAGGGAATGTATTTAGGCAATAAGTGTTAGTAGAGTTAAACTAACAAATCAGGGCTTCGACTACTAAGGGAGACGTGAAGCCAATTTGCTATTTTTATGCACTGAGTAATTAGAGGATGTTTTCTTTACTTTTAATTTTTTAAAGCCACATTCCCTCACAAGGATGAGTATTTTTTTTTAAAAAAATAGCATTTCCAAGCTCTGAACTAGTGAAAAAATAGAAAACAGTGGAGGGAGAAGGCAAGTCAGGGATGATTCAATATCCCCAACAGGCAATGTGATGTAGCAGTTAAAACACTGGACTTGGGAGGTGCCAAGTACAGCTTTCACACATGCACACACACAACACCCACAAAAGTCTGGGCTGCAAGGTTCCCTCTAAGCAGGCATGTCCAAACTTTGGCCTTCCAGATGTTTTGGACCACAACTCTCACTGTCCTCTGCCATTTGCAATCTAAGCTTAGAATTCTGGGAGTTGTGGTCCAAAACATCAGGAGGGCCGAAGTTTGGACATGCCTGCTCTTAAGATGTGTGTGGGCAAGGGCACCTATGCCTTTGCCCACATCCATGCACACCTTTTCCACCCCTGTGAACCCGTTGCAAGTTTTCATTCTGGTCGTGACGGAACCCATGGTGGGAAAGAGGTGTGCACATGTGTGGAACAGAGCCCCCAAATGAGTTAGGTTAGGGGATTGAAAATCAGAGGGTTCGTGGCTGGGCAGCCACTCTCTACCAGCTTAATCTGTCTGTCATTGATGTGAAGACAGACAGACAGACAGACAGACAGACAGACAGACAGACAGACAGACAGTTAGACAGTTAGATAGATAGATAGATAGATAGATAGATAGATAGATAGATAGATAGATAGATAGATAGATAGATAGATAGATAGATAGATAGGCAGGCAGGCAGGCAGGCAGGCAGGCAGGCAGGCAGATAGATCTTTATTGATCCCACATCGGGGAAATTTACTTGTGACACAGCTCCCAATATAAAGAACAAATAACGAAGAGGAGGTGCACAAAAAAGTGTAAGATGAGAAAGAAGAAAATAATAGATAATAGAGATTAAATAAAATAAAAATCCAATATGCAAATGTACGCTATAAAATTTGGCTATAAAAAGAAAGTGTAAAAAAAAAGAAAGAAAAAGAAAGCTACAATATACGGATATGAAGATGTTAGACTGTAGAGTTGCAGAGTCTCACAAAGGCATATATGTATATGGAGGGGAGATTGGAGAGGAGACTTGTATATGAGGCCTTGAGCCAGCTCGAGAAAGGCCTTGACAGCATAGCTGGCCTTCACTAATAGCTTTTTCCACCTGACACTTCTACTTTGCATCTCTCCCAGCAGTTTTCTCCCCCAATACGGGCGAGACAGAAACGTGTGGTGCATCTGGAAAACCCACTGGCCATGGAAGGGCAAAGAGCACCCTTCACTCCTCCTTCTGCTTCTTTGCAATTTGTTTCCATACAGTTGGGAGCTGTGCAGGGGGAAGCCCTATGCGGTTCTTAGCAGTCCCTCACGTACGTTGATTCACGGCCAGGGTGATGGTGCAGTTGGAAGAGCCAGCTTTGCTGGAGGCCTTGCAGACGTAGACGCCGGACATTTCTGTGGTGAGATTGGTCAGAGTCAAGGTCCCTTTGACATCATCTGCAAACAGATAAGGAAGCAAGCTTTTAGAAACAGCATCACCTTCTTCAATCCATTTTCTATTCTTTTTTCAGGTTCCCTGCTCTAAAGCAGCCACTGGCTTATTGATTGATTGATTGATTGATTGATTGATTGATTGATTGATTGATTTGATTTGATTTGATTTGATTTCTCTACCACCCACCTAGCTGCAAGGCTACTCTGGGTGGTTCGTAATAGTACGATCCATCTGACAAGACAGTAGCAGGAAATAAAAACCAACAGTACCCTATAAGCATGAAAATTAAACAAGAGCAATATAAAACAATATAAACAAGCTTGCTCTAACATCTGTGTGGTAGCATCTGAAGACTTGCTGTTCTACCATTTTGCAACAATCTCTTGTTCAAGCTACATATATTGAGCTTCCTCAACCATTTCTCAATAGTTTTGGCTTCCACACATTATTTCCCCTTTTGTTCCTCTTCCTCTAGATATGTGCTGGTTTCTCGGACTACAAATCCCATAATTCCCCATTCTGGAAGTTCTACTCGACTTACACACCCTTTAAGATGTGTAAAGATGGCTCGCCTGTGAGAAGAAAAGCCTCATTTAGAAGATCTTGAGGCCTAGCATCACCCAAGCATTGTGGACCCCACCCAGTGTTGGGTGGCATTGCATTCCCAAACAGGATACTAGATGAAACTGGGCTACCTTATATCTCAAAGCCTTCCACTGCTGGCCTTTTCTCGCAGGTCAGCAAGTCTATGTAAGTCAGGGAGAGCTCCCAGAATGGGAAATTATGGGATATGTAGTCCAAGAAATCAGAAAATCTTGTCCCCAATAGCCTCCTCCCTAAACTGTGGTGCTCAGGGTTGTACGCAGTGTTCCAGCAGACACCCATCTAGAGCAGAACATAATTCACAGTTCCTACCTTGCGCTGGTGCGTGGAAAACCTGAGAAGTGGGGCTGGCCCGTTGCCACCCATATTTAGGGGCTGGTTTGCCCACCACAGAGCGACAGCTCAAGGAAATGTTCCCTCCAACATGGGGGCTTCCATGAATCTGACACTTGGGTGGTGATGGTGGAACTGCAAAGGCAAAAATGATGGGGGGGGGAGGAAGAAGAAGAAGAAGAAGAAGAAGAAGAAGAAGAAGAAGAAGAAGAAGAAGAAGAAGAAGAGGAGGAGGAGGAGGAGGAGGAGGAGGAGGAGGAGGAGGAGAGAGGAGGAGGAGGAGGAGAGGAGAAGAGGAGGAGGAGAGGAGGAGGAGGAGGAGGAGGAGGAGGAGGAGGAGGAGGAGGAGGAGGAGGAGGAGGAGGAGGAGGAGGAGGAGAGGAGAAGAAGAAGAAGAAGAAGAAGAAGAAGAAGAAGAAGAAGAAGAGGAGAGGAGGAGGAGAAGAAGAGGAGGAGGAGGAGGAGGAGGAGGAGGAGGAGAGAAGAAGAGAAGAAGAAGAAGAAGAAGAAGAAGAAGAAGAAGAAGAAGAAGAAGAACCTTTATTGGCATAAATAACAATAAAACAAAGTAAAATAAATATTTTGATGCTGAGATTTATAGAAAGCTTTCAGTGAAATACAGAGCTACGTTCCTCACAATTTCGCTGAGAAAGTCCGCCACTGCTTCAATAGAGGTTGTTCGGTCTACAGTTAACATAAAACAAATTTTGTCTAGAATAAGATCTACAGTATATTGAGCAGCAGCAGTGTCGTGATTAGACGTGGGCATTTACGATTTGTATCCCTACGAAGCACAGCACGCCACAGGTGCCAGGGAGGTCTGTTCCCTCCCTGCCCCCAGAACAGGCTGGTCTACTTGGTGGTCACCACATGGCACCGTCATCATTGCAAACACAGCATCATAGAAGGAAACTGGCCAGCGTTTCCCTACCTTCCCAGGAAGCCACACACTCCAGCAAGGAGGCGGGATGTTGAGCAGCCAGCTGTGAGGGGAGGTGGGGAACAGCCCCGTGACTGGCTCATTGGTGATGATGATGGATGTGTGCACTCTATGGCAACCTGTGGGTGGACCAGCTAGTTCTTGGGGGGGGGGAGACAGGTCTCCCTGGCACCTATGGTGCCCTGCTTGCCTAGTAGAGGCACATTTCAAAGGGTGGGTATTTCCCACGTCCGTGGCCAGAACCATGCCCTCCAAATGATTCAACCAAGCACCATGGCAGCAAATCAGCTGTAGCCATCACCACCTGCATCTGGAATGGGTATTTTGTAATGCTAACAGGTCTTACCTGCCTATTCAAGGCTAAGCAATTCACAAGCAACTTTGCATTATTGCAGGGTTAGCTCACAACAATATTCAACTGCTGTACTGGACAAAATGATCCCTCACCCACAGCTACTGCGAGGTCTGAAACTAAGCTCAGAAGGACAGGGATGCTTGGAGGCGGTAGTAGTAAGAGCAGCTAATTTCAACTGAGCTAAAAAAAAGCCCTGGTGGATGCTGGAACCAATGTGAATCCAGCTCCGCAAGCCAGTCACAGTACTTTAGAGGGCTGAAATTCCATTTTGAATTTAGCAGTGCCATCTACTGGCTCCCTGCAAAACAGCAACTTAGTTTGAAGGTCCCAGAGAGCCTTGATGGAGGTACATGGCTGCCTTCCCTTGGACTCCAGAATGGTTTGCATCGCAATGCCTTGGGTCCATACGTTCCTCTACCTTCTGCAGCACCCATTCCAACACCCTATTGTTAACCTTTTAAAAAAAGGTAAAAGTTACCCGCGCACATGCATGCAAGTTCAACTCTAGGGGGTGGCACTAATCTCCGTTTCTAAGCCCAAGAGCCAGTGTTGTACAAGTTGGTGGCCATGTGGCCTGCATCGCTGAATGCATTTCTGTGCATGAAACACTGTTTACCTTCCCACTTTTCACTTGTGCCTTTTGTTTTGTTTTGTTTTGTTTTTTCTTTGATTTTTTGCCTGCAATTCTTGAAAGGACTAACATGGATATCCTCTCTGAAACTTCTATTAAAAACCAGCTCTTTTGTCCAGAAAAAAAGGAGGGGTGGGTGGGTTCGGAGTCACGAGTCACGTATGAGTAATTGGGTTGTGGGAAACCTTTAGTCAAGTCTGAGTTGAGTGGCCAGAGTGACTTAAACCCTGAGAGGACACCCACAGTCAGAATTCCAGATGATGCTGATGATGACACAAAAAGCTTTTTGATGTTGTTGTTGCTAAGAGCATAAGAACATAAGAAGAGCCTTGCTGGATCAGGCCAAAGGCCCATCTAGTCCAGATGCCTGTATCTCAACAGTGGCCCCACCAGATGCGTCTGGGAGCGCACGAGACTAGATATCTGCCTCCTGATACCACTCCCCTGCATTGAAGTAGCCCGGTTTTAAGCCTGGAGATTACACATCTCCATCATGGTTTGTAACCTGTGATGGACTTTTCCTCCAGGAATCTGTGCAATCCCCTTTTGAAGGAATCCAGACCAGATGCCATCACCACATCCTGTGGCAGGGAATTCCCACAGACTAACAACACGCTGGGTAAAAAAAATTTTTGTTTGTTTGTTCCCACTCTCCCAGCCCTCAATTTGAGTGGATGCCCCCTTGTTCTGGTATTTTGTGAGAAGGAGAAGAGCATCCCTCTATCCACTTTACTCATGCCCTGCATTATTTTGTACGTCTCAATCATATCCCCCTCAGGTGCCCTTTTCCCAGACTAAAGAGCCCCAAATGTTTTAGCCTTTCCTCATAAGGGGGGTCCCCCAGCCCAGTAATCATTTTAGTCGCTCTCTTCTGTTAACACTAACTTTCTAAATATTCGTCTACAGTCATGGGCGGACAATGGCATTTTTCAATTTCTTAGTCACCGCTTGCTTGAGTGGAATCAAGGTTGTTGTCGCACTTGAGCGACTATGTTTACTTGGCGTAGCCTTCCAGGGACAGTAGCCTACTTCCATGACATGTTAAGAGTGGCTAAGTCTTTAAGATGCCACAAGGCCTGTTTTGGTGCAACATTCAGATATCTAGCTAAAGAGAACCTTGGTTTCATGCCCAGCTCCATCTGAGATGCATGTTTTCAGAGCAAAGTACAGTGGAACCTTGACTTACGTCATTAATCCGTTCCGGAGGTCTAGACATAAGTCAAACATGACTTAAGTCAAATGAACTTTTCCCATAGAAAGTAATGGGAAAGTGGATTAATCCATTCCAGATTATGAAAAAGACCCCCGAAAACAGCAATTTAACACAAATTTGACTGGGATAGGAGATTCCTTCCAGGGATGTAAATGAAATGTCTCTTCAAAGAGAGGAGGAGGCAGTGGAATTATAGTCCACAAGTTATACGCCTCCACTTTTTAATGGTCATAGCAATGATGCCTAACATTTAAGTTTTACTGATTTTTAACCTGACGTTCCAAGTTCTGAACAACTCTATGCTTACCATTAGAGTCCCACAGCTGTACGTCTCCCCAACTAAAATGCTTCCATTGTGGACCAGACTTCTGCAACCAGATTTTTTACAAGACTGAGCCGACTGTCTAACCAGCGAGGCCAGCCCTGAGCTGCCAGCCCTTCGCAGCAGCGGCGGCTTCAGTGAGGCCGAGGACCAGCTCCAGGTGCTCTGAGCTGGCCTCGCCGAAGCCGCCGCTGCCGGAGGAGGGGAAGAAGGCAGGAGCAGTTTGGAGGCGGCAGCCGTGATGCTGGGTTATGGCTGCCGCCCAATTCCGGTGCCCTGCGCCGGGGCTCCGCGCTGTAAGTCAAAGCCTGCGACTCAAGTCAAACAGGCCCCTTCTTGCTGCAAGTCAAATATGCTGCAAGTCAAGCAGCATGTAAGTCAAGGTTCCACTGTAGTGCCTTGAGACAACTGGGCCCCATTTTGATACTGAAAACAGGCCTAGTTGCCTTGGGTGACCAAGAATTACCCCCAAGTCCAAATTTTCCAAAACAGCAGCAATATGGAACTCTATTTACCTAGAACGGTGAGGTTCACAAGGCCAATATTTTTCCCGATCTTCGTACTTTCACCCGCAACATTCACTGTGCACATATATTGGCCAGAGTCTGTTTCTTTGGTATTGTTAATTGCAAGTGACACATTGTGAGAAGGCATGTGGTACAAAAAGTCCAGCCGCTGCTTGAGATCCAAATCTTCCACTCTTGTCATCCCAGACATGTACACTAAGATCTGAAAGAGAGGTGAAAAAACACCAGTGTCCCAGTTTAAAATGGCATCAGCTGGCTAGCAAAAGAACACAGACTCACCAAAACACAGTATGCGGAAACAGACAGAATTGCTTCTTATTGTGTGTATGGAATTCCATGTCTTAATGATTCCCTAGAGCAGTGGTGGCGAACCTTCGGCACTCCAGATGTTTTGGACCACAACTCCCAGAATTCCAAGCCTGTATTGCCAATGACAAAGGACTGTGGGAGTTGTGGTCCAAAACATCTGGAGTGCCGAAGGTTCGCCACCACTGCTCTAGAGGAACGTTAGACCAAAATACAAGACAAAGAGGGTTGCTAATAGGGCTTTCAAGGTAAGTCGGTTGAACTTGATGGCACAAAACACACCTGCACACCTTTCTTATATCTAGTCACTCCCGACGTCTTAGACCAGGCATGTCCAAAGTCAGGCCCAGGGGCCAAATGCGGCCCGTTTACAAATTTCGAGTGGCCCGCAGCCTCTTCTCTCCACCAGCTCAGCCTGTCACACATCCCTGCCAGCTGGCCCTTCCCCATACCAGATGGAGGCATCAGCTTGCAGTTTTATGTTTTGCCTGCCCTCCCTGCCTCTGTCCACCACAAACCCAGCCACCTTCCCAGCCTATGCGCCCGCAGCTCCATTGCTGCAGCATCCTCCCTTCCTCCTTGCATGTGATAGAGACTTGTCCAAAGTCCAGCCCGGGGGCCAAATACGGCTGAATGGCTGGCCCCCACACATTTTCACCTCGCCAAATCTGGCCCTCCTTGCAAAAAGTTTGGACATCCCTCTCTTAGACCCAGCCCCATGGCTGGCGCTCTGATGTCTTTCTATCTTCTCTTCTTTCCTTGCAGAAAAAGAGAGAGTTGGCACTGCTCTGCAACTCTCTCACCACAACAGCCTATTCCCCCCCCACACACACACACTACACTGACACGTCTAGTACATCATTAAGATATTGCTCAATTCAGCAGCAACAGCCACAAACAGTTCAGGAGTTTTGCACGCCACTTCAGGAGAAGGGTGATCTCTTTGCAGGCTTGGAGCAAAGCAGGGGAAACAAGACAGTAAGGTTTGAGAAAGCAGGTCAGACATCTGCTGACTTCAACAGCGAGTCCCATGGACAAAAGGGGTCCTCTCAACAGGGAGGATGCTAAGCCAGTTGGCATACAATCTGTAATGCAAGGAGCAAGTGTAGATGGAGGGTATGATCAGGTGCTGCAGACAGCAATCTCCCTTGAAGGGACATATCAATCCATAAAAGAGCCCCTTCATCCCAGGTTTTTTGTTTTAAAGAGCCGCCCTGCTGCTGAACCAAAAGGGCCTGGATAAGGCATAAAACATTGGGACAGGGTTTGGCTGGTTTGCAATCTCCTGTGCATTGCCTAATTGCCAGAAAACAGGTCACCAGTAGAGATGGGCACCTTATGAAAAATGATGCACTGTTTCGTCGTTTTGGAAGCTTTCGAAATGTTGCAAAATGAAACGGGAAACAGTGTTTCGTTAAGAAACGAAACACTTCTTTTTTCCTTTGAAAATGAAACGTTTCTGTGCACTATACAACAGTCACAATGGTAACTGTGTGACCAATTGCACAATTGAGTTGCTAATTCACTATTGCTGGGCATAACCTCATGTTATACCTGCATGCACCTATGTCTACAGTGTTTTTTTTTAATTTACATCAGTTAACTCCCCAGAGTTATGCTATCTGCATAACTGCACAACACAATTTCAGTCATTGTCGAAGGTCTAGCTCTTAATTCTAAAGAGGCCTCCATCTCCAGGATTCCGACTGTGTTTCTGTCGTGTCTCTTCCAGATAATGGTGGGTGTCATGGTAACCCTAACCCTAATCTTCCAAGCTAGTTTTAGACACTCAGGACTGATGTGCACATTTAACAAAAGAGACATTTGTATGTATCGGAGACTCTTTCAGATTGAGTCAAATGAAGCAGGGAAAGTATTAGCGTTCCCAAAAAGCCCCTAAAGCAGAAATTGCTGCTCATCTCCCCCACCCCAAATTGATGCATTTTTAACAGGATGGGCAGGACTCCACAGTGGAAAAATGCTAATATAGGTGTCAGCAGTTATCCATTGGGGATGATGCAAGAAAGGTGAGATCAGCAGATTCAAAGATTTCTAGCTTTCCTTCCACTCTTCTTCCTTGGATCATCTGAGCAAACTTCACAAGCCCACCTCTGCTAGTTGGAAGGAGCACTGGATGGGTCCACCTGCCAACCCATTAGAACCATCCCTGATCTCAGCCAAGATTTGCAAGTTGAGGTTCAAGGAAGCAAAGGAGCCTCTGACGGCAGTCACCAGTTTTACCTCACGCTCACATGCACAAATCTCTATTGTACCTGCTGGAGTTGCCACAGAAGGATGTCTACTCAGAGGGCTGCGGAGTACAGCACTTAATGCAGCTTTCAACCTTTAGAAAACCTCTTCTTGTGACATTACCTGAAAAGGATGAGGGCTCCCAGGTCTCTGGAGGTGCCATGTGACATAGGGCTCGCCATTGCTGTGGGTTGTATATGCGACTGGTAGTGTGGCTCTGTGACCTTCAATCACAACCACGGAGCTATGAGCAACCTCAACTTCCAACACAGCAGAAGAAAGACCTTCAGGAGAGAGAAAAAGAGAGAGGGGGAATTAGAAGGGTCAGCTGCAACCAAGAAATGCAGTGGATAAAGTCCTAAACAAACAGAGGCAGAATAGAATCAAATATATTTTTAAAATCAACTTACACCCTCCCAAAAGATCATGGTGCTGTCATCACTGATAACCAGAACAAATTAGCTTTTTTAGTTTAGTATAATGTAAAACATGCTTGGTCAAAAATGGGATGCCAAATGTGTAAGCATTAGCTTCATTATAGAGTAGATGATTTAGGTGTTTTCACCCAAAGAAGCTCTTCTGTTTTGGATCTCTCTCATACCATAATGTATTATTACAGAGGAAATCCAACACTTGAATCAGCCAGCATTTCCTGTTACAACTGGACATGCCCTTTGCAATGTTTTAAAGGGAGGGCAGTTCAGAGGAATTTATAACATCACTGAATATTATGGGAATGATGTCACCAGCAGCAGCTGGTTCCAGGTGATCAGAACCTTCCTTTTGTGATTTTGGGGTAATCAGTTTGGCATAGAGGACAGAGCAATGTACTAGAACTCGGAAAACAAGGATTTTGAATCTCAGTTGACCCATGAAAACCCTATTAGGTTCACTGTAAACTGGATGCCAACTTGATGGCACTTAAGACTTTGCAATTTGAGGGTGTGCATGGTTCTCACATGCAATGTGATAAAGTGGCACACTCTCCAAAAAATTTTTTTTGTGTGGGGTTCCTTAATCCTTGGGGATCTGATGCTGTTTCTGACATCATTCCTGTTGCACAGGCAGACTTACCCAATAGAAGTTAGGAAAATAAATTAGAATATATTAAAAAATTAAATACATTAATGGTTTAAATGATTTATATAAATTCATTTCAAATATCAAATATGTGTAAGAGGGAAAGAGTATTTCAACACTCTGTTTCTTCTCTTCATTAAAAGTCCCAATCATTTAGCTATTTATCCATTCATTTCAACTAGAGGTAGTCACTTAATCTTTATAGAAGTACTGTACAGTAAAACCAATATCAGCCGTTCTGGTCTGAGTTAAAAACAAAAGTGATATCTATAGACAGGAAAAGCTTTTATAAGGACCACTTAAAATTCCACAGAGCCCCGAAAGCTGTATGAATGTGTTTCACCAAGCACACTATATAACCTACGGGCCACATGCAGTGTGGTGGATAGGCCAAGGAGTTCTGGAGAAATGGTTTCAAATCACTGCTTGGCCACAAGCAGTCCCTGGATGATGGTGCCACCACTTGGGTCTCATGCAGTGAGATTGGAGCTGCCTTCTTCTGGGACCTTGTGACTTGTTTAAGACCCTCCCAGGCCCAAGATAAGTCAGTGGGGCTGAAAACATGGGGGAATGGAACCCCATGTCCCCAAGGGCTTTTTAAATGTGAGAAATAGGGAGCAGTGGTCTCAGATCACAGGGCCATGACACCCCTCCAAGAAGAAGGGGCATATATGAGACCTAAAACTGTGCATCTTACCCCAGGCTCCTGGAAATTGACTGTGTCATCTATCTATCTATCTATCTATCTATCTATCTATCTATCTATCTATCTATCTATCTATCTATCTATCTATCTATCTATCTATCTATCTATCTTTCTTCTTTCCTATCTATCTATCTATCTATCTATCTATCTATCTATCTATCTATCTATCTATCTATCTATCTATCTATCTATCTATTCTCTTCTTCTATCTATCTATCTATATCTATCTATCTATCTATCTATCTATCTATCTATCTATCTATCTATCTATCTATCTATCTATTCCTTTTTCTTTCTATCTATCTTCTATCTATCTCTATCTATCTATCTATCTATCTATCTATCTATCTATCTATCTATCTATCTATCTATCTATCTATCTATTCCTTTCTTCTTTCCTATCTATCTATCTATCTATCTATCTATCTATCTATCTATCTATTTATCTATCTATCTATCTATCTATCTATCTATCTATCTATCTATCTATCTATTCCTTTCTTCTTTCCTATCTATCTATCTATCTATCTATCTATCTATCTATCTATCTATCTATCTATCTATCTATCTATCTATCTATCTATCCATCCATCTATCTATTCCTTTCTTCTTTCCTATCTATCTATCTATCTATCTATCTATCTATCTATCTATCTATCTATCTATCTATCTTTCTTTCTATCTTTCTTTCTTTCTTTCTTTCTTTCTTTCTTTCTTTCTTTCTTTCTTTCTTTCTTTCTTTCTTTCTACCACACATCTGACTACAAGGCCACTCTGGGCGGTTTTAATCCAACAGTCTAACTGCTATGTTTTCCAGCGACAACCATGGTATTTTTATTCCACGTGAAATGATCTTTTAACTTCACGCCAGCTCTCCCATGCAAATTCCCTCTCCTCACACACACACCCTAATCCCAATTACAGCAGTGTTTTCAAGCCCTCTCCCTTTCTGGAACGTTACCAGCAAATTGTTTTTGTGGAATTTTACCTATTTCATTGGAAACACTGCAGCTGGAACATTTTCGCGCCCTGCCAGTGCCTTGCTGCGCATGTTTTGTGTATAACGATCCTTGAAAACAACAGTTAAAGATAGCTCAGTCTTTGAGCAGTTGTTATCACCAGTTGCCCAGCTAAAAACAGGCAGAGAGAGAGATGGCGCCTCCTTTTTCTCAAAAGCCACAAAACACATGGAAAATGAGACCCACCCACCCCTCTCATTAGTATTTCTATTTTTGGGCCCATGAAAGCTGATTATTTTTTAAAAAGCACATGCCACAAGAGGGCAATTATGCTCTGAACTTTCAGCACAGAACATTCTTACTGCCAAACCATTTTACATCACTTGTTTAGAAAGCAAATATATTTGGAGACCCAGCCCACTCCATGTCAGACATTCCCACACAAAAACAGAGAATAAAACCCAACCCAGCAGCTTGCAGACCAGTTTTATCACACGGCAGTTGAATTGCTCCATAAAACGCCTCACCATCAGAGATGTAAAGCGTAAGCAGTGGTTCTCAACCTGTGGGTTCCCCGATGTTGCTGAACTGCAATTCCCAGAAGCCTCCACCACTCACTGTGCTGGAACGGTTTCTGGGAGTTGCAGTCCTGGAATATTGGGGGACCCACAGGTTGAGAACCACCAGAGTGTGTGAGTCCGCTCACAGACTCTTTCTATTCACAATACGATATGTGGAAAATAACACAGAAACGAGGAATTAATATGACAGCAGGAGACCAGCGTGGGAGTCTCATGACATTTCATTCCCCCACCCATCCCAAATAAGGGAAAGGACTTTTGCCCCATTCTTTCCCAGTTGACCCTTTCTGCTCTGTGTCCGTCAGGACTGTAGCTGGAAACCCAGAAACGCAGCATCACGCCATGAGATTTATAGACACAGACCCATAACGTGTGCACACTCCATGCCAGAGCATGGGTTGCACACACATCCACCTGCTCCAAATTAGGACTTAGCTGAAAATTATCTGTGCGGTGGAAAGGCTTGAGTCCATGGGGAGAGGAGGAAGAAGTTGCCCATCCAGAGACCTGTCCTCCTACCTTTTCCTTAAATGGCAGGATCTTGTCCACACGCAGAGACACAAATTTGGGTCAAAAAGCCAAGCAGCACCCAAGCCATCCTAGTCTGGCAAGCAGGTGGGGTGGGGGTGGGCGCCGGCTGTCTTGGACGGAGTGCAAGGTGGTGCAAGGTTCTTTCCCCACCAAAAAAAAGGAAACGTGTCTAAAGTGAGGGGAAAACATGCATAACCCTAGGTATCTGGTGGTGTGACTCCCCACTGTGCCTCCTGTGAACGAAGCCAACCTGTATAGCCTTGGGCGAGCTGCACAGTTTCAGGGGCCCCCCCCCAGAATATGTGAATGATAAACCACTCTCTGCGTATTCTCTATATGGGAAAATGAAAAATGACTTGCTGGCACATGATTACAGGAATACCTTGGTTTAAGAGTAACTTGGTTTAAGAGTGTTTTGCAAGACAAGCAAACAGTCCTTATAAATTCTGCCTTGATCAACAAGCAATGTCTTGATATACAAGCACTGGAGCAGGACACATGACCCCAAGGGAGCCAACGGTGGCTCTCCCTCCCCCTGTTGGATCGTGGGGGACTGTCTCAAACACTCTGTCTCAGACAGCCGCCAAAGCAGAGGGAGAAGAGAGGAATAGAGGTCTCCCTTGCACCACCCAGGAATGTGCATTGTGCAGGTTAGGGTTTTATTTTTTCTTTATATTTATATTTTTATTTAGTTTTTTCAACATTCTTTCTTATTTTTTCAAAACATTTCTAGTCATGAGGCAGCTAGTCACGTGATGTATAGGGCTACAAATTGCACCTTATTATTGTCACATTAAAAATACAGAGTAAAATCCAGCTGTTAGTCCCAAGCAGAGCAGATTCTACAGTTGGGCATGTAAACCATGATGCGGGCGTAGACTTCTAGCCAACTTCTTTTTTTGAGTTTTGACATTTTGTGTGTACAGTATGTGGTCTATGGCATACCAGAACAAATCATCTGAGTTTCCATTATTTCTTATGGGGAAAATTTGCTTTGATATAAGAGTGTTTTGATTTACAGGCATGTTTCCAGAACAGATTCTGCTCGTAAACTAAGACATTATTGTACAGTATTCTGATCCTGGGGCATGAAGGGAAGCGAGTTTTGAAGGAGGGCCCAGACTGAAGAGCTGGTGCTTGTCTGAGGGGATGAAGAGAGTGATCTGACAGACCCAATAGGAAGGGGCCCTGCAGGATTGTGGCTTCAGAAAAAATGAAGGCACTTTAAACCCCTGTGGGGTGGCAGGACTACACTACTGATCACACTCAATATTTAAATGTTTGACTCCTACTATATCAGGCAAGTTTTGTGTTTTATAAACAAGGATGGACAAACTGCTTGAGGCTGGACTACCTACTTGTGGACAATGGTGGATGACCTTTGATATCCTAAAGTACCATAACAGTGATCTACCTGAAGTTTCTGCCAGCTAGCCAACCATGTCTGTTTCTGAAACTCCATTCACCTTTCACCGGCAGACGGAGGTGAGCCTGCATTTTTTCTCTCCCTTTTTTTCTCCCTCCCCTCACGCAGACAGGAACAATGGAGTGCGGAGGGGGTGGGAACACAGGAAGAGCGACAAACCCCCAAGATCTCTGGTCCGAATTTAAGTGGCCAGCGGATCTTAGGGGTCGTGTAAAAGCGCCCTATGTCTGTTTCTGAAACTCCACTCAACCTTCCCTCATATATTTCCATTCTCTGTCTTCGATAACCAATGAACTGTGAACGTGCCTATTTCTCACTTGGCCTGTTTAGACTTCCCTCCTTCTTTAAGAAAATAACAAGAAAAGAAAAGAGTTTTTTGAACGTCTGCAAACCTTGGGTTCATTGCTTCTCTCTTGTGCATGGACCGGGCATGCCCTTTTGCTGAACTTAGCCAACAGAAGGAATCTCCATTTGCTGTTCAACTTGCTAAATTTGCCAAAGGGAAGGGATTTCTTCCCGTTAACCATCATCCCCAGCCCTTTTTGACCCTTGTCCTCAAGAGTGGCGACCAGTGGACAAGGCAGATGAAGGAGAGGCTGGTGGTGTCCGTGCTGTTCACAGGTCACACTTCCAGGCCAATAGAAAAAAAAAAAAAACCATGACTGGTGGCTTTGTCTGGGAATATTAAATGACTTAATTGTAGCACCCTGAATTACAGCATTACAGAAGGGAGCTGAAGGCTCACAGAAGTGATGGGCTCCGTTCTGACTGTTCTGAATGGTGAGCAAAAGCTGCAGGGCAAAACATCAGCTGAAATAGGATGCTCGTAGAATACTGTGCATCTCATTGACATTGTGATACCATTGAAGACATCAATGAGAAAGGAGAATTGCCCACAAGGTTGGGAGAATTATCATACATCCTTCAGATTTTGCCAGTTTCCTGCTCCCTGCCTAAACCCCAGAGATAATTATGACAGCAACGTTGGTTAGCATCAGATGTGCGGTTATTACACGGGGGGGCGTTGCATAGCAGAGGTAGTGACCATGAACCAATTGACTAATGCATTTTAATGCACCAGCTCCCTCAGAATTTCTGTACAAAATATCGGCCCCTTGCATTTTCTTTTGCATCATTGCCAAGGCAGCAAGTGTTTGCAGACTCTGGAGAGAGATTTTCCAAAGCAACTTAGCAGAGTGACCAAGGAGAAGGAGTTTCAGCCATAGCCATGTGAAACACAATGGCTACAATTCTGTTGCACAGCTTTATTCAGAACAACTAAAGTGACATCGTGAGCTACTGCCATGTTGGGGAAATAACAAATTTACTTCTCCTCCCCCTGCCGCCCCCAATTTCTGGAGATCTGGGGAAGACTTTGGGAGCTGCAGAAGGTAGGGAGGGAAAGCTTTAATATTCAAAAATTGCTGCCACTGGTCCCAGAAAGGTTCATTCCCCTGAAACGTCTGTGCCTGATGACATCACCACAATTGACTGGCAGAAAAGTAGTGCAACAGGATTCCAGACAGTAAGTCTGCCCGGTGGGTGTGATTGGGTTTAGTGCTCAAGACAGCCAGGGGTATTGATCTGTTTATTAAGATATTTATATCTCACTCTGAATCTAAAGATGTCAAGTAAGAAGTTGCTCCCTTTATTTACACAGCACAAGGAAGACACAAAGAAAACACACCTGCAGCTTTTGCCATGACGGAGCTGTGAGTTTAGCAGAGGGATTGGTAACCTCCAACCTGGGGGCCAGACTTAGCCTATTGCAGTGATGGCAAACCTTTTAGAGACCGAGTGCTCAAACTGCAATTCAAAACCCATTCATTTTTCGCAAAGTGCCAATATGGCAATTTAACCTGAATACAGCGGTACCCTGGATTTCCCTTTGGGAAAGTGAGGATCGAAGAGCAGGGATGTCCAGGGCAATGTGGCTGGAGAGTAAACACGGGCTATGAAGGAGTCCACAAACCGCTGCCTCCCCTTCACCCGGCTCTCTGCACAGAGTGCAGTGGCATGCTCCGAACGGAGGGGGAAGTGTCGGGGCTGTGAGGGGGGTGAAGTTGCATGCCCACAGAAAGGGCTCCGCGTGCCACCTTTGGCACCCATGCCATAGATTCGCCAACACTGGCCTATGAGGCCAGCTCATCTGGCCTTCATGACTTCGGGTGGAGACCTTTCCCTTAGAGAATTAGGGAAGCAGCTTCTTTGCTATGCTGTGTTCTGTGTCGAGAATACAAAAGCAAGCAAGCAAGCAAGCTGGGTCTCTAATCAAGGCACACACACACTGTGCTTTTAGTGAGTGACCTGCTGCGTCAGGTGCTCTAGCCACTTTCCTGATGTCACCCAACACACAAAGGATGTCATCCAGTTCATAGGTGGATATCAGCTCTCTCCTCTGAACCATTCTCCAATCCTCACTCACTGTTTACAGAGATACAATCCACCCTGCTGAAAGGGCTGCAAGAGGAAACACATGTTAGATATGGACTCTGCTCCAGTCAGAGCTTGGCGGTTCGAATCTCGGGTGCCACGCATTGGAGCGCGCTCCCACTGTTCACCCCAGCTCCTGCCAACCTAGCAGTTCGAAAGCATGTAAATGCAAGTAGATAAATAGGTACCGCCGTAAAAAGCGGAAAGGTAAAACAGTGTTTCCTTGCAGCCATGCCGGCCACATGCCGTGGACTTGCCCAACACTGGCTCTTTGGCTTGAATATGGAGATGAGCACCGCCCCTAGAGTCGGACACGACTAGCATGCATGTGCGGGGGGAACCTTTACCTTTACTTTTTTTACTGCTCCAGCAAACAAGATCTCCAGATCACAGAACCAGTGTAAAAATGGCCCAACCCCTGAAAGAAAAAAGCAACACGAAGCAGGCCGTTTGTATGGGAAATAGGATATCATCTCTGCAACACTGGGAGAGGGGTTTATTGACAGATGTAGACCCAACAGACCTAGGTTCAAATCCCTGCTTAGCCCTGGAAACTCACTGGAGAATGCTACTGGCAAAGCCATGCCTTAAACAATTTCTCACAAATTTTGCATTCATTATTAGGGTTAAGTAAGTCAGAGGAGACTTGATAGCACTCAAAAAAGTAACTTTCCCCAGCTCCGAGCAGTCTGGGTAGGGGCCAGGCTTAGCACGTCAGCGATTAAATAGTTTCTCCTGAACACTTGTTGAAGCCACCGACGTTTATTTCTTTGGCATGTTTGGGCTCCTTAAAGGATGTGCCATCTGCCTTCAAAAGGAAGGGATTTCCTGCCTAGGAAGGTCAGGCCTTGAGGAGGAGGAAGCCAGACAATGGCAACAAGGGGGCCCCCTCCCAGCCCACAGGAACCGTGTGCTGACATCAGGACCCAGTTATTTCCAAAGAACACTTTGGGGAAACAAAACCCCGGAAACGCCTGGGACAACAACAGGAAGGGACACTTACGTCTTGCTTGATAAAGAGTCTGGGTTTATCCAACCTGCCTCACTCCTTCCTATCAGCTCCCAGCAGATTCGGACGCTATAATCACAATCACCGGCCTTCCCTGTGTTTGCTTGGAGCCTTCCCACCCTCCAGCAGGGGACCTCCCTCATTGTGAAGCGCCCGGGCTTAATACAAAACAGTGTTCGGATGTAAAGGGTTCACATGTAATCAAAGTATTGACAGAGAACTTCTGTGGGTCTCCCTTGAGTAGCGAATCCATGGTGGCACATCTGATCAAGGAGTGGACTCGTGGATAATGTATTTGTTTGGGCTACTACTTGCAGAATCATTCAATCAATATCGCCACTGGCCAACGTCTCAGGTCTTGCCCATCAAACTCAAGGTTATCTATTCTGAATGGAATCTGTGTGTGTGTGTGTGTGTGTGTGTCTGACTTTTAACCTCACGCTCCCAGCTACTCCAGGCTAAACTGGGAGGAATTGCCTCTTTTTCTTTTCCTCTTTTCTTGCAAACCTTTCTCTATGTACAATATTTCTTTTTATGATACCTTGCTATTCCTACCTACAGTGTATGCTTCCTCCTTGCAAAGGAGAGACTGGTCATCCTTCTTACCACAACTATAAACAGATTAGGTTGCTTGCTGAGCTTCTGAAATGAGGATCACAGGTTGCTAGCTACCCCTAATTTACAGCCTGTCAGCTCTAGCATGCAAGTTGTAGGCCTCTCTTCAGCATATTCATTGAGGTTTGACTACCCAGAACTTGTTCAACAGGAGGCAGTTGAAGGCAGGTCTGACAGGCAGGATTCACACATATTTTTGTATCATCCACACAGGACTGGGCGTCTTCTTTCCTTTTTGTGGAGTGAAATCCATCATTTCCCAGAATCCTCCAATAGAATTGTTGCATGGCAACCTTATTTTCAAAACAGTCTTTTGGCACTCTTATTTAGAGAAAGTTCTTCGTTTATTTTCTCTACCGGTCTTTCTAGGTTCGTTTCGGTTCATTTGCTATAGTGGGCAGGTGGTACTCATTTGCCACAAGGTGTGTGTTTGTGTCCCCATCTGACTGTGCCTCCGTAACAGGGCAAAATGCAGCCCCACAGAGGCGGCTGGACTGCATTTCCCATCAGCCTTGACTAGCATCATCTGCACCAGTGGTTAAGCCGGCTCATGGTTGACTTAGCCTTCTATCCTTCTGACGTCTGTAAACGGAGTACCCAGCTTGCTGCGGGGGCAATTGTGTAGCCTGCATAAATAAACTGCAAACCACCCAGAGAGTGCTTTACGCACTATGGGCGGTATAAGGAGCACACTTTAATTTTGCTTTGCTTTTTGCAATCCAACACCCATCTACAGGGCTGCTCCTTGCCCACCGGTGGTCTATGACAAACTCAGAGGGTGAGCGTCAGCAGGATTGGAACAAGAGGGATATATCTAATGAAAGAAGGCTCCTCTTAACTCATGGAAGGAGCTGTTCTTGGTCAAAGCTTCCCTTCAGAATCCATACTGAGGGCAGGCAGGGTGGTGCCCAGGGAACTATCAAAAGCTTGAATTTGCTCACTCGCCTGTTTGCATGTCTTATTTGCTTCAGACCTGGAAGGGTTTACAATTTGGGATCACATATACAGACATGGGGGGGGGCGTGGTGGCTCAGTGGACTAAGGCTTCCAAAAACTGTCGGCTGCAAAGTCAGCAGCTCGGCGGTTCGAATCCCGGGTGCCACGCAGCGGAGCGAGCTCCCGCTGATAACCCCAGCTCCTGCCAACCCAGCAGTTTGAAAGCATGTCAATGCAAGTAAATAAATAGGTACCGCTGTAAAAATTGAGAAGGTAAAAGAGTGTTTCCTTGTGGCCACGCCAGCCACGTGGCCATGGACTTACACAACACTGGCTCTTCAGCTTGAATACGGAGATGAGCACCACTCCTAGAGTCAGACACGACTAGCACGCATGTGCGGGGGGGGGGGGAAACCTTTACCTTTTTTATATACAGACATACCTATGCACGCACTGTCTTCCATCTCACCTGGGTTTACACTGAGACTCCTACCATCTGTTGTAGCTGTGAGTCACTGTCAAGCAATCTCCTTTTCTTTTCTTTTTTTACACATTATTATCTCCATTTTTAAAAAGTGGTATTTTAGCTCTGGTAAATAGAGATGATCTGTGCTCGTTTCCTTGGAGATAGCCCAAAGGAAAAAGGCCACTTGTCACTGTGATGTTCACAGCAGACAACAAAACGTGGGCCCGGCTAATGCTTTCTCCAGGCAAATCTGATGACGCGAGCCATAAGCAAAGTGTCAGGAAATATTAACAGGTTGGAAGTGCACTGAATGCTGCTCTGGCAACCTGGTGAGCTTCTGACCAAGCACTGGGGACGGTAAGATACTGATGGTTCTGCAGCCAGCAGGGCAGCTGACGTAACTGCTGAAGTTACAGCTATGGAGATGACCCACTGGCTGTGCAAGAGAAGGATCAACAGGAGGAATTACCTACTGATGAGAGGTTAATGGGGCATGTTTAGAGGGGGGGGAGGCAAAGAATTCAGCTGGGATGGTGCGGTTTCCACTTTGCTCCAAGCCATCTCTAGTCTTTATGAGTGTGGAGTCTTAGCTGATGTGTGCTCTAGAGAAGGGCATAAAACAAAAATATAGCATTTGTTCCCCCCCCCATTATTAACGATATTTAAAAGATATTGGAAATGAACCAAAATGAAGTGATTCGTTACTATATAAAATGGCTCCCCTGGGTCCTAGAGGCACCATATTTGGTGGGTAGCTTCCTTGGACTCTTCCATGTAAGGCCTCCAAATTTGGAGAGGTTTGGGGCTCATGGGGCTGAGTTATTCAACTCCAAATTGGTTCCCCCTAGGGAAAAAATCATTTGTAATTAAGGGAACTGCTTGGGGAAGCTCTCCCTGCAAGGGGGGGGGCTATTACAAATGAAGCTACCCACCAAATTTGTTGCCTCTAGGACAAATCGTTTCATTTTTTACAGCCAAAAATGGTGGTTCGATTCGTTTCGTCACGAAACACATTCTACCATTTTGCTTCATAACTGCATGATTTGTTACGCAACGAAATGACAAAAGAGTGTTTTCGTTTTTCGCTTCATGCCCATCTCTACTGTGCTCTATAGAAAGCGGAAACAGCACCTTACTAAGGCGACACGCCACTGAACTCCATCTACCTGAGAACAGCAAGGAACGGCTGTTGCTGGGGAGCTCTGCATTTAGGCTTCCCAGTAGCGCTGGTGGCTGCCCACTGTTGGAAACGTGAAGACAGAGCGGTCAGCTTCATCCAGAAATGTCTAATTATGCACCCAAGTGACAAAATGTTTCCAGTGTTGAGGTGCTCAGGAAGGCAATTTGCTCCCTCTGTGCCCTCGTGGCTGCCAGCTGACTGCTTGCAAGAGAGATCCATCAGTAGAGCTGAGGCAGAAACTGTCGCCTTAGCATTTCAATACAAACACGAGCCTAATAAATACAGGTGTATATTCATGTTTTCACTTTTCCAAGTGTAAAACTAGCCAAGCAAACAAATAAACAAAAAGTACACATGGGGAAAGGTGCACAACCTTCACTCTGAGAACTGCCTACAGCTAAGTATGTTTGATACAGGCAGCTTCAGGAAACAGTGCCATCTCCTCTATCTAGCGTCAGATTTCCTATAATCTTTATATTAGGAATCTGGGGTTTGTTCAAATGCATATTTGGGTTCATTGTGAGTGTGAGGCCACTCTGAATTCAGCTGGCCTCACATTCATTAACTTGCATCTGAGATTTAAAAATATGAGAGCAGGGCACTCATCAGGATTTGGTGAGTGGCCACCAATGAAGAATACAGTAGGACCCCAGTATCCGCTGGGGATTGGTTCCAAGCCTTCCCATGGGTAATGAAAACCGTGGATAAGAAAGAATGCCAAAATGTTCCCCAAAACTGTTGTTTTGTGATAGTAACTTGCTTTACAGCTGCTATTTTGCAACAGTAGCTTGCTTTACAGCTATTGTTTGTGATGGTAGCTTGCTTTACAACTGCTGTTTTATGATAGTAGCTTGCTTTACAGCTGCTCTTTGTGACAGTAGCTTGCTTCATGGCTGCTGAAATTATTTATTTATTTATCCTCCGCCAACTGTGGATAACTGACTCAGTGGATAATGAATCAGTGGATACGGGGGTCCTACTGTAGTTAAGAATGGATGGATTAATCATCTGCTTTGCTACAGTATATAGCAGATTTCTATGTTGCTTAAAAAGCCGAACTCTCGTTCTATAAAAAAGCATTCTAATGCCAGCATTGATTACCTGTCACTGGCCAAGATAACATTAGTAATAACTCCAGTGCAAACAACAATAAAGTGACAGCTCCATTATTTCAGAGATCAAAGTATAGGGCATCATCTCTTCCAATGGATGAGCAATATCAGTGCGTTAACATACGTTCCCCACCTAAACTGCCCATTATTTGTTCACCCCATCTCTGTGCCCTAAGGAGCCACGCCACCCAGTCCTCAGCTGCTTCCGTGAACCTCCATGAGGCAAAAATCCTTTGACACAACTCAGACTCAAGACCAGAATGCCTCTGGGATGGACTTCTAAATAATTTTCTTCCTTTCGTGCTAGAGCCTATTTGTCACAGCAGGGTGGAAAACTGACATGGTAGGAAGCAGGATGTGACTTTCATGATAGGTAGATGTGGAGAGAATGCGTTGTGTGTATTGCGTTGTTACAGTAATGACCGATTCTTCGTGACCCCATGTCCATGGAGCTTTCTCGGCAGGAATACTGGAGTGATTTGCCAGTTCCTACTCCAGGCACCTACAGCACCTGGTATTCCCTGGTGGTCTCCCATCCAAGTACTAACCAGGGCCGACCCTGCTTAGCTTTTGAAATCAGGTGAGATCAGATGTGCTTAGGGCATCTAGGCAGCATGTTTAAGATAGCACAACATAAATAATAGTGGAGTTCTGGTTGCAGGTTAAGCAAGGAACAGTGTTTCTTCTAAGCTCCACTTCCTTTTTTAATGCTGAATTTCTATTCCTATAAAAAGGTGTTTATTGTTTTTATTTTTATACTAAAAGGAGAGCTTGGATTTTAAAAATGTTCATCTATTAAGAATGCAAAACGATTCAGTGAGCCAGGAAAAGTGAGCCAGCAACAAGGAGTTCAAGACTGTCGTGTTTTACTTATTTAACAGCTTAATCATTGGAAGCTGCCTAATAAGCTGAGTTATTTTGCTTATTGAATGGCCTTTGGAAAGGAGGAGTGTGGAAGGAAACTATACTTGTGAATTGAGACTGACTTGAGGTTAACCCTGTTGGGCTTGGAGAAAAGGCTATTTGTCCATACAAGTAGGTTATCTGTTTATATGTCCTCTGCTCCTATCCAGGCATGGACTGAAAATTTCCTGCTCTTCACTCCCACAAATTGGCTTGTCAAGACTTACCAACAGGCCCAACATATCAGATTTTGGCAGCCTTACATGTTATATGTTGCCTAAAGGGGCTGTCTACTACTTTAAGAGCCCTGGACAAGATTACTGCCTTTTGTGCTGTTCTAGGACTGTGCCACTTGATTTATTTGCCACTGACTCTGGGCATTCCAAGAGAAGTTCTTGCTGATTTATTCAAGAACTACTGTTTCCTCAGAACTCTGCTCCTCTCCTTCTGCTGCAGCGGCATTCAACTACCTGCTTTTGTGTGAATTAAGTAAAATTTATAAATTTTGCAAATGTTTCACTAAGGCCCAGAAATCCCATGATTGGACAAACAAAGATCCTAGGGAATCCACCCCAACCCCAACCACTGCAAAGCAAGCAAAAGAACAAACCAACCCAAGTCTTTTTGATCCAAAGGCAACCTTGGGTAACTGCCTCATGTTCTCAAACTATTTTGGATAGCTGAGCGATGAGCATTGGAAGAAATTACCTAGGTGCTGAAGTTGGGGACCTCCAAGTTGGAAGTACCGTATATACTCGAGTATAATCGACCCGAGTATAAGTCAAGGCCCCTAATTTAACCCCCCCCCCCAAAAAAAATACTGGGGAAACTTATTGACTAGAGTATAAGTCTAGGGTGGGAAATGCAGCAGGGCCTGGCAGCTCCTCCTTTGTGAACAGGGGGAGCTGTGTGAGATGTTTAAAATGACTTTTAGCCACCGAGACAAGTGCTTGCCTCGGTAGCTAAAAGTCATTTTAAACACCGTAGTCCGCTCCTCTGTAATGCAGAGGGGAGTCAGGAGAAGCGGCACACAGTGTTTAAAATGACTTTTAGCCACTGAGGCAAGCGCTTCAGTGGCCTCAGTGGCTAAAAGTATTGACCCGAATCTACTGACTGAAAAAGGTTTCATGTCAGGCACTAAAAAGTTTCTGCACTGGACTGATGTGGTATTGCACATTCCTTCAAGGTAAAAAAATTGCTGGAAACTATTTTGATTCAAAATCCAGAAAAGGATGAGTTCAGTGCAATGGGCAATAAGATAGCAAATTTCCCCAGAATTTATCCTGTCATTCGACACCTTGCAACAACCACTTTATTATAATGCAAAATCTGTTGCATTTCAAGAGGGCATCAACGTCCTATGGTGGCGTGGATATTTTTAAACATCTTTTATGTTGCACAAGTATTTGTTCTTTCTACCAACAGATGTTCTGCAACATTTCCTGACAATGTCTTACAACTTTGGGGTAGGAAATTGTGCTGCAAAGAGATAACCCAGGTTCTCAGGAAGGCCACGGATTCCAAGCGCTCTGCAAAGCAGTTTGAACAATGGTGGGGAACAGCTTCCCCCTAAACAGCTCTGATGGAATTAAGATGCTAAAACACATTCAACTGCAATTTCCGAAATTACGGAATAAATATATATTGCTAATGAGAAGCACCGGAAAAAATCTGTGCTCTTTCTCCCTGTGGCCACAAGAAATTAGATTAACCTAACTGTGCTGGACACTTGCCTAATAATAGCTAACTCCATTATAAGAACATAAGAACTTAAGAAGTCCTGGCAAGAGGGGATGGCCAGTGGGCTATGAGTCCAAAGACGTGAGAGAAAAGCAGGAAAACTGTGGAGAAGGACAAATTTATTATTTTATTTTATTTTATTTTATTTTATTTTATTTTATTTTATTTTATTTATATAGCTTGTATGCCGCTCACTACCCAAAGGTCTCTGGGAGGCTCACAATCAAAGTAAACAATTCAAATAATTAAAACATCAAATTGCAATAAAATACAACAATAAAACATTTAAATACAATAAATACAATGTATTAAAATGCAGAATGCTTTCTTCACAGAATGCTTACCGTATATACTCGAGAATAAGTCGACCTGAATATAAGTTGAGGCCCCTAATTTAAAACTGGGGAATCTTATTGACTCAAGTATAAATCTAGGGTGGGAAATGCAGCAGGGCCTGGAAGCTCCTCCTTTGTGAGCTGGGGGAGCGGTGTGTGATGTTTAAAATGACCTTTAAACACGTTAAAACTTGCCTCGGTGGCTAAAAGTAATTTAAAACATCGCACACCACTCCCCTGTGATGCAGAGGGGGGTCAGGAGAAGCGGTGTGAGATGTTTAAAATGACTTTTAGCCACCGACCCAAGCACTTGCCTCAGTGGCTAAAAGTATTGACCCAAATATAAGTTGAGGGCCCCCTTTTCAGCCCAAAATTAGGGCTGAAAAATTAGACTTATATTCGAGTATATACAGTAATTCAGTTCCAGAGTTTGGGGTTGGGGAAGAGACAGCTCTGACCCAAGATATATTGCTGCCTAAAGAAAAGCACCAAAAGTACACCCACCTCACTGTGTACTATTAAATAGTACACAGCACCTAAAGACATAAATCATTTTGGCCCTTGAAGCAGAAAATAAAGACTTGTGGGATTCCTGTCAGGAAAAACACACTCAAAACAAATTTAGTCATCTGCTGCCCTTTCGAGACACCGAAAACCAAGCACTTGAGGCAGCTGGCCCACGGAGCCTAATGGTAGAGCCGGCCCAGTGGAGAGGTAGGGAGAGATTATGGCCTTTGGTCTCTTTCTAATTACTGGGGGGGGGGGGCAGGTAACATTCCAAGCTCTGCCAGTGAGGGAGACATTTTCTCATAGAAGCTAACATTCCTGTTGATTGTTCCCAAGTAAATCCCATGGGAAGCAGACTAATTCTTTTTTAATTAAGTAATTTTATTGGGTTTTTTAGGGGGGACAAGGGGGGAGGGGTATGGGGGGAGAGGAGTACAGTTTAAAAATTACATTGAATATATCAAGCCAAAAATAACGATTTAACATATTAACAAATCACCAAATAATATCACAATGCTAATAGGTTTGTTACTTCTTGCCATCTTTTCCGAGAAATCTCATCATATATATAGTCTCCCTTTAGAAAGCCGGAGAGTGGGAAGCAGACTAATTCTATGCATCACGTGTATTCACAGCTGTGATTAGAGAAAGAGAAAGAGGGACAGAGAACTTTAAAAAAGAAAGATGATCTTTTTTTAAAAAAACAAAAAACATGTAAATAAAGCTACAACTGGCCTCTGCCATACTACACACTACAATCAGCAGCTTGGGAAGAGAAAAGTCTCCCAACATTGTTCCCAACTCCTTTTTATTTATTTGTTCCTTCAGGAACCCAAGGGAAGCAGCTTACAGTTTATTGGCTGAGATTCAAGCTAAATAATGAAATTCCCCAGCAGCTTGAGGCTATAGTAGCAGATCACTATGTACAGAGAGAGAGAGAGAGAGAGAGAGAGAGAGAGAGAGAGAGAGAGAGAGAGAGAGAGACCGACCGACCGACCGACCGACCGACCACCGACCAGCTTCCAATGTGTCTCCTTTGGGGAATAGTCACTAGCCATGTGCTACAAAGCCCTGAGGGGGACTCTGCCTACACTCGAACATGGAGGGAGTTCTCCATTCTTGGAAGAAAAGTAGAAGGCAGAGTTGCCTTGTGGACTCTTCCAGAGAGTCAATCTCGTCATGTGATTCACTGTCATTGATTGAGAGCTGCAATGCTGTTCTGCTGAAGACTACCCTTGCAAGATTATCCACGCTGGCTGCTGTAGGGACCACATGACATGGAGTTTCTGGTACCATCACCAGAACATTATTTTTTCATACCACAGTTGCTAGCATTCTCTAGCTGGCAAGGTCATGTGCCATTCTACGCGGAGAGCAATGCAAAGACGTCACTGTCCCAAGCTTTATGATTTTTGTGCATTTCTACAGTTATATATAGGGTAGCTAATACTTGTAGAAAACAGATTCAGGATTCAAGGATACTTAAATCGGAGAACAGGACCAAAACAAGTGAAACCCGATGTCTCTGGGGAGCCCTCAAGGAATGACGCCTTCCCACTGGTACTACAACTGTGCAACAGCACCCTCCTGCTCCAATTTACTGTCTCTGATACGAGACACGAACTATGAGCATCCTCTTTCTTCTTGGTTCATGTCAGAAAACATCACAGCATGAACAGGTTAGATAATTTTTGCTCAATAATGGGCAATGTTAAGAGCGCTTGTTCTGTGAACTCTGACTCCACTACATCTCTAGTCTCTGTACCGATTTGCCACTAGTCCTGTAAGGACATAATGGCCAGAAGTGGGGGGGGGCCCTTCTTTCGCTACTGTTCCTGAAGATTTTATGAAAGAGGTGGCATAGATGGGCTAAGAGTTAGAGCAGGCATGTCCAAACTTCGGCCCTCCTGATGTTTTGGACCACAACTCCCAGAATTCTAAGCTTAGATTGCCAATGGCAAAGGACTGTGGGACTTGCTGTCCAAAACATCTGGAGGGCTGAAGTTTGGACATGCCTGAGTTAGAGGAACCACAGGGTAGGAACTAGGGCTTTGATTAAGTGCTTCCCTACTTTCTTCCAACTTCATAACTCTCTGGCCTATAAATTCTAAAGCAATGACGGCTTGGGAAATCAGAACTCCATACAAAGTTGGAAAAAAGCTTTGGCTTCTCATATAGTCTTGCCTGCACCAACATTTCTGCAGGGGTTTTCATTTGTTGGTTTGTTTGTATTGCTGCCTTACGGTTTATGGAGCATTGTCTCTCTCCATTATGCATCCGATCAATATGCCTCAGTAAGTACAGTGGCAACATCCACAACTATTTGTGCCTTTTTGTCCCTACTGAAAATGCTGTTTATTTTTGTCTTGCCTTGTGCTGGTGTGTGTGTGTGTGTGTGTGTGTGTGTGTGTGTGTGTGTGTGTGTGTGTGTGTGTGTGTGTGTGTGTGTGTGTGTGTGTGTGTGTGTGTGAAGCAGAATTTGGAGTTCATGGAGTTTCACACTGAAGTTCACTTGCACAGTCAAAACCTCCCTGTCAGAAGCTTTTGATTAACTTTACAAGAGTCACCTATACATATACTGTACAGTATATGCACAAGAAGACAAATTCCAACAGGAATGTAAATGTTTTTTTTTTAAAAAGATTACCAATATTTCTTGGATTTTGGAGATTTCAAGCGAAAGTGGGTTGACCTTTCCCGCCACATCTGGAAGAACCCTTAGATAGGATACTGCACAGAATTACACGCACGTTTAGAGCTTTTGGTAGACAACATGCAATAGGAATGAGTCCATAAGTGCAGGTTCTGCATAACCAAACCAAGAAGGATAATGACAGATTTCGCAACTTGAGAACACAACCTCTTTGGCGTATACAGTACTTTTCTTTTCTTAGAAAGCAAGGTATCGTGTTTTTGAAACGGTGCGCACCCAGCTTTCTCTCCTGAAAGCCTTAGATGGCAGCAAATTCTACTGAGGAGGAGGAGGTGCTGGATTAGTCAGATTCTTCATTCCGTTTCCTTCTATTGATGCAAGAAAATGGAAACCGATTTCCCCCTCCCTCCTTCCAAACAAACTTAAGCCAAAAAACAACTTGTAAAGACGCTAGCACCAAAGAACATGGCAGTCCCTGGCACCCAGCCTGGAAAAGTTCTCCGAGCATAGATGTGATATGAGCTGGCCTAGATAGCGGCACTTTGCACATGATTTATTGATTTTGCTACTCATCACAGGATGATAGGCCATCAGCTAGAGTTATTAAAAATGCCCTCCTTGGTTGCTGCTCGGCAGATGTTAATGCAAAAGGATGGGAAAGTCCCAGGTGATGTGGAGTAAAGAGAGTGCCATTTCCTCTTCCTTTCTTCACGCCACCCAAAGAACGTATCAAGAAAAGGTCAGGGCATCTCAGCACTACAATAGTTCTGACATCTGCCGGCAATTCAGACCTGTGTCGTTCATGTCATGCTTCGTCAGTTCATTCTGCAGCAGGGTAAGACAAACGGCCAAGAACACTAGATTTAGTAACCGCTATGAATTATGCATATCTAAACATGTATGGTTGCTTATCACACATAATGACAAGGACGTCTAAGGCAATGAAGCCTCGTCTTCTTAACCCTGGAGTTTCTCCCTGTTTGGCTTCGGCTGTTTCCCTTCATATCATAAACAAACATTAGAAAATTGTTTTTATTCTTGGAAGGGCTAGGAACCTCCTTTAATTTGGGCACTTGGTCTCTAAAAAGTTCGTCATCACTGCTGTAGGGTTTTGAGAAAAAGTAGGGAAACAACCCTTAGCAAAGAGAGGGGATTATGGTACCCAACACCTGTCCCACTCTGGTCTGGAACAAGGCCGGGTTTTGGTTCAAAAGGTTGCCGCATCACATCACCTTTCCCTTCCGGTCGAGAACTTAATTGCATTGGACTGTACATTATCCCTCATTACTGTAAGCCGCCTTGGGTCCTTTTCCAAGGAGAAAGGTGGGGTAAAAGTACTCTAAAATAAATAAATAAACACACACACACACACACACACACACACACCACGATTCTTGGACATAGCTATATTAAATTCCATATTTCTCTGTATTCCAAATATAGGAGATATACACAGAATTCCATATAAGAAGTGTGAATTCCTGTGAAGTATGTTGATACACTCAAAGAGACACAGACGTTTGTAAGAGAAAATCAAGCACTGATGTGTACAAGAAATTCCTCGTCTTACAAGGACCAACGTTTGTTTGTGTTTAGCCCACATACCGGGCATGTAGGCTGGACTGATCTTATATTTCAATTTTGAAATTTCATTTTAATATTCTTATGTATATCAGTCAGTAGCATAAAAAATTTTATCATTATTATAATACACTTATTGTGCTGAAAACAAGGACCATGGAAGAGTAATTTTGAAAAATCATGGGTCCATCTAGCAGTACTGCAGAGAAGTCTATGAATCGAAACACCTATTAATTCAAAATAAGAGCACAGTGAAGCCACTCTGACTTCGCTTTACAATGTCATGAACTAACTGGATTTACATCTCCAGTTGCTGGTTCACGGTCAGTATGAACCATCAGGTTTTGGAGCAGAGCTTGGCAACTACAGTATACTCTTCTGGGCTTGAACTTTCTTGGCTAGCAGAGAAAGGACATCCAGGGAGCTGTAATCCAGAAACAAATCAATATAAAAAGCAACACACACACACACACATACACAAACAAACAACCACCACCCCCAATCTGGAAAAGTTAGTTTTTTGGTCTACAATTCTTAGATTCTCATAACCAGCATCTTGGCAATGCCTGTGGGGGAAAGCTTTGAGAGAACATTGTAACTCTGTTCTGTCATTCTGAAAACATATGGAGAGCGCATGAGTTAAGGCAAATCAGAGAATAACGAAGTTGGAAGGAGCCTATAAGGCCAATGATTCCAATCCCCTGCTTAGTGCAGGAACCCAAATTAAAGTACACATGACAGATGGCTGTCTAATTTTCTTTTGATTGCCTTCAGGGTTGGGAGCATTCGCCACTTCCCAAGGTAACTGATTTAATTGTCATACTGTCCTAACGACTTGGAAGTTTAGCCTGACAATTAGGTGAAATCTGGCTTCCTATAACTTGAGCCCCTTGTTATCTCTCCGGCATTTGGGTACGATTGAAAAGGAACACATTAGTTCTGCCCCATCATTGTTTCTGTCTTGCAAAAACAAGAGTCTCAGGAGATACAGGTAATTTTACCCACGTGGACTCTCAGTGTGAGACAGCCCTCAGCTTTTCCATGTTTTGCCTTGCCTGGAGAACCTATAAGGAGAAAGCAGCTCTCGTCCCTTCAGAATCGTGATTTCATGTGACAAAACAAAAGTGACCACATAACAGGTGGGGCCATCCTATTTCTCTCGTCCCATATGCTCCTCACACAATTTCAGAATCACTGGTTCTTCAGCCTCCTATTTCATTATGTAAAAAGCGAGCCAAAAAACATGTTCTCTACCACAACCTTCTGCATTCTGGATATGTCACATGTTTGCAGGTTTCCAGCCAGTCATATTTGAGGGAGACTGGATTTATCCATTATTACCGGCACTGCAATGGGAAGCAAATTCTTCATAACTTCCTTGACAATCATTAGTAAGAGGAAAAATTTCCACCAATTCATAAACAGGAAATGCCCATCTTGAGGCCCGTTCCCATGCTCTTGGCAACCTTTAACATATTATTAAAGATGTTTAAAAAAAAACACTGTAAAACTGTACATTGAAGGACAAAACTGACACATGTTGTGAAGGAGTCTTTTCAAATCTGTTCAGTTCAGTTCAGTTACCAATTCCTGGTAGCACATCTTCCTAAGAAAAGCAGTCTCAAGAAATCAGTTTTTTTCCAGTGTGTAGATAGGGGTGTCCAGTGGTGCCGAACCTTCAGTACTCCAGATATGTTGGACGACAACTCCCATAATCCTTTGTCATTGGCAATCTAGGATCAGAATTCTGGGAGTTGTGGTCCAAAACATCTGGAGTGCCGAAGATTTGCCAGCACTGCCCTAGCCAGCACACTATGATCCAAACACAGTGACAATGTGATTCAAGGCTCCATACAAATGCTAAGAGAAAACGTGACTACAAGAAGCCAAAACTTTCTACCAATATAATCATACAGTATATAATATATGTTGTACATAACATATGTTGCTGCTGCTGCTGCTGTATTTAATTGGTTTGGTCGTTTTGATCAGTTTGAGGGGCAATGGTTACTATTACAGACAACACTGCCATTTAAAACCAAATAACATGGTGACTGGCCATGCGATTTCTGCTTAGTTGTTACACATTCTGATCAGCATTCACTCTGCACCAAGGTTCTTGTCTTTGTAGAGCCACAGCTGAAAGGGCTCAGATAGCTTAGTTAGAAGACCAATCATCTTCTACTAGGGCTTCCCCTCAATCGTACTGTCCTCTTATGCGGATGACAGCACACCACTGGGAGCTAAAGCATCCCTCCAGAGAGAAGATTAGGTTTAACATAATCTAATAGTTTAACTGTGCAATTTGATGTGATGTGATTAATTGCAGCTTCTGCTAGTCTGAACTGTGAATAAAGAGCATCCAGAACATGATGGCATTTGCTAGAATTCAGAACTATCCCCTTAGAAGCAGCAAAAAGGAGGGTTGTGTGCACACCCATAGACATAAATACACACTCTTCTTTCCTTAGTTAAGAAGGGAAGTACAGTCTTCCTTAAATCTAAATAGAAAATCTGGACAACTTAAATCTGATGATGAATAAAGCATCTGATTCATTGAATTTAATGTATCCTGTCACTGCTATATAATATAAGCTTTTTTCTGCTATGTTTTATTGTTATGTTATCCCTATTTCTTTCATATTATGCCTTCTCTCTTTCCAGAGTCCGAGTCTAACATTCTTCTCTGCCTCACAAATTACAGTAGAACTTCAGTATCCACTGGGGATCAGGTCCAGCTTTCCCATGGATAATGAAAACTGTGGATAACAGAGAATGCCAAAAAATTCAAAACTGCTGTTTTGTGACAGTAGCTTGCTTTACGGCTGCTGCTTTTGACAGTAGCTTGCTTTATAGCTGCTGTTTGTAACGGTAGCTTGGATGTCACCATGTTGACACCTCTCCATTTTTCCATGCAAGACATAATACTTAGCAATGGTCACAAGCAGTCTTGCTATTTTCAGTATCTTGCATGACGTAGTATTGCTGCTGATGCTTACCCCCATGGCTGAAATTACACATTGATTTTTCAATTCATCATAAGAATTTTTATGCTGTGTGTGACTCTCTCTCTCTCTCTCACACACACACACACACACAAAATTTTGAAATTGTGGTGGATCTGCCCCCACCCCCAATAACATTAATCACAAAAGCTTGCTTCCTAGTGTCAGGATTTGTACCATGAAATCTCAGGGAACAGAGTGTTCTTAACTGAACAATGCTAAAAGGATACGGTGAAATCATAAAGACCTGATTCCACAACGGGTATAACTGCTTGAATAAACTGGCAGAAGACATATTAGGCATCTGACATAAAAATCCCACATTTTAAAAAAGCAAGGCTTAAATGAAGCAGAGATAAAGCCTATCCTACAAGTGGCAGAAAAAAATAAGCTATAATTCAGCCAAGTCATATGAAACTAGTCCCTAAATCAATCCAGTCTGATATGTGAGGAAAGATGATTCCCTGCTCCCAAACAAAGGCTGAAAGCAGTCGAGCTGACACTGATGATGAATTTATTTGCTTCTGATGCACACTGTTTTGAAAGCACAGCTTTGGTGTTAACACGGTTTTCTCATGCCAGTTGTCACTGGAGATTAATAGATCTGGTTTTAAATGAGCAGGTTAACATGATACAAGCGGAGGTTTCCATGCCTATGATGTACTACCCATGGGTCCCTTGCTTATTCATTTCATTTTATTTTATTAGCAGGCAGACAGATTAGAGCAGATTATTTTCCAGCCTGGAAAAACTCTGAAGTTTCAAGGCAAAACACGGCATACAGTATCACTCGAGCATCTCTCCAAATGTACATCTCAGGTTTGGGGGTTAGGGTTTTCCTTGGGAGAGGATGCAGGGGAGGAGAGGGATAATTTTAAATGCAAAAGACACCTTTAACATGACCTGATAAATCCTGGGCCAAAAAATCCTTGGCCAAGAAGCAATGCTTTAAGATAAGATAAGATAAGATAAGATAAGATAAGATAAGATAAGATAAGATAAGATAGATCTTTATTAATCCCACATCAGGGAAATTTACTGTATATACTCAAATATAAGCCTAGTTTTCAGCCCTAATTTTGGGCTGAAAAAAAGGGGCCCTCGTCTTATATTCGGGTCAATACTTTTAGCCACTGAGGCAAGTCATCTGTGGCTAAAAGTCATTTTAAACATTGCATGCCGCTTCTCATGACCCCCCCCCCCCCCGCATCACAGGGGAGCGGCACACGATGTTTAAAATGACTTTTAGCCACTGACCCAAGCACTTGCATCAGTGGCTAAAAGTCATTTTAAACATCACACACCACTCCCCCAGCTCACAAAGGAAGAGCTGCCAGGCCCTGCTGCATTTCCCACCCTAGACTTATACTCAAGTCAATACGTTTCCCCAGTTTTGGGGGGTTAAATTAGGGGCCTCGACTTATACTCGGGTCGACTTATACTCGAGTATATACGGTACTTGTTACACAGCTCCCAATACAAAGAACAACCAAGAAGGGAAGGTGCACAAAAACTGCAAAGTGAGAAAGAAAGAAAAATAGCTAATAGAGATTAGATAAATTTTTAAAAAATCCAATATATACACTATAAAATTTGAACACACAAAAAAAATGTGAAAAAGAATAGTGGTTGGCAATGTTAGGGTTTACAAGTTTCAAAGTTTCTTTACAAATAAAGAAACAGGTGAATTTACCGCAGGTAGCTACAATGTACTGGATCAAGGTGTAATCAGTAAAGAAATTCTAAGGCAAATGAATAATGAGCCATAGAATAATAGAACCATAGAGTTGGAAGAGACCTCAAGGGCCATCTAGTCCAACCCCCTGCCATGCAGGAACCCCCATCACAGGACTCCCGACAGATGGCCATCCAGCCTATGATTAAAAACCTCCAAAGAAGGAGACTCAACTACCCTCCGTGGCAGCATATTCCATCGCCAAACAGCTCTAACTGCCATGAAATTCTTCCTAATGTTTAAATTGAATCTCTTTTCCTGCAGTTTGAAACCACTGCCCCGTGTCCTAGTCTCTGAAGTCATGGAAAACATTATGGAGAAACAAAAAGTACAGATTGTTGAGGTTGACCATCCAAAGTAACACAATAGGAAAATAAGTAAAGGAAGGAAGGAACATTGTGGTTGAAAAACTGTAGTCACTGGTTAAGATACAATACATTACAAAGTCATATTTCAGGGCTGCTCGCAGGCCAGCAAACAGTAAGAAGAGGAAAGACATACACTTAAAATGGCTGGAGATTTTTTTAAAAGGTGGAAAGTTAGTAGCCAAAATTCTGTTGCGAATTTACTTTGGCAGATGAGCAATGACATAACACTCAGCAAATTGCCCCTATTTAACAGCAGCAAACTGCCCCTAATTAACAAGTTGCCGCTTAGATTCTGCACCATACACCAGTGAGATGGCTAACCAGGAATACAAGAGGCAATTGATCAATTAGTGGCAAGTTATTAATTAAGGGCAATTTGGTATTGGAAGTTACACCTTTGCCTGTCCGCTAGGGTAAGTCTGCAACAAGACTTTGGCCAATATGATGGAAGGCAGCATTTGTAGAATTCTATTGCATATTTATTGAAACATTATCTCTACTGGCATAAGTTTCAACAGCCAACTACTACAAGCTAACAAGTTAGCACAGACATTTGTCACTGCACACCGGGTCATCCCCGCAGCTGCCAACATCTTGACCTCCAACAATTTGCAAGTGGAGTCATACCACCAAGCATACGTGGCAGGATTCTGACCATCTCCATCTATTATTGCTATTGGATTAGTTATTCATTATTGCATTGTAATATATTGTTTGCCCTTTTTTGTTTTGGTATTGAGATTTTTAAACTATAAGAAGTACAGTGGTACCTTGTGTGTGTGTGTGTGTGTGTGTGTGTGTGTGTGTGTGTGTGTGTGTGTGTGTGTGTGTGTGTGTGTGTGTGTGTGTGTGTGTGTGTGTGTAGTGTTACAGTCGTGACCACCTCTTTGTCACCCCATGTCCATGGAGTTTTTCTTGGCAGGAATACTGGAGTGGTTTGCCAGTTCCTACTCCAGGCACCTACAGCCCCTGGTATTCCCTGGTGGTCTCACATCCAAGTACTAACCAGGGCCGACCCTGCTTAGCTTCCGAAATCAGGCGAGATCGGACGTTTGTTATATGAGGGTCCACTGTAGGTACTTTCTTACTTACTTACTTACTTAGGTAGTTACAGTAGTACCTTGTATAAAGGAATTAATTCGTTCCAAATGAAATTCTGTTCAGCAAAGTTTCCTTTGTACAAATTTCCCGTAGGAATGCACCAGAAACAGATTAATCCCTAATGGCGACCATTTTTCTCTTGTACGGATTCGCCCCACAGGCGATTCTCTTAAGCGTTTTCCTCCTATCTCTGGAAATTATTTCCTTGAAGCAGAATCTCTGTTAAACAAACCTCTTGTTATATGAGGGTCCACTGTATAAGAACGAAGGAAAAGAAAGATCACTTTCCAATTTGTGGGTAACACCTTGGTCTCGAGGTAGGAAAAAAAGGCCAAGTTTTAAAGATCAGGTGAGCCAGAAGGAATCTTCTTGCCGACTGGCCGAAAGTTAATCATCTAATCCCTTTTGCACCCCGAGGTGTGATTGGTGTTTGTCCATTTATTTCTCAATCCCCTTAAGGGCATTCTCAGTGCAAGGGTGGAACGAAAGGAGTGGCATCTAGTCATCAGTGCCTGGAGCGAAGCCATCCGAACTCGGACTGAGGGATACAGAAACTTGTCCACTTTGCTCCCTTCTGGCACTCCAGGCCTTCGGTCACCAGTCCCTGCTGCCCAAAACACAAGTCTTCAGAAGGACATTCCCCAAGTTGTTGCCTTTTGTCCCAAACACCATACAGTAAATGCAACTGCTTGGTGGTGCTTGTCCAAAGGCATTGCTTCTCGGTCTTGCACGGGGCTGAATTCTCAAACAGAACAGACAAGATCTGGCCAAATACCGTATATACTCGAGTGTAAGTCGACCCGAGTATAAGTCGAGGCCCCTAATTTAACCCCCCAAAACTGGGGAAACGTATTGACTCGAGTATAAGTTTAGGGTGGGAAATGCAGCAGGGCCTGGCAGCTATTCCTTTGTGAGCTGGGGGAGTGGTGTGTGATGTTTAAATTTAGCCACTGATGCAAGTGCATGGGTCAGTGGCTAAAAGTCATTTTAAACATTGTGTGCTGCTCCCCTGTGATGCAGAGGGGGGTCATGAGAAGCGGCACACAGTGTTTAAAATAACTTTTAGCCACAGATGACTTGCCTCAGTGGCTAAAAGTATTGACCCAAATATAAGCCGAGGGCCCCTTTTTTCAGCCCAAAATTAGGGCTGAAAAACTAGGCTTATATTCCAGTATATACAGTATGTCCTGACCCTAACCAACTTACACTAGCCAAATTCAGGACATTCAGTTATTCCCAGCAGAGGAAACTTTTGGATGACAAGTGGCGGGGGGGGGGGCTGGAGTTGGATCCAGGACTGCAAACTCAGCTGATTTCAAAAAGAGGCAAATGAGGACTTTAAAAATTAAGCACGCAAGCATGTCAGCAGCGATGCTTGGCAACCTGTCCGTTTTTCCTTCCTTCATATTATTTTCCTCCTGGATGGAATGAGACATAGGAGTTCTTACCAAAACCTAAGTGAAACAAAAATCTGCACCTGTGTGCTTCTTGTGTTTTGTTCAGTTAGTGGAGTTGTGCTTCTTATGTTTTGATCAGTTAGTCGAGTTAGTGGTTGCTGCTGCTGCTTTTTAAAAGAGCTGGTTTGGAAAGCAGCCTAACGTTGCTGGCGATTGTCCCAAACACCATAATTGCCACTGAATGGTGATTCTTGTCCAAATGCATTGCTTCTTGGTCTTGCACAGGGCTGAATTATCAAACAGATGAGATCTGGCAACAAAATGTCCCTATCCAATCCACTCATGGTGATTGTCAGCACTTTATTCTTTTATTTATGATACATCTGAGTTGCCAGAGAAAGAAGGATGGCAGCATAATGTATTCCAGGGCAGACAGCTAAGGTTTCACTAGTGGGAGGTATAGTTTGTGGGGTAAGTGTCCTGACAGAACGGGACACTCCATTCAGAAACCTGTGTTTCTGAATCAGATGCTTATCAGAATTGGGGGAGTGAAAAACCACTCAGGATCATTGAAAATGGACACACAGCCTGAAGGGGGCAGCTGTCCCTCTCTGTGAGACTGCCTATTTAGGTAGAGGTAAAGGTCCCCCCCTGCACATATGTCCGACTTTAGGGGAAGTGCTTATCTCCGTATTCAAGCCAAAGAATCAGTGTTGTGCAAGTCCGTGGCCACGTGGCCGGCATGGCTGCAAGGAAACACTGTTTACCTTCCTGTGTTTTTTTTTTTACGGCGGTACCTATTTATTTACTTGCATTTACATGCTTTCGAACTCCTAGGTTGGCAGGAGCTGGGGTTATCAGTGGGAGCTCGCTGCGCTGTGTGGCACCCGGGATTCGAACTGTCAACTTTGCAGTCAACAGTTTTGAAGCCTTAGTCTGCTGAGCCACCATGCCTGCTCTGCCTATTTAACCGAGGTGCTTATTCCTCCTCTCATTCCAGGTACAAAAGCCAACTGGGATGGTAGCAAATATTTCCTTATGTCAGGCAAAGAAATGCATCCAAAGGGAGCAGACTAAGGCACACCACACGGCCCACGACTCCCTCTCTGATAACTTGCTGCCACCTCCTAGCACCTGCTGCCTGAGGCAACTGCTGTGCCTTGTGGCAAGATCAGTCCATCAACTTGCCTCTTCTGAAGTTGTGTTTATTCAAGAAGAAAGCAAGCATCGTGCTGAAGCCTTAAAGCACCAGTGCTTTGTCTCTCATCATTTAGGAGCTTATCTCAGTAGCTCCAGTCCCTGGAGTGTCTCTGCAGTCAGGAAAGCAGGGGATCTAGCAGCAGCAGCAGCAGCAGCAGCAGCAGCAACAACAACAACAACAACAACAACAACAACAAAAAACAATATCCCTCCCGCAGCTTAGGTCAAGGACAGAACATAGCTCAAATGTGGAGCATCGTGGCAAACTCCTTTCTGCAACACTAGTCCCTGCCATGCAAGCCTGCATAGCTTTTCATAAATCTCTGATAAGGCAAATAGAGACAGGGAATGACTCCATCAAGCGATCCTTGATTGCTGGCACACTATAATTATGCAAGGAGAAAGATGAGAAGAGCGCAGGACGAGGTCTTTGAAAAAAAAATGTAATTTTGTCCCTTTACAGACTGGATTTGGTGACCTAAATTCAGGGATTTGCATCTTTCCTTCTCTCCCCCTCCCCCCTCCCAAATGATGGGTTTGATCTGTTCAGCAGGATTAAATTCATTCTGTTTGGGGATTCAATCATCACCACATCCACAACGTCGCCAACCACTATTCAAGCCAGAGTTTAGGAAGTTTCTCTCTTTATCGGACGACATGTTCCAGAACACCCAGCGGGAAGACTCTTGGGATCAACCCTGTAACCAGTCCTGGGTGGGTGGAGTTCGAATGCAGGGTATCAAACCTACCGGAGGGATGCAGACTTCCTCCTTGAGGGCCTCTCCTCCCAGAACGAATGCAGCAGAAAACCATTTTGCTTCCTGGGGAAACAACATGGCCATCATGCACTCAGATCCAGGTTATGGGCCCCATTCTTCTGTTCCCGTCCTGATGCATGTCTATCACATGATGTGACCCAAGCTTAGCCCATAAGGAAGCACAGAGCTCCAGACACTAAAAGTGCAAGTTGTAGCCCTATATAAGCAGCAGTTTGCTATTCAACACTGTAGTCCAAGGAAAGAAAAAAAAAACTTTCTCAAACTCCCTACTGACCTCTCCCAGGGCAGAGATACTCTTAGGATCCTTGTGGAAACACATACAGTGGTGCCTTGTATAAAGGAATTAATTCGTTCCAAATGAAAGCAAATTTTCCTTTATCCAATTTTCCATAGGAATGCATTGAAAACAGAATAATCCCTAATCACAACCGTTTTTATGTTGTACAGATTCACCCCGTAGGCAATTCTGTTAAGCAAATTTCCCCTATCTCTGCATTTTTTATGTTGTACAAATTTTATGTTATACAAGCCGTTTGTTATACGAGGGTCCACTGTACCAATGCCACCTACAGGCACTGGGCGAGGCAAGCCCCTTGACTTACAAATTTAGAAACCCCAGATTTGGGGCAATAGTGAGGATTAAATTGCCCTCACAAGTGTGGGACTATACAGGCATAGGAGAACACTTTCTAACTTCCCTTTGGAGAGATCCCGTTCCAGCAGTATTTCCGAAAGTCAAGGAGCTTCTAATTCAAATTGAGTATAAGGTGGTCACTTCTCCCTTCCTAAAGAGTCTTTTCAGATTAGAAATCCTCCACCAAAATCATCGCCTCCAAAAGCAAATAAATAATGAACACATTCTAGGAAAATAATAATTATTTATTTCTAATCAAAGTAAAGAATGAAAGGGAGCTGATATAAAATTTGCACCTCCTTCTTCCGAGTGTTTTCCCATAAGTGCAGAGTCAACTCTTTGGATCCTCAAATGTCCCTGTGCCCGGTTGTCCACATTTTCAGGGTGCATGCTGACAATATGCATGTCCTTATTGACAGTGCCCTGCCATTTCTGTTTTAGTTGCCCACGTGGCCACTGGCCATCAATTTCCAGGTAGTAAGCATTTTTGGCAACAGTGGAAGGCGCTACTCTGAGGATATGTCCCCACCCGTGGAGACAGCTTTCTCTCATTTTCTCTGTTACTGATACCACACCTAGCTGTTGTTGGATACTGTCATTTGTGATGGGGTCAAGTAGGAAGATATCTAATATTCAATGGATCATAACATACTTCCATGGCATGGAGATGGCTCTTTACACTTGTTGATGCTGCCCATCACTTTTTGCCATACAATGCAACAGGGTGGACCATTGTCTTGTAAATCTTAGATCTGAGACAGGTTGGCATTCATCTGCTGCAAAGCACACTGGTGAGTTCTTACCATTGCATCACCCTAGCATGCATGTCACCACTGATGCCACCACTGCCTTGGAAATGCGACCTAGAAGATATCCACTTTCTATATTTTTAATTCCATTTATTTGGAGTATTCCATGGGCGGTAACAGTCTCTAAGTACTGTACTCAGTTTTCTTGATGTCTAAGTGGACTCCTTTTAAGAAGGAGGAGCACTGGATGGTTTCTCTAGATCTTTTTTCATCCATCGGTCCTTCTGTGCTCGGTGTGTGCACTCACTTTGCTTCTTGAAAGCAAAATACATGGTTCTGCAAAGACATCTGCCGAAATTGTACAAATCTTGACATATACCCCCCAAAAAACTATTAAGAGATTTAGAACTCTTCTTGTCTCTTGTACTCGAGACAGGGAATCTTGTGCAGTATGAAAACTTGGCTGAAGTGTCCCATCATGTTGAGATGACCGAAACTGACAAACTGGGAAATATAGTAAATATAATTCACACTCCTACACTAACATAGAGTTGCCTGTGACCATGAGATTTCCATACTTTCTTGCTCTTGTCTCCACATCTTAGCTGCAGCTGTGCACCTTCATGGTTTCTGCATCCCCTTCGCATGGCTCTTTATCTCTAAACCCATGGATCTCTGGACTTGTAAACTAACCTCTACTGGTTAGGCCTATAAGTTCTATCATCCAAAACCATTTATAGTATTTGCTTGGGCGGATGGAAGTTGGACCCTAACACCCTCCAGATGGTCACAGGTTCCTTACCCCTGATATCTATGAATCGTACTGGGAAATTTCCCCAGCCATTGAATTTTCCCAACCGTCTGCACCTACCCATTCCAAAATCTTAACTCTACATCCCACCATATTACCTGCACAATAGAAATGATGCTGCATTCTAGAAGAGGTGTGTGCACGTGTGTGTGGCACAATGGGGAAGCCAGCAGTTCAGATTAGATAAATCCATTATCTATATACAGTGGTACCTTGTGTAAAAGAATTAATTCGTTCCAAATGAAATTATGTTAAGCAAATTTCCTTTTATACAAATTTCCCATAGGAATGCATTGAAAACAGAGTAATCCCTAATTGCGACCATTTTTATGTTGTACGGATTTGCTCCATAGACGATTCTGCTAAGCAAATTTCCCCTATCTCCAGAATTTTTTATGTTGTACAGATTTTATGTTATATGAACAGTTTTTTATACGAGGGTCCATTGTACTGTGATAAGACTGGGTAGTTCTTTAGCAGCAGTGACCTCTACATGCACACAAAATAATTACTGAATACAGAGGCAGACGGCATGAGCGTCATGAAACTTGCATTTTTCCCACAGTACTATCCATCCTCTCTCATCAGCCCTCTTCAGAGATGCGTATTGCTACAGCCCTCATGATTTGGCATTGGCTAAAGATTTGGTGGATTTTGAACAGTTAGGTGGCTAATGCTTTAATCGGCTCTAAAAAATATTAATCTATTACAAATGTACTTATGCACAAATATGGCCAGTGTTTGAGCCGATGGAATAATAAGCCCGAGATGCTGCCCTCCCAACCTGTCAATAATAGAGGACACACACAAAAAAGAAAGAAAGAAAGAAAGAAAGAAAGAAAGAAAGAAAGAAAGAAAGAAAGAAAGAAAGAAAGAAAGAAAGAAAGAAAGAAAGAAAGAAAGAAAGAAAGAAAGAAAGAAAGAAAGAAAGAAAGAAAGAAAATACAGCTAGCACCTGATCCAAGAAAGAATGTCAACCTTTGCCATGTGATGCATACTAGAGCCAGCTTGGCTGCTTGTCTCCCTTCACTGGCAGAACACCTGTGTCAGATTCCATAAATTGCTGTTATGCCAAGTTGTAGAAATCCAAATCCTGTGCACGATAAATCAAAAGGGGGTGCACTGGCCGAGTTCAAAATTAAAAGAGAATTCCTTTTCTCTGAGACAAAATACTACAAAACATCCCCTTCTTCTTATTTACTCTGGGTTATTTTCAAAACAAGAGGCCATGTTACTTTTCAAAAGTTGTATTTTATTTTCTATTCTTAAGATGAAAAAATAAGAATTCAAAAAAGTATCAAAAAGTATCAAAAGCTTGATACCTCACTGGGGTGAGCTTCATTGCTCAAAGCAATCCTAAACTATTCAGCTTAACAACTCACACTATGTCCCATCATGCTTATTTCCATACGATGCCCCCCCAATCATGTGGAACAGTGGCAGAGGGATATTTTCTTCCACGTAATGCTAACTAGCCAAGGTCACCTGGGGAGGCATGGGTGGAAGTTGGAGCCCTCACAAGAGACGGCACTTTACCTGTAACACACACAAAAAACCCGGATCAGATTCACTGCATGGTTTAAGATAAATTGTCTGTATCTCGAGGTGAGATCAGACAAAAAAAGATTCAGTTTGCTTTCTGGCCTCTCTGTGGTTCAGTCAGGTTCAATTTGTTTTGCCGCAACCAGATGATGTACAGGAGAGTGCAAATCAGCCCAATCCTGCTCCGTGCCCAAGGAGCAGGGCTCGAGCGATAGACAGGATGACACAGGCAAGAAAGAGTCCCCTCAAAGGATTGTTTTCCGGATCACACCCAGTGAAGGAACCCTTTCCATCGTAGCCAGATATCACCATCTGATCAGACCATGAAAGGCTTAAAAGAAAAGAAGAAGCAGGCAAGCGCAGCGAGAATGGCCCTCCCGTTGGCACATCAAAATAAACTGGAATAGCTCAGAATTACAAGCAGTGCGAATGAGCCAGCAAACTAGTACATGTGGTCAAATTGCTCCCAGATGGACCCATTAGGGGTGAATGGGGTTAAATGTATCTCAAAATCTCCACTGTTTGTTCAATGATATAACTGAGCCCATCTCTCTCTCTCTCTCTCTCTCTCTCTCTCTCTCTCCAAACAATCCTGAATCCTAAGCCAAGAATCAGCTCTGGATATTAGTTCTGGCTTGTATGTTGAGCCAACAAGCCAGAGAGCCCTATTTAGGTCTAAATGCAATATAAACACAAGCCTTGGGGGTTGGATTTGTGTAGCAGTTCCCTGTTGACGGAGAATCAAGTGGGAGTGACAGAACAGCATTGGCCATCCTGCCTTCTGACCTATGAGAAAGCAACCCTTCTGTGGGATGCAGCTCCTGTCCCTGGAAAACAGGGGTGTTTTCAGCCCCAGCTTTCCTCTGGCTTCTGCTTTTATTAGCCAACAAAATACACTGGAGATGCAGAAATGTACCTTTTTTTCTCTACTGTAGCAAACTTACTCCTTGAAGTAACAGCCAATCAAATATGTCTATGAAGATTCTCAGTCATCCAGCTGAGTTTATCTGGAAGTTGAGTCATGGCAACTGGACTTCTTTTCTTGAGAGACTGAAAGGTTTTGCTGCTCATCCAAGCAGCTTCGTCAGTCTGACGAAGCTGCTTGGGTGAGCAGCAAAACCTTTCAGTCTCTCAAGAAAAAAAGTCCAGTTGCCATGACTCAACTTCCAGCCAATCCAATAGGCCAGGCATGTCCAAACTTCGGCCCTCCAGATGTTTTGGACCACAACTCCCCCAGTCCTTTGTCATTGGCAAGCTAAGCTTAGAACTCTGGGAGTTGTGGTCCAAAACATCAGGAGGGCCGAAGTTTGGACATGCCTGCAAAGTCCAGCAGTTTTCAACTGTTTCACTGCCTTGGCAAGAGACAGAACTGAGCTGGGTCTCTGTCGTTTCTGTCCCATCTGTGTATGAGTTCAGACTATCAGGCCTCTACACAAAAAGGCCAAGATGCTTAGCTTTACCTGGCTATGACATTCAAGCAGCATGCTTCTTTAGTTTTCACTTCCATTATGCAGTTTGTCATTGGCTAATTTGCCAGGTCTCTGGAATTCAGTCAAAATGAAAAACAACTCATACAAAGCAATGTCTATGGATTCCCTTATCTTCAAGCCTCCTCCTTTCAAAACAGTGTTCACTAAAAAGGCATTTTTTGTTAAAAGGTACTTAGCAAGAACAGCTTTAAACCTAAAAAAATAAAAAAAATGAGATAAAACAGAGAAAGAGCATGAATGAAACACTGCAGCTGCACCCTTTCAGAAACCTCACCTTTCAAGTGAGTCACGTGGCTTTTAATCTGTGGGCCAAAAATAAACCCTGAGCCCACTCAAACACCTAATCCCGGCTGTTCAAGCACTTTCACTTCAAAACAAGGTGTTCATTCTTTGGACACCTTGTTTCGAAGCCGATTATATACGTGTATAATTGGTTTCATTATCTATATCTATATCTACAGTGGAACGTTGACTTACATACTGCTTGACTTGCATCATATTTGACTTGAGAACCCCTGTTTGACACTGAGTCGCAGGCGTTGACTTACATCCAAAGCCCCGGTGCAAGGCACCGGAATTGGGAGGCAGCCACAACCAAGCATCGCGGCCCCCCCCAAAAACTGCTCCTGCCTTCTTCCCCTCCTCCGGCAGCGGCGGGCTTCGGCAAGGCCAGCTCCGAGCACCTGGAGCTGGTCCTCGGCCTCACCGAAGCCGCCGCTGCTGCCGGAGGAGAAGAAGGGCAGAGAGCTTGGGGCTGGCCTCGCTCGTTAGACAGTCGGCTCAGTCTTGTAAAAAATCTGGCTGCAGAAGTCTGGTCCACAATGGAAGCATTTTAGTTGGGGAGCTGTAAAGTTGTGGGACATAAAGGGAAGGAGTTGTTCAGAACTTGGAACGTCAAAAAGGCAGTAAAACTTAAAAGACATTGTTGCTGTGAACTTAAAAAGTGGAGGCATATAACTTGTGGACTATAATTCCACTGCCTCCTCCTTCTTTGAAGAGACATTTCATTTACATCCCCCAGAAGGAATCTCCTAACCCAGTCAAATTTGTATTAAATTGCTGTTTTCGGGGGTCTTTTTCATCATCTGGAACAGATTACATCCGCTTGCCCATTACTTTCCTCCAAGGGAAACGTTCATTTGACTTAAGTCATGTTTGACTTAAGTGTAGACCACTAGAACGGATTAATGGCGTAAGTCAAGGTTCCACTGTATTGTATACATGGAAGTAGATATAGATATAGTTATAGATATAAGCACCTGAACCCCCATCCACTGAATGTACAATCCAAAAGAACTCCCTGAGATGACAACGACCTCCCCCCCAAATATCAAGGTACAAAGGGCCATAGACAAAGCAAACTATCATTAAGTAAGGATGTCCCAGAAACCTTCTCAGAAGGTTTCAGAATGCTAGGATTAACACTGATTGGGGCTTTAGGGTTCTTGAGTGGGCTTCAAAGGACGGTGCAAGCTCTTCATGCACCTTGTTTTAAAAGCAGATTGGTTGATTTACAAGGAATTGTTGATGCTGCAATTTTGCAGTTCGGGGACACATTTAAAGAAAAAGCAGCACTTTTTAGTGGCCACTGTAGCAACAATTCCAGTAGTGGCAAAAAAAATAATAATTCAGGGACACAAAAGCAGCCAGAGGGGCCACTGCAACCTGTGTACCACTTGTTGCACATTTCAGTGGTACAGGTATTTTGTTAGAAAATGCCAGAATCATGAAATCTGGGGTGGTCACTATTGAAATGAACAAAAACAGAAGAAATCCTGCATAGATCTGAAACCAGCTTAAATACACGTTCAGAAAGAGTTATTATCTTGTCTTACAGAATGAGATCTGAAACTACCAATGGTTTTATGATTGTTTGCAGTGAGGTGCTGAGAGCCCCATATGCTGGCTGGGAGGTTTGAAGAGTGCTGGTCCAAAAAAAGTAGCTTTTCAAAGCTATCTTCTAGACTAGGGTTCATCCTTTTAGAAATGTGCCACCAAAATGGAAACTGAGGTTGGACCACTGTGCCTTCTTCACTTACAGCTCTGTTGCCTGAAGCAAGCGTTCATGTTGAGTCACGATTTAGGCTGGTTTAAGAGCCACTGAATGCACAGTCAAAAGACAGTAGCACTGCCCGGGGTGCTAGTACTGTACTGATTCTCCCCTCCCTTCCCTTCTCCCCACAGCCAGCCGCAAACCCCAAACAGCACAAGAAGGACAAACACAAGAGCAGTGCCTGGTACGCAGTCAGTAAAAGTGACACACAACCACAGAAATCCCACATAGGAGGAAATTATTTTGCCCTATGAATGATCAAAGGCTTCCTTTGCAGCATCTCCAGCGTATCACTTCTACACTAAGCGTCACGTTGAAAAGCATCATCATGGTTCTGAGTTATAAAGAATACGCATGGCATCATTAAGACATGAAAGAGCTCCACAGTCTTCCTCCAACAAACTTAGGATGCCCATGTTGGCTTCTTCTAAACCTACTGACAACAAAGCTGAAAGGTAGCTTGGGTTGACCCCTTCTGGCTCCACCCCAAAAAGGGGACCCAGTAAGGGCGCTTTTACACGACCCCTAAAATCCAAGGCAAAGGGCTCCCAGATGCGGAGCTTAAAATTGTTTTCCCACCAGCTCCAGACTTTAAAAAAAATTAAGTATGACCACCCCTACCTAAGCGCATCCCAGCGCACTTTTCAAGTACCAGGTCTCCGAAGGTGAAAAATTTCTGATGCGGATGTAAAGCAGTGAGTGCCGGGCTGTCCTCGCCTTCTGTTTGTTTGTTTTTTGCCCCCCCCGCCCCTTTAAGAGACTTTAAGAGATTGGAATGCTTCCCGTAGCAGCTCCCAAACGGCAGAGCGGAGGTGAGCCTGCATTTTTTCTCCTTTTTTTTCCTCCCTCCCCTTATGCAGACAGGAGCAAGGGAGTGCGGAGTGGTGGGAACACAGGAAGAGCGACAAACCCCCAAGATCTCTGGTCCGAATTTAAGTTGCCAGCGGATCTTAGGGGTTGTGTAAAACCGCCCTAAGTTAGGTAGCTTGCAGGAGACCCATATAGTGGGAGGACACCAATTCTATTTGCCTGGGAGAGAAGTTCTTGAGTTTCCATGTCACACAGGTGAGAGCTCTAAGGGCAGTGGTTCCCAATCTGAGGGTCGATATCCCTTTGGGGTCGAACGACCATTTCACAGGGGTTGCTATGAGCAAGCGAAGAAAAAGGGACAAACGGCTTGGGTCTGGATGAGGAACGGGAGAAAGGGGGGAAAGAATGAGTTACAGCATGACAGGTTGGAGGGGATGTCAGTCAATGGCACCAGAGGCTGAGATTGGCTGAGGGTGCCTGTAGAGGGAAGTTCTCTATGGCACCAGTGGCAGTGGCCTGCCAAAGGGGGCTTGTGGCCTCTTCCAAGCAGGACAAGGGGTCACCACAACATGAGGAACTGTATTAAAGGGTATCCATATTAGGAAGGTTGGGAACCACTGACTTAGGGCCTGTTTCTGCCTAAGCATTCAAATATGTTTGAGGAACATGCCTATGAACCTAATTTTGTTCAGGATTAGAGATAGCCACTGGCTATGGTGAGAGTCAGTTAGCATAAAATAACCTAACCAAGATGTTCTGATGGAAAGAGTAATCTGTACCAGCATTTTAAAGTCTGAATACATGTATTGGTTTCCAATTGGCCAGCGTGCACCTTTTCCCTGATCCCTACAATGCCCTGATCAAGCGCACACAGAATATTCCTGGGCAAAGATAAATTGCATGGTAGAGTGGGTGATAAAGCCTCAAACAAGCTGTCCAGCTATTCCACTAGAAGCCTCTGTGGGGTTCATCCAAGGTTATCATAGAGCACTGTTGCTCATCTGAAGGAACGCTGGCTGACTCAGCTCAAGGTCATGTTAGGAAGCCATTTTCTGGTGCCCCAAAGGCTACAGAAGGCAGCATTAAGCCTCTGAACAATTTTATTACCCATCAATTAAGGAGGTGCAAAATGTTAATGCAGGCAGGTCCCTAACCCCCAGACAAAGAGCAGCAGTAACATGGGCACAAAACAAACGCATCCCTCTGGAATTAATTCAAACGAACATAATCTAGCCCAAAAATAAACAAAGGCTAATATTCTGCGCTAGGACGAAGATGCTGGGGAAAGGGAAGAACTGCAGAAAAGACTTCAGGCCAAGAAGAACGGCTTACATCACTATATTTACAGATTTAAAAACCGTTGCCAGGTTTCATTTTTCCCATATATGTGTGTGTGGAGGGGGGTCATTCCGATCTAAGGCAAAACCTTCTGTAGGTTTCTAATCATAAGTAGTTGCCGACTCCTAACATCCAACATGGCTCACCCTATTTGGGACCTCAGCTACAGAGCAGAGGGCATATTCGTCAAAGCTGCACGTGATCATTCGGGTGGCGGTCACAGAAGCAAAATGTTTTCTAGTCATTCCTCACGAATTTCAACTCTCTTTGTCAGGATCCGATGACGCCTGGCTCTTTTGTTCCTCCATCCGATCCAGTCTGCTGGGAGGCTCCTGCTATTTTTGTCCTGCAGTTTCACTGCACAGTACAATCGATACTTCATTGTGTGTACGGACTACCAAACCGATTCATTTCTGTTACATCTTGGTTGGTGTGGTCCCACCTCCTCTGCCTCCTACAGTTCAACTCCTTTATATTTGAATATATTTTAAGTGTCAAACAGGAATGTGGGTGCACTCGTCTGTTTCCGTCAAAAAAGGATGGACACCCCCCTACTGTCTTTCGACTGCCACTGCAGGAAGGTTAACACGGCGCCAGAATTTGAATAGATGGCTCAGATCAGCATATGGCTAGCAAACTTTTTTTTTGCCTGCAATGCACAGCAATGTACCAACAGAAATAAGAGAAAGGCAACACAAAGGAAGGGGCTATGCCCCCACGTGAGGGGTATATAGACAAACATACCACATCCAATTTACCACTCCCCCCTCAAAAAAGGTAGAATGGTTTTAAAAGTATGAACTGTTATCAGAGGATATATGACCAAAATCCATGACTACACATGATGCAGAAGATGCCAAGAAAAAAACGGGGGGGGGGGGCGGACATTTCTGCAGTGTGACCGCAGCCTCAGTCTCTGAGGTTTTTGACCAGGGACAGACAAGTCTCCCAATGAAGTTGATTGCTTTAAAATGCAGAGAGAGAGAGAGAACAACACACACCCCATGCTTCCACCCACAAGAAGGGCTGTGTGTTTTGGGCCACACCCCCTGCATCATATCCATGGTGCTCCATCCCTGTGTTTCGTAGGTCGCATGTTACAGCCCTATCCATGCTCTAGAGCAGGCCTGCGCAACAGGTAGACCATGGACTACCGGTAGCCCGCGAAGGGTTCAAAAGTAGCCTGCCAGCCACCATTAAAAGAAGTGAGGGGATAAGTTCTCCACCTCTCCCTCTCCCATCCCAAGGACCAAGAAAGTTCTGGGCCTGCCAGCCCACTGTCTCAGCCGAGTGGGGAAGTTCAAGGCCCATGGCGTGGTGCCTTGCTCCCCCAGCTGGCCAGATGATCGAGCGGGTGCAAGGGAAGTGTGTTTATGGTCAGCCTTCCCATAGGAATGCACTGAAAATCGATTAATCCGTTCCGGAGTTAACGGATTTCAATGCATTCCTTTGGGAAGCCGCTGCTCCACTTACAATTTTTTTTACTTACGAGCATGGGCTTGGAATGGATAAAATTCACATGTAGAGGTATTAGTGTAGTCACCCTCGGGCACTATGGGCCAGAAAAAGTAGACCTTGGCCTGTTCAAAGTTAGACAGCCCTGTTCTAGAGACATGACCCTAGCCTGCTGTCCCAATGCTGCTGCTCGCCTGACAACTAAGAACACATTAGCCTCGCATTAGCCTTGGTTGACCACCTTGATCTCTGCTGTGTCTTTTCGAGTGACTTGGGGTAAAGGACAGACCAGTGCTTTTATCCCTCACGGTCAGGAAGCAGGCAGACCAATAGTTTTTTTGGAACTGTCCAAATAAACTCCCCCCAACCCTCAGCTGAGCCTGCCTTTTAAAGGACCACCTAAGCCGCTCAAGATAAATCATGTTGGCTGGCATCGCCAGGTCTGCAACATCCTGTTTCGTGAGGTCTCAAGGCCAAAACCAGAGACCTGGGGAAAGGCCCTTGCCATTCGGGAGATGTCACGTGAGGTCACAGAGGCAGGACAGGTAAGGATTGTGAGGGGGATGGCATTGCCTCGAGGGGAAGTATCTGCGGAAAAGAGCCACCCAGTTACCGGACCCAGAACCTTGGCAAATCATTATAAAAAAAAAACACATGTAAACAAAACACACTGTAAACAAAACACGTGAAAGGCTGGAGCATGTTTGCGTATATATTGTAATATTTTGTCATGTCCTACTTTCTTTGTATTTGATTTGAATTTATTTATTGGATGTGTTTTATACATTGTATTTTTTACTTTGTAAACTGCCCCAAGTAGCCTTTGGGCTAGATGGCTGTGGTATATAAATCTCATAAACAAACAAACAAACATTGCCAGCCAGGAGGTATGCCTGGGGTTTTGGGAGGCAGCAAAACCAAAACGTTTGGCAGCCACTCACTCAAGCTGCTCCCAGAAGCCACAGCAGCTCTCACCATTCTTGCAATCGCAATCGTCCTGGTCTACAGCATGATTCGACCTGGGGAGGAGCACGTTTTATCAGGCCTTCTGAAGGGTTCATTGTCAGTCGATGTGGAATTTCTACCCACCCACCCATGCCCGAACAGCAAGGTGGGATCCTGGTGCTCTACTCTCTGACTTAGGGCGTTTATACACGACCCCTAAGCTCCGCTGCAAATGGCTGCAAGCTCCGGAGCTTAAAAATGTTTCCCCACCAGCTCCGGAGTTTGCAGACAATTAAGTGCGACCCCGCCCACTTTAGCGCGACCCAGCGCACTTTTCTTGTACCTTCTCTTTGGAGGTGAAAAATCTTTGATGCGGTGCAACGATAGTGAGTGTGGGGCTCTCCTCGCTTCTGTTTGCTGCTTTTTGGCTCCTGCCCCTTTAAGAGCTACTTTTACAGAGACGAGGGGGTTGGACTTGATGGCCTTACAGAGGCAGAAGGAGGTGAGCGGCATGCTTTTTTTCTCTTTTTCTCCCTCCCTCAGGCAGCCAGCAACCAGGAAGTGCGGAGGGGGGTGGGGACAGAGGAAGAGCGACGAACCCCTAAGATCTCTGGTCCGAATTTAAGTGGCCAGCGGATCTTAGGGGTCGTGTAAAAAGGCCCTTATTCAAGATGTCCCCAGGGGCTCAAGTGCATGGACCCACTCTCCTTCTCCCTATTCCCCTCTCCTCCCTTCTCTGGAATTCTGGCACTCTGACATGGCCTGACGCTTTTGCCCTAAAATGGAGAATCCTGGCACCAGCAAGAAACAGGCTGAGATAAATGCCCAGGGTTTTAAGTCATGCGAAAGAAGCAAAATATTCTCCTCCACCAGTACTGCTTGCCTGGAATTTGTCTCCCCACTTGGAGGCCAAGGCAATCATAGTGATGGCCCCAAAATTCCAGCCAACACCCTAGGGCAATGGTTCTCAACCTGTGGGTCCCCAGATGTTCTTGGACTGCAAATCCCAGAAGCCTCCACCACTCGCTGTGCTGGAATGGGGTTTCTGGGAGTCGCAGTCCAGGAACATCTGGGGACCCACAGGTTGAGAACCATTGCCCTAGAGTTAAGACTTGCTTCCTCCCACCCATGGTAATCCGAATATCTAGATTTTTTTTAAAGAATACTTTCCCCCCGCCCTCCACTTTCTGGCTTGAAAGATCTGGCCAAAGATTCAAAATGTGGAGAAGGCCAGCCCAAGGGACTTTGCTGCCTGTGTAAAAGGAGAAAGCCTGCCTATTAGGACTAACTTAGTAGATCACCATGAGCAAGTGTGTTGCTACTGAAACTCTGCCCAACAAGGAGATGCAACCAATGCGGGTAGTTTTTCAAGTGTTGCTCCCAATGCATGCCGTTGTTATGCGTGCATTTACGTTAGAAGACAGCTCGTGGCCAAAGGAAGTCACAAGCTGAGGAAGAAACCCTCTCAAGCCCATTAAGAGGTCACCAAAGCAGCCCCAAAATTTGAATCCTTGCTTGTTGTCCGATTGCAGCTCCCAGAATCTCTACAGACACTGGCTGGGCCTCTTGGCGGCCAAAACTCTGAGAGAGCTAATTTCTGGAACCACATATTTAAGGGATCTTTTGCATAATCTTAGGTCTTTCATGGGATCATAGAATAAGTGAGTTGGAAGAGGCCTATAAAGCTACCGAGACCAACCCCCTGTGCGCAACGCAGGGATCCAAATCAAAGCAGATCCACATATGGTTGCCCTCTTTTCTCCTTAATCCCTCCAAACACTGGAGTGTTCACCATCTCCCAAGGTAATTGGTTCCGTCGTTGTACTACTCCAACAGTTAAACTCTCCCTGATAGTCAGCCTAAATCTGGCTTCCTAGAGCTTGGGCCCATTGTTACCTGTTCTGCACTCTGGGATGCTCAAGAGAAAATCCTGCCCCTCCTCTGTATGACAGACTTCCCAGTATTTGAAATTCTTTGCTTAAAGTAATAGATTGTTTATCTAAATTTCACAAGGCTGCATTCTTTGAAACCGAGTTTCTCCTCCTCCATGCCTGCATGATGGATGCCCTCTTTGCAAAGAGCTTTCTGTTACAGGAATTGGGGGGAATCCTGCCAACATACTAAAGCTGAGTGAAGGAAACTAGCATAAACCATGGCGTGAAGGCACCTTAATGTTAGTCTTCAATGCATTTCAGTCCAGAGGATCCTTCTAGACCCTGGTTTGTTCACAGGCTGTGCAAGCCATTCCCCATCCTACCTTGGGCCAACCCCTCCCTGTGTGAATTAACTGTAAAGCATGAACTGAATTGTCATACCGCTCTGGTGATGAGACAGACGGTCTTATGTTACTCCAAACCATAGCAGGATGCTTTGTGTTGTGTCATTACAGTCGTGACCGACTCTTCGTGACTCCATGTCTCCACTTTCTGGAGTGGTTTGCCAGTTCTTACTCCAGGCGCCCACAGCACCTGGTATTCCCTGGTGGTCGCCCATCCAAGTACTAACCCGGGCCGATCCTGCTTAGCTTCCGAAATCAGGCGATATCGGATGTGCTTAGGGCATCTAGGATGCTTAGCAGGATGCTTAGGACATCCAAAATGGTCCCATCTCCCAAGAGAAGTGAAGGGTTGAGGTGGCTGCCTCACTCTCCCTAATGACAAAGCCCACCCAGGAAACCTTCTCCAACGTTCAAAGCCACCCACCTTCCTATTGGAAACAGAGTGGAACATAAAGGTGCTGCCCAAGCAGGGAGCGATTGTCTTGATGCTGTAAAGTCCACATGCCGATTCAGCAGCACAAGAGCTACGGCAGTTCCTCGGGGCCTTTCCCCAGGCAACGAAAGTCCTTGTTCCAATCACAGCGGTCATGGTCTTTACCTGAGTCCTTAGGAGGCAAGAGGGGTGTTGCGCAATCCATACTAACCCAGAATCAATCTGATGGCCAAATCAGGACACACAAGTGTGCTCTTGCTTGGAGCCTGACAACATTGCGTCTCTGGCACTTCAGCTCCCAGAATCCTGATGCCAATATTCAGAGAAAGATACTCCCATATATACTTGGATTCCTGCATTAAGCGAAGGGTTGGGCTCAATGGCCTTAAACGTCCCTTCCAACTCTATTATTCTAGGATGTGATTATTCATATGAACAGGAAAATCCAAAGGATCCCCTCCTCCGCTTGTCCTCATACCTAGACTCCACTGGCAGAGTTTGGGGACATTGCTACAAATCCCAATGGCCATGGTGTCCGGGATTCTGGGAATCATTGCCCAAAAAAGTAACTCTGATTTTACCTGAACAGTAAATAAGAAGACATAGTAGTACATAAGAGCATAAGAAGAGCCATGCAGGATCAGGCCAAAGGCCCATCTAGTGAGTGGCCCACCAGATGCGTCTGGGAGCGGACGAGACTAGATCTCTGTCTCCTGATACCACTCCCCTGCACCTGGTCCTTGAAGTACCCCGGTTTTAAGCCTGGATCTTCCCTCTTTCACATCAAGATGGTTGCTCTAGCCACTTTTCTTCCTTTCCACTTCACGCACTAGGAAAAGAAAAGTTACTGGGGCAGATGGGAGAGGGGAGCATCCTGTTTCTCACACGTTTCTCCTTTGGCTCTTAAAGGCAGTGTGAGTAGTCCACCCACTTTACTTCATATATAAATGTGAAGAAATATGCTTGTCACTTGACCCTCAGCCTAGTGGGGCTAGTGGTTAGAGAGACTAAGGGCGCTTTTACACGACCACTAAAATCCAAGGCAAAGGGCTCCCAGATGCGCAGCTTAAAATTATTTTCCCACCAGCTCTGGACTTTAAAAAAAAAATTAAGTACGACCATGCCCACCTAAGTGCGTCCCAGCACATTTTCCAAGTACCTGGTCTCCGAAGGTGAAAAATTTCTGATACAGATTGCAAAGAAGTGAGCGACGGGCTCTCCTTGCCTTCTGGTTGTTGTTTTTTTGTTGTTGTTGTTTTTGCCCCCCACCCCTTTAAGAGACTGGAATGCTTCCCGGGGCAGCTCCCGAGGGCAGAGCAGAGGTGAGCCTGCATTCTTTTCTCCCTTTTTTTCTCCCTCCCCTCACACAGAGAGGAGCAAGGGAGTGCGGAGGGTGGGAACACAGCAAGAGGAGCAAACTCCCAAGATCTCTGGTCCGAATTTAAGTTGCCAGTGGATCTTAGGGGTCGTGTAAAAGCGCCCTAAAACTCAGAAGAGCTCATTTAAAATCCACACTCAGTCATGAAACTTACTGAATGACCAGTGACCCACTGCACAGTCTCAGCCTGATCTACCTCACAAGATTCTTGTGAGGATAAAAGGAAGAGGAGAATCATGCAGGCTACCTTGAGTTCAGAGGGGGAAAGGTGGGATAGGTGAGTAAAGGAAGAGGAGGAGGATAAGTAGGAGAAGGAGAAGGAGAAGGAGGAGGAGGAGGAGGAGGAGGAGGAGGAGGAGGAGGAGGAGGAGAAGAAGAAGAAGAAGAAGAAGAAGAAGAAGAAGAAGAAGAAGAGAAGAAGAAGAAGAAGAAGAAGAAGAGAAGAAGAAGAAGAAGAAGAAGAAGAAGAAGAAGAAGAAGAAGAAGAAGAAGAAAGAAAGAAAGAATTTACTGGGAGAGACATTCAGTTAGTCCGTGGTTACACCAGGTAGAAGAACCACTTGGCTGGATCTCTAGGGCCAATTTTAGACGTGTTCCTGCTATGGCTGCATAAAGCAACAGCCTCACACCACAAAATGAAAGACCCTGAGTGTCTGGCATTTCACGGCACATCTATAATTCCTGACCGTCGCTCTTCAATCAGATATTCTCCTCCCTCTATAAGCTATTAGACTTTGGGGAATTAAAGGATGGAGGCAGATTTCATCTGATGGCCTTGCTCTATAAGATTAAGATGATTACACCATGTGAAACTGAGACTGAAATTAAACGACAGGGCCAGCACTCTCCCGGCAGTCTCTATTTTGATTTTGATTTTGATGGATCTTTGCTGGTAATGGGGCTGTGCTCTTCCATTGAAAACTTTTCTACAGAACAGTAAAAAAAAAAAAACAAGGGGGAGGAGAAAAAATATATCCAGCCTGGTGGAGGCATAAAAGTTTGTGTGTGTGTGTGTGTGTGTGTGTGTGTGTGTGTGTGTGTGTGTGTGTGTGTGTGTGTGAGAGAGAGAGAGAGAGAGAGAGAGAGAGAGAGAGAGAGAGAGAGAGAGAGAGAGAGAGAGTTTGTGTGTGTTTTCCCTCCCTCTGGAGCTGATAACTACATTATTAAATTTTCCAACAGGAATAAGAGCTGCCCATTTCTAAGAGATGATGGAAGCAGGGGAATTTGTCTGTTTGTGAACAGGGACTATTTATAAAATTAACAGATATGAGTTGGCCTTAAGTGCAATGCTTGTTGAGAAAGTCCCTTGTTGCATTTCTCACGACCCCGGGGCAAGAAGGACTTCAGTACTCAAGAGAGTAAAAACTTATGATTTTCACACACACACACACACACACACACACACACACACACACACACACACACACACACACACACAAGCTATAACAGGGAGGATTTGGCTTATTGGCTTTTAACTCTCACTGTTCCAAATTGGGGGGTGGGACCCCATCTGATTAAAAATAACAAAATAATAAAATACGCTTTGGAGAAATAAATACGCTTTGGAGAAATTTCAGAGGTTCAGAAAAATAGGATACCAAATAGACTGTAGACAGCTCATCTCAGCTTCCAAGAAGAACTGCCACTTGGCACATTGAGACATTTCTCCCCCTATGGACTGGAGGGCCAAGATCCAAAACTGGCAACATTTCTGAAAAGGGAGGGGGGCTTATGCTTAAAATTTCAGCATTGGTCCTAAGCATTTTGAGTTGAAAGGAACTTTTGTCAATCGCATGACGTCTCGCCAAGCCTTGGAGAAAATACTGAGACTCCTATATCAAAGGTCTGACACATCAGCATCAAGACTGGTCCCAAGTCACACAAAAATTGTTAGGAACCCAAGTGAAAGGGTGGTTTGAATGCACCTTGAATATAACACTGCTTTAGATAAGGCTTGTGTGTTCTTATTAACATAACGAATGCCCAGTAGGGAGTAGTGGATAGATTGATAGATCAGGAAGTAGGGGGCCTTGGTTCAAATCCCCACTCAGCCATGGAAACTCAATGGGGATCTGGAAATGGTAAAGCCACTCCTTAGATATCTCAACTTGAGAGTCCTCTCAGGATCACTCTCAGTAGATTCCAATTTGATGGCACGTAACAATACTGCAATAATTAATATAACAATACCGAGTGGTCCAAAACATCTGGAGTGCCAAAGGTTCACCACCACTGGTCTACAGAAATCTGCTGTTATCTGGGAGACAATGGAATCCCATTTGTCAAAGCTTAATATAAAGTCATGCTGTTGTTAGTAAACCAGGTGCTCCACACCAGCAACAAGGACAGCACAAGTCAATTACACAATTTCAAATGGCTCCTGTTTGGATCAGTTCGGTAACAAATCAGTGGATGTACTTCATGGAGAGAATACCTTGTAGTCCAGTTAGCTGTAGACACTGTGTTAAGCAATGTAGGTAGAATGGGCAATGGCAATGAAAGCCCATGCTATGCAGTGTCAGGACAGGTTCGTGACCCAAGTTCAGATTCTGGAGGCATTTGACCATGATGCTCATGGCCAGTAACAACTCTTAGCTTGGCCTACCTTACAGGCAGAGGAAGCCATTCTACATTCTAGCTCTCAGGGTAGCTAAAAGATGGGTTTAGCCATGCAACACCTACGGCCAAGGGTTATAGTGTAAACAATTGAGAAAATCCATGTTGTTCTGCTAGTAACACCACTACTTCATCAGTCTTCTGCCAAGGCTTGTATTTTTCCGTTTACAATTTGCAGAATTCCCCAGAGCTGATTGGAGCTACAGTCCGAAGAAGGTAACATGTCCAAGTTTGTACAGCAGTAAATTGTTCCCTTTCAAATGCAAAGCCAGATTTGAGGCATAGGGGAGAAAGAGGCAGGTATGTCCTAGGGGTCTTCCTTCAAGATACACTTTGCCAGTTAAGAAGGCCTCTCAGGGATGCTGACTACTTTTGCAGTCTGACGCTAAGACGCCTGTTCCACATAAAAGCCGCAACCTGGGCTGACACCGAATTTGACTTCAATGTTGGTGACAAGACAACATTCTTCAGAGAGAGTGAGCAGAACTGCGGAAGCTTGTATGATAGATCTCTAGGGCTGTATGTGTCCCCCCCCCCTTTCCTTTCCTGCTAAGAAAGGAACTATATTGAAATCACCTCCATGTCGGAACCCACTACTTTTACAGCATGTTTCATTGTTTTCAGAATGTGGTGATTTATTCTGTTTTTACTTGCATAGATTTTCTTTTCATTCTATAAGCTACCTTAGGTCCCGCACCAGGGGGAAACAGCATAATATTATTTATTACAGTGGTAACTTGTATAAATGAATTAATTCGTTCCAAATGAAATTCTGTTCAGCAAATTGTCCTTTGTACAAATTCCCCATAGGAATGCATTGAAAACAGAGTAATTTCTAATCGTGACCATTTTTTTCTGTTGTACGGATTCGCGCCATAGGCAATTGTGTTAAGCGATTTCCCCCCTCTCTGGAAATTTTTTCCTTTAAGCAGATTTTCTGTTAAACAAACCGCTTGTTATATGAGGATCCACTGTATTATTATTTTGAATATTTTTACCCCACCTTTCTCCTTGCAAAAGGACCCAATGTGGCTTAAAATAATGAGGGACATTGTACCGCCCAGAACAGCTCCCCAGTCCTGCACCTTCCCCACTCTTCTGGAATTCTGACAGGCCAATGTTGAGGAAGCACAATACACTTACCAACATCACACTGAGCCCTGGCATTACATGAGGACACGTGAGAGAAGTGTCTAGACCAGGGGTCTGCAACCTGCGGCTCCGGAGCCGCATGCGGCTCTTTGGAACCTTTGCCGCGGCTCCGGGAGGTGACTGTGACAGGTTCGCCGCTCCGCTCCACACTGCCCGCCCAGTGACAGGCAATAGCGATGCGGCTCCCAGTTTGTTTTTCTGTTGGAAACGGGTCCAAGTGGCTCTTTATGTCTTAAAGGTTGCAGACCCCTGGTCTAGACTCATGGAATCTCCAACTTATACTGCCAATAATAAGGGGGCTGTGTCTGGGATTGCATAAGACTAGATATCTGTCTCCTGATACTGCTCCCCTGCATCTGGCCCTTGAAGTACCCTTGTTTTAAGCCTGGAGATTACACATCTCCATCATGGTTTGTAACCTGGGATGGACTTTGCCTACAGGAATCTGTCCAATCCCCTTTTGAAGGCAGCCAGGCCAGATGCCATTGCCACATCCTGTGGCAGGGAGTTCCACAGGCTAACAACACACTGGGCAAAACAACACACACACACACACACACACACACACACACACACACACACACACACACACACACACACACACACACACTTTATCCTGAGATCCTTCACACCACCCCCGGGGAGATTTCAGAGAGTAGTCCTCTGAGACTTCCTCTGAAATTTTGAGACCGGCCAAACCTTCCTTCAACACTGCAGGAAGAGGAGCTTAAGGAGACAACTGGAGCAGGGTTGCCGCCACGCTCTCAGCATCTCACCTCTGAGACAGCGGCCTCCCCTTGCCCAGCAACAGGGCCAGTCCTGCTGCCCAGTCAAGGCTCCTACAAGGGGGGGGGACCAGTTGGACATACTGGTAGTTGAGACTTACTAATATGGACTTCTGCTCTACATTGCTCTTCCTGCTGCCAACCCAGTACAAATGGTGACACGATCCCGGATACCAGAGCTAGAAATAAACACAAAGGGCCCACCCAAACCATTCCCTTGGGATGATTTTTTTAAAAAGACATGTTCCTAATGCGATGCTTTAGAGTCATCATTTCCATCTCCTTTTAAAGCTATCAGGCCGTCGCCACTTCCTTTACCGAGAAGCATTGCTGGAGATTCTCAGAATTCATGCTTTTAATGTTGTGTGTCACGTAGGAGCAAGGAAGGAGGTGAAAATGGGGACAACTCTTAAAAGAAGCGGGCAAGGGTGAGGAGGACTCCCGGCTCAGATGACATCAGAAGGCGACTTCTCCAAATAGTGATCTCCACGTACAATGGTCTGAAAAGCTTTTGGGTTTGTATCTGCAATGAACTGTCCAGGCCTGTTCAGGCCCCAAGCTTGGACCTCAGTGAAACTCAAACCCTCCATAAGGACAAGAGCTCCATAAGGTCTTTTCATTCTGCAGTGCTTAGGCTCACGAGTACTATTGTTCAGGACTGGCCTTTTTGCAAGGCAGAAAGACTCTGGGAGAGGATAGAGCTGTGCATACAACTCAACATCCCATTTTTTTGTGTCAGTTTTGCCCTGCACATGAAAATTAATCCCTAGTTTGTCAAGAACATTTTCTAACGTTTATGCTTTATAGTGCAGGCATGACAACTTTTCAACGTAATCTTATGCCCCTACTCACCCCCGTCCTGGTCTTCCATGGCTGATGCAACTGATCAAAGACTGAACACTAAAATAATATTGCCAACAATCTGAATATAATTTCTCCTTTGGGTTTTTTGCATTTTTATAATAATAATAATAATAATAATAATAATAATAATAATAATAATAATAATAATAATAATAATAATAATAACAACAACAACAACAACAACAAATTTTAATAGTTCAGTAATAAAAATAGTATAACAAATAAAAAGGGGAGAAGGAAAAAACTGACAAAATCATAAACACAAATTCAAATCAAAACTCATAATACATCCAGTGTTCCCCATCACCTTCAGTCCCCCCCCTTTTTTTTTTTTAATTTGCATGTTCTGTTTCTCTCAAAAAATATGATTTTTGTCCTGGGATATGACCTTTTCCCTTTCCCAAATACATGTATTTAGAAACCATTCCACATAGCCTTAAACACTTTGCTTCCGATATTCATTTTCTAACTTTCATTCACAAGATAGTCATATTCTATATCTTTATACCAGTCTTCTATTTTCAACTGGTTATAATTAACTCCTCCCCCATTTTAATTGCAAATATCCCATGTTTGCAACTGTTTACTATCATAATGCCTTTGTAATTACCCATAATTATCTCTTCCTTCGGCCTTGTTTCCTCCACCCCAGTTGAGTTTACTGGACTTCTTTTTTAGATAGAAATTTCCAAACATCGGTTTAACAAACGCTTATCATGAGACCCTGCCTTGTGTGTAGTGTATCACACTACAGACCAAAAATTTAACGACCCTTTTTTATCTCTTCCTCAAGGCTAAGGCCTTGTTTCACATGTCCACCACATATTCCTTCATTTAACCATACAACATTTATTTGCGGTCCTATCTGCCAAGGGTCCCCAATGTTTACACAACGCTGTTCAGAGAGATTAGCAGCTGTCCTGTGATGAAAAGTTGGCAGTTCAAATCACAACAAGAGAAATAAACAAGAGAGCCGTTCAAACAAACACAGTAAGAGCAACAAGGAACAATTAACATCGGTCTAGCAAGTGCCGTTGTCTGGTCCTTTACAACCTGTCACTTGAACAAAGGCCTGGACTGCCACGTCCATCAGTCCCAGACAGCATACTGAATGGTAAGGGATGATAGGAAATGTAGTCCAGGAATATCTAAAGGGCTACAGCCTATACGGAGTGGCTGAGGGTACAGCAATCATGCCAATTCCCCTCCACACCATGGTGCACACTCATCATCGCATTGCGGTCTCTGTGCATCAGCTTCAAAACACATTGAGAACAAGCAGGCAGCATCCGAATGCACAATGCTATTTACATAGCAACCGTTAACCATTCAGCAGACATTAAATTATAAATACAGAGACCATGCATGTACAGGGGAATTATTAGAAAGGGGTTCCATGTTATCATATTAGGCAGTGGTTCCCAACCTTGGATCCCCAGACTACAATTGGACTACAGTTCCCAGATATCCTCGGCAGCACAGCTAGTGGTGGAGGCTCGGGGGGGGGTTAGTCCAAGAACATCTGGGGATTCAAGTTTGGGATCTACTGATACAACCCATAAAGTATGGGTCGTTAGCTATGGCCTTGGTGGTGGAGGTGTGAAGCATTTTTGATTTGTCTGGGAATTGTTGAAATCACTGCCTGACAAGTAGCCGATAGACTGTGCCTGAGCCCCCCCACCACCACCTCTGTTGAGAGAGGGGGTTTCAATGCTCACATGAATGGCTTCCCTGGCCCCTCTCTCAAACCACCATCCTATGAGCCTATTTCAGACCAGGGTGACATCAGGTCAAAGTGACCTATAAAATGGAGGACTCGCAACTCACTTTCCTCAGATTGATGAAGCTGCTTGGATGAGCAGCAAAACGTTTCAATCTCTCAAGAAAAGAAGTCCAGTTGCCATGACTCAACTTCCAGATGAAGTAATGGCTCCAGATTGAACCTTCAAACCCCCTAAAACTGAACAAGCAGTGGCACTGGATTTGGAGAGCTGCCGACTGACAGGATTTCAGGGGCCACAAATTTCCTGGACTGGAGTATTGAACCAAAACTTGGGATATCATAATTCCGTTCCCACGAAAGGCATGGCACTGGATTTGCAGGAGACTTTGCTTTAACCTGTCCTACCTCACCCGTTCTGGGGATAGGATGGTCAGAGGGCCACACCAATGGAGGAAATTACCTAAGAGGAGTGCATCGTTGTATTTAACACGAAAACTTCCGGGGCAAATGGCTCCCAGATCATAGTTTACCGTCCCACGAAAGGCGTCCCAGCGCACCTTTCAACACCTACTCTTCCGTCCTGAAAATTCCTTGATGCGGTGCCATATGACTCTCCTCCCTTCTGTTTGTTGTAACCTGGTCCCGCCCCTTTAGCTCACAGACACAGAATCTTGTGGGGATGATGTTGATAAGAGGAACGGAGGTGAGGCACGATCTTTTCACCTTTTTTTTTACACGCAGCCAGCAGCCAGGAAGTGCGGAATAGGGAAGCAGGAGAGCGACAAGCCCCTAAGATCTCTGGTCTGAATTTAAGTGGCCAGCGGATCTTAGGGGTCGTGTAAAAGCGCCCTAACTTTGACTGGCATAGAGCAGAGAGAGGCCTTTTCATCACCATGTTCCCTGCAGAGCCTTCTGTATGCAAAGCAGATGCTTCACAAATCAGCTATATTCCCTTCTTCCATCAGATAAGTCCTCTGGTCCATTAAAGAGTGATTATCCCGATCCACTTTCTCAACCCCATGGAAGTTCCACTGTGGACAAAAAGCACATGGCTGCTGGGTTAATATTGATGGTGAAGCCAGAGGAGATTTAGATGCAGAAAGGGGACAGGCTGACCATTTATTAACAATCGCTACGCCTCTAGTTGCTGAAATAATGCAGCTATTGGGGATAACATATAATTTTTATGTTATTTATTAAAAAAATATGGTCTGCCCTGTATCAAAAGATATCAGGGCAGATTACAGAAATGTATTTAAAACAATGAACAATTCAAAAGCATGTATTGGTTCAAACAATGGTGTAGCTATGGGGGGGGGAGGGGGGACATCTGTCCCCAGGGGCAGCATTTGGGGGTACCAAGTGACTTCCCATCCAGGAGCTGCAGGAAGACACATCATGGGGGACTTTCCAGGGCTGCCGTGGAGGGTTCCCTGGCCACCACCGCCACCTTGTACATGGCAACTTAGTCCCTCCCTGTTCCTGGGGGTGGTGGGTGGGGCAGAAGCTGACTTTGTCCCCGGGTGCTGAAAACCCTTGCTACGCCTCTGGGTTCAAACCTTCCACTCCTCTGTTGGAGGAGTGGAAGAATGGTAGTGCAACACATTTGCAAGTTACCAGGTTAGGAAACATTAGAGTCCCAGAGCAACCCATGCTGGTTATTGCATTTGAATTCCCCAGTTAAAGCACGTTCCTCTGCCTGAAGATGACCATGACTTCAAAGGTCCCCAGCATATCATACAGTGGATCCCTCCATGATTCATGTATCATCTACCAAATGAATAAAGAATAAGGGGAAAGGGAAAGGTCAATCTGATGTCTGCAGTCCCAGATTCTAAATGGTTTCCAAATGTCTGTTTTGTAATAATAGACTGCAAGAAACACCCTCCAAACGGTGATACCTATTGCATCTTGGGGCCTTTTCACACGACCCCTAAGATCCGCTGGCCACTTAAATTCGGACCAGAGATCTTGGGGGTTCGTTGCTCTTCCTGTGTCCCCACCCCTCCACACTTCCTTGCTCCTGTCTGCCTGAGGGGAGGGAGAAAAAAAGGGACAAAAGAATGCAGGCTCACCTCCGTTTGCCACCCCAGCCACATTCCTTCTCTTAAAGGGGCGGGAGGCAAAAAACAACAACAAAGAAGCGAGGAGAGCCCACACTCACCAGATTACATCCGGATTTGGTGATTTTCACCCTCCAAGAGCAGGTACATGAAAAGTGCGTTGGGACGCGCTTAGGTGGGCGTGGTCGCACTTAATTATCTGTAAACTCCGGAGCTGGTGGGGAAACAATTTTAAGCTCCGGAGCTGGGAGCCATTTGCGGCGGAGTTTAGGGGTCGTGTACAAAGGGCCTTGGTTAACTCCTTAAAATCCAGTGGCGATGAAACCCAAGCTAGAAACAGACTTGGCAGTTAGTTGCAAAACGAGATGCCCTTTCCAATGTGCAGACGGCAATAATCAGGGTTTGACTTGGACATTTGCAATGACTTGATTTTCGACTTCCAAGGTTTTTTTTGTGTTTTTTTGGCAGGGTGTGCATTTGCTCCCGTTTCCATTTCTAACCGCTCTGTTTGATGGCCTCTCAGCCGCCACTCGGCGTTACAGGAAAGATGCCCAGTCGGTGCAACAGAGAGAGATTAAAATAAAGCAAACATTCCATTCCAGCCTTGGGACAGATTAGGGAGAAATACAGGGAGCAGATCTTGACTGGAGAGATTGCCTGCCGTGGTTTCTCATAATGAAGCAGGAAAGGAAAAAACAGCAGGGGGAAAGGCTTCCACACTAGAGGAGATTTTAATTAGTACCTTAAGGTCACGATTAAGAGCCAAAGGTTGCGAGTTTGATTCCCAGTTATGCCTCCCTGTCAGGAGCTGGACTTGATGATCCAATTCACACGGGTGATGGTTATAGGTCATTTTTCTTATTGCTTTTCAGCCGACTGCAACTCCCCAATTATTATACAATAAAGACAAATAAAAACTCACACTGGCTGAAATCCAATAATAAGTTGCAACTAAAGTAGGCCCCCTGGTTCAGGGGGGCTTATGGAAAAGCTGAATCACCAAATCCCCACTGATTCAATGGGTTTACTCGAGTGGTGACTTTCTACTGGACCTCAGCTTCTAAAAACCACGTTAAGAACAAGTTTCAAAGCAATTTCTGAAACCATATTTCAAAGTACATGTGGAAATATAAAGTTTTGGTTGCCTTAAAGAAAATTCAACCGAGATAAAGATAATGTTCCACCAGGACTTATGCTCCTGTTAGGAAGAGACAGGAAAGTACTTCAGGCAACAAACACTGGTGGGTCGCCTATTTCCCTGTTTTTGTAGATGGGGGTGTGAATATGTCACGAGGCCTGCACAGCTGGTCCCTGTACACAAAAATGGAGATGGGCAGAATGCTCTTTGGTGGTGGAAGGAAGATGGCAGGATGGGAAGTATAACTGGTGCTGAGATGGGAGGCTATCAAAGGAATCCCAAGAATGTCCACTGGCAATACTGGGATGTCTCTGAAACCCCATGGAAAATATTGACTAAAATCCAACTGTTAATCCCAGACAGAATATACCCACAGAAATTATACGAAATTGTTTCAGCAAAGCTACTCTAGCTAGTACAGTGGTACCTCGATTTACGAATTTAATCTGTTCCAAATGCATGCTCTTAAATCGAACTACTCTTAAATCGGGGTACCTATCTAAAAAATTGAAAAAAATAAGTTAATTTTTTTAAAAAAATAATGTAAGTAGAGCAGACCCTATCTAAAATTTGTAAGGTGGCAGTTAAAACGCCAACAGTTTTCTGCTCTTAAGTCGAATTGCTCTTAAATTGAGCTGCTCTTAAGTCACGGTACCACTGTAATTGGGTTAATATCAACGGGTTCCATCAAACGTAATCTAAGCTACAAACGAGCTACCAAGCAAAAAGGGAGATAGAGAAAGGAATGGAACAGATTTTCAGAGGAAACAGAACGCATCACAGGGATACAAATAGAACAAAATTTAACAAGCACGGCCAATCCGTATCTTTCCCTCCATGATTTTCATATCTTTCCCATAGTCCTATAAAGTATTATTTATTCATTTATTTTAGAGTATTTTTACCCTGCCTTTCTCCTTGGAAAAAGGACCCAAGCCTTCAAGTCAACCAACAATCCTCATGGACCTGCAACTCCTGCATAACTGAAACCAGCACTCACACCCCCTCACAACACACCCGTTCTCCCCACAATGTGGATCTTAAGAAGGAAAAGTGTAACCTCTGGGCACAAACCATCTTCTCCAGCACTACATGACAAGCACTGAAAGCAGCTATGTACTGTACGCACACACCCAGATGGATAGAAACAAACACACATTTCCTTTTTAGGTAGACAGGGACGTCGGGACCCGATTCTCATCCTAAACCCAGGGCTCCTTCCTCCTCCACCGCACAACCGTTTCAACTCCTGCCTCAACCAAACCCAAGGAGACCACAGCTCCGGCTCTGGTGATTGCCTTAATCCGGGGAAACTGACAGGGGGCGGCTTCTTTCCTTGCGCACAGTCACTAATAAGGATTAAGACAACCTTCCCTTTCCCGCAAACAGCGCGGAGAGAAACAAACCGGGCGAAGAAACCCACCTTTCGCCACCAGTGCGTGACGCGCTGATTAGCTGCAGAAAGGGGCAACTAATCCGCATTAACTCCCACCACCACCACCACCACCCAAATAATAATAATAATAATAATAATCCCCAGGGTGACCCGAAGGGGAGAAATGTTTATTTTGGTTCCGACCAAGTGAGAGGCGGAATCTTTCTCCGGCGCAACCTTCCTCGGCTTGTCTCAGAAGCCGACCCCGCTCTCTTCCGCGACGGCTTATACTCCGAGATAAGCGCGCCCAAGGAGGCTACCACACTTTAGGGAAAGGATGGAGAAGCGGGGGGCACCCGACGCAGCGACGGCACCACCTGCAGTGCAGTAGGGCAAGCTCCGAACTTGCCGGATCAGGATCGCGACGCGGCCGACGCTGGCTCCCTTGTGCAAAATAAAAAAAAAAAATTAAAAAGCTGGCGGTTGTTGCGCGGCTTTCGGAGCCGATCCGCAACCCTCAATCCTCCTCCTCCGCCGCCGGAGGGACGCTTCACTCACCCAGCAGCGCAGCCAGCCCGAGCGCCAGCGGCAGCGCCTCCATCGTGCGCCCTGGTCTTCCCGACGCGCCCGGCTTTGCGCTCCGGAGCACGGCAGGCGCGCAGCAGGTGCAGGAGCCCGCGCCCGCGGAAGGGAGCGCGGGTTAGGGAGGGAGCGGGGGGGGGGGGAGAAGCCTGGGGGGGCGGTGCCCCCGGGGGGAAAGCCAATAGGCCGATCAGGTGGGAAAGGGGCGGGGCCTGCAGGTGGAGGGGCCGGGGACTCTGGGGGGACGTCGTCGCCCGGAGGGAATGGGAAGGGCGCCCGAGGCGGTGCTGACTGAGCCGTCGCCTTGCTATTCCGAATCAGTAATCACACTCTGTGAAAGGAGATTTGCTCCACTTTTCTTGACCCGTCCCGGTTCAAAATTCTGTTGGCTTTTTTTTTTTTGTTTGTTTTTTTTGCGGGGAAAGCTCATTAACGTGGTAGGGAACGCCAATTCCTTCAATGCCCTGTTCTTCAACTAGCCTAAAGGTATCGCCTGCTCCACGTCTGCACAGTGGGGACCTTGTATAAAGGAATTCATTCGTTCCAAATGAAATTCTGTTAAGCAAATTTTCCTTTATACAACATTTCCCATAGGAACGCATTGAAAACAGAGTAATTCCTAATCTTCACGACCATTTTTATGTTGTATTGATTTCGCCCCATTAGCGATTCCGTTAAGCAAATTTCCCCTGTCTCCAGAATATTTTATGTTGTACGGATTATATGTTATGCAAACCGTTTGTTATACGAGGGTCCGCTGTAATTGATCAAATAGCAGCAACAACAACAACAACAACAACAACAACAACAAATTAAAGATAAGCGGTAAAAAGGATAGCGACTTGCTAAGAATCATTCCAGTTTTATTAAATTACGTGTATAAAGTTAAGGTAGTAGTTTCCGTGCTGCGAGTGCAGTGTCAAGTAATTGATTATACAATGAACAAACATACCGAGCTTGTTATGCTGTTCATTCAAAGGAGAATGAATGGTGGGGCCCTCAGGAAGCGGGCGAAGAGATATAGCTGGCAGATAAAAATTGGGAGATTCATTGGAGCAGCAGCAGCATACAAAGTAAGAATTGCCAAGAAGATATCCAACCCATGACAGGAAAGGCATGAGAGGGAGGTAACAACAACAACACGAATTTATGAAAGTGTGTGCTAGGTTGAATCTATGAAACTGAAATTGAATCTATGAAACTGGGCGTGAATCTATGAAAGTGTGCGCTACATTGAATCTGTTGTTCTTTAAACAAAAATATTGCTGTTGTGCTTTTGTTTGCTTGTTCCCCAATAGTTGTCCCGTCCTCCCCTCACAACACAAAGTTGCAGCAAAATGTGGCTTCCTGGTCCCCATGGGAGGCCCACCTCCATTCCTTGCTTCCACCAGCAGTGATGTACAACCAAAGCTAGACGGTTACACAAAGAATCTGCCTACCCCTACTCTAGCTGGAGGGTGACCCGAGTGGGGTCGTGGATAGAGGGGCAGACTAGGGACTCTGCTGAACAGGGTTCAAACCCTTGCTCAGCCGTGGAAACTCACTGTGGGAGAGGAACTGGTAAAGCAAAGCCAAGTGTGCCCCTCATATACCAACCTGTAGCACACTTCAAGTATTCTCTGGGCAATTTACAATTTTTAATTATGCAGGCTAGACATTACACACACGCACACACACACACGTGCGCGCGCACGCACGCACGCACACACACACACACACACACACACACACACAGAGAGAGAGAGAGAGAGAGAGAGAGAGAGAGAGAGAGAGAGAGAGAGAGAGAGGGGGAGAGAGCAAGCTTGGTACTCTTTTTACCGACCTTGGAAGGCTAGAAGGCTGAGTCAACCATGAGCCCTGCTGCCTGGGACTGAACCCCCGATCGTGAGCACAGTTTTAGGGGCAGTACAGGCCTTTCACCACTTCGCCATGATGCTCCTTGGTAAAAACACTCCTTAAATACAGTAGACCCTCATATTGATTTGGTTAACAACCGTAAATAAAGATCTAATCTAGTAGACCCTCATATAACAAGCAGTTTGTTTAACAGAAAATCTGCTTAAAGGAAAAAATTTCGGGAGATAGGGGGAAATCGCTTAACAGAATCGCCTAGGGGGCAAATCCGTACAAGAGAAAAATGGTCGCGATGAGGGATTACTCTGTTTTCAATGCATTCCTATGGGAAATTTGTATAAAGGAAAATTTGCTTAACGTAATTTCATTTGGAACGAATTAATTCCTTTATACAAGGTACCACTGAATTTTGTATTTGATTTGTATTTGATTTCTATATATCTACTGTACTGTATGTGTTTTATAATTTGTATTCTTCACCTTGTAAACTTCCCGTAGTAGCTTTCAGGCTAGATGGCCACGATATATAAATCTAATATAAATAAATAAATAAATAAATAATATTAGATGTTGGGGGGGAAGCCTTCCTAACCACACTACACATTATATGTACGTTTGCCATGCCTCTCCTGACTGGATATTTATGCGAGCTTAAAAGCCACAGACCCAGCCTTTTTCACTTCCAAGGGAATAGTCCCAAATTCTGTCACCTTTCTGTACCTTCTCCAGCAATTTCTTCACATCCCATCAAGTTTGATCTGCTGTAAGGTGACCCTAGAAATGAAAGATCTCCCAAATGGCCCACTGTTTATATCCGGCGCACATGTTGCAAGCTCAAAACCATGGTTTCCTTCTATTGAGGAAACCCATCTCATCTTCAATATACATCTTTTCCTGGTGCCTTCAATTTTTTCCAAGCTTTATCCACCCCACCCCACCCTGTGAATAAAGAATTACAGTCCCACTCTAGTCATTTTGCCTCTAGAAGGAATCCAGATCTGGTTTGATTTAGCAACCACTTATTTGTCCTTCCGATCGGTGGTATCAAAAAAGAGGCAACGAGCAATTGCAAAAGTGCTCTCACACCTAGGTTTACCCTGGGGAGATTACCCAGTAGTTAATTGAAGCATTTCACTTTATGCCTTCAGAAATGTACCGGATTTACAGCTACCACCCCACTAGCCTGGGAATTGAACCTCCAGATGAACATGGCCAATGCTAGTTTGCTGCTTAATCAGATTTGGACAACAGAGTAACAACGTTAACATGTTCTTAAATCCAATCAGGATTAAAACAAATCTCTAAATATGAACAGATTAGATTTGCACAGCCCAGCTGCAGATTGATCTATTTTATAGTCTGCGAAAAAATCTATTTTCCCATCATTCTGAACCATCAGCATTAAGAATCCCATCAAATAAAGAGATTTGAGATGAGCGTTTCTGACAACATCATGTTACACTTAGCATTAGGAGTGCCCTTATTTGTTATTAGAGGTATTTGGTTTTTGTTGCTGTTGTTATTTTGGATACAACTCCCATGTTGCTTGGGAGTTGGACTCCAAGAAACATAAGGCTACACAACACTGTGCCTCGTGGCGCAGTGGTTAAATGCCTGTTGGTAAAACTCCAAGTTCAATCCCAGGTAAGGTTGACTCAGCCTTCCATCCTTCCGAACTTAAAATGAGTACCCAGCTTGCTGGGGGGGGGGGGATTGTGTAGCCTGCATACTGTAATGAAACTGTAAAAGTCCAGATACCTTCACATCAGGGATAGGCAAGTCAAGGTCCTCCACACATACGGGGAGTTACAGCCCAACAACATCTGAAGGACCTCTTGATCATTCCAGTGTACCCTAAATTCCAGCAGCATTTGAAGAATTCAGCCTGAGCTCACTTCCCCGATCCAAATGGGAAACGGCAAGACTCAAACCCACAAATGTTTTGGATATCAATCATGTGCTCTCTGCTACAAAGTTTTCTCCCATATGTGTCTCTTCGCACTCCTTTGTGATCTCTAGACGTCCTATCCTGGCTGGGGATATTTATTTATTTATTTCATATAACATATGGAAGAATGCAGAATTATTGTGCGAGACAATATAAAATACAGTGGACCCTTGTATAACAAACAGCTTGTAATATCTGTACAACATAAAAAATTGTGGGATAGGGGAAATTTGACATAATTGCCTATGGGGAAAATCTGCAAATGGGATTACAATATATGGGAATTTGTATAAAGCAAATTTTGCTTAACATAATTTCATTTGGAGCGAATTAATTCCTTTATACAAGGTACCACTGTATAAAAACTATCCTGCTTTCTTGGAGCCTACTAAAAGAGAAGTAGATTAACCCCAGTTAACAAATAGAAAAGACCTACAAAACTTCATGAGCTTAGCTTCCAAATTTAAAAAAAAATAATTAAAAACATTTAATACACAATAAAAGACTGATCAAGATTTCAGCAAGAAAACCCTCCTTCAACACAGATCGCCAAAAATTATTTCTGAGGCCTCCAACAGGCCTAGAAAGGCCCTCAGAGGCCTTTCGGTAATCCGGAAGTGACTTCGCAGGGAGGCCATTTTGGGGCCTCCAGAAGGCCCGGGAAGGCCCTTGCAGGCCCATTCAGAGCAGCGCCAGTCCTGGGGTAAGTACAGGAGGCCTGAAACACGGTATATGAACCTTGAAAGGGCGGGGGACCACTGTAGTGCAGTTTTCACCACCATTTCAGAGCTCATTGGCTGGATTAGAGAGATTGTTATAAAACACACAGAGTTTTTAGACAGGGGTAGGCAACCTTTTTGAGACACAGGCCGGTTGACTTTCCCCCAGACTGGGGGGGGGGGGGGGGGCAATGCAATGCAATGCAAAGCAATGTGATTGAGCACAATCATAGCAACTTAATGCAAACCCATGTGCAAAGCAATGAAAATCAACAGCATTGAGGGCAAAGCAATTTAATTCAGCACAATCCTATGTAACTTAATGGAAACCCATGTAACTTAGTGCAAAGCTATCCAAATCAATGGAATTCAGTGTAGGTTTTCCCCCAAAAGGGGGGGGAGAGACAAATCAAAACCCCCACAATTCAACTAAATTGCATTAAATGACATAGCAATGGGACTCCTATGTAACTTAATGCAAACCCATGTAACTCCATGCAAAGCAATATAATGCAATCCAAGCAAGGGAAAACCCCTTCCCCCTCCCACCTGCCAATTGAAGCCATTAGGCCCCTCACACCCCTGGTGCCCTCCCCCCACACCCGTCCCCGGTGCCACACACACTGAAAAAGAGATAACCCCCTCACCTTGATATTTCTTCTTCCTCCTCCTGCTGATCCTAGCCACTGCCAGATGCACAGTGGCTCTCTTTTCTGCTGTAGGGTCAATTTGAACTTCCTGCTCTGAGCCAGCCAATCAGAAAAGGCTGGCTAGCAAAGATGGCGGCACCCAGCAATGCCTAGATTGCCATTTTGGGGTGGTTTTTTGGGGTTTTTTTTGTTTGTTTTTGTTTTCACCTCCTCTTTTGGGGGTAACACCTTGGGGGCTCCTTGAGCCCCGAAATAGTGACAACAGTGCCAATATTTCTAGAAAAGTGACAAAAGTGAGTGGATTTTTAAAAAGTGAATAAAAGTGACAAAAGCGACTCGCTGTACTGTATATGCAATGTAGAGCTCATTGAAAGGAAGGTAAAATGTAAATCCAAACTATCTATAACATATATAGCAATCGTTGTGTAATATATAAGGCTGGTTTTACACATCCTCTAGGGTGCAGAATTTTATCAACAATTTGTACCATCCACCATACTTGGTTTTTTAAACCCTTATATGCACATGTTGGTAAACATAATTTGTATCAGTCCCTTTGGAAATCAAAGTTCTTATGAAACTGGGAGTGGTAGAAAGAAGAAACTTTTCTGGAATTTCTTCTTAACTTTCTTTTTCAGTCGTTCAGTCCTGTCTGACTCTTTGTGACCCCATGGACCAGAGCATACCATGCCCTCCTGTCTTCCACTGCCTCCCGGAGTTTGGTCAAATTCATGTTGGTTGTATTGATGACACCGTCCAACCATCTCATTGTCTGCCGTCCCCTTTTCCTTTTGCCTTCAATCTTTCCCAACCTCAGGGACTTTTCCAAGGAGCCCGCTCTCCTCATCAGATGGCCATAGTATTGGAGCCTCAGCTTCAAAATCTTAACGGGATAATATTACAGTAATTCATGCTTGTTGCCCATTTTTAATGACCTCAGTTTATTTCAAAACTGACAGGCACGTAACCACTAGAATCTGCTTTGAGGGAAAGATAGCCTTACTAATTAACAAATTACTGAAAGTGGACTAGCACTTGGCATTATCTTACCTTTTTTTTAACTGCCTGGCTCCCTCTGCTGGAAAGTAAGGGAATGCTCTTTATTTTTTGACAAATACAAAAGTGGAACAGGTGATACATTTAGGCTACTATAACAATTAGAGATGGGCACGACCAGAAAAAATGACGTTTCGAGTTCTCGTTTGTCGGGGCGGGTCCGTTTCAGGTCGTTTCCGTTTGTCGCGGAAATTTTCAAAAAATTGTCATTTCCGTTTGTCGTTTGTGTTGGGGTTGGGGTAAGTGGGCTCTGGGAGGCACCTCTCTGGGTGCCTCTGACATCTGACCCACTAAGAAGGGAAGGGAAGAGTTTCGCGTAGCCGCCGCGTACCATACATTATATTATGTTAGGGTTGGGGGTAAGGGGCAGAGGCACCTCTCTGGGTGCCTCTGACTCACTAAGAAGGGAAGCGTACTTGCGTACAGATCTGGGTTAGGGTTGGGGTTAGGGTAAGGGCTAGGCTTAGGGTTATGGTTATGGTTAAGGTTAGGGTGGGTTAGTGGGCTGCACCTCTGGGTGCCTCTGACCCACTAAGAAGGACAGTGTACTGGTGTATGGGTTAGGGTTAGGGTTAGTGGGCTTTTTATGCCCTCTGGCACACCCAGAAATCTCATTCAAAACCTGGCCATGCGATTGGTGAAATGGGTCCAAAAATTTGCATGGTCTCATCCCACGGCCAGCCCATCATTGCACAGGTGTAAAAAAATAAAAATGAAAATGAAATAAAATAAAATCAATGGAGACGTTTTATTGCAAGAAAAACCCACTGCTGCTACTATAAAAAAATCAGGCATTTAAAATACCTAATTTTCAAATGTTTCTGTGGTGCTTTGGTGGGTTTTTGGACCATGATTCAAAAATAAATATTGCGGTCGCCATTTTGGATCCCCCCCAACCGCATGGCAAATGGAGATGACGAGGATGCCCCCCCCCCAGCCTGGTACCACCAGCCCAGGACAGGAGAGGAGGGGAAGGCCGGGGATCCCCCCAGAAACCACCCCTCTCTGGTAGGTGCCCTCACTGAGGCAGGCATATTTTCGCCTGCTTTTATGGCCGGGAATCAGTTTTTTTATTTATTTTTAAAACTTTTTTTCTGTGCTGCTTGGCATCGCGCGATCGCCGCGATGCCATGAACGACAACGAAAAATCAGACCCAATTTATCTTTATCGGGTTCGAGCTGGAGCGGAGTAATTCTCGTTACCGTTACCCGTTACGTAACGATAACAATAACCGAAAACAGAAACAAGAATTTCGCCGCTCCGTGCCCATGTCTAATAAAAATAACAAAACATTGCTAATATTTCGGGGGCAAAGCCCGCTTCCTTAGAGCAGTACCAATAGGTAATAACATGGCAAAAGATGGATTTGCCAGGAATTATTTCTTAGATGTAGAGTCCATGGCAAGATGGGGGGGGGGGAACCAGGCAATTTGAGGCACGGAGCTTGGATGTTCTTGGGCAGGTTTTTATTGTCCCAGTCCTTCAAAAGACATGTCACTTTTGTGTGCGTGGCTGTACCCGAGGAGCCAGGCATTGAAGCCTCGTGGCGCAGGGGTTAAATGCCTGTACTGCAGGTAAAACCACTCACGACCTGGGGTTCAATCCAACGAGTACCCAGCTCGCTGGGGGGGGGGGGCAATGTGTAGCCTGCATATTGTAATTAAACTGTAAACTGCCCGGAGACTACTTGAAGTGGTATGGGGTGATGATGTATTTTATCCAAACCAAGCTAACTGATTCTGCAGCCAATAACTTCTCTTTATTCTTGCACGTTTTTCTCCCATTATTATACTTTTAATGATAAGCTATAACAATGTGTGTTCTTTCTCAGTACACGCCTCAAACATTCTTGCCATCTCCATTTCATGTTTTATAATTAGTTTTTATTTCAACAAGAAACAAAAAAAAATTCAAGACAAACAAAAATACCTTGTGGTATTTGACTGAATGAACAACGGAATTCTAGCTATGCAATAATACTTAGAGCAGAGAAGGATTTATTACAAGATGCGCAGTGACAAAGTAAAAATTACTAAAACAAGTACATTGAGAAAGGGAGAAATGTACTTGCTGTATTACTTTTTAGTTAGTTTCTTAGCATCTTGTAAAAAATCACTCTGTCCCATTGTTCATTCATTCCAATTCCCAGATACCTACATTGTGAAATTTTATTTTATTTTATTTTATTTTATTTTATTTTATTTTACAGGGGGCAGAACCCACGAGGAAGGAGCGAAAGTGACCCGGGCAGAGAGGTGATGCAAACCTGCATGCAGGCAGCTGACTCGCCAGGACGAAGACAAGGAACAGGCCAGAAAGGCAGTGCCAAGCAAGGACGTAGAGAGCGCGTGGCGGTGAGCGATTCCGAGGAGGAGGAGGAGAGGAGGGGAGACAGACTGAAAGACGGCGGAGGCGGACAGTTGGGAGGTGCAGGGAGGAGGGCCCTGGCCGACCGGGAGAAGCAATGCCCAGCTGCATGCCCTGGTTCCACCTGGGTGGCTGTCTCTGGCCCTGGGCACACCCGTGTTCTATGGGAGGTAGCAGTGGCGGGCTTCTCCTCCCGGTGCACCTTGGGGGCCCGATCCTGCTGCTGCTGCGGTTGAGGCTGGGGTGCGATTCCTAAGACCATCAGAAATATGTTTTCTAATGGTCTTAGGCGACCTCCATGAAAGGGACGTCCGACCCCCAAAGGGGGTCGAGAATCGCTGGGTTAACTGCTTACATGGATTGCCGCCCAGAGACCTCTTGGTAGTGGGGCGGCTAAAAAAATCTTGTTAATAAATAAATAAATGAATAAATAAATTTCCGTTAATACCATGCAGTCAATGCCACCATTTGCTTGGATCAATAATTCATCAACATCTACTCCAAGAATAGTCGAGTGTGACCCTACATTTGGGCTGTATATCTGGGATTCCAAACCACCAGCTACGCAGGCATAAGTTGACTAGGGTTGAGCGGACGTAGTGAGCTTCAGTATTCCTTCCACCCCCAAATATATATCTTACCCACCACAGACTTGGAAGAAAACCTCTCAAGCTTATAATGCAACCTCAGGGCATTTATGTCAATACAAATAGCAGGTAGGCAGTTTCCCACTAAAATAAAAAAATTTTTGTATTTAAAAAATAAATACTTTAATACAACAGCATTTTAAAATTAAAAAAAACAGCAAAGTCCATTAAGAAACATTCCTGAAAATCCATGTTTGCTTGTCTTTATTGGACTGACACATTCATTGTATGTCACAAGTTCCATTGTTCAATGAGGTTTTTAAAAAGAAATTTAAAAAATCTGGCCCTTGCCAGTTGTGTAACGGGCTCATATAGTCACATGTTGATGAGGCATTAAAAATACTCACTCCCCTGGTCTGTAAATTCCCTATGACCCCCCCCCCAACCCCACCCTTTCTCACAGCTTTGATTGTATTCAATGAAAGATTGGTTAGACAAAATGCTACCCAGTGCTTGCGTCACTTTTACTGGCACATAAAGACGATAACAAAATGTCTCAAAAAGGCCAGGAATTACTTTAATGTAAAAAATATAATTTAAAAAAAGTAAACAAAAGGTTGATATGGCAACACTATTAGTAAAGTGGGATACATCACAGAAACAGAAGTGTTTTTTTTTTTTGCAGGCAACACTGGTTGGAAGTAGTAAAAACACTTGATGGGTGAAAAAGTGTGAAATGCTAAATTACATACATGAGAGAATAAGGGTGGCACTGAAAAATAGGCTCATGTGACTCCAAGTTTAAATTCGCCATTATCTATTGCTTATTTATTACATAAATGTAATAACACTTATAGACAGATGTGTAAAAATGAGATATTGTGGAAAACAGTTTTTTTTCATATGAAACGTAAAGTGTATGATCGTCCGACATGGAATGTACCAATAGTCATTTTATGTACAGAACTCCCTTTCAGAGTTTTCTTTTTACAAAACCAGCTAATTGGCACGAGCAAGTAAGCTGCATATTTTACTGACTTGGGATACTCTTCAGTAAAATCACTTTCAAGTGTCCTTTTTTTTTTCATTCAGAAAAAAGGCCTATTGTACCCAGTCTTGTTAACGGTGCCCAAATGCAGCGCAGGAGTCATAGCTCTCTCATCCTTATGAAGGATAAGGTTCAATTGTTAAATTTCAAGGGGTATCCAATGGCTTTTTCCAGGCACTCTACCAAAGAGCCAGCAGAAAGGAAGTCCCTCTCCACTTCCACAAATTTGATGTAGATGGACTTGGGAGAAATCCCGGGATCTACAATGCAGTTTTGTGATAAAAACCCATTGATTCCAACCCAGTCTTTGCTGAAGGTTTTGGTGTTTGCCTGGAAGTGTAAGAACAAACATTGCTGGAGAGTTCTCACCTCGGCAATGCCGAGGTAACAATATATGATCCGGGCAGACTCCATCTCCACTTTGAGGGAGGACTGGGTTAAGGGCATTTCAGCTTCCACCAGAGTCTGATTTTCACGGTCTTGGGTGATGACCTCATGGTGATCAGGAGACCGTGGTTTATCGTGGCAATCTTCATAACCGATGGCGTACAGGCCAGGGCTCTTTGGAATGCCCCCGGGTAATAAATACTGGACAATATTTCCACCAGTTGGCTTGGAGTGAGCAATAGGTATCCAGTCAATTTCCATGTGTAGTTCTAGGCACCGGGCTTCACTAATAGTGATCTCCAGGAATTTGTAGTAAACATTCTTCCAGTTCATTTTCTGCACCCTGGTCATGATTACCCTGCCCTCTGGTTTTTCGGAGTTGAAATATTCCCGCAGTCGCTTGCCAAGGGGAACTTGGGAGCTGATCTCTGCATAGTGGTAACGGATCTCCTCCTTCCACCGTGTGTTATATCCAATGCCAAATATGGCCAGTTTGTTTGAAAGGTGTAGCCTAGAGAAGTCTGTCCAGCTCTGAAATAACTCCCACTTTAACTGAACCGATTCCAATATCTGTACAATATTCTGCATCATGTCCCGTTTCCTTGAAAAACAGAAACAAAAGAACAGAGTTTAAGGCACAAACAAGAGTAGGGATAACGGTGTTGGCACAATACAAATACCAAAAACCAATAAGCAGATTGTGAGAAAGGGAAGCAGGTGGGGCAAAGGCGGGATCTGAATATTTTGTGGTCTGCATCTTGTTACAGAAAGTCATCCAGGGCAGCTGGTGCAAACAAAGAGCTGGGCTTTACTTACCAGGCAATACAATGGCAACAAATTATAACTGGTCTAACCCGCAGGATCACTCATAACTGAAAAATTAGAAATATTTGACAATCCACCATGAAAGACCCATAGTGAAGGCATGAAGGAACTCTTTGGATTGGGTAAATTGTCTTAACTGAGATGAGAAAGCAAAGCAAAGTGTTCTGCTTATATACAGCCCCATACCACTACAAGTAGTCTCTGGGGGGTTTACAATTTTTTAATTACAGTGTGCAGGCTACAAATTGCCCTCCCTCCCCCCAGCAAGCTGGGTACTCATTTTACCAACCTGGGAAGGATGGAAGGCTGAGTGAACCTTGAGCCTGCTACCTGGGATTGAACACTGGGTGAAATCCATTACATGTCCTGATGAAATCCAGCTCTCTATCTGCAGTGTCCCATCTGCAATTCTTCCTGTAAGAACCTTCCCCTCATCTTACTCTCATCAGCATATTGATTACATCTTGCCTGATAGAGTGTTCCCTAAAAAAAACATGCACATTTCTTTTGCATCTGTGAACTCTTCTGTTGACTCAATATACGTGTCACTTTCTAAAGGATTAAAGACTTTAAAGAAGGCAGCTAAGGTGGTGAGGATCACAGGAGAAGGCATGAGCCTCCAACCATCAACCTGCATAAGCCCCAGATATTATAACAATATAAAGTGAGTGGAGAAGAGGTTTAAAAAGTTATCTTGGACCTATATCAATTTAATCTAACCGGACACATGCTATTGATTTGTTTCAGAGACAAATGGCGCAAAACAATGATAGTGTCTCGATCACCACAGCAATATGAAACAAACCATTAAAAACTGTCCTGATGTTCTAGCACAAAATGAAAAAAAACGTACATTCAATTTTTTTAACATCTCCAGGCGCAGCTTTGAGATAATTCCTCCTGAAACCATGTACAGGTAAGTCAGTTTTGTAGACAATGATGAACTAGAACTGAGCAGTGAAATAAGCTCAGAAGATCTGTCAGAATGGCTCCTATCACAAAGTACTGCTCATAAAACTCGCTCTTTTCAGGCAGGCCATTTGAGGGTGCAGACCCTGAGGGAAGCCCGGAAGGCCACTGCTAGGAATAGGGCTTTCTCAGTGGTCGCACCCCGCTAATGGAATCAGCTCCCCTCTGAGACTGGTTTGGCCCCCACGCTACAAGCTTTTAAACAACAGCATAAATCTGGCTGTATAGACTTTCTTTCCCTGATTACTGCCCATCATCTCATTCACTCCACTGATAAAGCAAAAAGCAAAAGCAAAGTGTTCTGCTTATATACCGCCCCATACCACTACAAGTCGTCTCTGGGCGGTTTACAGTTTTAATTACAGTGTGCAGGCTACACATTGCCCCCCCAGCAAGCTGGGTACTCATTTTACCGACCTCGGAAGGATGGAAGGCTGAGTGAACCTTGAGCCTGCTACCAGGAATTGAACCCAGGTCGTGAGCACAGTTTTACCTGCAATACAGGCATTTAACCACTGCGCCACGAGTGTTTATATACTCTAATCCGCCTCTGTCTGTTTTTAAATATACAGTGGTACCCCGGCTTAAGAGCAATTCGACTTAAGAGCAGAAAACTTTTGGCATTTTAACTGCCGCCTTACAAATTTTACATATGGTCTGCTTGACTTACAAATATTTTTTTCGTATTTTTTTATTTTTAACTTATTTTTTCAATTTTTTTAGATAGGTACCCCGACTTAAGAGCAGTTTCGACTTAAGAGCATGCATTCGGAACGGATTAAATTCATAAGTTGAGGTACCACTGTACTTTGAATTATTATTTTTAATATTTGCTCTAACTAGAATTGATTGATCGATTTTATATTTGGTTATATGTTGTATATTGTTTAATTGCATCATTTATTGTATTGTTTATATCTACATTTCTGTAAACCGCCCAGAGTGATCTTAGTCAGATGGCACGGTATATAAATCAAATAAATAAATAAAATTAGAATACCTAGAGAAACCAAATGTCTGAACAGTATGTACAGCAGAGAACAAAGGCTCTGTTTTGTTAACAGTAACTGTTTACTTTTATTAAGAACAGCCCAAAGAACTTAATATATATGTTAGGAAGGTTCAGGTGCTTTCCTTCTGAAATCAGTGCGGTGAGACTTAAGTCACAGGTAAGATACTTATAAGCTACTTACTGTGATTCCTCAGAAGACTCCTGCTTTATCTTCAATGATTTCTTTGTAACAGGCATTTCGTCTAAAGGGAAGGATTACAAATAGTTGTTAAATAAAGACTCAACATTGGCGTAGTAAAAATTAGACACTCAGTTGCCTACAATAATGTTCCAGATTAACCCACACAAAACTACAGTGGTGCCTAAATGTTACAAAATAGTACCTTGATTTCCTCAGTATTTTTAATGCTATAAATATTATGCTATAAAAGCCATGCATTGGTAACTTTATCATGCCCTGTTTTAAGGTTTAGAATAAGATTCCTCATTCAAATAATACTATTAAACCCAAGAAGCATATTATACCAGTCTCCCCTTAATATTTTGGACAATCACATAACAAATACATTTCTTTCACATTGTGGTTTGGTATATTCCAATCCCTATTTTAACTCACATAAAGCACACAATGCATGTCTGTACAGGCACCCAACGGCAGCTGTTACTGTGACAACAAGCAGGAAGCTTCAGCATATAGCAACATTCTAAGTATACAAATGCAAGAACCCAAACTCTTCCAGTGCTACTGCATCCATCTTTAAAATGGGAGATATTTTATAATACAAGCTTCTTGTGTAAATGTGTATGAGCAGAAATGCATTCCAGCTAGGGGTGTGCTGATTGTATTCCCTTCTACCTGCGGGAAGTCTTCATGGCCTAGTGGTTCCCCATCTGGGGGTCGGGACCCCTTTGGGGGTCGAACGACCATTTCACAGGGGTCGCTATGAGCCAGTGAAGAAAAAGGCACAAACGGCTTGGGTCTGGAAGAGGAGGAAGGGGGGAGGGGTGAAAGTGTGAGTTACAGCTTGATAGGTTGGAGGGGATGTCCGTCAACGGCACCAGAGTCTGCAATTGGCTGAGGGTGCCTGTAGAGGGAAGTTCTCTATGCCACCTGGGGCAGTGGCCTGCCAAAGGGGGCTTGTGGCCTCCTCCAAGCAGGGCAAGGAAGTCACCACAACAACATGAGGAACTGTATTAAAAGGTTGCGGCATTAGGAAGGTTGGGAACCACTGGCCTAGCTTCTGGTTCAGAATGCAAACTGCTCTGGGGCTTGCTGAGCCAACTTCCCTTCTAAACAGGAAGCTATACCATGAAGACTTTCAGGTAGATGATGTTCACCATTTGGGCCATATTTAGGTGTCTGTAGGTGGCTGGGAAGTGGTGGTGGTGGTGGTCAGGGAACTCCCAGAATCATGGGAGGTGAAAAATAACAGTTGTGTATGCACTCACATTGGGAATCAGTGTGAGGGGCTTTTTTAACCTTAAAGTGAACGGGCTTTGTCACTAAACTGATGGTAAAGCCTCTACCTCACCCCTCTTCCTGCTTGTGTGTGTTGTTTCCATTGTTTTGTTGTTATTTTTCTCTCTCTCTGACCTTCAACCATGCAACAGACAGGGAGGATATCTCTTCCATGTGGTGGAGACTCCATTCCCCTTTTTTCCCCTTTCTGACTGTACCTAGAGATGCTAACTGTAAGCAAAGATACCTATTTTAAATGCTAAAAAAAAAAAAACCCCAAAGCTAAGTGTTCTGCTTACATACCATCCTATAATGGTTAAAGCACTACATGGGCAGTTTACAATTTAAATATGCAGGCTACACATTGCCCCACCCCTGGCAAGCTGGGTACTCATTTTAGCAACCTCTGAAGGATAAAAGGCTGAGTGAACCTTGAGACTGCTACCTGGAATCGATCCCCAGGTCATGAGCACAGTTTTAGCTGCAGTACAGCAATTTAACCACTGTGCCACGAGGTTCTAAAATGCTTCTAGAGTGATCTAGTATTTATTGTCACTGCGAAAGGCAGCTGAAGTTCAAAAAGTCCAAATGGTACACCCCTAATGACAATATCAGAATACTGTACCATTACAAAAACAAAGAGATAAGGCTGGGACATTAGGAGACGTCAAATCTTCAGTAAACTTTGTAATGACAATCAAAGCTTGCAGGAACATTAGGCAGTAAGGAAACAGCATGGACTTGATGCAACCACAAAGAGAAGGACCAAACAATTAAGCACTGAACAAAAAACAGTAGTTCTCTGTATCAATTTCAAATGTAAGTTAAAATGCCTGAACCTCAGCATTTTCTGCCGCTTAAGAAGATAGCCTCTGAGGCAACTGATTCAAATTGTAAGAAAGGCAATTTGGACAACATATTAGTGTGAATGTTGCTGCAGCAGCCATAGCCACCCTGAAGCCCGATCTCGTCAAATTTCAGAAGCTAAGCAGGGTCGGTCCTGGTCATAGTACTTGGATGGGTGACCGCCTGGGAATACCAGGGGCTGTAAGCCCTGCGACAGGCCGTTCAAACTTCCCAAATAAAGTTGCGTCAAAACAATGGATCTGTTAAGTGGACCCCACCACCAAGTGGTACAAACACTAAAGGAAAAGATTAGTATGAATGTTGCTCTGACCAGTAAAAGCTGTCCAGCTCTGGAATGGCTTTCCTGAATAGGTGGTAACCTTCCTTTGCTGGAGTTTTTCAAAGTAGAGTTTGGAAGTCCATTTATCAGGAGTAACTTAATTGTGCAATTTCAGCATTAGCACTGGGTTGGATTACATGACCCTGAGATTGTTTCCAACTATACAACTAATGATAATGGATGTTGGCAACATGTAGAGAACATAACAATTATTCCACATTGGCAATATATAATGAACAGAATAATATTCCATATTTGAATGCTACTTAAAAACAGCAATACCAACAGCAGCACTGTGGAATCAGCACTATTCAAGGTAGATGAAAAGAAATAATTTTTACAAAAAATCAAATTGATTTAAATCACAATTTAATTTTTAAAAATAATTTCTATTTAAATTCTCAAAACAAATCTGATTTTTAAATTTAAATTGTGATTTGAATCATTTTGTTTTAAATCAAATCCACCCTGGCAATGCTGAAAAATGCTGCCATCCCTAAGGTGGCATTTCTTACCTAAATCTTGGTCTCCTGACTGGTAGCAGTGAAGATCTTCACTGTGGTTCCCCCATTCATCCTGTGAATATTCCTCCATTGTACTGCCATCTGACTCTAACTCTTGGTAGAGGCCACTGCTGTTGATAAGTACTGGCTGGCAGGGTTGGGAGTCCCATCCGCCCTGACCAAACACCTGCTCCAATTGTTCAAATGTGTAACTGCTTTTCCTTTTCCCAACACCATGTTCTTTCACCCGGCTGTAACACCTGCGAAGGGTCTAAAACAGACAATGGGTAGGTTAGTTGAAACCAGTAGTGCTCAAGAGGTTGTACTATTTGCATTCATCTCTAACCTCATCTGAGTAAAGTTCCCAACCACATACACTCAACTGTTTTAACAAAAAGAGGAAGTTACCAAATGCAGTGTTTTTCCATGTATAAGACTATATTTTGTCTAAAAAAAACCATTAGACTAAACGTTGAGGATTGTCTTATACATGGAAGTAAGCCAAGGAGTGAAGCGTGCAATTGCAAAACTGTAATTTTGGGTTGGGAAAGTGGGGGTCATCTTCTACATGGGAGCGTCTTATAGACGGAAAAATACAGTGGTTTTAAAGCCATATAGAGCTTCTAGCCATTTAACATTCCCAGCAGACAGCCACTTCATTTGAATACTTGCCACAAGAGGACAACACAATTACACGATCATCATTTTAAGGCATCAATTTTATTTTATCTATTTCTATTGCCAAGGTTTCCCTCCTGACTAAAACTTGCTATATTATGTAGGACTAATTCCCATTCAGATACCAACAAGCCCATCAGATGTACACCTTCACGTAAGGAGGAGACAGAACAGCTACTATTGCGCCCATAGTGCAGAGAAGAGGATTAAGGGAAAGAAGAAAAGGAGAAAGACAGAGAAATAAATAAAACAGGAGTCACCAAAAGCAGACAGCCGAATCATCCCTTATTCCAAAAGGAAAACATTAAAGAAACTTTTCAAAAATGTTGGCCTAAACTCTTTAGCTAGTAAAATATATTACTTACATATTTTGCATCCTTACTAACTCACTCTGTTTCTTGGGAAGCTGCTGAAATTTAAAAGAGGTGAAATCAATAATGCTCTGCTTTCCCGTGTTGAAAGATCAAACACACAGTACTAAGATAGTTAGGTCTAACTATAAAACATTAAGCCCAACAGTCCAAGCTAGATTCTAAACAAAGCATCTTCTATATCTATACCAAGGCTCAAGACTTGATTCCATTGTTGCTCTGATGTTGCCTTGGCTGTGCAATTCTTTTGTGCAAGCAGCCTGCTTTACACTGCAGCAAGCTTGAAGCTTGGCAAATGCTTTATTCTGGGCCTCACACTTAGGGCGTTTATACACGACCCCTAAGCTCCGCCGCAAATGGCTGCAAGGTCCGGACCTTAAAAATGTTCACCCACCAGCTCCGGACTTTGCAGACAATTAAGTGCGACCCCGCCCACTTTAGCAAGACCAAACAGCAGTTTTCTTGTACCTGCTTTTTGGAGGTGACAAATATTTGATCCGGTGTAAGGATAGTGAGTGGGGGGCTCTCCTGGCTTCCGTTTGTTCTTTTTTTGCGCCCCGCCCCTTTAAGAGATCTGAATGCTGCCCGGAACAAAACGGAGGTAAGACGGCAGTCTTTTCTTTCTTTTTTCTCCCTCCCTCAGGCAGCCAGCAACCAGGAAGTGCGAGGGGGGTGGGGACAGAGGAAGAGCGAGGAACCCCTAAGATCTCTGGTCCGAATTTAAGTGGCCAGCGGATCTTAGGGGTCGTGTAAAAAGGCCCTTAGTTTCCAACTACTGGAAATACTTGCTTTTTGGTGGATGGAAGACTCTCTGTTGCACAGACTGAGCCATAAACTGAACACGGTCAACCGTTGCATTTGCAAGGCACATTTGCTCTATTACCAAGAACAGGTATATTACATTGCAATATAAGGGATGGCAATGATTTGGAAACGTTGGGGGAAATAAAATAAGAAATACGTTCCTTTTTCAGACACTGCTGCTACAAACTCAATAAATCAGTTATTCTGGTACAATCAAACCTTGCTAACTCCCAGCCACTTCAATTATTTCAAACTGTATTCATTTGAAGTGTCATTTTGTCAGTTCCACAACTGCCTCCATGAATTTTCTACTGCTCAAAAGGGTAGCCATGTAGCTACATAAAGAGCAGAATTAACCAGTGTCATTGTAAGTATTAAGAATCAAAGGAGTAGGAATGAAACTACAAAGTATGGTCAATTTCATATCGTTGCTCTGGAGTTGGACAGACAGCGAAAGGCATCTGAAGAGAAGACCAAAAATCATTTCCTGGATAGACGAAGCACTATGCTCCATTAGCCCTGCAATTTTGAGCAGTATATCTCGGTTATCTCCAATTCCATTATAGCTGGCACAATTGGGAACAAATGGCAGCAATGTTACAAAAGTAACTAAGTCCATTCAAGAACCCAGCATCAAAACTGACTCTGCCAAAGCAGAAGGAATACTGAATTTAGAATGGGGACATGCAATTTGCAATTGCTGTAAATCACAGCTACTGACCTGGATCAGACATGTTTGCCTAGAACAGTGGTTCTCAACCTGTGGGTTCCCAGATGTTCCTGGACTCAAAGTCCCGGAAGCCTCCACCACTCGCTGTGCTGGAAGGGATTTCTGGGAGTTGCGGTCCAGGAACATTTGGGGGCCCACAGGTTGAGAACCACTGCCCTAGAGTGATACAAATGCTAAGTGGTGGTGAACCTTCGGCACTCCAGATGTTTTGGAACACAACTCCCAGAATTCCGAGCCTAGACTCTCAATGACAAAGCACTGTGGGAGTTGTGGTCCAAAACGTCTTGCATGCCAGAGGTTCCCCACCACCAGCCTAGAGGATGAGTAGGATGGTGACAATAACAATAACAATTTGTTATAACAATTTGCACATGCGTGGGAATGCACTCTCCAGAATAGCTAATTTTACTAATTAATAAATTTTACTAAATAATATTTCATAGCTATTGTTTAGCAACTCTGATTTTTTAAAAACTTTTTTCCTATTTTGTTTTTTCTACCTTTGATCTTTACCAACATTTTCTTATCTTGGTTAGTTTTGCTAATCTACTTCTGTCCTGCACAACTAGGCAGTAAGCTCTCTCTCCCCCTACACAAAGCCATACAATCAATTTATGGGAAATTACTTCATTTCATACTATACTCCATCTCCATCTTTATCCAACTGATTTTAAAAAATTAAAAATTCTATATATCTTTGACAGAAACATGAACACATGCCCACCACTCTTAAAGTGTCAAAATGTGATTAAAGAGAAAAAAGTAAATTCAAGTGCATCCCAAAGTCCCTACACCAAAGGCAGGCAACATTAAAATTAAAATAAAAAATAAGACATCACTTAAAATATTTCAATCCTGCCTTTCTCTCTGAAAGAATCCAAGGTGTACTATTAGTAGTACAGAAACTACAACCTCTTTCATACAGAAATGCCTTCAATCATATCTTGGCCTTCCTGAATTCATATCCATGTGGAAATAGCACAACTCATAAAACCGCTAAAAGCTGGAACTTCATCTATGCCTATTACTGAGGTGGTGGTGTTTTAATCTAATGTCCAGCATTCATAAAACACTTAGTTTCTAAGCTGCTTAAAGAGACGAATAGCAGTTAATACAGTACGAGATAAAGATAAACGCAATTATGGCGATTTCAGAGCATGTAGCTATATCTCAGTTCAGCGGAATTCCTTCATGAACTGAACGGAGAACATGTAAGTCTGAGCTCATACAAATAACACTTGAGGAAAGAGCTGTTATGAAACAAAGAAGCCTCTGCTTTAATGTAACAATCATGGCAGAACATCCACAAAATGCTTGCCAGTCCTCAGAACTACTGCAAGAAGCACAGACTTGCACAAGTAAATTCAGCCAGCCTATCTCTCAGCTTCTACACAAAGTTAGATCTTTCAGGTCCAACAGACGTTTGACTCATTCGCTCTTGATAAGCTAAACCAGTGGTTCTCAACCTGTGGGTTGCCAGATGTCCTTGGACTGCACCTCCCAGAAGTCTTCATCGCTAGCTGAGCTGGCCAGGATTTCTGGGAGTTGCAGTCCAGGAACATCTGGGGACCCAAAGGTTGAGAACCACTGAGCTAAACCATTCACTTTGCTGTAAACCGATGTTGTAGGGATAGGCAACCTGGTATCCTACAGATGCATTAAATGACAAGTATGATCAGCATCCAGCACCATGACACTGAGAGGCAGTAAGGCATTAGAGGCATAAAATTTTACAACACGGTGAGGATAAAAAATAATTCTGTACTAGCCCACTTAATGGGGTTTCCTTCTAGGCAGACAAATACAGGACTATACCTAAAGAGAACAGTAACCTACAAGCCTAGTTTTTAAGGAGCAGCGAAGGCATGAACCAGTATAAAACATTTTGGAATCTGATATTTGGATACTGAATATATGAAAGCAGTGCTCCTTGTGAGTAAAACAACACCGTTTTGATCATTGTTGTTAATCTATCAATACTATCAACAGCATTATTACCATAAAAGCAAATTGATGGCACATGATCAGTCAAAGAAACAATTTGGTTAATACAGTGCACTCTTCTAGAAATGTCATTGGCTAAATCAACTACACAGCATTGACAGTCACTTATAACTTTTTATATGAAAGTACAGACAATAACTTCAAGCTGACAATCTCATTGCCGATAAGGTTCAGGATCCACCAGAATCTGAAGGCAGTTTGGAAGCTGCAGCAAGTGCAAAATGTGGCAACCAGGTTGGTCACTTATACATATAAATCTGCCCGTATTTCACCCATCCTGGCCCACCTGCACTGGCTGCCAGTATGCTTCCAGCCCAAAGTCAAGGTTACGATATTAACTTACAAAGTTCTTTGTGAGTTTAGAACCTCACTGCCTGTCAGAGTGCCTCTCCCTCAGGTCATCTTCCCATCTCACTTGCACCCCCTAATGTTTAGACAGTAAGCCGGCAATTGAAAAGATAGAAAAAGTGAGAGAGCAAACAAGGAAACTCAGGAATACAGGCAAACTGAAAAACTTTATCTACTATTACAAATCACCTCTATTTTTTTTCTCATCACATCAGAAAAACAGCTAAAATTTCTACAAAGTAAATTCCCTTTGTGTAAAAGACACAGAAAAGGGAGAGCGCAAAAGTACAGCTTATGCTACTAACACTTTGTCAGTTAATCCAGTCAATAAAACAATTAAGCAGTTACTCTACTTACTCTTAGGAAGCACTGTTAACTTAAAGAATGATTCTGGCGAAAACATATTGGCTATAGACCTGTTCTGTTTAAAAAAAAAAAAGAATTAAAAGAGGAAACTGCATCTCTTCAGAATGTTTGGTGTCCCTAAGGAAAAATTTTTTGAAACACATGACTAATTTGTCTGGAAGTTGAGTCATGGCAACTGGACTTCTTTTCTTGATCAAAACGTTTCGCTGCTCATCCAAGAAGCTTCGTCAGACTGACAAAGTGGCTTGAATGAGCAGCGAAATGTTTCAGTCTCTCAAGAAAAGAAGTCCAGTTGCCATGACTCAACTTCCAGATAACCTCACCTGGATCACTGAGAATCTTCACAGACATTACTAATATGTATTTTTTTTTAAAAAAATCCACCTTTTAGCATAATCAATGGCACTCTACAGTTCTGAAATTTAGTATAAATCTTCCCATTTTATTCTCTAAAGCTAAAACCTTCAGTACTTCAGACATAATCTTCTGTCTTAATGCAACACAATAAAGGTCATGTTCAAACTCTACAAAAAATAGTGGTAGTTATCAAATGTAAAAAAACAGCAACCTGTTTACAGCATCCTTATTTTGCCTGGCTGAAAAAGAGTCCAGGTTGTAAAATCCCTGTGGGATCTTGTTCATTGCAGCATCTTAAATCCTTGCCTCTCGTTGCTAGTGTTCCTTACTGTGACTCATTATACTGCTGCCTGTGTTAAAAATGTTTAACATTTACTGCTTTTGAGCTTCTGTTAAGAACAGCATCCTGGTTGGGGCAAAACAAGAAAACTATAAAAGCAGTGCACTTAGTTGCAAACCCTTTAGTAATTAAACCACAAAACCTACAGCAATTAAACATACACAAAAATATTTCTCCCTTAAGAAATAAGCATTGTTTTTTTAAGAGTCCCTTAGAAGGTAGCAAGATATTTTTACCCAGTTTGTCCACTCATGTTTCACTCAAGATATTTCTACCAGTCCCAAAAGAACCATGAAAGACCTGCCAAAACAAGACAACAAAGAATGCAACAGAATGGGGCTGGGCTGGCTGTCACAACAGAATTACATCCTGAAAAAGCATTCTCTGTGTGTTGTGAACCACCCGGAGTGGACTTTGGTTACATGGGCGGTATGTAAATCGAATAAACGTATGAAATGGATCCCTTAAAGGTGGCATTTTCACCTTTCAACAAGGCTGTCAATCAACACATGGGCACCCCCACAGAAAGACACCAGGGGATTAGGCTCCTTTCTAAGTGGCACCGGGTACAATCACCGCCGCGGCCGCCATTATCATCATCATCATCATCATCATCACCACCACCACCACCACCACCACTAGCAGCAGCAGAAAGACACCAGGCTCCCTTTCTAAGTGGCACTGGGTACCATCACTGCTGCCGCCATCGTCATCATCATCATCACCACCACCACCACCACCACCACCCCCAAAGAAAGACACCAGGGGATTAGGCTCCCTTTCTAAGCAGCACCAGGTACTGCCTAGCTGCCCCCCCTACATCAGCACCTCCTCCACCCTCACCTGACTTCAAGGGATTAGCTCCCCTAAGCAGCCCGGCTGCCTAGGTGCCCTACCTTAGCACATGGATGGGAGACCTGACCTTCGGAAAAGCAGGTGCCCTGGTTAGTACTTGGATGGGAGACCACCAGCAGTATGGGAGACCACTCCCAGTATTCCTGCCAAGAAAACTCCATGGACAAGTGGTCACGAAGAGTCGGTCACGACAACACTAAGCAGCCTTGGGAGCACCGCTACCACCAACACCACACCCCCACCTTCTCCACCCCCACAGAAAGACCTTCAGGGGATTAGGCACCTTTCTTAGCAGCACCGGTACCACCTACCCCCCCACACACACACACCATCATCACCTCCTCCCCCCCCAAAAGAAAGACACCAAGGGATTAGGCTCCCTTTCTAAGCAGCCCGGGGGAAGCACTGCCCCCCCCCATCATCACCTCTTCCTCCCCCACGGAAAGGGTTAGGCTCCCTTTCTAAGCAGTCTCGGGTAGCAACGCTGCCAACCCCCCCCCCCCCCAGAAAGACACCAAGGGATTAGGCTCCCTTTCTAAGCAGCCTCGGGTACCGCTGCCGCCGCCATCATCATCATCATCATCATCATCATCATCATCATCATCATCACCTCCTCCTCCACCCCAACAGAAAAACAACAGGTGGTTAGACTCCCTTTCTAAGCGGCCCTGGGTACCGCCGCCGCCATCATCGCCATCATCGCCATCATCGCCATCATCATCATCATCATCATCATCACCTCCTCCTCCTCCACCCCAACAGAAAGACAACAGGTGGTTAGGCTCCCTTTCTAAGCGGCCCTGGGTACCGCCGCCGCCATCATCATCATCATCATCACCATCAATCACCACCTGCTCCTGCTGCTGCTGCTCCTCCTCCCGGCTCGAGCATCCCTCGCTAGGCAACGGAGACGCTCCCTTACCTTGATGCGCTCCCGGCACTGCGACGGAGTCCGCTCGTAACCGAGCTCGGCCAAGGCCCGGGAGACGCGTTCGTACATGGCCGGCCCGGGGGCTTTGCTCCCGAAGACGGTGCCGGCGCCTTCCAGCTGCTGATACCGCGCCTCCACCAGCCGCTCGTTGCCCCAGACGGCGATGAGCGCGTTGGTCTCGGCCGGCGTCCACGACATGCCTCGGCAGGCGGCCGCCGTGGCCGTGCCCCCGGGAGAGAAGGAGGCCGAGGGGGAAGCGCCTCCGCCGCCGCCGCCACCGCCGCTACCGCCACGGCCGCCGGCCCCGAGCCCCGCCGAGGTCGCCCCCGAGGTAGCCGCCGCCGCCGCCGCCGCCGCCGCCGCAGACCCGGAGCCGGTCCCGGTGGGTCCCAACGGGGAGGCCCCGCTGGGCGTGGACGGGTCGGAGAGGCTCGGGTTGCCGTCGCTGAGCGCCCCAGGCGAGCCCGGCGACAGCACCTCCATCTTGGGGATCTTCCGCGGCGACTCGGCCGCCGAGAGCGGTGAGGAGCCACAGGGCGCCGCCATCTTCGGCCTGCGGAGCCGAGCAGGCGGAAGTGACGCAAGGGGGGGGGGCGTCGAGGGGGGCGGGGCTTCCGCCAGGCTGAGCGAGCGGAGAGCGGGAGGAGGGAAACGAAAGAGAGAGAGAGAGAAGTTAATACAACAATAGTGGGTCCCCAGATGTTCCTGGACTGCAATTACCAAAAATCCTGGCCAGCTCCGCTAGGGATGAAGACTTCTGGGAGTTGTAGTCCAGGAACATCTGGGGACCCACAGCTTGAGAACCACTGGTCCAGATACCTTATTCATTAATTCATTCATTCATTCATTCATTCATTCATTCATTCATTTGAAGGGCGGCACCCTCTTCCTCAGAGCTGCACCAAGAGGTTAAAACATGGCATACTGAATGATTTAGCTCAGTGGTTCTCAACCTGTGGGTCGCCAGATGTTCCTGGACTGCAACTCCCAGAAATCCTGGCCAGCTCAGCTAGCGATGAAGACTTCTGGGAGTTCTAGTCCAGGAACATCTGGGGACCCATAGGTTGAAAACCACTGGTCCAGATGATACCTTATTCATTCATTCATTTATTCATTTAAGGGTATTTTTATCCTGCCTTTCTCCTTAGAAAAAGGAACCAATGTGGTTTATATTTATTTATTTTGTTTATTTTAGAGTATTTTTACCTCACCTTTTTCCTTGGAAAAGGACCTAAGACGGTTTACAGTAATGAGGGATAATATACAGTGCAGGACAATTAAGACATACTCAAGTATTGGGAACAGAGAACTGAGGGACGTCCTACACAGCATCAAAAGACATGACATTAAAGCCACCAGAGAACGCGAGCCGTTAAAAAGAGAGTAAAATTCCATGTAGAAGTTATGAGTGAGGGAAACTAACACTGAAAGCATAGTGTCAATGCAATCACAAAGTCTATAAACACAAAGTCTATGTGTTCATGTAGGGTGGAATTCATAGAAAAGACACATCATAGGTAGCTCATTGTTCAGGGAAAGCTTGCCTGAAGAGAAAGGTCTTTGCCTGTTTCCAGAAAGACATGGCTACCAGTAAAATAACAAAAAAAAAGTTGGTAATATTTGAAGGGCGGCACCCTCTTCCTCAGAGCTGTACCAAGAGGTTTAAACATGGCAAAAGATGGAGATGTGAGGAGTATCTTGCTCAAAGGATACTTTTCTTTTAATTGACTCTTAATCTAAGGAAGACCAAGCAGAGTACAAGACCCCTATAACCACAGGATCTGTATCTCTGGATGCAGACCCCTATAATCACAGGATAGTTTATTCTAACCCTATGTACAGCATGCAAGAGAAACAGCAACATAGAGATGAGAAGAGACCTGATCAGTGTTATTTGATTGAGGTTTTTACTCTTCTTTAAAGGGCATTGTGTTGGAAATTTTTTCAAAGCCTTACCAAGTCTTGAGAATGACTTTCAAATAGTCTTCTTGAGTGTTGTTGATTTCTTTACAGTAAACTGCTCTGGGTAGTGCAGTTTGCACTAAGGGACGCGGTACAGGAATATAAATAAATAAATAAATAAATAAATAAATAAATAAATAAATAAATAAAATAGCCCTGGCTTTTGTCTGTAAATTAAATCAAGTCTTGAAGTCATTTAAATCAAATTCATCCTCAAGGAATCTTAGTATTAAAGTACTGTAGTACTTTCTGAATCATAAAGCCACTACCTTGGTTGTAAAGGGCTATGCAGTGTGTGAGCACTAGAGAGAGCTCTTACTCCCCACAAAACTGGCAGCTTTGTAAATTAACTTTACTGAAGTAACCTGTCAGTATTATCCTCCTTCAGGATTGGTTTCACTGCAGGACATTTTAGCAGAATGTTTTCCATTAATTCTATGTAATATCCTAAATCTGGTCTGATTTATCTGTCCAACTAGCTCTAACAGGGAGATTCTCATTCCCTGTCTAGCTTAATGCAAGAAAATAGCAGCTGAACTGAGTAACTTAGAATGAAGCCACATTTGTCAATGGTAAGAAATATTAATTTCAGATTGGACCCAGTGGCCAAGTGTAGAATCCTAGAATACAACCAACTCCTCACTTAACAACCCATCTGTTTAATAACCACTAACACTTAGAACCATGAGCAGCATCCAAAGCTGTCACAGCCACCTAATTGCTGCTCCAGGAAGAACCTGCTATTCCAGTTCACAAGGCCTGGGCCCAAGTGTCCACCCTTCTTCTGCTTGCCTGCACTTATCTTGTCAGCGAAACAGAGGAACCAGGGTACAGCCCTCCCCACCACCGCTATTTCCAAGGGATGGGTGTTGCTATGAGCGTCACAATGGCTCCTCTGGGGAGGAGAATGATCTGAGCAGGCGGAGTGTCAGCCACTTCAATCTACATTCCATCCTCCTTAAGCTCCTCACTTAACAACCAATTCACTTAATGACCTAGTCACAGGAATGGAATTGTTAAGTGAGGAGTGCCTGTAATGGAGTTAGACGGGGTCTGTAATGCCATCAGGTCCTCCTGGTGGAGGTGTGAAGTCATAACAGCCCTTGGGAAGAACTGCAGAGGTGTGAATTTCACACACACCCTGGCTGTTGTCCATCAAAAGAGCCTATTCAGATCAGGATGAAGTAAAGCCAAGGTGGAGTATAAATTGGAGGTCTCTTACTAACCACCCTCAGACTAATGAAGCTACTTGGATGAGTAGCAAAATATTTTACTCTTTCAAGAAAAGAAGTCAAGTTGCTATGAGTCAGAATTCCGGATAACTTCACCTGGATGACTGGACACAATACTCAAGATGAGGCCTAACCAGTGCCAAATAGAGGGGGGCAAGCACCTCACAGGATTTGGAAATTATATTTCTGTTACTGTAGCCTAAAATAGCCTCTGCCTTTTTTGTAGCCATGTCACACTTTTGGCTCAAAGTCAACTTGTAATCAACATTAATTCCAAGATCCTTCTTGTTTATGGTATTGCAGAGTCAGTCTTCTTCCATCTTGTAACTCTGTGCTTGGTTTCTTTTTCCTAGGTGCAGTACATTACATTTACCCCACCTGAATTTTATTCTGTCGTTTTCAGCCTAGTGCTCAAGCACTGGGTGGATGGATGGATGGATGAGAGAGAGATTGAGAGAGATTGAGAGAGAGAGAGAGAGATTAAATTATTGACCATTGTTGAACCCCACAGTTGAGGAACCAAAGGGTGGAGGTCATCTCACCCCGTTGAACTAACTGGGGACAGCCCTCCAAGGAGGACTGGAACCAAGCCAAGCCAAGCCCCCTAATCTCTAACTCAGAGAGCCTCCCTAGAAGGATACTGTGGTCAATGATATCCACGGCCACTGAGATATCAAGGAGGACCAACAAGGACATTTGCCGCTATCTGCCTCCCTCAAAAGATCATCTTGCAGGGCAACCAGTACAGTCTCTGAGCCATGGCGTAGCCTGAAACCCGGCTGGAACAGGTCAAGAGCATTAGTATCCTTAAAGAGCTCCTGAAGTTGGTCCGTCACCACCCTCTCCAAGACCTTGCTCATAAAAGTTGTGTTGGCTATGGGCATATAGTTGTCAATTTGGTCTGACACATTTTGTATCCCTAAGGACACAGATAGCAGCCCCTCGGGTGCCATGGAGGTCCAATCCTTCCCCCAGAACTGTTTGGTCCACTCACCAGTAGACACATGACACTGCGGTTCTTCATTGTCGTCATTGTACCAATTTTGGAAGGTGCCCAACTGGCTGTTTCCAGCCTCCTGAGTATCCCCCGGGGATACGAATAGCCCATCTCTAACTTCTGTATAAAACACTTTGTGTCTCCTCGTGTTAAGAGCCAGACCAATATGGGATATATGAGATATGTTTTTAGCCTTTCCTCCCCCCTCATTAAAAAAACTCTCAAAAACCTACACTGTCAATTATGTTTTGTATAAGCATTTCAGAGCTAGGGCTAAGTCACTTGGATAATTTTCACTAGCCACGGCTGTCTCAGTTTCATTTTCAGTATGTTGAAGTCAATTCACATTTCCTCTTTCTTTCTTTCTTTCTTTCCTTGGGCTGGAGTACGCAGTTAAGAGAGTTCCTCTCTGCACTGCAGTGCTTGTTTCGACTGAAATTAAAGGTTACCGAACAGTCCCAGACCTCACTGTTGCAGCATAGCCAAGCACAGCCACGCTGCAGAACCTGCAGGGGTTGCTGCAGATAATCTATGTTTAATGTGTGCTGCATTTACAAGGTGCCCTGACTTCAGAGTAAATTATGAGCTCCCAGATCTGCCTTATAAATTTCATTCACACAGAAAGATCTCTAAAGGCTCCAATAAAACACCATGTGTGCATATAGATGAAACCAGAATAGTATTGTAGTTCCTCTGGAGTGTGTGTTGAACAAATACTTTGCAAAACTAAGATTGTGTTTGGCTTTATATAAGTAAGTGCTATTGTAGATAAGCTTGCGCTGTTGTACCCAGTCCCCTCCACTTGGGAATGCATTTCCCTTTTACAGCACATTATAATTTTGTGTTGTATAGGAGATGGGCCACTGCCCAAGACAGGGCTCAGATGAAGCTGAATTGTGTTTTTTTGTTATTCAGGTTTGTGGAACTAGCAAAAATAATAGTTTGCCAGTTGATAAGTAATGGGAAACAGTGGCTTGGAGTGAAAAAAGAAAGTGTGAGGAGGAGGAGGGAGGATGTGATCCCTCAAGAATTATTCATGAAATATTAATTCTTTATGTTTGTGGTTCTTGCTAGTATCTTCTATAAATGAGGCTACTGAGGTGTTTTTGGAAGATCGACATTTTTAGCAAACCAAACAGCAGCGTATCCATCATGTTCTTTTGTGGTATTGCATGTGGATTTGGAACCGTGGATAGTAAGGAGAGAATGCTTAGAGGTAGAAATAGCCTTTACTGTATTTCTGGACTTGTTCTGAACCTTACCTTAATTTATGGAAATTCCAAGGCAACCAAACTGGATTTTACCAATATGACAACATTTTAACAGAAGAGGACTGTGTGATGGTTCATGTTCAGCAGTACTAAAGTTCATCAATTCTGTGCTGACACATATTGTCCTGTACCAAGATTTTGTTTTCGTAGACTATAGTTATATCCTCATGAGTGGCTATGTTTTACTGATTGTGACCTGAGTAGCTGGGTTATTAATCTTAACCACAGCTGAACTTGGATAACATCTCAAAGTCTTCTTCCTGAGGCAAGCCAGACAGTTCCGTCAGCAGTCACTTTGCTGGCAGACAGCTCATTTCAAGAGCATCTGTTTCAAATTTATCGTTCTCTGTGGTCATGCTTCAGTGTAACAGATTCTGGTTCTGAAATCTCTTCTCTGCAAACCCTTTTACCAACTGCAGCCCCAGCTGAGCCTTCTCCCAGAGGTCTCAGTAACACCTTAGGCCAGTCTGCCCCAGAGGACAGAAGAGCAGGTGCTAAGCGGGCTATAGACAGTGGAGTAATTCTCTGCCACATCCCAGAACACACACATGGGCATGCAGGGTACCACATGCAGCTTTCCCATTACACAGCCTCTCATTAGCTTGATGTCTTTGGGGTGATTGTAATGAGGGGCCTGGAGTGTCTGCAACAAAAGATCTCTACAGTAATAATGTCAATATTAAAAATGGCTGAACTAGCATGAGCTGGTCGCATGCGTCATACAACGGAGGTGCAACATTTTGCATTTTCTCAAGTTTTGTGGATTAAATCCTTGCCTCCGTGGGTTTTGACATATTTTGGGGGTTTTAAACTCTTTTTAGAATAAGGTCAAATGTGAATTCATTCTGTAAATGCTCACGTTAAAAACAGTGCTCCTTGACAGCTATCTGCAAGTGTTAAGCAAGTTCTATAAGTTTATTCCCTAAAATGATTCTTTAATTTAAACGCCCTCCATGAAGTGTAGTCAAGAGCTTCATAATGCACATGCACATGAAGCTATGAACGACGCAGCATACAGAAACACGCTTCTTTCCAGTGCAAGACAGGGGACCTTTGGGTTGGTACTTGTTTGTCATGACGTCCAAACTTTGTAGAATCATAAAATCATGAATTTGAAAGGATCCCTCGAATCCAACTCCTTGCTCAACGCAGGAATACAAATCATAGGGTTTCTGCTAGATGATTGTCTAAATTTCTTTTAGACTCATTACCTCTCAAGGTCATTGCTATAGCGCTGTAAGAGTCAGGAAGTTTTTTCCCCCCTGATATTCAACCAGTATTTCGGAACCTTTTTGTTCTGGTTTACGAGCCCGTCTTGCAAAAGGAGCACCGAGTGGACCTTGTGCCTGCACTGGGTGCCATTGTTGCCACTACTCTGCTCGGGCAGGGCACCATTGGTACCACTATGTGCATGTTCGGGCATGTCCAGACATGCCCTTCTGCTGCCAATGTGCATGCAGCTGCTATTGCTGCAGCTACACGCACGTCCAGGTATGCCTGGGCATGCCCTTCCTGCCTCCACACGCATGAGGCCTCTGCCATTTCCTAGCAAAGCAAAGCGAAGTGTTCTGCTTATATACCGCCCCATACCACTTCAAGTAATCTGAGTGGTTTATAGTTTAATTGCAATATGCCAGCTACACATCCCCCGCCCCCCCCCGCAAGCTGGGTACTCATTTTACTGACCTCAGAAGGATGGAAGGCTGAGTCAACCATGAGCCAGGATTGAACCCCAGGTGGTGAGCACAGTTTTACCCACAGTACAGGCATTTAACCACTGCGCCACAAGGCTTCTCGAATGGATTATGCTCATAAACCAAGGTACTGCTGTAGTTGAAAGAACATACGGATGGGGCTTTGCAGCTGCAGGGAGGCAGAACCATCTTTTCTCGAATCTTTCCCTGAAGAAGAGGTTATGTGAACAAAATACAGAGGGTGTATTGGGCTGTATTATTTTTACGTGCTGTTTTTCACTGTTTACTTCTTACATTTTAACAGAGAGAGAAATGCATATACAGTGGTACCCTGACTTAAGAGCAGCTCAACTTATGAGCAATTCAACTTAAGAGCAGCAAACTGTTGGCATTTTAACTGCTGCCTTACAAATTTTAGATATGGTCTGCTAGACTTACAATTTTTCCCCATTTTTTTATTTTTCAACTTTTTCCCCCAATTTTTTAGATAGGTACCCCGACTTAAGAGTAGTTCGACTTACGAGCATGCATTCGAAACAGATTAAATTTGTAAGTCGAGGTACCACTGTATCCTTCAAAGTGACTGTTTCATTTGAATTGTATGGCACATCTCAACTAAATTGTTATGAAATGTTCCTACTCCCATGCTTCAAGAAAATGAGATTTTTTTTAGACATCATTTCTAAATTGGGCCATTTTGTCAAGAAATGTTCCATTCAGAATGTAATGAAACTCATTCTGAAGGAACCCATTTGTTGAAATTCAGTAATAAGCTGCAAGTTGAGTATGTTCCTTGACTCAATGGAACTTATGGAGGCACTGAGTCATCAAATACCCACTGATTCAATGGGCAGACTCTAGTTGTGACATACAGAACTATTTTATTTCAGAAGCTTACATCTCCTATAAGTTGATCAGACATGGTTCATTGTTTTTTACTTAGATATAACCATGTCAGATATTAGTTAGTGAAATATATGTATTAGACAGGATGTTCTATAAATATCTGATATGTATTTAATTGATTTAAAGATGGAATCTGTAAAAGTGCAAAGTCACAGTGACTATATAGTTTTTTTTTTCAAATGGAGTACAGATGTTAAGAATTAACATAATGAATTTTGGCTGGTGCAAGGGGTTGCAATAGGTATGAGGTAATGTCATTTATGATTGGAAAGACACATGTATAAAAATGTTCTGTAAATCATTGTTCCTTGGGCCTTCCATGAGTAAGGCACCCACTTTGTTTCTCTGCCATATATTTTGTCAATGTAATGTATCCTGTTATGCTGTTATGCTGTTGAACTTTGTATAAGTTCTGTGATGCTGTGATATATTTTTGTACAGTTTGTAATATAGCTGTTTGGTTTTAAGAAAACTCTGTCCCTGGCTAACTATTTGTTCAATAAATATTGCTTCTGCTGGCTGATCAAATAGCACAAAACTCTAACAAACCACTTTACTTTGAATTTCTGCAAGTGATAATGAGAAGCATTGTCTGTGTGTAATTAATTGCATTACTCTTGATGCAGAATTTACTATTCATGGCTGATATAATAGCTGTTGTCCAAAATGATTCTGCTTCATTTGATATTATTGGATTGCTCTTAGGTCCAGAGTTTGAACAGATGATGTCCAGAATATAGAACTGAATGACAGATTGGTAACAAAGACGAAATCACAAATTGACCTCTCTTCTCTGTCAGCTTGGGCTCTTCAAAGCTGTGAAAAGGCACATATACTTGCCAAGTGAGCACACACACAAAAGGTCAGGATGTCTATTTTTCTATGGCCAGGTCATGACCTGAGACTCTTGTGGCCAGTGTCTTCAAATCCCCATAAGGCAATGGCCCTGTGGTGAGCCTGGGCGAGAAGTCCTCCCACTGAGAATGCAATTAAAGATGGTTGGAAACAAAAGAATTCTGCATTCTCTGGGGCTCATTTTATTCTAGCCTTGATTAATGATCTTGGTTGAAGTTAATGAACAGAGAGTTTAAGAGAGTGGGCTTTCCAAGCTGATACATCTCCTTTCTCTTGGGAACATGGTAAGGGTTATGATCAGCGACAGTGACCCAGCAATTGGGTACAGGGGATCAGGTGCTGTTCATATTTCCTTAAAATTATTTCATGCAGAGAATTATCTCTGGTGGTATTTCTCCTGCTCCTTCCTGAACAATGGCATAACTAACTGCTTTGGGTTGAAAGCCAGAAGATCCAGTGGGAGCATAGTGGAGCAGTGGGAAATAGCATTATTCTTGGTTCTCTTAGGCCTAAGGCTTACGGGACGTATTCTAATTACACAAACTGCCTCTTTTCCTCGTGTGGCTAAAGAATATCAGAAGCAGGAGCCACCAAAGGGGAATTCATTTTGATCCCTTATGCATGTTCCCCTCCACACACTCTCTTCATAACTAATTAACAGAGAGAAAATATGTGCCCCAAACTAAGGGATAGCCCAATAAATGGGGTACAGTTCTTTTTTCTTTGCAGTCTGTGATTCACACACATGGGTACCTCTGCCCTTATGCAGACATGGTGGTGGTCATCCAAGAGTTAATATAGGCAATACTATACTATTATTATGGAAAATACACCTTTTATGTGCTTGTCTTTCTTAAGTGCTACGGGACTAAACATTATGCTAAATCTTAAGAAAGATTTAGTTGTATTCCTCCTATTTAAGGAGGTCCAGACTTTGTGGGCTTGGGAAAGATGCACAGTCACAGGGCGCTCCTGGAATTAGGGAATGGTAAACTGCTACTGAGTACTTTATACCTAGAAAACCTTTAAAAGAGTTGTCATAAGTCAGAAATGACTTGACGGCATACAATCATGAGTGTACCCAATGTGGTGTAGTGGATAGACAGAGCGATTGTTCCCCCGTTCAGTCATAGAAATACACAAAGGGAGTGAAAATGGTGAAACCACTCCTTAAATACCATACCTTGAAAGCCCTCTTAGGGTCGCTAGAAGTTGTTGTTGTGTACAAGAGCCTTGTGGCGCAGTGGTTACATGGCTGTACTGCAGGTAAAACTGTGCTCATGACCTGGGGTTCAATCCCTGGTAGCAGGCTCATGGTTGACTCAGCCTTCTATCCTTCCGAGGTCGGTAAAATGAGTACCCAGCTTGCTTGGTGTGTGTGTGTGGGGGGGGTGCAATGTGTAGCCTGCATTCTGTAATGAAGCTGTAAACTGCCCAGAGACTACTTGAAGTGGTATGGGGTGGTATATAAGCAGAGCACTTTGCTTTTGTTGTTGTTGTTGTTGTTGTTGTTAGTATTATTAGTATTAGACATGGGCACGACCAGAAAAAATGACGTTTCGAGTTTTCGTTTGTCGGAACGGGTCCGTTTCGGGTCGTTTCCGTTTGTCACGAAATTTTTCAAAAATTTGTTGTTTCCGTTTGTTGTTTGTCGTTTGTCGTTTCCACCGCGATTTAGCGCGATTTGACTTCCCAGAGCATAGGGGCGTCCCGCAATCAGGGCTGGGGCTAGGTGTTTTTGCGCCCTAGGCGGCAGGCGGGGCGGGGGGGGGGGCACGGGCGGCAGGGGGGAGGTGTGGGCAGGGGGCGGTGGCGGGGGGGCTATGGGCGGGCGGCGACAGCGGCAGGGGGGAGGCACGGGCGGGCAAGCGGGCGAGCGGGCGGGCGGTAGCCACGGGCGGGCGAGTGGGCAGGTGGCGGCGCGGGCCGCAGGCGGGTGGCGGCATGGGCGGGCGGGCGAGTGGGCAGTTAGGATATCACAGAGGTCTGTTCTTGGCTTGCACCCCAAATGCGTGTGTGTGCAGGCAAATTGAAGTTGGGAAAATAGAAAATAAATGGTAGTACAGTGGTACCTTGTATAAAGGAATTAATTCGTTCCAAATGAAATTATGTTAAGCCAATTTTCCTTTATTCAAATTCCCATAGGAATGCATTGAAAATGGAGTAATCCCATTTTTATGTTGTACAGATTTTCCCCATAGGCGATTATGTTAAGCAAATTTCCCCTATCTCCCAAATTTTTATGTTGTACAAATTTTATGTTATACAAGCTGTTTGTTATACAAGGGTCCACTGTATATAATATATTTTTAAAGTAAATCCACACCTCCCACTCCCAGTTTATCCAATATCAGAAAAAAATCCTCAAACTGCCAGAGAAGAAATAAAGAATAAACTGCTATTCCCTTCAGCAGACAAAGCTGCAGGGAATCAAAGAAATTATTTTCTAAATTTGATTCCCTCCCTGCCTGCCTAACTTAAATCCTAAAGCCTCCAGCCTCCCTCCTCAATCTCGATCGGATCACACCAGCACCAGCAGCCAGCCCTCCTCCCTCAACCACATCCATACACCTGACTGCGATTTCTGGAAGGTGCCTCGGCTTTTTATGCCCTCCGAGACATCCAGAAGTGTCAGTCAAAAACCTGGTGATGCCATTGGTGGAATGGTTCAAAAAAATTACATGGTCCCATCCCATGCCCAGCCCAAATGGGCAGGTCTAAAAAAATAAAAAATAAAATAAAATAAAATAAAATAAATACGACGTTTTATTGCTATAAAAAAACCCACTGCTGCTACTATAAAAATTCAGGTATTTAAAATAAATAAATTTCACATGTTTCTGTGGTGATTTGGTGTGTTTTTTGACCACGATTTCAAAAGAAAAATTGCGGTTGCTATTTTGGATTCCCCCCCACACCGCATGGCATGCAGCGAGAGACAGACGACGAGGATGACCCTCCCCCAGCCTGGTGCAAGCAGCCCAGGACAGGAGAAGAGGGGGGGGGAGGCCGGGGACCCCCCAGAAACCACCCCTCTAGTAGGTAGCAAAGCCTCAGGCAGGCATATTTTCGCCTGCTTTTTTGGCCGGGAGTCGGGGTTTTTTAAAAAAAACTTTTAAAAACTTGTTCTGTGCTTCACATCGCGCGATCGAAAAACCCGACCAAATTTTTCTTTTTTCGGTTCGAGTTCGAGTTCTGACAGCTTAATTATCGTTACCGTTTCCATTACGTAATGGAAACGATAACCGAAAACGGAAACAACAATTTCGCCAAGTCGTGCCCATGTCTAATTAGTATTAGTATTATTAGTAATATTAATTTGTTTGTGACCCTGTTGAAGCTATGCTGCTGGAAATAAAGCTAGTAATTTGCAATGTACAGCTGTGTCTAGAGTTATAAAAAAATTGCAGAGTTCAAGTATGTCATGTGCTGAAAACTAAGAGTATCAACTTTGTGTTGTGTGTTGTGTCATTACAGTTGTGACCAACTCTTTGTGACCCCACGTTCATGGAGTTTTCTTGGCAGGAACACTGGAGTGGTTTGCCAGTTCAGATACTGTATAGATTGCTGTATTTAGGCGACATGAAATTAGGTGATATGGAAAAGCATTATTTGGGAAGTATTAATGTGTTTAAAATGATAAGCTGAAGCTAAATGAAAGTCAATCACAACTAACTGCTTTTTGCCCCTAGTAATTATGGTTCATGGTTGGGAAATCTTTCTGTTTGTTCTTGCATTAATACTAGTCGCTTTTGTTATGGGCATTCCAGACTTCACATTAACCAAAATGCTTTAATTACAGAGTCATTTGCACCAGTGTTGGTTAAACAAACCAGTGTTTGGATAAAGCTGCTTCTTCCCACATAACTGATTCCTTTAGCTGGATAGGAAGGTTTTGAAGGAAAGAGAAATCCTTTAAAAAGTTAATATGGAGGTCTAAGCGATCACAGCTGTCAAGGCTCCAGGATAGGAGCAATCAGAATCGTAATTATACAGTTCTAATTACAGGGATTACAGAGATCGTGGCATTACAAATTGCATGAGCTGGTAGCATTAGAATATATTAAATGCTTACTTGAAAGCAAAGCAAAGCAAAGCAGGTGACTGAGCCAAGAATGCCTTGCTCTTTGTTTGCTTGTTTTTTCAAATGAAAGCTTTTGTCAGATACACTATCACCCCAGCTAACGATAATGTTCCATACATTTAGTGGTAGTGGAGTTTAGCCTGAAATCTTTTCCTTTAACCAAGTTGTCAATTTTTAAGGTACCCCAAGGCTGTAATTTTCTGCAGAGTCAGTTCTTGGTACCAGTTTTTATTACAATATTGGAATCAGGTTGAATTTAAATCACAGTTTAAATTTAAAAATTTGATTTTTTTTTTTATGATTTCAATTTTTAGGTTTTTTTATTTAAATTGTGATTTCAATCAATTTGATTTTGTTAAAACTATTGTTTTTATCCTTCCTGATGGGAATCATACCTCCACCCAGTATGAGATGGATATTCTGCTAAATGAATGTAAGGCAGTGATATTAAGCGGATCCAGAAAACTTTTGCTCTAACTATTCCAAAGTGGTTGCTTCATATCAGTGACATAATAGTTGAAATCCTGTTGCTTATTATAGTAAGACACACTAAAGCAGGCACGTCCAAACTTTGGCCCTCCTGATGTTTTGGACCACAACTCCCAAAATTCCAAGGCTATATTTCCTAAGGCAAAGGACTGTGGGAGTTGTAGTCCAAAACATCTGGAGGGCCAAATTTTGGATATGCCTGCACTAAAGCAAAAGCTGTGTGCTCCTTATATAATGCCCCATGGTGCTTAAAAGTCTCTCTAGGTGGTTTACTATTTTATTATGTAGGCTACACTAAAGTAGGCCCATTCAATCAGTGTGGATTTGATAAACTAATTCTTCTGAAAGTTCATTAATTTAAGTGGGTCTACTTTAACTGCAGAGAATAATGCTAAAGTAAATTTCAGTGAAAGTAGGCCCATTTGAATTAGTTTAACATTGAGAGGAGTTGACTAATCCCCACTAATTCCATGGGCCTATCCTAGTGGGACTTGCTATGCTAGGCTACTGGATTTCAGCTAATGTCTTGTAGAATAATGCCAACATACTAGGATGTGTCAGGGCTTTTGTAAAATCTAGCATTCCAGAAACTTAGCTTGTTGCTCTGGTTCAATCTAAACGACATGCCTCTTCTGTCACCAGCTGTGAAACAGTAACCATTAAAATACTGTATTTTCCCATGTATACCACACTACTTTTTTCAAAAATCATGACACTAAAAATTAAGGGGCATCATATACACGGAAGTAAGCCTTTCCTAAGGAGTGGGGTTGGGGTGGAGGAGAACCCTAACTGACCTTGCTGTTTCCTTTCCATGTCCTGAAGACTGCTCTCTGCTTTGTTCTTGCAGGAATGGACCCTTCTCTTCAGCGGGAAAGACTCAGGTAGAGCAAACAATTAAGAAGTGCCTTTTCAGGCTGAAAAGAAGGGTCTGATCCTGGAAGAACAAAGCTGAGAGGAGGGCAATCAAGCACTGGCAGAGAGGAAGTGAAATAGCAAGGTCAGTTTGGATTCTCCTCCACCCCACTCCATACTGTTTACCACCCCAGCTGTTTTCTTTTCTTTCCCGGAGCGCTGTGCCAGGTCTGAAATCAGAATGCTGCGGTATAAGCATAGGTACTACAACAGCATTCAGTCAGTTCAGAATTAGGCGTTTAAATGCTTTATGTGGTTAAGAAGAGATATGGGCCTTTTGAGGTCTTCTGATGGCTTGCCTGACTTAAGAATAGCTATCACATGAGCCTTCCTCCAAATCTTTGGTATCTGAGTGGTATTCAGCAGCAAAGTCTTAATGCTTAATTATATCCCACCATCTTCCTTTCTAAATTGTTTTGTTTTATATTGTTGTTATTGTCTTTGGGTTTTTTTTTTGCTAAAATCAATTGTTTCTCCTTTGTATTATTATTTTTTGTAAACATATTGTTATCATAAACTGCCTAGAGTGGCCTTGTAACCAGATGGATGGTCGGTAAAACAAACAAACAAACAAACAAACAAATACTGATTCATAAAGTGTACTTAGTTGCTTCTGCATTTTGGCGTAATTGTTATAAAATGAATCATGACATGGTGTCATACATCCTTTGCTGTTCATATGAGGTTGTATTTATCTAACTTTCAGAGCTGTTAAGGACCAGATGATTTTTATTATGTCCTGATACATAAAACCATAGCATTCAAAGACAATGTAGTTTCTTTTTCAAATTACTGTATGTGTTAATGCCATGTGTGTTGTGTGTTGTGTCGTTACAGTCATGACTGACTCTTCGTGACCCCATGTCCATGGAGTTTTCTTGGCAGGAGTACTGGAGTGGTTTGCCAGTTCCTACTCCAGGCGCCTACAGCACTTGGTATTCCCTGGTGGTCTCCCATCCAAATAGTAACCAGGGCCGACCCTGCTTAGCTTCTGAAATCAAGCGAGATCGGATGTGCTTATGGCCATGTAGGGAATCCCAGTAGATCAGTTAGCATTTTGAGGTGCATAAAAATTATCTACAAGTCATTCTTTTGCTTTCTGAGCATAAATGTATCACCTTCTAAACTTCTATATTTCAAATTAGTTTGCATGCTATTTGACATCTTGGCTATCAGTCCTCTATTTTTCTGTTTTCTTAATTTTTCTATTCTCTGGTATTCTCTTAAGGTACACTTTTACTGATAAACAGATGTGGGTGATTTCTCAAAATTGTTGAATGATTATTTCTTTATTCTCTACTTGATGGTCTCCTTTTAATTGTTTCTTTTAAATCCTTATTATTTATTTGTATTCTGCTTAGCATTTTGAAGTATCTAGAGTGAGACTTAAGCTGCCTGCACTACTCTGTTTTGGTTTTATATCCTCAGTGTGCAACACTAAGGATTAAAAAGTCAAAAAAGTATAGTGCATAACTGAACAATGTCAGTATCATAATTGGAACTAAATTTATTTATTTCTAGAAGGAAATATAGAGTTGGTTTCCAAACTAAAACTCTCTGTGTTCAGGCATACACGTGTGTGTGTGTGTGTGTGTGTGTGTGTGTGTGTGTGTGTGTGTGTGTGTGTGTGTGTGTGTGTGTGTGTGTGTGTATCTGTCATCATTCCTTTTGATGTTTGGGTACAATAAAGTGTACTTTCATCCTATCACTTGCTAAAAATGTTTGTTCAAAGGAAGATTCACACTAGGCACACTCCTGTTTGTCTTATGACAGTCTCCCTTTTAGGAGATAATACGAACAAAATTAGAAGGACTCTTGATAATCCAAGTGGTCCGAAGTGAATAAGGAATGCAAATCAGGTGAATAGTTAATTACTTTTTGAAAAATTCACTATTTGTCTAGAGGAGCTGATTGAAAAGTACTGCTGCAATTTCAATTACGACTATTTGTTCATTTCCAGGATGAAATAGTATAAATTGACTTCTAATTTGTTACAGCCTGGATAAGTAACAGTAATCTACGAACTCGAGGCAGCTTTAGCCAATTGAATAACAAAGCATTCTGATGAGACAGGTAGAGGTGATAAAAAGGGACCTCTTACGATTCTTCAGACATACAAATGCTCGCTCTCACACACAAACTAGCAAATAATTGTTGCTACAATTTGAGACGGTAGTGTTTTTCAGTCCTAACCCACTTGAGTTTGAATGCTGTATATCATTCTCCACCATGTTGCCTTGCGACCTAATTATGATTAGCCGGAACATAATGAGTCATCTTGCCCGTGCAGCAGTTACTGTCCTTTAATAAAAAATGTTCGTCTATTTTGTCTTTGCTTTCTAGTTGTGATGCTACCTAAAACAGCTCTCAAACACAAAGAGAGTTTATAAATTGAAATAGTCTTTTCTCTTTAGTAGCAACAGATGACGACTATAAGAAGACTCATGTTGTATGAGGACAGCATGCTGTTCAAGAAAGGCACCAAGGAGAGAACCATGGGGAAGCAAGGTGTACGAACAACAAAACAATCTTCTCATGTTATCTAGTGGCCAGTATTGCGGCATATTGCCTCTGATACAAACATATATGTATGAAGATGGCAAGATTCATACACAATATAATGTTATAAATCGTTTATTATCCTTTCTCTGTAATGTGATTCTCTGGACTTACCTACATCAAAGAACGAGTTTTGAAACGCATGGCAGAGTTTTATAATTATAATATTTACATACTTTAGAAATCCTGGGAAAATAGATGTTCACATACACATTTTGCTACTTTCCTCTCTGAGGAAGCCCAGTGGCACAGTGATGAAATGCCTGTACTAGATCATTTTGAATTTTGTTTCTTCCTTCCGGAGTATTATGTCAATAACATGTAAGAACAGCAACAACCTATGTTTCCATTTCTGCATCTGTAACTGTAAATTAATTTATGTTTAATGCACATCTATATCCTTTTAACTGATTTTGTGATACATTTCTTCTCATAGAAATGTTGGAAGGATGAAGGGAACTTGGCTATAAAATATCTTTTTGTATGATTTGGCTAATTAGCTTGGATGCTTACGTGGACATCCACATTTCATTTTATTAAGCTTGTTCCTTTCTTGCAGTATCTGGATCAGAAAAATAAAAGTTTATGCCACCGACTCCTAAAATATACTGCTGAAGAGAGAGAGCATTTCCCTGTTTCACACAAGGGATGCCTCATTCAAGATGGATATGTTGTGTACATACAAACAGAAACTACAGTGGTACCTGGTATAAAGGAATTAATTCGTTCCAAATGAAATTATGTTAAGCAAATTTTCCTTTATACACATTTCTCATAGGAATGCATTGAAAACAGAGTAATCCCTAATTGCGACCATTTCTATGTTGTACAGACTAGACCAGAGGTATCCAAACTTTTTGCAAGTAGGGCCAGATTTGGTGAGGTGAAAATGTGTGGGGACTTACCATTCAGCCACATTTGGCCCCCGGGCCGGACTTTGGACAAATCTCTATAACATGCAAGGAGGTGGGGAGGACACTGCAGCAACGGAGCCAGGGTTGGGTAGGCTGAGCAGGTGGCTGTGGGGACGGACAGAGGCAGGGAGGGCAGGCAAACCATAAAACTGCAAGTTGATGACCCCATCCAGTATTGGGAGGGACCACCAGGTGGAGATGCATGACAGGCTGAGCCGCTGAGGAGAAGAGGCCGTGGGCCACTCAAAATTTGATAACAGGCCGCATTTGACCCCCGGGCCTGACTTTGGACATGCCTGGACTAGACGGACTGCCCCATAGACGATTCTGTTAAGCAAATTTCCGCTATCTCTGGAATTTTTTTGTGTTCTACAGATTTTATGTTATATAAATCATCTGTTGTACGAGGATCCACTGTATTTAAAATAAAATAAAATAAATCTGCTTCTGCCTCCCTCAAAACAATAGCTACAGTATAGCTGTATGAAAATGTATGAAGTCACAATCAATTAGATTTCATGATTTGGTTAACTATAAACCCTTTAAGTGAGTGATAGTCCTCCAGTGGACCATGTAAAGTATATACATCTATTTGCTCATGACTGGCTTGCCAGATGATAATCCACATGGTCATCCAGAAGGTCAGAAGTCAAGACTGGTGGGTTATGTTTGTCTGTGAAGAATAAGATGACTTGGTGCATTTTGAATCAGCGACTCTCCGGGGAATTGGAGCCTTTTATGGCTGCCCAGCCTTTTCTCAAAGCCTTTTTTCATATAGCTGGCAGGAGGCAGTGATCCAGCTGTTTCTCAAAGGACAGCAGGAAGTGGCAGCCTCCTTGTTTCTACTTGTGGGTGATGCTTGGTGAAGACTGTCACCCTTGGAAGCAGAAATATCATCTGCAGACATCTGATGAATCCAACACAGCCTCTTTGTAGCTGTCAGCATGGGCTGGACCGATTCCTGATGGTTGTCAAGCCCTGTGCATAGAAACCTCTACCACACGTAGAATGCTAACTCAAAATTCAAATTAAATAAGGATAATTAACAATTAACGAAAAGCTAAACAGACAAGTAATTAGATATTCCCTGACTAGTGTTTACTGTAATTTCATGACCCATTCATAATTAACCTCAGATTGTAAAGTATATTGATGAGAGGCAAAGTATAAACTTGTATTAACAGTGACAGAATATGATGCCAATTAAACTGCATTTCATTCAGGCTTGGGAAAGCAACACTATAATGGATTTTTATTATCTTCCCGTGTTTCCTCATGCCTGGCACGTGCTGGAGGTGAGACTAGGAGTTGATGAAAGCAGGTTTTAAAAACTGTCTGATGACTGTAGCAAGGAGGAGGAAAGTAATAATAGGAGGGTTTAAAGAAAAACAATACAAATGTTAAGCAAACACCTTCTATATTGCAATGCATACACATACCAAATAGAGTCAGTTCATGTATCCCAATTTTTAACGTTTGCCACATACAGCCACCAGAGCTGAGCTCACATTTTAGTCATTTAGCAAGCAACCTGAAAGCTAACTTAGAAAATGTTATTCATCTGTTTCTCATGTGCCATATTACAAGACTTCTGTCAGCAATATATGTTGATGTAAAAATGCAGTATTTCAATATGATGGTCATAAGAAACATTTTATTCTCTTCATTAACTTGTGCTGGTTTTTGTAAGAACCACATTCTCGATCATGCTGAATTGAGTAAGAGATTCTGCGTTCCCGGGATATCTACCTTTCTGATAAAAAGGAAAGTTTTAATTGGCCCCCATCTGCAACTTACTGCCCTCCAGGCATGCTGGACTCTGTCTCCCATTAGAGCAACTTCAGTGTAAATCCAGAGAAGCTTATTGTTTCATTGACTTGCACTCCTAACCCACAAACCATATACACATCCAGGCCCTTAAGAGGTGTGCCAGTCAAAAATCAAGACTTTGATTTGGGCTCAGAAACAAGTTGGAGGTCAGTACGATGGCTCAAGCGTAAACACTAAAATAAGTACATACAACAATCTGTCTGGCTTCCATGTTTTATATTAACTGTAGATTTTGAACATTTTTCAAAGACAACCTGCATGGAATAATAATCTCAATGAGGGGCAATTAAGGTATGGCCCTCAATGACCAGATATCTGCCTTCCCCAGGGCATCACTTAGGAGACAACTACACAGCCTCTTTGCTAAAGGGAAGCAAGCAGGCTTAGGTATGGTCAGCCCCTCAATAAGAGACTGCTCATAAGAATGTTGTGCGCACAGCCTTGTGATGCATGGCAGAAGAAAAGCAGGATACAGAGGTCTTAAAGGAAATGAAACACGTCCAGGGAGGATAAGTTTCAGGGGTTATTTTGTGTGACAACGATGGAATCTCCATATTCAAAGGCAGTCAATCTCTAAATGACAATTATTTGGTGGGATAACAGCATAAGATGACTTCTGCCTTTATGTCTCGTGTGTGGACATCCCAGAAGCACCTGGTTGGCAACTGTAGAAAAGATAATCCTGTGATAAGTATTTGGTGTGATTCCCTATGGTTTCCTTATGTTTATTTGCTTCTACCTCTTGTCCTGTGAATTCTGCATAAACTTATGAAAGTAGAGGCTGAAGGGAAATTGACCCCCTCTTTGTTAAGATATTCGCTCTGAAGAGAAAAATATCCCTTCCTGTCAGATATTAGTTAGTGAAATACATGCATTAGACAGGATGTTTTATATATATTTGATATGTATTTAATTGATTTAAAGATGGAGTCTGTAAAAGTGCAAAGTCACAATGACTCAATGTATAGTTTTTTCTAATGGAGTTCAGATGTTAAGAATTTACATAATGAATTTTGGCTGATGCAAGGGGTTACAATAACTATGAGGTAATGTCATTTATGATTGGACAGACACATGTATAAAAATGTTCTGTAAATCATTGTTCATTGGGCCTTCCATGAGTAAGGCACCCACTTTGTTTCTCTGTCATATATTTTGTCAACGTAATGTATGCTATTATGCTGTTGATTTTTGTATAAATGTACTGATGTGACTTTTCCCTCTATGCTTTGTTGAACTTTGTATAAGTTCTGTGATGCTGTGATATATTTTTGTACAGTTTGTAATATAGCTGTTTGGTTTTTTAAAAACTCTGTCTCTGGCTAACTATCTATTCAATAAGTATTGCTTCTGCTGGCTGATCAAATAGCACATACTCTGACACTTCCCCTCATTGGTGGTTACTGAAACTGTAGATTGGGTCATGTCCTTTGAAATATCACCTGCCTCATTATGCAGCTACAGCCCTCTCCCCCTGTTTTGTGACTCTTGGATGCCCCCACATAACCCTGTCTCTCTGGTGTGTGGGTCACTGCTGTTATTTCCCTCCCTCAAGTTACAAGAGTCATAAAATTATACTCCAAAGGGAACGATGGGCAGCAGATGCCGCCTCCCCAATTCCCTCATGTTCCAGACATTGCTGTGATCAATGGTATAAACAAACAGGCACTTCACTGATCCAGTGTCTGCTGCGAATGGGAACCAGTAATCTTAATTAAGGCAGTGTCCAAAACAACTTTCTAAAATCAGGAAATAAAAACTTGCAATCTTGACCTTAACCAAGGACTGCAAACAAAAGTGCCCATTTAATAACATGCACTGTATTGAATTCTCGTCAAAGAATGATTATGTTAAAAAGTTGAGCTGTCTAAAACACACCCACACACCCACCCACACACCCACACACCATATAGTTGCTGTCATAGAATAGAACAGCATTGTGTGTCCTTGTGGAATATACGTTATTCTGGGGGGGGGGGACATCATGGGACTTCATCACCTCTCCCACAAGACAGACTGTGTGTCACAGATTATTTTTGCAAAGATCCTTTACAGAGGGTTGGGAGAGGAAGTTGGATTGACTTTTCTGGTGGATTGTAGTTAGATCTTCATCTAGGTTTGGCTGTCTTGAAAATATAAGATTTGCACTCCTTCAGATTAAAGGCCTGTTTAGTCCAGAATTCCAGTCCCATAATGACTAGGTGGATGCTTTTAGAAAGTTCACAAGCAAAATATGAGCACAATAGTACCCTTCTTTCCTCTTATACTCCCTAACAACTGATATTGAAAGGGACTGTTACCTTCATGGTATGGGCAATAGATATGTGTAGTAGGTATTGGCAGTGTCGATGTACAGCCTTCGCTAGCATAATATTTTCTAGGTATATTGGATTCTACTGATGTTGCAGTCTATCAAAATAAATGCGCTGGTTCAGTGAGCAGCTTTTATAACACAATTTTTGGCTAGAGGGATGTGGTTGTCCCAAAGGGTTGAATTTGAGAAACATCCCCTGGTCTACATTACAGAATTGTAAGCTATTAGCACCCCCAGGATCTTATCACAGCATTCTGCTGTGCATGTCTGGTCAGGCTTAGGTTCTTTCTACATAAACCTGAACAAACTTGCAGGACTAATTTAATTTAATGTTTCCCAGCTCCCTAAGCTGGCTGTCTTTCCAGATTTGCCAAGAAAGCACCGAGGGGATGAGTCTCTGCAGTTCTTTTTGGTGGGCAAATTTCTTAAACAAACAGAGGTACTTCACTACCAACAATCTTGGAAAGGGAAGCGTCCTTTCCAGGGTGCAAAAAAAACGGAGGTGTGAGATCAGTTCCCTGGATGTTTACAGTTCCAGCTGCCCTGGCTATGAATTGCTTATTTTTGGACAATAGGGCACAGGCACTATAAATTGGTGTGTGATCATTGCCACACCCCCTCCTTTGTCTTCCTTTCAAAGCCAATATCCCTGGCCCAGATGGGTTAATACATAATGCAGACATGCAAGTAATTGGCTGCCTTTGTATAGCAGTCAGTCATAGCTCGCTGTCCCTCTGATCCGCTATTAGTGGTCATGCAAACACTCCTTCCACCTAATTAAGCACAGCTTTGAAACCACCATTCCCAATGATGTTCCAGTCCCCAGCTAGCGCTTCACACATGAGCCCCTACCTGTTAAACCTGCAATCTCACTCTCTTCTGGGATGAAACATCCCTGTCCTCCCCAGGTGACCAGCTGCTGGTGATGTTAGAACCTAAAGGGAGAGAGGAGTGATAAATGATCTTTAGGAAAGTCTAGATTAAAGAGCTGAAAATGGGATGTTAATAAACCCCAAGCCACTAATTTGGAGAACACATGCTCTCCCAGCTAAACCAGTGCCCTGAAACAATAGCCTGTGATAAACAAGGCCTCTGCCAACCAAAGATTGCATTGTGTTTATTTAGGAAAGGACTAGATTTTGTACCAGTGTATCAATGCATGCAAATGACAGCTAACTTCTTATGGGTTATTTACTTGTCTACTTAGAGACATTCTGTGAATTTCTCAGAAATTCACTTTTCTTCTCGTTCAAACCATTGATGCAGGATGTTTGTAACTCAGGATGTATTCAGACAGACTGTGCTACTAGTCAAAAAAAGTATTTTGTCACATTCTTTCCTTTGCGGCTTTTATGTGGTAAAAACAGCCACAATACCTTTTCCCCTTATATTATTATAATTATCTAAATGAGGGAAAGCAATTGTATGATCAAATCCTGTCTTCTTAATGGGGACCAATTAGTTGTCTTAAATTAGCTATGTTTCTAAGTGAAGGTCCAGTATTACAGTAGAAAGAGCCAAAAAGTAGAGGGACAAAAAAAAAACATTGTATATGTTTTTCCCATGTTCACCTATAGCCCCATGTCATACTTGCTGGGTGATAAAACCTCTTCAGATCCCTTCATTTTGGGCGTTTATACACGACCCCTAAACTCTGGGGCAAATGGCTCCCAGCTCCGGAGATTAAAAATGTTTACCCACCAGCTCCGGAGGTAACAGAAAATTAAGTGCGACCCCGCCCACTTTAGCGCGTCCCAGCGCAGCTTTCAGGTACCTGCTTTTTGGATGTGAAAAATATTTGATCCGGTGTAAGGATAGTGAGTGCGGGGCTCTCCTGGCTTCTGTTTGTTGTTTTTCTGCCCCCCGCCCCTTTAAGAGATCTGAATGCTGCCGGGAACAAAACGGAGGTAAACCGGCATGCTTTTCTTTCTCTTTTTCTCCCTCCCTCAGGCAGCCAGCAACCAGGAAGTGCGGAGGGGGGGTGGGACAGAGGAAGAGCGACGAACCCCTAAGATCTCTGGTCCGAATTTAAGTGGCCAGCGAATCTTAGGGGTCGTGTAAAAAGGCCCTTTGTTTCTTGTTCCAAGTATGTAGTTACAAATCATATACAGAAAGCTCAGCCAAGCACTGTGCAAACCAGGATCAGTCTTCCAGTAAGTGAAGGGGCAGGAACTGCTAATGAAATCCCTAATTCCCTCCTTTGGACTGTGAAAATCAGGGACTGCCTAAAGAGCCATCACAAAGATAAGTGGTTGTCCGGCTTAGTTTATTAAAACCAGGAGTACGATTCAGTTAGAACAGTAGCAACTGGAAGATTAAAACTGAATATTTTTAGAATGGTGAACAGTTCTCAAATGGCTTCACACCAAAAAGAGCACAGAGCCAGTGGTTTTCTACTGTGGAGAGACTTCACAAAACACAGTACTCCCCCCCCCACACACACACACAAAGGCTATGCCGATTCTTGGGGCCTTGCCTCTCAAATTGCTCTTCAGATGAGACCCATAAAGCCTTTAATACTAAGTATAACTTTATGGGCAAGGCAGGGAACCTGACGCCATTTATTAGTTTTTGGTAGTTATGTGGTTAGATCATCTGGACTTTGTGGTCTTAAGAGCACATATTCTGTTAATTGTAATGCTCATTGCAGTACTTCTCTTTGCTTCAAAATTGTGTTAAGCCACCTGTGCTACATTCCCAATTCATTCTCCTGAATGGGACTAGGGCAGTGATGGGGTGAACCTTTTAGAGACCGAGTGCCCAAACTGTGATTCAACACCCACTCATTTTTCGCAAAGTGCCCATACAGCCATTTAGCCTGAATACAGGTGGCTGTGAAGGGGCAATGTCGGGTGCCCACAGAAAGGGCTCCGAGGGCCACCTTTGGCACCTGTGCCATAGGTTCACCAAGACTGGACTAGGGCAGGCATGTCCAAACTTTGGCCCTCCTGATGTTTTGGACCGCAACTCCCAGCATTCTAAGCTTAGATTGCCAATGACAAAGGACTTTGGGAGTTGCGGTCTAAAACATCTGGAGGGCCAAAGTTTGGACATGCCTGGACTGGGAGTCTGTCTCCAAGATGCATTCTGATCTTGCGCATTTTTCTGTTGATTGTTAATTGTGAACAGAGCTCCAGTTGTACCAGTTCATTCCATCCCTCCTTGAAAAAGTATTTTCACCATTATAAGTTGTAAGTGGTCACAGGGGAAACTAATGTATGTGGAAGAGGCACGTCCATTGGAAAATATCCATATGCTGCTGCTTTGAAAACTGATATTCACCTGCAAGGAAATGGAGGATTTTCACATAATGTCCTATTGTCTCCTTCATCCGCAGACTTAACTAAAATTTCTCCCCACATGGGCAGCAGGGGGAAGAAGCAGATCAGTGCCATTATTCTGCATTCAAAAAAAGCCCCCTCCACTGCAGGAGCATTTCCATCTATTCTCAACCCACCTTTCCTTCTGTCTTCCTTTTCTGGTTCACTTCAACACACACTCTGCTCAGATGGTCTCACCGTCTTCTTCAATTCGCAGTTGGAGTCGTGTTGTTTGTTTTTGTTTGTTTGTTTGTTTATTGCATTTTTATACCACACCGATGTCCCAGAAGGGACTCTGGGTGGTTGACATAAATGCAAATAAGAAATAAGCAACAAAGCAAATTAAACAGAACAGTGGAATAAGCAAGTAAAATAAACAAATAAAACATAATACATACAGTAGGACCGCAGTATTCACTGGGGATTGGTTCCCAGCCTTCCCGTAGATAATGAAAACCGTGGATAAGACAGAATGCCAAAATGTCCCCAAAACTGCTGTTTTGTGATAGTAACTTGCTTTACAGCTGCTGTTTTGCAACAGTAGCTTGCTTTACAGTTGCTCTTTGGGTGACCCCTAAGATCCGCTGGCCACTTAAATGTGGACCTGATCTTAGGGGTTCCTTTCTTCCTCTGTACAGTCCGCACTTCCTGGTTGCTGGCTGCCTGAGGGACGGAGAAAAAACAAAGAAAAGTTTGCCTTCTTACCTCCGTTTTGTTCCGGGCAGCATTCAAATCTCTTAAAGGGGCAGGGGGCAAAAAAAGAACAAACGGAACAGGAGAGCCCCGCACTCACTATCCTTACACCGGATCAAATATTTGTCACCTCCAAAAAGCAGGTACAAGAAAACTGCTGTTTGGTCTTGCTAAAGTTTTCCTACGGGAAATTTGTATAAAGGAAAATTTGCTTAACATAATTTCATTTGGAATGAATTAATTCCTTTATACAAGGTACCACTGTATTTATTTTTCTCTGCCAACCGCGGATAACTGAATCAGTGGATAATGAATCAGTGGATACAGGGGTCCTACTGTACAAGAATCTGGCAACAGGCAAAAAGAAAAAAATACTAAAAAATACTTAAAAAAAGTGGGGACAATAAACAGGGAAAACACAACACAACAAATTACTGATCGCCATATGCCTCCTTAAAAAGCCAGATCTTTAATGCTTTTTTAAAGGCTAAGAGGGACTCAATTTGGCAGATTTCACATGGAAGATTATTCCACGCAGCTGGGCCAGCCACCGAGAAGGCCCGATTAGTAAAAACTCTACATGCATCCTGGCAGAGGGGGGGAATGGTGGCCACGTGGAATGAAGACACCAAGGACGATCTGGCGGACTGGACTGGGTCGACTTATTTGTTGTTGCACTTATTGTTGCCATCAACATTCTCAGACAAAATCACCGCCAGTCAAAACCAGCAAAATGGTTTATATAGACTAAGTGCCAGTATGTATAAATATTCAAAAGATGGCTTTTCAGACAGCTAAGCAGATAAGAGCAGAGGAAGAGACTAAGGGACCTTCCCTAAGGAAATGCTAATATCTAGTTTGAAAAGGATTTACATTCCAAGCATAGTCGCTAGAAGCACAAGGCTTTGTATTCAGTCCTTGTCCGTTTCCTTTCACTTGCCCTCATTCATGTCTTCACCAGCCCTTAGCTAGTGAGCCAAGGACAACAGGGAGCAGTTTCTGCTGGGTGGTACTGCTGTTCCTTTTTTCAGACCAGGACACTTTAGCGTTGTCCACATATCTCTTGAATGCCTCCACTGTTGGAACACTCGTCACCTGTCAAGGTCATTGTTTCCATTGCCCTACTGCTCTAACAGTTAGCATGTTTTTCCTGATATTCAACCAAAATCTGGCTTCCTACAACCTGAACCCATTGTCGCATGTCCTGCACTCTGGGATGACAGCCTAATTCTGGCACCTTGGACTTCGATCATAATTTTTATAAATATATTTTATTCCTTTGTATCACATATACTTCCCCTCACACCTGCTCTCTTCTGTCCTTTGCTCTATTACAAAAAAAAATCAATATAGTTTTTCAACAACTACCCTTCTTTTATCCTGGAAGCTCCTGGAAGCGTTACGAGATAAGCATCAGAAATATTTATGCAGTTATTTAGAAGATCTATATCCTGCCTTCCAATGAGATTATCTTCAAGGTGGTTTAGAATCAGTAATGATGAGCTTTTCCCCAGCCTGGTGACCTACAGATATGTCAGACAACAATTCATGCAGGGATGATGAGAACTGTAGTTGCAACTAAAGAGTACCAGTTTGAGAATGGGAAAAGCAGGTTGTAATAATGTAAGACATATCCACTGGGCGCTGTTGGCCAAAGATGGCATGGGTTCCATTGGTTGAGGAGCAATTTAAGCTGCTTTTGATATTGTATATGGCAGTGTTAGGTCCTATGATTGTGTTGCCAGAATAGATGTGTGCGCAGAGTTGACATCTAGGTTTAGTTTCCCTATTTGTGTTGATCTTTTGTAATCCCATGTGGGTTAGCATTTGCTTGAGGTTGGGTGGTTCTCTTACTGAAACAATAGCCTTGGTGGAACACCCATGCTTGCCTACAGAGGCAAGCATGGGTGTTCCACCAAGGCTATTGTTTCAGTAAGATGTGATGCTTGCTTCTTCTAAGTGAGCATGAACCCCGAAAACCAGAATCTGAGTACCCAGAATCACAATCTGGATGTGAAACTAGGCTAGGTGATGCCTTTATAAAATAAAATAAAAATGCAAACTGAGCTTTTGATGGTAAGCCATCTTTATCAAAGCATTTTACCAAAATACAGTCTTGGCCAAAGATGTAGTCTGCCCAGGCATTGAGATTCGTGGCCAGATGATATCAGCCAGGCGCTGTTCTGATCTGTTTATAATCTGGATGTGGAAAGTCCAGCATAGTTATCAAGCAAGGGGGGGAAGTACACTGCTGGCCCTCCAGATTTATCCCATAATCCTTCCTGGCTGGGATGATAGCCACTCTAGGGCACACATCTATAGAGCATCAAGATAGGAATGACCAACATACTGAATGAGTCTAGTTTAGGCATGTCCAAACTTCGGCCCTCCAGATGTTTTGGACCACAACTCCCACAATCCCTTGGAATTCTGGGAGTTGTGGTCCAAAACATCAGGAGAGCCGAAGTTTGGACATGCCTGGTCTAGTTAGTCTGATTACAGTCTTGAATATGTTCCCTGAGGCAAAGTTAACGATATGACAGGGCTGTCCAACTTTGAACAGCCCGTGGGCTATTTACAGCTGCTGGACATTCCCGTGGTCCACTTCCTGAAGTACCACACAGCCCGCGGGCTCCTTTCAGAAGTATATGTATGCGCGCTTGCTTCATCAGTGCTCCTGAGTAGGAGGGCAGAGTCTCCTACCGAGGAGCAGAGCGAGGGGGTGTGACATGGTGGCAGCAGAAGGGAAGAAATCTGAACCCAATGTCCGGGTGGGTGGGTGGTCAATCTCCCCCCCCCTGAACACACCACCCTAGGCTTGTCGGGAGGCTGGTGGGGACCTGATGGGTGACTTCTGACGGTGCTGCAGGCTACCAGTCGCCCGCGGTTGACCAGTTGTGCAGACCTGCTATATGACACCTCTATTTTACGCCTTATTCAATGATAAAATGCATCACCATCTGGTGACTGGAATTTGGGAAGAGTGGGGAGTTAACCATCCAAAAAAAGAAAAAAAAAACCACAACAGATTATGATGTGTGCTGTTTGACCATTTGTTTACTTTTGTTGTTACGAATGCATTCAGGACTGCTTTGTTTCCCGTATTTTCCTATCATTGAACAAGGCCAGTCATAGCAGTTGGCTTGGGAGATTTTAGAGAAGGTAGCATTGTCTTGGAGAAAGTGTCATTAGCTCACAGCTGACATGTTTTCGTGATGTCCCTGCAAACAGTTGGAAGTGGTGCATTTAAGATAATAAGACACATCCAACTGATCTTTCTCAGAAGCAAAATGCATAATGTGATGTGTGTTGATTAGTTTGTCTGGAAGTATTAATTTTCCCCTAAGTCTTGCCTCCATGTCCATTAGTCACTCATCTACATGGCGAATAATTCTAGAGCACACCTTCAGACATACTTCATTACCATGCAAATGGGGACTACTCTCTTTCTATGCCGTGTAGTTCCAGCTAGAGGATTACACGATGATAGCTTTTAAGGGGAGCATATGCAGAACACAAATTATTGCATCGATATTTATACAGCAGCTAAAGTTCATATCTGACAGACACACAGCTGCTGCCACAATTAGCTGTTAAAAGCAAGACCAGTACCTTGAGACATGAAGGGTAACATGTACACAACCGCCCAGAGCTCCTTCGGAAAGTTGGGCTGTATGTATGTATGTATAAATAAATAAATAAATAAATAAATAAATAAATAAATAAATATTTTGAGAACGTACCATTCAGCTCCCTCACTGCCCCGCAAAAAACCAACCCAAGAAACTTATGCATACCATGCATGCAGTATTGAGGAATAAATAGTGTTTCTGTACTTTCCTGTTGTAGTTCTCTTTATCGGGGTGGGGGGCGGGGGTGGGAGAGGGTGGAGGGAGAGTCAGAGAGAGAAGCAACTCCTTCCTGCATGAATTCCCAAAGCCACACTGCATTCTGTACAGCTGAAAGCTACCCTTGATGTCCAAGGGAACCTTTGTTGTCTCATAGTGTGTCTCATGCAAATCACTGTCCCTGTGTACTTCAAAGGCCTCTCAAGATAAGACATTCTTTACACTATTCCATGATTCTTACTGACAAGGAAGGCCGAGGTCCCCTAATTGATGGCTTTGTTCCTGCTGGCTTAAAGACATCCCACTGATCTGAGTGTCCTCACAGCCGCTCCTTACAGGAAAAAGAGATCAGTTTGATTTAAAGTCAGCTGTCCTTCCTATAGGCTGTTCTCTTTTGAATTGAATTCTGCCTCTTTAAGGAATTAGATTTGTTACCCCAAACAGTCTGGGGAATTATCTGACTGTTTGGAAACAATTGTGACCTGATGGTATCCCTTTGCCTGTGTGAGCCTTGTTGTGGATTTTTGAAAGGAATGTTTGGCATGTTTGGAATTTGGCTTAGTTCACATGCAGTACCAAAACCATTCTTTAACATGATCTGAATTCAACTTGAACTTGTGACGTCATAATTTAGATTGAATGCCATCATTGCAAAGATCTCGACTAGTATCAAGAGCAAAAAGTTCTCTTCTGCCGGTCCCCAAATCATGTTGGGCAGCTTCTAGCTTAGGAATGATGTCAGCAACAGCAGCACATTAGCCAGTGATGATTCTATGGCTCACATTGTGTAGACAAAGCTAATAGCCAATAGGATTTGGCCAACATAATGAATTCTTCTACCCAGAGATCCCACAAGAAGTTGCCTTGTATATCCCACACTTGTTAAGCAGAGGTGACAAAGAAACTTGAGGCACTTTGAAGATTTTTGTGCCGAAAACTTTCTGTAAGAGCCTTCATGTAAATTTTCATGCTGACCACGTCCACAAAAATGTGTGACTATACAAACAGTCTGCTAACATGCAATGGGCACCAGCCCTTGGTCCGTGTCTTTTGGGTGCATATACCGATCATAAACACATCTGGGTCCAGTACATAAAGATGCCATAGACATATCCTAGTGTTCAGCCAGACTAATCTCAGAGAATGCAAAAGATGGAGAAAACAATAAAAGTCAATGGTCAATCTTTAAAATTTTAATGAAAATACTGTCTGAACAAGTAGGCGGGAAGGAATTTGAACAGATTTTTTAAAAAACCATCGGGCATCAAAGAGGATTAGCGTGTCCAACGCTAACATGAGTGCTTGGAATGATGTTTGGGGAAAGGCTGTGCAAACTGTCTGACAAGAGAAACTAACCTTCTTTTGGAAAGCCCTGAGCAAACAAATACTAATCACAGAATAAAGGGACAATTAGCTGTGATGTCTCCTGTAATAAATCTACTAACAAGAATACAACCTTCTGGCCATTCTCACCAGATCCCTGGTGTTTGCTGTTTGCTGAACAGATTAATGGGGACAAATCGGGCAGCGTAATGTAAGGGACTAGCACATTTCTTTGTCTGTCTTGACACGTGGAAGCCAAACCTGTCTGGAATTGTATTTGCAGCTTGATCAACGGGGCATCTGGTCAAGCAGTTGCTTTCAGTTCCAGGGCTTGTAAGTGGCACTTCATTTCCTCCACAAAGATACCTCTGCTGGAATAATTGAAAACCAACTGTTAATTTCAAAAAAGGTCAGAACAAGTTCTGTACCGGTAGATGTCTTGGTCAGCTGCCCACTGCGGCTTCCTGTGTAAATTAAATATCTTGGGCCATTCTGGTGGAAATTGCTACATAAATCCATTGGGCACCACTTCTGATTCACATCTGTGTAAATATCACTCCAAAACTCTAAGGCCGTCACTTCACAACCCTTTCGTCCCTCTTTGCTGTCCTGCTTGGGACCGGTATGAAAAAAGGTTACTTCACGTCGATAGCGTGACAGCAGAATCTCATCCCGACCACGCCCCCTGAACCGGGAACAGAGCGTTCCCTGGGCTGGGGAATTCTGTTGTCACGCTTTGTTCCCAGTTCCTGTTCCGAGACAAGGGACATGAAGTAATGGCAATGGCCGTTTCCCCCTTTCGCTCTAGGAATACTCCAACAACCGAGAAAGCCGACTGGAACTCCTGTGCCAGGCCAGGCTCGGCTGCCTGCCCGTCCCTGCAGGAGAAGGCAGCTCCTGAAGGGACGGGCGGAGAGCCACTGTCAGGTGTAGGTCCGTCCTCCTTGGGTCCCAGAGGCGGGGATGAGCTCTCCTTGCCTTCTTGCCTGCCAGGCCGCAGACTGCTGAGTTCTCACCCACCGCCCATGCCGCCACCGCCGCTCGCCCACAGCAAGGGGTGATGGCTCACCCGGCTCCTCCTGCCGGGCTTCCCGAGACAGCCTGTGTGTCTGCAGCAGGGATTCGAAATATCGAAAAAAAGCCTGACAATTTAAAAAAGGCTGAACAAAGCCAGGGAAATCCAGTAGTTGTCACGAAACAAGGACGTGAAATAACAGTTGTCATGAGACAAGTAATCACGCCCATGGGTAAACGAAAACAGGGATTGAACAGGGACAAAACCACGTGACCGCGAACAACACTGTCACGGAACGAATGTAATCGCGGAACGAAGTAGGACGTGAAGTAACCACCTAAGTTGGTTCCTGACTCCAAGCAGAGTGCAGCTGAGGGATTAAAGCCAGGGAGTGAGCGACCACGGAGAGCAAACAGGAGTTTCCTGGCGGAGTTAAGTGGGGAGGCCAAAGGGAGGCCCCTAACTAAATTTTAACAAAGTTAATTTAGTTATATGTTTTATTTAAAGGGCAAAGGTAAGTGGTAAGTAAGAACAGAAAAGCCTGTCATCCTTAAAGCCAGACCCCCAACTGACACACTGAACCATAATCTTGAGCCATCCGTTCCCCTTTATCCCAAACTATATCACAGGGTTATTGTGAGGTTAAAATTTGCGGGAGGGTGAGCCATGTATACTGTCTCCAGTGATTAGGTGCAAGAAGGGATAGAAATCTGACCAATAATTGGTAAAGTTATTAAATAAAATAAAATGTGAATAAACGTTATAGTTCAGGGGATTTGTATGCACTGAAATAATTTCTGCCAAGCGTGCATGGAAAAATGTTCTGGTTGTCTATGAACACAAACCCAATTTCTTCATGATCCAGCCAAGATGCTTTGTTTGAATAGCATTAAATTCAATACAAGTCAAGATGCTACAAGTAATCTGGGTAAACAGTGATAACACAAGAGAAGACATATGCATTATGTAATCTGGGTGGAAATAAATGAAATCCATGCAATGAAGCCAAAGCTTGTTTAGCACTGAGGATGACAATGAAAGTATATTGGGGGTGGGGGTGAGATTGGATCAGGGCAATAAAATTCACACATACAGAGTACCTTACAAAAAACTGGCATTGAAATGAGCAAAACAATGTAACAAAAATGAATCCGTATTAGTTTGGCTGGAGTTCATCAAATTCCACACAGAATAAGCAGGATATCTGCAAGAAGGTTGATGTGAAGAGGTGTTGTTTTTGGACTCAAAATCCCAGGTGCCCAGAGTCATCAGAGGAACCCAGGAGTTTTAGTCCAAATTGCATTTCTGGGAAAAGTTGGATCATTGGTATGAGTCCAGCCTCAAGGACTAAATTGAAACAAGAAGTCAGTCATTTGAGATTTAGCAGATTATGAAAATCAGTTGTGGGGCGTGGTGAGCCCAGTGTGGTACAGTGGATAGAGTACGTTGCACTTGGGGTCAGGAGATCTGGGTCCAAACCCCAGGTTGACTACAGACGTCCACTGGAGCCACAGCCTCACAACTCTCTTCTACACTGGAAAAGGTGCAGAAGAGAGTGACTAAAATGATTACTGGGCTGGGGCACCTCCCTTATGAGGAAAGGCTAAAGCATTTGGTCTGGAAAAAAGGCACCTGAGGGGGGATATGATTGAGACGTACAAAATAATGCATGGCATGAGTCAAGTGGATAGAGGGACACTCTTCCTCCTCTCACAAAAAACCAGAACTAGGGGACATCCACTCAAATTGAGGGCTGCGAGAGTAAGAACAGACAAAAGGAAATATTTTTTCACCCAGCGCGTTGTCACCGGATGTGGTGATGGCATCTGGCCTGGATGTCTTCAAAAGGGGATTGGACAGATTCCTGGAGGAAAAGTCCATCACAGGTTACAAACCATGATGGAGATGTGTAATCTCCAGGCTTAAAACCGGGATACTTCAAGGACCAGATGCAGGGGAGTGGTATCAGGAGATGGATATCTAGTCTCGTGTGCTCCCAGACGCACTTGGTGAGGCCTCTGTGAGATACAGGAAGCTGGACTAAATGGGCCTTTGGCCTGATCCAGCATGGCTCTTCTTATGTTCTTATGTTCATGTACACGAACACACCGGGAGCAACCTTGTCCTCTTCCCCTTGCAGCCACTCCACTGCATACTCACTTGTCAGTTAGCTCTGTACATAATATGGTGCCCCAAGGTGCCTGGGGCGAAGGGATGATGGGAAGAGGTGCCCCCCAAATTCTCTGTCTAAAGGATCTCTGAGGTCTAGCATTATGCACAGAGCAGGCCAAGAAGCAACTAAGCTGTGGAGATGGGAAGATGGAGAGGAGGAATAAGAGGCATCTTCTCTTCCTCATCACACCGCCCATAGCTGTGTGAGTGTGGCATTACGGTAGTTGGAGGGACGGTAACACATGTTTTCACGCCTAAAGGACCAGAGGGCTTGCATCCATATAGCTATTGCCAGGTGAAACAAACTCAGGATACTACCTATAATCATTGCGCATGCCAGCAATTTCCTTCCATATTACCTAAGATCAGCTGGCCGTCTGGCCCTAACTAAAGTAGAGCTGGCCCTATTCTCCGTGCATCCCTCACCTGTTTAACAGGTAATAAGGCTGTCACAAACTGAACTATCTGGCCCTAAGGCTAGAAATTCGTGAAAATGTTCTATTAGGCTCTGCCCTGCCAATGCTGACATTGGTTATTTGCTAGTTCTTTCAGAAATATTTCTTGTGGGTTTTATTACAGGCCCTCTGTAATCTATTTAATGATTCTGTCAGAGATATTTCTGATTGTGCTCATAGCTGGCTTTTAAAAATACCTTCACCACTGAAAAGAGACAAAACCCAGAACCAGTTGAGGTCATTGTTCAAAGGTGGAAGTGATGCTGGCTTCCAGATTGTGTCACATGATACCCGTCTGTCACCCATTTTGAAACTGAAGTCACGGGTTTTTGCCCATTTGTGTTCAATTTTTTTTGTCAGAGACGGCAGCCCTATTCAGAGCCATGGTCTATGGGGAAAAAATCAGCCCTTGGCAGAATTCCCCACTTGTCACTTGGCACAGCACTTAATATTCCAGCATAACGCAACTATTACAGGGGAGAATAATTGTTTTGATAATTGTTTGATAACATGTTATTTTCAGGTAATTTATTTCTCCTTTTCCGCGTGGCAGAGTCTCTGATGTCCCTGCAGCAACGGCTGCTGCAGGAGAAATGGAAGGCTTTGTATTACTTTGGAATTAATATTTATTTGGCTTCTTCACTGGCCCAAGAACAAGGGAGTCTATGAATAATACATAGGCCCAAAGATGCCAAGATAAGAGGCTTTATACTCTGAATGCCAGCAGGATCCAGAAAAGTTAAATCTGAGGTAAGAAGCATCAGTGCTGGGTAAATGAGCCATGGTCCAGAAAAATGGGAATTCGGGTTCGATTCAAGGCCCTCAACTTGTTCAAGTCTCAAGAGAGGGCTGTTATTACCCTGGCAAGAGATGGAGTGAGGACAATTCTGAGGGGGTGTCAGAGACATTCCCAAACAGAAGACACAAAAACAAACAGAGCAACAAAAATACCCTCTCTGAAAATATCCAGGAGGATTTGAAGTATGGCACGGTATTCCTGCCAAGAAAACTCCATGGACATGGGGTCACAAAGAGTCGGTCACGACTGTAATGACACAACAATCACACACATCCTGAATTTGAACCAATGGCAAAATCCTAAGGGTAAACAACTGGACAATCATTCATTCATTCATTTATATGCCACTTTTATCTTAAAGGACCTAAAGCAGCTTATAGTGTTATTTAGTTAAAAGCCAAATAAATTATCATAATATCAACACCATCAAATTTAGAGCAGATCCAAGTAATTTCACTTGCAGTGTCATGGAAATTCTTCACAGCAAGGTTAATATACTTTTCATAGAGATACAGTGGTCCCCCACCCTTTCGCAGTTCATATACTGCGGTCCCGCTATATTGCGGGACCGTAGTATATGGAAAAAAAAAAACCTGGGGTAAGGGGGGAAAGTCCCTCAGAGGCCTCAGAAATGATTTTTAGTGATCCGGAAGTCACTTCCAGTTTTCCGGAAGTCACTTTCAGTTCACAGGGAGGCCCTTTTGGGGCCTCCGGAAGGCCCTCGTAGGCCCAATCGGGTCAGCGACAGGCTGGGGGTAAGTACAAGAGCCCCCATCTAGACCCCAAGGCCTGACCCGACCTGCATCCACATATTGCGGATTTTCAATTATCACGGGTTGGCTCGGGTCCCTAACCCCCGCGATAGGTGGGGGGGGGTCACTGTATCTCCATTATCTTTAACAAAGCCATTGGATTTATGTCTCCAGAGTATGGCTGGGAGGTACACAGCAGCAACACTGAAACTAGGTGGATCTATCTCTGGTCAGTGCTGGATGTGACCATCTTATATTTTGTGGTTTAGATGCAAATTTAATCACATGTGCATTAGACCACTCAAAATCAATGAGCCAAGTTAGTCTTGACTATCTTACCTCCCACCGATTCCAGTAAGGCCACTCTAACTGTGATAAATCCTGGATCCAATTCACTGTCTTTAGTCGCATCGTAGAAGACATGATGCAGGCATAATGAATAAACAAGCAATACATACATAAATGCACACCTCCCATCCATCCCAAGATAAATTCCAGATGAGTGTCTTAATGACATGTTTCTCTTTGTTATCACATATCAGTCTTGACAGTGAAATTAGTACACGAATGCAGCCAGATAAAGGTGCAGCGAGATAAAGGGCTGAAGGATGCAGATGTTTCTTATCATGCACAGTTGGGAGGTGCAGGAGATGGTCAATAGGTGCTAAATAACATGTCCCCTTTTTACAGAACCTTTGGACTAATAGACATGTCAGTATTGTCTGAGTTGGAGCCTTTTCAGTTAGCTTTGGCATTCCACTTCTTGTTGTGGTTTTCTTGATGTAACCAACAGAACAATCACTATTCTACTCAATCATCTGTAAAGCTACTTGGACCCCCTTTATTCTTCTATTAATGGCTGCCTGTCAAATATTGGGACTCAAGTCAGACATTGTCATCCAAAGCCCATCAATAATACAGTGGTATCCCGACTTAACAGCAGCTCAACTTAAGAGCAATTCAACTTAAGAGTGGAAAACTGTTGGCGTTTTAACTGCCGCCTTACAAATTTTAGATATGGTTTCCTCGACTTACATTTTTTTTCCTTTTTTTATTTTTTAAACTTATTTTTTCAATTTTTTAGATAGGTACTCTGACTTAAGAGTAATTCGACTTAAGAGTATGCATTCGGAATGGATTAAATTCGTAAGTTGAGGCACCACTGTAATAGGACTTAAGCTCAATTTGACGTACTTGTCTCAATAGAATATGTACGACAACTTCACATCAGGAACCAACCAGATCTTTGTTTGCCTCCTAGCAGGCCATCAGTGGATGGAAAATCCAGATGTTCTTGGACCTTGCCTTACCAGATTCTTAACCAATATTTCAAATGATCCAACTTATTGGAACAATTATTCAATGAGATTTGGAGGACTACAGCTTCTTCCTCAGCATCAAATGATGGAATGACAGTTATAGAAACTGTCCTGCTGGATGTTTTTAAAAGGTATGAAATCAAGGTGTATGAAAGCATATTGTATAACATTGTTGGACAAAATTATTGGGGGAATTCAGGATATGTATTTTCTTGCATGTTTTTATGATCTTAATTGCTCTAAAGCTGATGTTATAGTGTTATAGTGAACTGCCCTGAAATCAATATTGGATGGTACAGAATGATGCCAATAGTGATAATAATATGGAACTTCCATATATGCCAGCCATTGGGTGAAGTCATAAGATAAACTCTGCATTCATTTGAAACAGCATATTAGCACAATTAATAAATTACCCACTGTCATAAAAGGCAGAAATGCACTCTTAATTCCCCACCCCCAACCCTTTTAACTTAAGACGGGTGAAGAAAGAGATCTAGGCTTCCTGGAATCCTACTAGTTCAAAGGGACTAATTAAAATAAATGTTTATTTCATCTCGCTTGTAATTTATTTAGGAGGACCCCATAGTCTAAGGAAGATACCCATAATTGCCACCTTGAACGATGAAGGCATGGCAGCACATTTGCTGTGTTTCTGTCCCAAATGTTGCCATTGACCCAGTTAGACTCCTTAAAACATTGTGTTCACTCCAGAAGTCAGAATGTTCCCCTAATAAGATGCTTCAAAAGAAGAAACAAGATTCAAGAAAACTGTTGAACCCTACAGAGATATTGGAGTTGGAAACCAGGCAATGGGGGAAAGGGTGAGTGCAGACACCATTCACAGCAGTTCAACAGCTGTGTACATTGTAACTGATTGCTAATCATTTTATGAAGAGGGCAGATTGCTTTGAGAAAATAAGAAACGGGAAGACCTTCTGCCTCTGAATTTTCACACAACAAGTGGCACTTTGAAGTAAAGATTACAGCAGGCCCATTTAATCAGAAAGGAGAACCAAGCTTCAAAAGAAACATTTTTTTGCTATGATGGGAGCAATAAGGGGATTTCATAACAGCAGAATCCAAACGGTGTGAAGCTGATGGTGTCTCTCTGATCCTCTCACTCTGGAAAAAAGAACTAGGATTGATAAGCACAGCAGCAACACGTGATCAAAAGTTGTGTGATGAGTCTAAAGTAGGGCTTTTGGACACCCCAAACAAGACATGTTTATGACCCATGTCCTGCTTAACATACAATTGCCCATCAGCTAAACCAGGGCTGAGTGAATTCTCTAGATATTTTAGATTGGAATTAACACGCTCCCTTTCTGCTGATCATGTGGGGATTTAAGATCAATACATCTCAAAAGTAAAATATTCTGCACTTTTGAGCTAGATAGTATCAAGCAGTGATTTCTAACAAAGGTCTCCAGATGCTCTGTTAGTTCAACGCTGATGCCAGGAGACTGGAAGTTGTTGCTTAACCACATCTAGGGTTCGCCTAAAATCTCACCTGAAATTTGTGAACTGGAACTCCAAGCAGCCCTAGACGGTTACTTCACGTCCCTCTCATTGTGTTTCACAGTCACACTTGGGCCTGCTACGAGAAAATGTTACTCCACATCCATTGCGTGACCGTGGAATCTCATCCCGACCATGCCCCCTGAACTGGGATTTAAGCGTGATGAGCCATACCTCTCCCTGACCTCGGGAATTCTCTTGTCTCGGTTCCTGTTCCGAGACAAGTGCCCATGAAGTAAGGCTCGTCATGCAACCTACACATTCTCCATCTAGTGGCAGGAGTGCAAAGTTGTAAAAAATTGTAAAAAACTCTGTCAACACCAATAAGGTTTATTGTGCAATTGATAAAATCCCAATTTGGCCTATATTTCTTTCCTAATTTGTTTATAGCTGCAGCCAATTTTGAGAATGGCTGTCATAGATGATAGCTAAAGTATTCAGCAGACACCTCGACCTGTAAATATTAAAGCAAAGTGTTCTGCTTATATCCCCCACACACCACTTCAAGTAGTCTCTGGGCAGCTTACAGTTTAATTAGGCTACACACTGCCCCCCTCCCCAGCAACCTGGGTCCTCATTTTACCAACCTTGGGAGGATGGAAGGCTGAGTCAACCATGAGCCTGCTACCTGGGATTGAACCCCAGGTCGGGAGCACAGTTTTAGTTGCAGTACAGGTATTTAACCACTGCGCCACGAGGCTCCTTAAACCAGAAGAGACTATGGGCTTTTTCACATGACCCCTAAAATCCGCAGCAAATGGCTTCCAGATCCGGAGCTTAAATTTGTTTCCCCACCAGCTCCGCAGTTTACAAAAAATTAAGTGCGACCACGCCCACCTAAGCACCTCTCAGCGCACGTTTCAAGTACCTGGTCTCCGGAGCTGAAAAATTTCTGATGCGGATGTAAAGTAATGAGTGCCGGGCTCTCCTCGCCTTGTGTTTGTTTTTTTGTCCCTGCCGCCCCTTTAAGAGACAGGAATCATGATGACGACGGGTCTCGGAGCGGCTTCTGCCGGCAGACAGAGGTGAGACTGCGTTTTTTTCTCCCTTTTTTTCTCCCTCCCCTCACGCAGACAGGAGCAAGGAAGTGCGGAGGGGGTGGGAACACAGGAAGAGCGACGAACCCCCAAGACCTCTGGTCCGAATTTAAGTGGCCAGCGGATTTTAGGGGTCGTGTAAAAGCGCCCTATGCTGAACCTACAGAGAACACTAATGCTAGGACTCTGGCTGGACCATCTGGAAGTTGCTTAATAGACTTTGAAGTCAAGTAAGATAATTAAAGAATAGTCAAGCAAAATGGGGCCACTTGGATACAGGACGAATTTTATGTGACTGGGGAGAAATTCAATCAATGCATCACCTCCGTGCATGCAATCTATGTTCCACCATGGGTATGAAGATTGCACAAATGGCAGAGATAACAGTATTGAAGTAGCCTGTATCTGGTAAAAATACTCTATCTTAACACTTTAATTTGTTTTTAATTGTAGTTATATTTCATACGTATCCATATTTTAGATTCTGCAACATTCTGATATGAAAGAAAGAAAAATCTTTCATCCCAGCATTGTTATTATAAAACTATTATTGTTAATGAACTTGTGCAAAAAATACAAGTTATCCCCCAAAAGGATTATTTCTGAATTATGCCCTAAATATCTACATTGCATCATTTGTGGTCATGACCACATGTATTTCTCGTCACTTTACCTATAAGATGCTTAGCACAAATGAATAATTTTCATCCCAGCCCATTCTTCTCCTTTATTAGTGATCACACTGAGACCTCTTTGTTCCTCTTCATTCAATGCTTCCACCCACCCACCCACCCACCCCGACTGCCTTGCACTTTTCAAATGTAATCATTAATATTGGAAAATTAACTGATTCAAATGAGCACAATTGCCCCAGCTTTTGAATATTCCCAGGACTGCATCCATGGGGTGGCACTCAAACAACTCATTTGCATCTCTAAGAAACAGGATCATCCGGTTAAATGTTATGTAAAATGCACCACCTTCTGATTTGTGTGAAGCAATGTATTAATAAACTGGGTAATTGTCAATTAGGCATTCTGGAGGCATTTCATTCACAATAGAGAGAACTGCAGTGGGCCAAATTATCTCCTGGTGCAAGGGGACACAGCTTTGGTGTCTAAGGAATAACCCTCGTTCAAAAGCAAGGGTAGTGGATAGAGCATTCGATTTATAATGGAGAAGAACAGCTTCAGATCTCTGCTTTGCAATAAGCCCCAAGTCACTAACTCTTTGAGCAAGTCACTAACTCTTAGCCTATGTCAATTTGCAGAGATGATGCAAAAAAGAAATGAGACTAGGAACAAGAACCTAAGAGTTCCTTTAAGATGGGCAGAATGCAAGGGTCTTCATTATATGAATATAACACACAATCTGTTCAGCCATACTTGTTCTGGTCAGGAAAGGTTCAAATGATTGGATTCCTGCATTGAGCAGTGTGTTGGACTCATGGCCTTTTAGGGCTCTTCCATCCACATTATTCTGTGCTTCTCTCCTCAACTTTGTGTGCTCTGCACTTTATTTGCATTGCTAAGGCATCAGTGACAAAAAAAGTGTGTGAGATATAATTTTATGCATTAAGATGCATGGCAGGAAACACCTTGAGCTAAACGTGCTTTCTCAAATGTGCTTTGTCTATTTTCCTGCAATATATATTAGGTATATCAGCACACTCTTTATTCAGAGCACAGGGCGTTTAGGCCACACGCTTGGCAACAATCCAAAACTAGGTCGGTCCCATTGATTGTGAGCTCACTAAATTCTATGCTGGATTGTATCCAAGGTGTCTGGCCTCTTCTTCACTTTTCAAAGCTGAGCCATAGTTGTCAAGTGGACGGCGACAACCAAGGTCTGCTGGAATCAAGGAGTGAAAAAATAGAGAATAAGATGCAAAGGAAGAACCATGAAGGACTATCATTGCTGTAGAACCAGTGATGTCAGCAGCAGTGGGGTAGTGACCCCCCACCCGGGGCAATTTCCCTGGGCATAAAAATCTTAAGAGGTGGTAAATTTTGAAAGAAAAAAAATTGAAGTAACAGTAAATTAAAAATGGCACGCCCTTAAGGGGCAACAATGGAAAAGAGGAGGAGGTACAGGTGGCTGAGGAAGCAGTCTCTCTTCCCCCTCTAGAAAAGGCTCCCAATGGTGGGCTCTGGAATCCCTCTAGTCAGACAGTCCAAGCTGTAACAGGATGGATGCCCCCATTTCCAGAATGGTCCAAGCCCTGGGCTCTTCTCTGCATGTCCCAGCGAATGGAACAGTGGAGCCTCCTTTTTTTTCTCCCTCCCCTCACACAGGCAGGAGCAAGGAAGTGCGGAGGGGGTGGGAACACAGGAAGAGTGACGAACCCCCAAGATCTCTGGTCCGAATTTAAGTGGCCAGCGGATCTTAGGGGTCGTGTAAAAGCGCCCTATGCTGAACCTACAGAGAACACTAATGCTGGGACTCTGGCTGGACCATCTGAAAGTTGCTTAATAGACTTTGAAGCCAAGTAAGATAATTAAAGAATAGTCAAGCAAAATGGGGCCACTTGGATACAGGACGAATTTTATATGACTGGGGAGAAATTCAATCAATGCATCACCTCCGTGCATGCAATCTATGTTCCACCATGGGTATGAAGATTGCACAAATGGCAGAGATAACAGTATTGAAGTAGCCTGTATCTGGTAAAAATACTCTATCTTAACACTTTAATTTGTTTTTAATTTTAATTATATTTCATACGTATCCATATTTTAGATTCTGCAACATTCTGCAACGGGAGCTGGTCAGTTTCGTCCTTCCTGTGGGACCAGGTTCTTGAGGAGAACATCAAGAAGTGTGTGTGTGTGGTTGTGGGCTTGGCCCATGGCTGGTCTTGGCAGTCCTCAGCCTTTTGAGCACCCTTCTCGTCCAGCAGGTGGGCAGCTACCAGAAGATGTTTCGGGGTTCGCTCTACAAGCACTAACCTTCACAGTGATTGGCCATTGTGGAGGAGTGCAAGAAGGCAGTCACTTCATCTCATGGTGGGTAAGCCACCCAGACGGAGGGAGAGAATAGGGGAAGTGGGGCCAGCTAGGCCCCACCCTTTGCCAGCTTACCATCCTCTTGCTACTGGTCCATCCTGGGTGGCCTGGAGGGGGGAGGGGTGGAGCTGTGGCGGAAGAGGCCCCACTCCTCATTCCCAGCCTGCTGACCTCACCGTGCCTTCTCCTTTTCTCACTTTAGCTGAGGAGCCACAACCCCTGGAGGTGTCCAGAAGGTTGGATAGATGCCTGTGGGTCGTTATTCAGTTACAGACTGTAGTGGTAGGGCAAGGATGTATTAAGAACACATCCTTACAGTGTAGTTATTCTTTTCAAATGTGCAGGGACTCATTCCTCAACAGATTCTTTCCTGTTTTCTTATATTCCAAGCTATGAAAATTGGGGGTGGAAATAGGGGGTTTATGACATATCAGCTCTGTTCTGTTCTGTCAGACAGAAAAGCATTGCCTCCAAGATCTCTGTGTGACAGGGAAAGAGTTAGCGACAGCTTTCAGGTGGATGGAATGGCCTTATGCCAGCTTCTTTGATCTTCGTTCCATCGGGGGACACATTTCAAAGGTTGAGGCTGATGAAATGAATCCAGACGCATGACACTTCTGCCACGATACATTTGCCAGTCTTTAAGGGATTCTTTTTCCTTGCTTGCGGTTTCAAAGGTTGAACTCCAAGAGAATGGTGTCTACCAAATGGATCTTGAAAGAAGCTTTTTTTTTTTAAAAAAAAATAATAATGAACTGCAGTAAAGAACTGTATATGAGTGTGGTGTCTATCAAGGAAGAAAATGGTTTGAAATGCTAGTATATTTCAACCACTCTGCATGCAGAGTCTGAATTAATTATGTGGTAATTTAATCGCACTCGCTCTCGTGCGATGGGGAAAAGGCGAATTTCAAACATCCGAAAAGACAATGGGCATTTATACACGACCCCTAAACTCCGCCACAAATGGCTCCCAGCTCCGGAGATTAAAAATGTTTACCCACCAGCTCCGGAGTTAACAGGAAATTAAGTGCGACCCCGCCCACTTTAGCGCGTCCCAGCGCAGCTTTCAGGTACCTGCTTTTTGGATGTGACAAATATTTGATCCGGTGTAAGGATAGTGAGTGCGGGGCTCTCCTGGCTTCTGTTTGTTGTTTTTCTGCCCCCCGCCCCTTTAAGAGATCTGAATGCTGCCGGGAACAAAACGGAAGTAAACCGGCATTCTTTTCTTTCTTTTTTCTCCCTCCCTCACGCAGCCAGCAACCAGGAAGTGCGGAGGGGGGTGGGGACAGAGGAAGAGCGACGAACCCCTAAGATCTCTGGTCTGAATTTAAGTGGCCAGCGGATCTTAGGGGTCGTGTAAAAAGGCCCAATGTGGGACAAAAGATTCAGTCACAGCAACTTCCATGAGGTTTGTGAAAATTGCGTTAATAACTTGGTCAGGATTAAGTTGCTAGCCTGACATGGGTTGGGGGGGAGCGCAACTGGATTAAAAATGATTCTTCAGCATAGGCTGCTGCACAAAATACTTCGGCATAAATTTGGATGTGTAGCCAACCAGAAGAGATGTTAAGCATCGAGTTGCGAAACTGGACTTTTCTTAGAATGTTTGGAAGTGTTCTCTATAGCATCGTTGGCCCATTCATGGCCAGCAGTGTCACACTGCAGCGTGAGCTCCCGCTGATAACCCCAGCTCCTGCCAACCTTACAGCTCGAAAGCGTGTAAATGAAAGTAGATAAATAGGTACCACCATAAAAAGTGGGAAGGTAAAACAGTGTTTCCTTGCAGCCATGCCAGCCACATGGCCATGGACTTGCACAACACTGGCTGTTTCGGCTTGAATATGGAGATGAGCACGACTCTAGAGTTGGACATGACTAGCATGCATGTGCGGGGGGGGGGGGCTACCTTTTTATGTTCTGCAGTGTTTTAATTCTCTATACTTTTACTTTTTTTCTTGCATTTTCCTTCATTTTTTGGTCTGTTTTGGATTTTGCTTGACTCAAACTCAAGTACGTTGACTGACTGTCCCTACAGAACAGTGAGGGTTCTCTTCAGGGCTAAATGAAGCCTTGGCAGAGGGTGTTGAAAACAGGTAATTTGCCTCCCTCGTGGACCATAGTCCCAGTCTTGGCAAGATCTCTCATAGCTGTTGTTTAGCGTAAGTAATACAACTCATCAGATAATATTTGGGAGATCCTCCTGGTAACATATTCTGGCTAACAATTCTTCCCCACTGCTTTCTAGTGAGCTGGGGAGACTGAAAATGTTAGCATAGCTTTGAGGACAGAGGATTTATATCAGTGGTTCTCAACCCATGGGTCCCCAGATGTTCCTGGACTGCAATTCCCAGAAATCCTGGCCAGCTGAGCTAGTGATGAAGGCTTCTGGGAGTTGCAGTTCAGGAGCATCTGGGGACCCACGGGTTGAGAACCACTGATTTACATAGACCAGAAATGCTGTCACATTGCACCGGCATTGTTTCTTTGGCAGAAGAATGGCGGTGGGGGGGGGCAACCTAGTGCATTAAAAGCGAATGGAGACTGCAACACATATGGGATAAAACAAGACAAAACAAAACCCTCCTTATATCACTTCTTCATCCCTCTTTGTGCAAACAGTTTCACCTTTTTTTGTCCCCTGCCTGCCTCCTGACCCCCCAAAAGGGCAAGCGCTGGAGTCCTGTTATTATTCCCTCCCCACTCCTCAATTCCCCCCCCCCACCCGCTCAATAGCAGCCGCTTATCTCTAGCTTTTCTCCAACTCTCATCAGCAGATCTGCTGCAGAGAGATACCCTATCTCCTCCTGTTATCACAACTTGCCGTGCTCTGCAAATTCTAATGCTGCTGGATGACTCGACAGCTGTTGGGGAAATCCATTGGTTTTCCTCTCACCCCCTGAAGGTGCTGTGTCACAGCCGATCGGCTTCGTTATACACTGAGATGCCAACTCAAGCCATTTCCCTCTTGGGTCACACGCTGGACTTGACCTCTAGCCTGAACAAGCCGGGGCACTTGGCTCACCAGTAACTCCTTGCCCGTATCCTTTCAGGCGAATTCTCTTTCCTAAGGCAGGCCTCATTAATATACATTTGCACCACTCTCCTTGACATTCATTGTTCATGCCTTTTTATCTCTGTTGTGCTCGCTGGCAAATTCTCACTCTGTCCTCTCCTGGTGCGTGTGAGATGGAACGTTAATCTCCGCCGTGGTGTTGCAAGCACCTCTTCTTCTTTTCCACCCTCAGCGGTTGTCTCGCTCTGGGGAGTCACAAGAAGGAATGGTGTCGCCTGGGAGAGGTGAGTCGTCCGTTGTTTGCAAAGGGAGAGTGGGTAGACGGATACAGCGAGAGTGATGAACACTTCAAAAGCCTTACGGAACAATAAATATGTACTGTATTTGGAATACGCTTCCACAGCCTGCACCCAACTTCGGGCCTTTTTACACGACCCCTAAGATCCGCTGGTTCCTTAAATTCGGACCAGAGATCTTGAGGGTTCGTTGCTGTTCCTCCGTCCCCACCCGCTCCGCACTTCTTTGTTCTGTCTGCGAGAAGGGAGGGAGGGAAAAAAGTCTTAGACAGGGACAAAAGAACCCTAAAGCCTTACCTCCGGTGCCGGGGGAAGTTGCTCCGACCTCCGTTTACTTCCTGGTTCCTCTTTAAGGGGCGGAGGCAAAAGAAAAACAACAGAAAGAAGCGAGGAGAGCTCAGGCACTCTCCGCATCAAATATTTTTCACCATCAAAGAGCAGGTACAAGAAAAGTGTGTTGGGTCGCGCTTAGGTGGGCGGGGTCGCACTTAATTGTCTGCAAACTCCAGAGCTTGTGGGTAAACATTTTTAAGGTCCGGAGCTTGCAGCCATTTGCGGCGGAGCTTAGGGGTCATGTATAAACGCCCTTCATCAGACGCAAGACTCTTCTTGCATATAATAAAGTGGGCGTACACCAAATAAAGCTGCTCTACCTTTCAAGTAGCACAAAGCTCTTTATCGTTTTTGCTGCAGGACACTTATACTTGAATGGCTTTTCCCCTCCCCTGAAATTTCTTGAATACTTTGAAGATATGTGATCTGATCAGGGTGGATTATACAGTTTATACAGATGACAACTGTTCCACAAAGCTCAGGTGCCACATTCAACAGCGAGCTGCCAACTTTCTGTGTAGCCTGCATACTGCATATTGCATACTGTAATTAAACTGTAAACCGCCCAGAGATTACTTGAAGTGGTATGGGGCGGAATAGAAGCAGAACACTTTACTTAGCTAGGCTAATCCTTGAGTGTCATACATACAGTTTGGCACCAAGGCCATGCACAAAGATTAACCAACTTGGTATGACCTAGGTTATGCAGGGAAGCTGCTCTCCGTCATAAGATAATACAGTTTATCATCCTCACGCACACACGAAGAGTCTTGTGGCACCGAATGGTGGGCAACGCACACAGTGTCTTGTCTCGGATCAGAAAGCGGGAACAAAGGGCCTTTTTACACGACCCCTAAGATCCGCTGGCCACTTAAATTCGGACCAGAGATCTTAGGGGTTCGTCGCTCTTCCTCTGTCCCCACCCCCCTCGGCACTTCCTGGTTGCTGGCTGCGTGAGGGAGGGAGAAAAAAGAAAGAAAAGAATGCCGTCTTACCTCCGTTCTGTTCCCGGCAGCATTCAGATCTCTTAAAGGGGCGGGGGGCAGAAAAACAACAAACAGAAGCCAGGAGAGCCCCGCACTCACTATCCTTACACCGGATCAAATATTTTTCACATCCAAAAAGCAGGTACCTGAAAGCTGCGCTGGGACGCGCTAAAGTGGGCGGGGTCGCACTTAATTTCCTCTTAACTCCGGAGCTGGTGGGTAAACATTTTTAATCTCCAGAGCTGGGAGCCATTTGCCCCGGAGTTTAGGGGTCGTGTATAAACGCCCAAAGAGTGACAAGGGAAAACCCTACACGAGCACCAGGTACATTATTGTCGTGCTCAGCACCCGTTCCGGAGGCGTGGTCGAGACAAATTTCAGTAGTTGCGTGACGGACGTGAAGTAACAATTTTTTGTAGCACTCCTAAGTGCAACACTAACAGAGACAAAACAGACATGAAGTAACTGCCTAACTTTCAAAATGCTTCCATAGCATCTGGTACTAGGTGAACCTGAGGGTGGTGGTGAACGGCTCAAAGAATGAGGGACCTCAATACCTGAAGGCTGCCTGGGATTCCCTGAGGTTCTTGAGGGGCCTGGCTCTGAAGGGGCAGGAAGGGGGATTCCTGCAAAACCAGTAGGATCCAGTAGGAATGCATCACTGGATCTGAGCCCAACTCTTTTAGGGATGTTAGGCACCAAACAAAGGAAAGACACTTCAGGGTTTCCAATGCCATTTGTAGGTTGATACTGGAAGAGGAGATGTCAGGTGAAAACTCAATAGCTCGTTAACTGGCTTAACTACCTCAGCTAAGATTTCTTGTCATTAAAGTCTCTCTGCAGAACGGATTTCTGCTTCATAGTTGCGGGCTGCTTGCCATGGATTGATTTACTCTCTCTAAGAATAGCCCTATGGTGCTTTATGAAGAAATAAAGAGTCATGCAGGGAAAAAGAAACAGCTCTATTCAAGTATCTGCAGAGGACAACACAGTGTGCGCGCTATGTTTTCCCTATCTTTCAATGGGATTCTCAGCCCCTGCATTAACTAATCCATAGCCTACCCTGCCATATTTCCTTGGACATAAGTCCTAATGTAGTCCTTAAGACATAAAGGTAAAAAGGTAAAGGTTCCCCCTGCGCATGCATGCTAGTCATGTCCGACTCTAGGGAAGGTGCTCAGCTCCGTATTCAAGCCGAAAGAGCCAGTGTTTTGCAAGTCCATAGGCACATGGCTGGCATGGCTACAAGGAAACACTGTTTTAATCTTTCTGCTTTTTATGGTGGTACCTTTTTATCTACTTGCATTGACATGCTTTCAAACTGCTAGGTAGGCAGGAGCTGGGGTTATCAGCAGGAAGTCACTCTGCTGCATAGCACCCGGGATCCGAACCGCTGAGCAGCCGACTTTGCAGTCAAAGTTTCGGAGCCTTAGTCCGCTGAGCGACCACGCCCCTTAAGACATACGCTCAAGTAAATGTACATGTAATTGTTATCAGAGAGATGCATGACTGAAAGTTTTTGAGCCGTCAGAGGTTTGACAGAGGTGGAATCGGCACATAAATGACACGGGCCACAGTCACTGAATTCAGTCAGCTTGGCTTTCTTGACAGACCATCGGAAATTGCCTTTTTGGGACTACAACTCCCAGAATCCTCAGCCACCACCGCTAATGACCAATTTGTCTACCTTCTTCAAAAGCCATTTTGTTCAGTACTAAGCTTGATCAATGATTCACAGTCATTCTGAACAGTGCCTTTCTCTGCATGTGTGATGGATATGCAACCAATTATAGAAACAGAGAGTTGGAAGAGAATTCAAAGGTAGTCTCATAGTCTAATCCAGTGTTGGTGAACCTATGGCATAGGTGCCAAAGGTGGCACTCAGAGCCCTTTCTGTGGGTACCAAACACTGCCCCTTCACAGCCACATGTATTCAGGTTAAATTGCTGTATTGGCACTTTGCAAAAAAATAGTGGGTTTTGAATCACAGTTTGGACACTCAGTCTCTAAAACAGGGATGTCCAAACTTTTTGCAAGGAGGGCCAGATTTGGTGAGGTGAAAATGTGTGGCCCACAGGCCGGACTTTGGACAAATATCTATAACATGTAAGGAGGCGGGGAGGATGCTGCAGCAACGCACCAGGGGAGGGTAGGCCGGGCAGGTGGCTAGGGGGATGGACAGAGACAGGGACAGCAGGCAAACCATAAAAACCACAAACTGATGTCTCTATCTGGTATGGGGAGGGACCAGTTGGCGGGGATGCATGACATGCTGAGCTGGTGGGGAGAAGAGGCTGCGGGCCACTCAAAATTTGAAAACAGGCTGCATTTGGCCCCTGGGCCTGACTTTGGACATGCCTGCTCTAAAAGGTTCACCATCACTAGTCTAGTCCAAACCTCTCTTAACAAAGGAATTTAACCACCTTTCCCACATTCAGGAAAAGAGGTCACTGGGTCTCTGTTTAAATCCCTCTTAATAAAGGAGATCTGCCACCATCCAGTCACTAAGCCAGGACTGCCCAAAAGGTCTTCCTAATATTGTATCTGAATCCTTCTCCTTGTAATTTAAACAGGGATTGCTCAAATGCTGCTCACAGTGGGTGGCACTCAGAACTGGGTCTTTAATAGAGAAGCTTCCTCTGAGTCCCCTAATTAAGATACAATGACACTTGAATGGGCACTTCTGAATTGCATGGAGACAAACACCTGCCTGGAGTTGTAGGCTTAGTTCTGCCACTTTCCATTGAATAACCAGAGACGACTTCTTGCTGCAGAGAGAGAATTTGGGAGTTGTAAAACCTCCTCTTGAATTGTGTGTGTGGTGGGGGCTCTGACACACACTGAAAATGTGTCCATGTCCATAGGTGGAAGGAGACAGGTTCAGTCTGGCACATGCCATTCAGTGACTACAGCAAGCCACTTAACATTCACAGCCCTTCCACCCAAAGCCTATGTGGGACACCCTTTGATGGAACTAAGATGGGAACCATCTGCCCCCTTTTTTTATTCCACTATGTAAAAGACCCGAGCTGTTCCAGCACATTAAGGGGCTGTCACAAGTGACGCTAATGGGGGAAAGGAGGTAGGAGGGCTACGGTGTTGCCTGCTCTAACAATGGGGGAGTAATATATATGTGTGATATTAAACTGACAGGTAGATTGCCCTAAGCACATCCGATCTTGCCTGATTTCAGAAGCTAAGCAGGGTCGGCCCTGGTTAGTACTTGGATGGGAGACCACCAGGGAATACCAGGTGCTGTAGGTGCCTGGAGTAAGAACTGGCAAACCACACCAGTTTTCCTGCCAAGAAAACTCCATGGACATGGAGTCACAAAGAGTCGGTCACGACTATAACAACACAACACAACACAGAGATTAGGCAGCTAATTTTTCTGACTGGACAAATTAGATGCCTGTTAGTCTGCTCCATGGTACTGGGTGCTACTTTGGGTCATATAGTATAGAAATTATGCTGGATTCAAAGTTCTTTCAGTTTGGAGTCACTGTCACTGTGGTAACACCAAGTCTGGCCAAAGTCCTAAGTGATTTCCATCCTCTGTAAGGTGGGAGATTTGGATTTAGGACTCAGATGGCTTGGGGGTTAACTCAGCCAGCCCTCAATTAGGATTGTGTCCCTAAAACTTGGGTGGGCCACAGATGGCACTCCTGCCTGCTTTTGCTGTAGCACGTGACTGTCACAAAACCACCCTATCGTGTTTGTCTTCTCCAAACTGATATTAAACAGTTGGGGTCTTTTCGTTACCGTAAACCCCCACCTATTGCAGGGGTTAGGGGCCCGACCTGACCTGCAATAATTGAAAATCTGTAATATGTGGATGCTGGGTCAGGTCGGGACTGGGCGGGCCCTCTGGGGGCTGTTGTCCTTACCCCAGGCATGGCGCTGCCCCAAACGGGCCTGCAAGGGGCTTTCCAGTCCCCCAGAGGCCCCAAAAGTGCTTTCTAGTGTGACAATAGTGACCTGGAGCTCACTTCTGGTTTACTGGAAGTCACTTCCAGTTTGCGGGGAAGCATTATTGGGCCCTCCGACGGGCCTGGGAAGGCCTTTCCTCCTTACCCCAGGGGGCCTTTTTTTCATATACTGCGGACCCACAATATACCGGGACCGCAGTATATGAACCACAAAAGGGCGGGGGACAACTGTACTCATTTTGTAATCTAGGTGGAGAGGACATTGCCCCGTCATTCTGTGCCCAGGGACACCCCTCCTAGGACCATAGGCCTCCAACCAGATATAAGGAGTCTCTTCTCTCTTTAGCAAGGTGCACTGCCCTTTTGCCTGGCGTAACCTGGGATTCTAAAGGTCCCTGTCATTTGCCCAGTCATTCTGTATGTTTCTCACTGGATTTGTCTGTTCCGGCGCACAATGTGTACCCTAGGTTTCATGCCATGCCAACCCATTTCATCTGAGATGCCGGTGCTTGAACCAGGAATCTGAGTTCTCTCCCATTCTTTGTCACTCAAGAGAACCACCACAGCTGTGACTAAGCACCACACGTTCTTGTGCTGGCAGATGTCGAGAAACATTCGTGTGCCACTGCTATCAGAAGATGCCCTGGGGCATGCTCTAATGAGGAATCACACCTGCTTGTGGGCTGCCTTTGCCTGTGGGTTAACCAAACACAAGTTGTTAGCACATGAGACCAGGACCAGTGTCACTTGGTCCGCATGTAAACAGTGGATTGGGGGAAACAGACCTCCCAAATAACTTAAATGCAAATGAATCAATCCTCATAATAGCTTTATTTTATTTTATTTTATTTTATTTTATTTTATTTTATTTTGATTGACATTCAGGATCCACGTGTATTTTGATCCAGCAGATTGATGCCATATAATTATAACCAAAATTAGTCGATCCCTAATGTAAATCAGGTTTATTGTCAAAATGTACAGACTTTCAGCTGTTTGCAATGAACAAATCCAACAAACGCAATTGCAATAGCTCGACACAATGAATGCTGCAAGTGGTTGCTCCCAAATTCACCTGAAAATGAGACTTTAAAAGGGTCCTGCAACCTCACCTCATGGGTCACAGGGCACTGAGCTGGCTGTACATGCAGCAAAATGTATCATGTGCTTCAATGCAGCCACTTGGACAGCTGAACAGGAATGAGAGCTGGCTGAGTTTTGGGTCAGCTGAGCCCAAGAGCCAATGTCTATTAAGCATGTCCTATAAAAGGCAAAGCCTGCAGCTCAACTACAGCAGTATTTCTCATTAGATGAGACCTTGTTAAGTTAAGGGGGGGCTGCATAGCTGGCATTTGTGTGCTAAAACAAACATTGCCTCCTCAAAGCATCTGTGCAAGATTCACTGTTAAGACATTCAGACTAAACACCCACCCTCTGTGTGATAATGAAATCTTGTTCTTTGGGGACAGAAACCTAGTAGATCCAGGACCGGGGCCAGATATCTGCTCTATGGCAAAAACTAACTAACACCAACTCAGGTGTGTGGAATACACATTTCACAACCCAATTGTGATCCCATTCCATAGAAATCTACAAATGCCAGTTCCTACTCAGAATTTTTTCCTTCCAACCTAGCAGTTCGAAAGCATCTAAATGCAAGTAGATAAATAGGTACTGCTGTAAAAAGCGGGAAGGTAAACAGTGTTCCATGCGCATAAATGCATGCAGCCATGCAGGCCACACGGCCACGGACTTGCTCAACACTGGCTCTTTGGCTTGAAAACTGAGATGAGCATCGCCCCGAGAGTTGGACACGAGTAGCATGCATGTGCGGTGGGAACCTTTCCCTTTAACTCAGATTTTTGCTGCCTCAGCAACCAAATGGACTGAAGACCTTCTCCCTAAATCCATACTTCTTTCGGGACAGAGCCACCACCCCACCCCATCCTACCCCGAGCAATTCCCCAAAGAACTTCTGTCCAGTTGATTACAGCTGGGCTGGGATCAGCACGCCATGGGCAGGCTACATGCAAGAGCGCCACCTAGTGAACCCTAAACTGACAACGTGTTTATGGAGGATGCCCCAGGAATGACACCTGAGACAAGGTTACCTTATCCATGCCACTTGCTCTCTGCATCTTTGGGGGGTTAAAGATTCCCCCAGTTGTTGCCTTTAGTCAGCTTGCAAGTCACCAAAGGGCAGTCTTCAGATTTCCTCCCAACACAGCTCAGACAAGTTTATCTCCGGACCACAATGCCCAAAATCCCCCAGCCAGGGAATAAACTTCCCAAGTTCGGCATCCCAATCCTTGTGGATTTTTTTTAAATTACCACTGCCACCTACTTCTCCATTCCCAGTAGAATTTCAAGGTAAGGAAGCACATTAACATTCACGCAGGGCGATGGTGCTGTAAGCGTGCGTCCCGCTGGGTTTCTATAAAGAAGGGAGAAAAGAAGAGGCCGGTTTATTCTTCCCACGTGCATTCAGAGATTGAATTATGGAGAATAAAGGATGACTTCCTCTCCCCTCCCTCGACCCTCTGCTGCCACTCCAATGAAGCTGCGTTTGGAATAAAGTAGTGCAAGCACTTTCCAAGTGAAGGCATTCTTGGCATTGATCCCGTGTGAGTAATTCCACTGCGAGAAAAGATTATATTATTTAGGGCTTTTTAGCTTGGAAAAACAAGGTGATGGAGGGAACACATGATAAAGATCGTGAAGTAGGGGAGATGACTAGGGAGAAGAGTTTTCTCCCTCTTTGCATAATAGTGCATAATGCAGGGCTTTCCAGAAAAGTGGAAGATTCTATAAAACTCGGGCTCTTTCCCCACATTCTCATTCTAGACAGGCATTGAGCTGTGCCGTAAATCTGTAAGGATTTCATTGAGTTGCAGAGAAGATCGGAGAATGTTCTGATCACATTCTTACTCTGACATGAAATTGTCTGGGTGACGTCAGCCAGTCACACATTCTCTGGCCTCCCCTCCTCTGCATGGTTGTTGTGACGAGAGAGAGAGAAAGAGAGAGAGAGAGAGAGAGAAGGGGGGCATGTCTGATTGTATTATTTTCTCCTCCTCTCAGCTTGGCATTTCACTCCCAAAAATGAAAGCTGAAAGAAAAAAGGGGCGTGGCTCAAAACCTTGTGTCTTCATTTGTGATGCTGGTAAAATGCTTTTTTTTTTTACCCAGCGTGTTGTTAGTCTGTGGAACTCCCTGACACAGGATGTGGTGATGGCACCTGCCCTGGATGCCTTCAAAAGGGGATTGGACATATTCCTGGAGGAAAAGCCCATCCCAGGTGACAAACCATGATGGAGATGTGTCATCTCCAGGTTTAAAAAAACAGGGTACGTCAAGGGCCAGATGCAGGGGAGTGGTATCAGGAGACAGATACCTAGTCTCGTGTGCTCCCAGACATATCTGGTGGGGGCACTGTGAGATACAGGAAGCTGGACTAGATGGGTCTTTGGCCTGATCCAGCATGGCTGGATATACCTCCATATAGTAGTTGGGGGAAAGGACAGAATTCTTAGGCAATAAAAAAACCATGGATGGAATAATGTTTCCTATGGAATGCTGAAACACTGGAGATCCTGTAGTGAGTTGTAAATAACAGTCAGGTAGTCCCATTGAGTCAGTGACGCTCTCATGAGTCAAACTCCTCTGTAAATTCCATTAGTTTGGTGAGTATAGTCTAGTGGTGGCTGGCTACCGGGTTTCAGTCACATAGGAGCAGAAGCACATGGGCTTCAATGTCTTTTGCTAGTGCAGTGGTTCTCAACCTTCCCAATGCTGCGACCCTTTAATTTTAATACAGCTCCTCATGTTGTTGTGGTGACCCCCTTGCCCTGCTTGGAAGAGGCCACAAGCCCCCTTTGGCAGGCCACTGCCGCAGGTGCCATAGAGAACTTCCCTCTATATAGGCACCCTCAGCCAGTCGCAGCCTCCGGTGCCATTGACTGACATCCCCTCCAACCTATCAAGCTGTAACTCACTCTTCCCCCCCTTCCTCCACCTCTTCCTCCAGACCCAAGCTGTTTGTACCTTTTTCTTCACTGGGTCATGGTGACCCCCTGTGAAATGGTCATTCGACCCCCACATTGGGCACCACTGCGCTAGCGCCTTCCATGCAGTCAACTCTCATGTGAACAAACTCTGGGGGACTTTGCAGGACTTGAGATTTATAAGCAAAACGTTCAAAACTTTCAAAACAGAAGAGATTTTGGAGCTCCAGGTTCATTAGCTTTAATTTAATTTAATTTAGTGGAGGGAGGTGTCCAAACCATGCCCCCCCCTTGTTTGAACTGGGCTCTGAAATCCAACCCCAACTGACCACGCTGCTTCGTGCCTTCCAGGAAGAATGCCTGGCCTCCATCTTGCCAAATAAACTTGTAAGAACTCCCTCCTGACAAAATAAACCTCTTGCCATGCTTGGACTTTTGAACCTGCTTTGAAAAAGAGGGCTTGTCCTCGAAAGCTCCGCAACTTTTTTCACTATTTTTTTCTAGCAGCTTATGAAGGTCCCACCCACAGTTGCATCTTGTTTTTGGCATTCCGTCTTTCATTCAATGTGCTCAAGGTACCACAGGCAGCTCTTCTTCTCCCCATTATATTCCTTATGATTGCTATATGTAGTTTATGTTTTTATTTATTTATTTATTTATTTATTTATTTATTTATTTATTATTTTATTTATTTTTACAACTTATATGCCGCCCACTCCCCGAAGGTCTCTGGGCGGCTTCAAATCAAAGAATTAAAACAGTTAAAACATCCGATATCAATAAATAATTAAAACAATAATAAAAACCTTACACTAAAATAATTATACTAAAATTGCCATCAGAGGACCCACCGTCTATATTGTATCAATTAAAAATTATTGTATCAATTATTTGCTACTTTTATATCCTACATTTCCTTCATTGAGTTCAAGGTCAACAAGACTTACTTCAAACCAGTTCAAGGCAGGGCTGGGTGAGAAGCCATGCTCCAGATGTGGCTGGACGAACCAGCCCAGCAGCATTGCAACATCTGGATATGGCCTCACACACCCCAATCCAGGCTTAAGCAGCCCATTCAGCAAGCTCCCTTACCAATAGGGAAACTGTTGGCTGCAGCCTCGTGGCGCAGTGGTTAAATGCCTGTCCTGCAGGTAAAACTGAGCTCAACACCTGGGGTTCAATCCCAGGTAGCCGGCTCATGGTTGACTCAGCCTTCCATCCTTCAGAAGTCGGTAAAATGAGTACCCAGCTTGCTGGGGGGGGGGGGGGAAATGTGTAGCCTGCATACTGTAATTAAAAACTGTAACTGTCCAGAGACTACTTGAAATGATATGGGGCGGTGTATGTAAGCAGAACACTTTTACTGAGCGATGCGGCTCTGATGGTCATCTGCTCTTCATAATATGTTAGAGAAGGGGCCTCCCAGTGACCCAGCTTTACTGAGCGTGATGGCCCAGCCCCCTTTAAAACACGATCAGGACAGGTGCTGGTCCTTGTCAGAGGGCTGATTTTGGCAACACCTCACCTGCTTGGCCTTCATTCCTCTTAGAATACTCCTTGGCAGCAGCTGACCAGAGTGTCAAAGGGCCCACCGCTGGCTGGAGAATTCTGGACATTGTAGTCCACCAAGGGAATTTCGCAGGCTGCTCCCTGTGGATTCCTGCCTTTGGCGCCCCTTGGCGAAGGCTGCTACTCAGGCAGGGCAAAGAGGGCACCACAATTTGCAGGGCACCGAACTCCAGAGGCGCCCATCTCTCAGCACCTGTGTCTGCTTGCCCCGGGGGACCAAAAATGACACGGTTCCCCCCTGCCCTGTGATTCCCCCCAATTTAGCCACTGGCCGTCTAACTAACTGGAGGGGCGGCTGCTCTCTTTGCATTGCAAGCCCCCCCCCCGCCCTTCAGCCACCCGAGAGGGAGGGAAGGAAGGAGGGCGCTGGGCCTCCCACCCTCCAGGGAGAGTTATTAATCCAATAATTAAACATTTATTGGCGGCGGCACCTGCTTTCTGCCAGCGCGAGTGCCCCCACCACCACCATCACCAATCCCCGGGGGGTGGGGGTGGGGGGAGAGCGGCCAGCCCGGCCCAGCCTCTTGCAAGCAGGCAGGCAGGCAGGCAAGCGAGCAAGGAGGAACGAAGGAGGGGGACGGACGGAGAAGGGAGCGCGAGGCGCAGCGTTGGCGGCGGCGGCGGCGGCGCTGCAGAGGTGGGAGCGCGTCGGAGCGCGTCGGATGCTGGTGGCCAGGCGTCTCCGGATGCCAGCACAGTCGGCGCCGGGCCGGCGGAGGAGGAGGAGGAGCGGCCGCCGAGATGCTGCGCTACTTGCTGAAGACGCTGCTGCACATGAACCTCTTCGCCGACTCGCTGGCGGCCGGCGGCGGCGCCCTGAGCAACTCCTCGGAGCTGCTGCTCAGCCTCAACTCCTCGGGCGCCCTGGACGCCGCTCTCCACCCCGGCCTCTTGGACCTGGGCAACCTGACCACCAGCCTCAACGGTGAGGGGCCCGATCCTTCACGCTCCTTTCCGCCCCGCCGATCTCGCCCGGGAGGGAAAAGGGGTGGGGTTGGGGAGCCCAGCGAGCCGGGCGGCGGAGGATTTAGATCAGAGGAGGGGGCGTCACTCCCCTCGCCCTCACAATTTTATTTTTTTCCCTAAAAATTACTCCCCCCTCCCCTCCCCTCCCCTCCCCTCCCCTCCCCACCCACTTCACACATACGGCCTTTCTGCCCTCAATGAGATGGGGGGGCAGTGGCGGTGCCTGGGTTTGGCCCGTTTTCTCCCGCGGCACTCTGCACATGCTCGCGCGCACCTCTCGTTTGCGCCGCTTGGGAAAGGTGACTGTAGATGTTTAGAGTTCCTGATCTTCTAACAGTTTCTCCAGCCTGCAGGTGCCCGTTAGCCGTGGCTGGTCCCAAGCAGTTCCTGCAGAGCCAACCCGGGGAAGCCCGCCCCCCCCCTTTGCGACCCTGTTAGGCTGAGAGGGAGTTTCTGTTGAGGAACTCGTAGGAAAACACACGATTCCTGCGTGTTCCACCCCGTTCCGACGTGCTAGTGTCTCAGGCTGACGCTGATCCAAATGTCTTGCGTGTACGCATTGCGTCCCTAAGGAATTTTGAGTTTTAACCCCAAAACTCGCGGCAGCGGGACGCGCGCGGTCCTCCGCCTGCACGCGGGCAGCGCTCTCGCAAGTGATTTCGCCTGCCTTGCGGGAACGGGGATCGCCCTTTTGCGCATTGTTTGCCCTTGACGTACTTTATTGACTCGATCAGTTAATTGGAGTTGCACCGAAAACCAGCCTCGGCTGTGGGGCCGCAGTCCTCCGGTCGGGGCTGGTTTCTGAGCAAGCGTGCCGCCAGAATCGGGTCCTGCAAGATTCTCCCCCCCCCCCCGGGGAGATGTCTCAGGGGGGCGCAGCTGCCGTCGGAGGCAGGGGGCACTAACTCTTGAGCAAGCCGGCCGAGGAGCCGGCTGCGAAAGGCTAAAACGCCAGCTCGAGGGGGCGAGTTTGTTCTCCAGCGACCCGTCCCGGAATTCGCAAGGGCGGCCGCCGGGACTCCAGGCGCGGCAGAGTCGCTAAGCGGTCGTTCAAACTTGCTTTCGAGGAAACGGGCTTGCAAGATGCCATCGGCCGACCCACGGCCACCTAGTCACACACACACACACACACACACACACACACACACACACACACACACACACACACACACACACACACACACACACACACACACACACACACACACACACACACACACACACACACACACACACACGGGCGGTACAGGCTGCAGTCTCCGCGTTGCGGCGACATCCCAGGGTGGCCACCTCCGCCCCCAAGGTCGCACCCAGAGCGTTCTCATATGGTCTCCTGCATTAATGTCCTAGGAATTAAAGGAACCGAAAAACACGGATGGTAGCCCCTCCCCGTCCCCAGTCTGAAGACCTTGTCCCGCGCAAGGAAGCGTTCCGCTGGCGCGAGTTTTGGGGTAAAGCTCAAAATTCCTTAGGGACGCATGCACTCAAGACATTGGGACCAGCGTCAGCCTGAGACACACTAGCACGTCGGAATGGGATGGAACACGCAGGAATCGTGTGTTTTCCTCCGACTTCCTTCAGATTTGGTCGGCCCTGCTGCCTGCAGATGATGGGAGTTGTAGTCCTGCCTCTTTGAAGGATACCCGGTTGGGGAAAGTGTCTGGGGAGCGTGTTAGATAAAATGCTAGCAGCCCATTGATTGTGGTGTGTGTGTGTGTGTGTGTGAAAGAGAGAGAGAGAGAGAGAGAGAGAGAGAGAGAGAGAGAGAGAGAGAGGGGTGCCTGTCCTGAAATTTATATGCAGGCACTCATCTATCTGTCTTTAGCCTATGTCTCACCTGTTCACCCATGTTTCCCCTCACTGGTGGGTGTCACAAGGAAAATTTTGAACATTGCACATGTAGGGGGGTGATCTCCCCTCCACGTGTGTGGCAATGGCTGAACTGCGAGGACTTTGCATCTGCAACATCCCGGGAGCGTTGCTTTAGACTGGAATTGACGTGACTGTGCCCGGTTCAGGTCACTGAAGCAAAATACAGACCCGATTGGGGGTGGGTGGGCTCAGACAGCTGCAGTCTTTTGACCTGCTCCCAGCGTAGTGCACGTGTTTGGGATGCTGCAGAGTATATAGTAGGACTTACTGTCTCTGTGTATAGTTTCTGGGCACATCTCGGTGGCACACGCATGCACCTTCACAGAGACGCAGTAGCCACCCTTGGACAAAGGCTACTGCTGATCTAGCAAGGTGGTTTGTCATTCAGATATAGCTGTCGCAGCGTCTTCAGGCTATATAGGATGTCAAGAATGTGGTATTGTGGTTTTTTAAAAGGGGAATATATCATCTCTAGGGATGGGCACGACTTGAAAAAAAATTTTTCCGAGTTGTCGTTAGTCGGGCCGGTTCCGTTTCGGGTCGTTTCCGTTTTTCGCGAAAATTCGCAAAAATTAGTCGGTTCGTTTTTTCGTTTTTTCGTTTTTGTTAATACTGGTTTTTTGGGGGGGGAGCGGGCTCCTGGAGGCACCTCTGTGGGGTGGGTGCCTCCTCTGGCCCGCTATAAAGGGAAAGTGGGCTCCTGGAGGCACCCGTGGGTGCCTCCTATCCTCACCCACTAGGAAGGGGAAGCAGGCTCCAAGAGACCCCTCAACATGGGGGTCTCCCCTCCTCACCTGCTGCTGCTGCAAAATGGTATGCAATAGCCATATGGATATTGCATACCAGTTGTGCAGACAGTGACTGTGAAGACTAGTGGATGGCACTGAACCCAGAGCCATAGGTGAGATGCCTAACTAAGGCTCTCGCACCACCATGTCTCACACAGAAGGGAATTGTACTTGCGTGTAGTGCAATGCAAGTACATCTGGCTTAGGGTTAAGGTGGGTTAGGGTTAGGGCTAGGGTTAGGCTAGTGACGGGTAAGGTTACGGTGTGCTAGTGGGTTGCACCTCTGGGTGCCTCTCTGACCCACTAAGAAGACAGTCTGTGACGTATGGGTACGGAGTCAAGGGTTAGGGTTAGGGTTAGGGGGCTAGGGCAGGTTTTAGGGGGCTTTTTGGCACATCCAAGAAGTCTCCATGGCCAAGTGGCCATGCGATTGGTGGGATGGCTCCAAAAATTTGCATGGTCGTCCACTCCCACATGGCTGGCCACTCGGCCAGCCCATCATTGCGCAGGTGTAAATAAAATAAAATAAAATAAAATCAATGGAGGACAGAGGAGGAGAGGAGAGACATTTTGTTGCAAGAAAAAACCCACTGCTACTGTGAAAAATCTGGCAGTTTATAAATTTTCGCGTGTTTCTGTTGTGCTTGTGTGTTTTTGGACCATGATTTCAAAAACAATATTGCGTTCGCCGCCCCATTTTGGATCCCCCGCCCGCACCGCATGGCATGGCGATGGCGACTCGCGAGTCCGGCTGCCCAGGACGGGGGGGAGGCGGGACCCCCCCTCCAGAAACCACCCCTCCGGTAGGTGCCCTGCGCCCTTAGTCAAGCAGGCATTTTTCCGCCTGCTTTTTTGGCCCGGGAATGGGTGGGGGGAGAGTTTAAAAGTTTTTTCCTGTGCCGTCCGTGCCGCTTGCTTGCGCTTTAATTGCGGCGGCCGGCGAGACTGGGCTTTTTGCTGGCTGGCTGCGAGCCTGCGGCGAGTCCCACCAGAGCAGCCCAGGACGGGGGATGGGGGGGGGGAGGCCGGGGACCTCCAGAAACAACCCCTCTGGTAGGTGCCCTGAGGCACGGCAGGCATTTTTCCGCCTGCTTTTCGGCCGGGAACCGGGTTTTTTTAACTTTTAAAAACTTTTTTTCTGTGCCGCGTGGCATCGCGCGATCACGCGATGCAAGGAACGAGCACGACAAATCAGACCAAAATTGTTCGTTCGTCGGTTCGAGCTCGAAGTCTGGGGGAGTAATTCCCGTTACCGTTTCCGTAGAGTAACGGAAACGAGTAACGGAAACGGGAATACCGCTAAGTCGTGCCCATCTCTAATCATCTCATAAGAGGTAGAGAATATATATTGTCCCTATAGTGCCCCCTCTTGGATGAGGATGGTAACTAACAGGTCCCTACCCCTTACTTAGATTGATTGGGAAGAGATGAATGACAAAGTAGGTAAGTCCAGGCAGACAGACAAGTGAAAACTTTAATTGTGTCTATCCTTAAAAATATGCAAGTGCTCAACTCAACTTTGTGAATTCAAAAGAGGTCTGTGTGGCTTCAAGAATTGCATGTGATAACATTTTTCTTCATGGAATAGATAAAGGGAGATACAAGACAATTCTAAGTGATAAAAAAAGTGCAGATGGCTTAAAATGTTTTGGTTACATTGAATTGTTTTAGAGATTGGGTTTTGATTTTATTTCATTTGTACTAATCCAGTTTTTAGCACCCCAAAGTAGTGGCAAAGAACCTGCACTTGGCCCGTCAAGAGTAAGGAGATTCCAATGGCTATTCTTTGACCTGTGCAGTGCCGATGAATTCATGAACTAAATGCACTTAACCAATTATTCTTACAAACAAAACAGGGTTCCTTTTTTCTATGGCAAACAAGCATCTTCCATCAGAATTCAGGTAAGTGATGCTCAGAAACCCATTTTTAGATTTTTGGGGAATTAAGAGTATGTATGTTTTCTTTGTACAGTATTGTATGAGCCCAAACTTCTACATCTCCCAGAATTGTATTGCCCTTAATTTGTGGGTTACTATGCTCTGATTTGTGAGAAGCACTTTTCTTCATCTCTGCATTTTAGTCCGTATCAATGTGATGAACATCACATGTCAATCATCGACTTATGTCTACTGCCTGACTTATATTCAGCCTTCAAATGACTACACCTTCCATGATCCCTTATCTTTGGCCCAGTTGGGTGGGGCTAATAGGATCTGTAATTAAAAAAAAAACGCATGGAGAGTCAGAGTTTCCACCACTTGTGCTGCTTTTTCACACCACTGGTCTTCTCAATGTAGTTCAGGTTTGCTACTTTCTGGAAAGTCAGGGAAAGGGGAAATGGTCAGGGAAATTCAGGGAAATTGGTCTGAAGTCAGGAAAATTGTGATTTAAATATATAATTTAAATATATAATTTATTACTGCAATTTCATAACTATAAGTTTTGTAATGTGCCTTCAGAGGAAAAATTTCAGAGCACTTATTTAATTTTAGTGCATCTTTAAAACAATAAAAAGGTATTTAATTTGTTAGCATTCAGAGTTTACTTGAGTTGAAGTTCATATATTTATGTAATTTTGGTGCAACTGCAAGACAGAAATTGGTGCAATTAATGTTGGACTATCAGAGCATATTAAATATTAAATCTCTTACTTTTTGCAATTGAGACTTATGTAGTTGTAGAGTGGAACGTTTCATTCAGCCTCACATTAATGCCACATGACCTATACATTTTTCATTTTATGGTTGTATTTGAATGGTGGTCAGGGTAAATGATAAATGATGGTCAGGGAAATAAAAGTAAAATTTTAGTGGCAACCCTGTAATTGTTTAGGTTTCCCCCAAGAGTGGATGGTGAGCCACAGCTTCCAAATGGATTGGAACCAGATATCACTTTAGCAGCTTATAAGAACAAAAGAAGAGCCATGCTGGATCAGGCTAAAGGCCCATCTAGTCCAGCTTCCTGTATCTCACACTGGCCCCACCAGATGCGTCTGGGAGCGCATAGGACTAGATCTCTGTCTCCCGATACCACTCCCCTGCATCTGGTCCTTGAAGTACCCTGGTTTTAAGCCTGGAGATTACACATCTCCATTATGGTTGGTAACCTTGCAGGTGGCAGCTCTCATAGAAGGGGTGGGGAACCTCAGTCTAAGAGAGAAGGCAAGTCTGCCAGGCTAATATGTTTCTGGGAGATCTTTGGAGAATTACGTTTTTTCCACGGTAGCCATGCTGGTTGTGGATTCTGGGAGTTGTAGCCCAAAATAACAATTTTTTCAAGCTCTGGTTTCTACAGTGGGAAGAGTGAGGAGGAGAAAGAAAGTGTTCTGCTTATAGACCGCCCCATAACTTCAAGCACTCTCTGGGCAGTTTATAATTTTTAATTATGCAGGCTACACATGCCCCCCCCAGCAAGCTGGGTACTCATTCTATCGACCTCGGAAGGATGGAAGGCTGAGACAACCATGAGCCTGATACTTGGGATTGAATCCCAGGTGGTGAGCAGTTTTACCTGCAGTACAGGCATTTAACCACTACGGCAGAAGGCTTTTGAAATACCTTTTTCTCTGTTGCATATAACATGTCATTAGCCATTGCTGATACTTTGCCAAACAGATCTTTAAAACTTCAGTAACGTGGAATTCCACACACCCCAAGTTACCACAACTGAGATTGAACCACTAATGATTGGAAATTCTGCACTTGGTGACAAATCCTGCACCTGCCACACAAAAAGCACCTGCCACACAAAAAGCATGGCCACACAAAAAGTAAAGACAGGAAGCTTCATATATCAGGTTATATGAATTGACCCGTGCATTCTGCCAGGTATCCGAAGGTTTGCGTGGTGAACTCCAGAAACAATATACGCATGAATCAGCAGAAAAGTTACAAAGACCGATATTGAGCTTTTGTGAGAGGAAGCCATGCTAGTCTGTACAAGAATTCCAGGCAAAAATCAAAACAAAATAAAAGACAAAAATATATGGCACCTTAAAGACCTATCATATTTTAACGTTAGCTTCCATGAACACGTTCACTACTCAGAAGTGGACGTATCCATGAAAGCTTACATTAAAATATGATGGTTAGTCTTTAAGGTGCCACATGTTTTTGTCTTTCATTTCGTTTTGTTTTGATTTTTGCTTGGATATTGAGCTGAGAGCCTTAGGAAAAGTTCTTCCGAGTTCTCAACAATGTTTCCACCTGTCTCTCAATGACTGTGGCGTTTTTCAGTTGGCACAGATTTTACAAGCGCTGAGTTAGCAAAGAAAAAACGGGTCAGCTTCCAAACTGGACTAGCTCCTTGACCCTAAGTCTCCACTGTTTTAAATAATCGGAGCCTGAAGACCTGTTTTCTCTTCCATTTGTACAGCTAGGTGATTAATGCTGGAACAGAGAAACTTGAAATGGCCGGGTGAGTGGTAAAATAATAGCGAAATAAATAATAGAGGAGAGGGAGCCGTGGCTTGAATTCCGTAGCTCTCCTTTTAAATGGAAATGAAGCCGAATGCTGAAGAAACGTGTTCTCTCTCTCTCTATGCAGGCAACAGGGACCTTACCTTGCCCCTTCTTTGGGCTTCCTGACATAAACAGGAGACATTATCCATTAGCATTATTAATTAGTGTTTGTTATTAATGCAAATGAGGGCAAGTGCACAGAATCCCAAATTGCTAAGTGGCGGAGACAAATCTAGCCTATTGCTGCCCAGTTGAATTGAGTGTTTCCCAGCACTTTCCTACCCTTATGCAAATGAAGCTCATTAAACTGTGTTTGGCTAAAGCACTTCTTTATAGATGGCTGTCCCTTCGTTATCTTCCAAATGTAAATGACAGAAGATTTACTTTTCCCACCCTGGGGCAGTCTGCTGAGTTGCTGGTCATTTCAACCTGCAATGCATCTTGTCTTGAACTTTCAGTTAACTAGCTTTAATTGGCATCCATTTGGGCCTTATTAATTTCTGCCCTTGTCAGATTAATGAGACTTTAGACCCTGGCATATTTATATTTGGGAACATCTTTCATTCTCAAGTTGCATCTCAACAGATTTGAACCCACTGCTAATAATTTCGTTTGTATCCAGTACTTTGGTCTGTAGACCCCCCCCCCAACACACATGTGGTTTTTGCCCACATAGACTGGTAGTACAGTAGGATCTCCTTATCCATGGGATCCACTGATCCACTTATCCAGTGTTTGGAAATATTTTAAAAATTAAAAGTATGTTCTAGCTATCTATCTGTCTGTCTGTCTGTCTGTCTGTCTGTCTGTCTGTCTATCTATCTATTTGTGTCTCTGTCTCTGTCTGTCTGTCTGTCTGTTAGTCTCTCTCTCTCTCTCTCTTTCTCTCTCTGTGTGTGTGTGTGTGTGTGTGTGTGTGTGTGTGTGTGTGCGTGTGTGCGCGCGTGCACGCGCGCTATGTGTAGTGCTAGCTATTAAAGTAGTTTTCCATGTTTTCCAGCATCCACAGGCAAGACTGGAATTGATCCCTCATGGACACGGAGGTCCGATTGTAACTGCCAAGCATGTATGCAGCAAAAATACTAATGCACTTCCTTTATTTGGAAAGGAAGTGTCACTTAGGATCATAGTACTGTCTCCTTCTTGTGGCTGAACAATGCAATCACTCATTGAATGAATGAATGAATGAATGAACGAACGAACAATGAACGAATGAGCCTTTTTTCCTACATCAAAAATGTTCCAGCTATGTTACAAAACAGAAAGAAATCTCCAGGGTTTTGTTCCAGGGAGCCAGAATGAGCTTTTACTTTTATGGCTTGCAGTTGCTTCCTGTCGTTGACCTCTTAGAGGGCAGGAGAAAAGGTTCACATTTATCTTCCAAGGAAAGGGCCGTTTGTCCTGTATTCAGGAAAGTCCTGCTTTGCCCACCAAAGCTTGGAAGAGGTACTTTTGGAGACTACAAAATTGCTCAAATTTTCCAGCCAACCAAACTTCCATCTTCCTCGCATTTCAAATGTCTGAGATGATCAAATAAGGTAAAGGCCTTTTGGTGGTTCAGCCAGCTGATCTAGAAGAGACAGAGAGGATCACGTTATCAGTAGAACACTTCAGCTGACTTTTGTTTCTTACCGAGATACAGTGGACCCTTGTATAACAAACAGTTTGTATAACATAAAATTTGTACAACATAAAAAATTCCAGAGATAGGGGAAATTTGCTTAACATAATCGCCTATGGGGTGAATCTGTACAACATAAAAATGGGATAACTCTGTTTTCAATGCATTCCTATGGGAAATTTGTATAAAGGAAAATTTGCTTAACATAATTTCATTTGGAACGAATTAATTCCTTTATACAAGGTACCACTGTATTCTGTGCTTGTGGTTTCAGTACAGGGGCGGGGAAGGGGTGGCTCTCCAGATGTTGTTGGGTTAAAACTTCCACCCTTCCTCTTTATTGTCTATGCCAGGGGTCCTCAACCCGGCCCCCGGGACCAATTGCAGACCCCCCCACCTACCCCCTGCTTCGCAAGCAAGCCAGCCTCGGCAGCTGCTTCTATTGCTGAAGTGGGTTATGTCGCTTCCCCCATTCCCTCCACCCACCACCCAGATGATCGGCATGCTAGCTAGTGGGACAGTTCAAAGTGGGAGGGCCACGGCAAGGTCTCCTGGTCCCCCCACCCGCCACCCAGATGGTCGAGGCACTGGCTGCAGCCAAGCGGGGCAATTTAAAATGTTGGCCTTTTGGGGGGGGCTGTGGTCCGGCCCCCAGTGGTGTTTGGGGGGTAGTGGACCAGCCCGCTGTTTGGAGGACCCCTGGTCTATGCTGTTGATGGACACTGAAGTCCTGCGACAATTGGAGGCCCCATGTTCCCCGCCTTCCTGTGCTGAAACAGATAGGAAACAGCTAGAAGCATCTGGCCTGTTTTTCCAGATTCAGGAGTGCCTCCCCAGAATATAAGAAACTGAAATCAGCTGACTGGAGTGAGTAAGCAAAAGTTCATTAGAAACCAAGAGGGGAAATTATCCCACTGGCCTGAGCCACCTCCCTCCTAATGAGCTGCTTCTATGCCTTGCATGGAGCATCAGGACAGGCTCCAAAGGACGGGGGGGGGGAGGGGGGTCTTTATGCCTGGAGCATGTGCTGCATAAGCAGCAGGCTGGCCCGCTGTTCGCACAGGGAGGTGCTTGGGTTTTATTAACACTGGCATTTCCCCTCTGTTCTGAACTCACCTTATTACCATAAACTATTTATCGGGGTGATTTGTCCACCAGGAAGCAGCAATTTGGAGCCCTGTTGTTTGTGGGAACTGCTGCCCTTAAGAGAGGGAAGAGGAATCTCACAAAGGCTTTGTGTGTTTCAGATAGCCTGTCCACTCTGCGAAATCTGGTACGATCCATACGGGGTTGGAAAATCCTTATCTTCAGTATAATATCTTTTAACTCTTGGTACCCATCTGGAGTCTCTAGTTTGATTTGTGACTGAAGTTGCTGCACATCTATATAATAATTTCAATATTTTTCATTTTCAGCACTGAACTCATATCATTCTTCAGTAGTCATTGCTTTGTCTTTTTAAAGTTTAGTTGTACTCGATGCTTTTGCATTTTTCTTTTCTAACCTTCACTTCATTTCAAGTACTGTAATCATTTTCTTCCAGTAATATAACGTCAATATCATATCTTACACTGTTGATTCCTCTACCTGTTAGTCCACAGTTGTATTTTTCTAGTCCTTTATAAAAAGGTAACTGAGAAACACAAAAATGTGCCTTATAATCAATCAGAACATGCACCCATCTGCTGCTTACATGTTGTAACTAAGCCATCTCCAACTTTGACCCTATGAATGAATGGATGAGCAATCTCAAAAATGTTCTATCAGTTCTTGTAAACTCAAGCGAGCACTTTCAAACATTTCCAAACCAATGGGATGAAAGCTTGTGCCAAGATTGCACAAACAGATTACAAAATTAATTTTGTAATCTGGTCATTATCCACAACAACAACAACAACAAACAAACAAACAAACAAACAAACAACTTGCCAGCTTCTGAAAAAACATGAGAACATTAGGTAGAGACAATGTCAGAAAATGACCAAGTCAAGATATTGTGGGATTGTGAAAGATGGCATAGTTGTGTGTGGATGATGTGAAGAGAAAAGAGTTGTTCTTGATTGACAGGTATTAGCAGGGCATTATGTGACTGACAGCATCCTCCCCTCCCCATCCATTCTGCTGCCTGGAGAGGGATGTATTTTCCATTGCCTTGGAAACGACCTCCTCTCGCTGGAGTGTCACCAGCAGGTGGCAGCCAATCCATATAGGACGCATGCTGTGGCCTGAGATTATCACATTGTCGGCTTCCAGAGCTAATAGCCAAGGGCTCTCTGAGGCTTTTCAGAAGCCACCCTGCCCAGGTGAGAAGGTGGAGGAGGTCAAGGATGGCTTGTGGAGCTTCATCTTGTGTCTGCGTGCATCCAAGGGGCAAATCAGGTGGCCTGCTCTGCAGGGGCAGTTCTCTCTTTCAAGAACTGTCAGATCCCAGGCATCTATTTGCTGGTTTACCTCTAAGGAGCCCTAAGCAAAGAGAGGAGAAGTAGTCTTGAAGTTGTCCATCTGTGGTCAGTGTCAGAACAGGAGGCTGAACAGGCATGCCAGTGGTCTCTCCAATCAAGAGTCATCCCTTATTTGGGCAAAATGCATTTTTGTTCAAACCTGAGCAAAACTTTGGAAACATTCTGTTTTTGGACAGAATGACCCAGCCAGGCTATGATTTGCAGTTATTTCTGCACTTGCAACCATAAACACAAGGTGGTGGTGGGGGGCGGGGCGGGGCGGCGGATGGTGGGGGACGGTGATGGGCGCGAGGGGGCAGCGATGGGCGGACAGCGATGGGCGGCTGGCGGACGGGGGGCGGTGGCCAGCGGGGGGGCGGGGGGCGGCAGGCTGTCCAGCGCCCTCTCTCCATTTTGGCGCCCTAGGCAACTGCCTAGTTTGCCTTAATGGAAGCGCCGGCCCTGTGGAGGGGGGCAACTACAGGCAACCCAGATGTGAAGCAAGACACACCCCATGCCTTCCTGAAAACTAGAAGCACAAAGCGAAGGAAGTTATTGTAACGAGTTAGGCGATGGATCCATCTAGATTAGTAGCATCAGATCAGGTTGGCTGCAGCTCTCCAGGGTTTCAGGTTACGTTTTTCTCCGTAACACTGTAACTCTTTGACATTTCCTGGTGATCTCTCATCAGATATTAAATAGGCCCATATCAAATATCTCTCCAGAAACACAATGATTCTTGTATGGGGATATATCCCTTTTGCTCACAAAATTAATGTATTAAGAAAGTATTCAAAAATTTCATTGAAATAATTTTATTTCGATGTTCCTTTTTAAACTTTGAATTCACAGGATAGTGTATCATCAAAAGCCAGATTCCATATTTCATTGTACCTCCACAGGAAACTGGTCATTATTCTTCCAATTTCTTGTAAACATCAATCTTGCTGCTCTTTATACAATCTTAATTAATTCCACCGCCCTTCTAATTGAATATTTCCAGACATATTTGACAAAGATAACATTAGCCACCATAATTTCCTTAATTTCATTACAAACAATTCACCCATCCTTTCTCCCACCCCTTCACATGTTGACCACATATGCAAATATTTTTGTTGGTCTTAAATACCATCCCCAGATTACCTTTGTAACAATTTGTCTTTACTCTGACAGACATATTTTTCATTATTCTGTTTAACTCCTGCCGAGTTTGATAGCACATTGTCAACAATATGCTGGAAGGTGTATGTAATCAGCATGGGTTATTTATTCAGTTATGGGTGAAATGTCCCTTTGTAAGCCATCTTCAATCCTTTTAGTGAGAAAGGCAGAGAAAAAAAAATAGAGAGACAGAGAGAGAATGCCCCCCTTATCCATAGCACCAGTATCCATTGATTCACTGATACTGTACACAGTTTAATAATATTAAATGTTTTTAAAATAAAAAAATCCAGGAAAAAATATATTACCAGAACTGGTCACTAGAGGGTGACCATGCTATGTACTTCTTAGTGAAAACATATCATGATCTCTGGGTAATGCTTGTGAAAGCACTTTTCCTGGCTTTTATTTCTTTCTACGTTGCTATATATTTATTGCTTTCACTAATCACTATTATCCACAGTTTTCAGTATTCATAGGAGTGACGTGGGTGGTGGGTGGAACCAATCCCCAGTGGATAGGATGGCCCTACAGTAATTGGAAGAGCTCTCAGTGTTTTAAAAGAGTTAACTGGGCATACAATCGATTACTGTGATCAGTTTTTGCTGCTGTCAGTTTTTAATCATCCAAATAGTTCTTTATTGCACAAAAATCATGTAATGTTACTAACGGCACCTAGAATGGAAATTTCCTCAAAGTGGAAAGAGCTGGATGGGTTGCAGAACTTGCAGTGAATACCTGGATAGGTCAGGCGTGGTCACTAACTTTCAATGAAAGATGGACATGTATGGCCTTCCCTTTTAGTGAAAGGGACGAGAAAGAAAGACCAATTTATGGTAGTAGGCCTGCCTCAGGACAAACTTGAAGTCTAGAAAAATGTTACAGGAATCATCTTTAAATAAGTTGTCCTTTCAGTGAAACCATTAGTAGACTCTGGAATGTTAAACTTTTGCGGCCCGTTCTCCATCCCCTAGCTCTGTTTTGAGCCAACAGAGCATGCTTGCAGTGGCTTTTGCTATTTTCACTACCAAAGATACACTTGGTATTATTATTATTATTATTATTATTATTATTATTTATTATTATTATTATTATTATTATTATTATTATTATTATTATTATTTTGCGGTAGTGTAGTAACAACAAACAAGCAACAAGGGGCTGTTTTTTGACACCAGCCTTCTTGGCTGCCCATTCAGAAGCTACGGGCCAACTTTGTCATTAGCCGGATCCCAATTTGATGGAAATAAAAATGGAAACTGTTCCGGTGATTGAGGGTCACTCATGCTGTAGCAGATGCGATGGCCTCAATCCTGCCCCTCCTGGGCTAAGTGGAGTCCAGCTCTGAGGAGGCCTTTGTGACATAACAGAGAGCAGAAGGTGGGCCATAAAGCTCACGGCATTCTTTATGACTAGCCTGTGCAGTTTAGCTGCACACTTTTCCCCCATGAAAGCCTCATGCACTCCTCCTCCTCCTTCCTCCTCCCCCTTTCCATGTGCTTTCCATGCTGTGCACACTGTGTGTGTGTGTGTGTTATTAATTAGCTGCTTTGTCTCCAGGAGGTTGAGGGGAGCAGAGCTGCAGCTTTCTTTGCCAGCTGGTGGGAGAGCACACCATGGTGGGAAGGCAGCAGCAGGGCCTGGGGTGTCCTTACCATGAGTTATATATCTTATTCTCTACAAAAAATCTGCCATTCAAAGCTTATGACTTGGCAGTTCCTCAGCTTAGGGGATCTCAGATGGCCCACAGATCTGGCAACAGGCAGGAAGCAACATCTGCTTGACTCAGTGCATCGCTTGTGGTTGGCTCTAGGATCTCTGGATTGTTCTGAGAAGCAGTCAGCTTTGTGGCGTGTTTGTGTCATTGCAGAAACGACCATTTCATTCTCCTATAAGAGGCTAAGGCAGTTACTTCACGTCCTTCTTCGTTCTGATATTACATTTGATTCGTGATAATGTCGTTCGTGGTCACGTGGTCTTGTCCCGGTTCTGTCCCTGTTTCCGTTTACCCACGGGCATGATTGATGGTATCGTGACAACTGTTACTTCACGTCTTGTTTCGTGACAATAACTGTGCTTCCTTGCCTTCGTTTTCCCTTTTTTTTTTTGGTCCAACCTTCCGTTTTTCGGTATTTCGATTCTCCGTAACTTTGCCTTTCATGCATTAAGCAGCAAAGTTCGTGGTTTTATGCCTTCTTATCTCTCTGCGATGCATTGTTTACGCCATTGGGATTTTAACTTCACAATCCAGCCACTAGATGGCGAATGCGTAGGTTGCGTGATGAGCCTTATTTCATGGGCATTTGTCTCGAAACAAGAACCAAGACAAGAGAATTCGCGAGGCCAGGGAGAGGTATGGCTCATCACGCTTAAATCCCAGTTCAGGGGGTGTGGTCAGGACAAGATTCCACCATCACATGTCCAATTCCTGCACCAGGATGGCTTTTCAGTCTTCTCCATTTGAGCCCTTTTTCGAAGCGTGTATTGGCAGTGACAAAGAACTTTGAGAGTTTAGGTCCAAAACATCTGGAATGCCAAAGGTCCACCACCACTGCTGTAGGGTCTCCTTTACTGCCCTAGAGGCACTGGGTCTTGGCAGAAAAAGGAAGCCGTACTGTCTAATGAGTCTAGTCAGGTGGAGGAAGGGTCAGCACCCAATTGTTCAGGCCCTTCTTCACTTTGCATTTGAAAGCAGCTGCATCACTAGGCTGCAGGGGTGGGGTGGGGATACAACTTGTTGCGCCTCATGGCTTTTCCAAGATCTGTATCAAGTGTCTGTATCAGACAGGGAGGTGGGATGACGGCATTTCCCTGCACAGCTCCTGATTGGCCAGTGCCAGGGAGAAGGAAAGATGACGTCGGAGGCATCTTCCTCATTGGAATTTAGCCCTGTGGGACCCCAGAGCAAGGTAAGGGATTGGTGGATTTCGTCCTGGAGGGTTGGTCCGTTTCCAAACGCCAGCTGGGCTCCCACATTTTGTTTCGGGACCAGACCGCTTCCAAAACAAAACACCCATCTCTAATGGGGATCACTGTGGCCTGTGTCCATACTTTAGGCTTGATACCAGATTGGTTGACAAATGTGAATAAAGTAGCAAGGACAGGCACCCACCACTCAGGGTCAGCTTTTAACAGTTCCGGAGGAAGGGCATAAGGACCCAGTGCCTTTGCAGTTTTAAGGTGACCTATGCACTTTTTTGATTTTGCTGGTTGAGACCGGGGGTCAACCCGGGAGATTATCAAGTAGAAGCATATCAGAGGGCATTATGGGCTTACACCTGTCATAAAGGTGGCCAAGAAATGCTGTTCCCATATTCCAGCTGGGACAGAAGGAATGTCATGTAGGCTTTTGGTAGACGTGTGTGTGTGTGTGTGTATTGTGTTGTTACAGTCATGGCCAACTCTTCGTGACTCCAAGTCCATTTTAGGGGAACCCCAAATTAACTCACAGAATGCTTTGTTGTTGCCCGAGTTAATGTTCTGGGCTAAGTGAGACTAGCATTATTTCCATTTCCTTTCGTGAACCGAAAATTACATGAACGGAGGCGTTTGTGAACCAAGGTATGCCTGTAAATCCCTTTCAACAACCAAGTTACTGTATGTGTTGATGCAGGACGATACACAGAAACAAGAATTTATTATTTCATCTCCACTAAAGTGTAGTAGTTAAAATCAATTGGACTTACACGAGTGTTGACTAATGTCCCATTTCTTATAACAGTTTTATGTTATAGGGACCAACACAGGGTCCAGTTTCTTATCTGTATTATCCATATGGTAAATACAGTGAACCCTTGTATAACAAATGGTTTGTATAACATAAAATCTGTACAACATAAAAAATTCCGGAGATAGGGGAAATTTGTTTAACAGAATCATCTATGGGGCAAATCTGCACAACATAAAAATGGTTGCGATTAGGGATTACTCTGTTTTCAATGCATTCCTATGGGAAATTTGTATAAAGGAAAATTTGCTTAACATAATTTCATTTGAAACAATGAATCCCTTTATACAAAGTACCACTGTACTGTAGTTGGTTTTCCAAGACTGGGTTCAATGGCTTTACCTAATCTCTACTGCCATCATGTGGCCATGAAGGCAAAGATCTGGTAGAAAATTTGATCTTGTTTTGTTGATATAGCAGTATTTATTTATTGACAGTATGTATCCAACAGTTCACAGCAGTATTGTCTGAGTCCCTTACAATGTTCAGGCAAGAGGAAATGTCAGCTTTGCACAGAAAAGGGGGGGTTGGACTGGATTGCCCTTGAGATCTCTTCCAACTCTATGGCTCTATGATTCTATGATTCTACATTATCTCACCTGTTTCTCTTATAGATCTAGTTTTGTAATTTTTTTTCTCAAAAAACAAAATAAAACTGTAACTTGCATGTAGTTCAGACATTGTCCAGGTAGACTGAAATGTTCTGAACCCGGTTTGTGTGTGCTAACATAAACCTGTAATATTAGATCAATGCCCCTCAAATTCTGATATCAGATTTATGTCCATTAATTATTTGCTGCAGAAGTTACTCCATTTGTCCTATGCATTGTGGCAAAAGGCATTGGTGGCCAGAGATGGCAGAGATCACATTAGAGGGGACATGTCAACGTGCCATTGATGCTGTGTGTGACTTTGCCGGTGCCTGGAAAATAGATGGAGGGGCAGAGTTGGCATCTGGGATTAGTTCCCATCTGTTTATTACTGTTGTCTAGTCTGTTGTGCGTCAATAGTTCCTTGAGATGAGGCGGTCGACTGTAAGCCAGGTACAGAGCTGCCATCAAGGAGTTGTACTTCTAAACTACCCACTTAATCCACCAGATGGTGCTATTGGTTTGTCTACCACTGAGCTCTGCTAATGTGGATGAAGCTGCCTTTCCTTTCATGTGATTCTCCGCACCAAATTTCAACCCTAAAAGTTAAGTTCCTCTCACAGGATCCGAAAAACGTGACCTGCTGCCCTACAAGATGAGATGGAATTTTCACCAAGGGGCAGGAATGAGAGACAGAAGAATTTGGCCACCCCATCTTTTGGAGGCATTTTGTCTCTGTTAGAAAAGAGATGAAGGGTGCTTTTACACGACCTCTAAAATCCGCTGGCAACTTAAATTTGAACCAGAGATCGTGGGGGTTTGTTCTTCTTCCTGTGTTCCCACCGTTCCGCACTCCATTGCTCCTGTCTGCAGTGAGGGGAGGGATCAAAACAGGGAGAAAAGAATGCAGGCTCACTTCAGTCTGCCTTCGGAGCAGCCCCGTAGGGATTCCAGGCTGTTAAAGGGGCGGTGGGGACAACAAAACAAACAGAAGGCGAGGAGAGCCTGGCATCCACAGCTTTAAAATCTGCATCCGAATTTTTTTTACCTCCGGAGACCAGGTACTTGTAAAATGCACCTGTGTGCGCTTAGATGGGTGTGGTCCTACTGAATTTTTTTTAAGTCCACAGCTGGTTTGAATGCTTTTTTTCCTTGAAAGGTAAGCCTTACAGCACATAATGAGAAAACAGTGGAGAGTGGCTTTGGAGGCAATAGAACCTTCACATCCCTTCACCTTGTACCAGGGATACAGAGCCATAACTAGGGTCAGACAAATGGTCCTGTGACCCAAGATGGTGAAAGTTTGCACCCATTGCTGTTGAGCGCTGGAAGGCATGAACAGATCTAAGCTGAGCATGTGGCCTCCTGTTACTTCTCCAAAGTCGTAAAGAAACAGAAAACAGGCGAGCTTAACAGAGATCCAATATCTATTGCACGTGTAGGCATTTCTAACAATTTCTTCATCCTTTCTATGCAGAAGCGAATCTCACATGATCCATGCTGACAAAGACGCAAATTGTAGTTGAAAGAACTAGTATTTCCAGCTCTCTCTTCTTATAGTACTCTTTTTCTTTCCTTCTCTCCTCACCCGTAGTTAATACTTCTGTGTTCTCGATCCAGTGGAAAACCCGTAGGATTTGTCTGCTCACAATCGCAACACCTTCTCCAGCTGCTGTGAACACACACACACACACACACACACACACACACACACACACACACACACACACACACACACAAGCTATTATTCACCATGAAGTTTTGCCAAGAAATCTGCACAAAATATTGGAGCAATCAGAGGAAGAAAACAAACAGCTGGATCTGCAGTTGTGCCCTAGCTTCAGGGCTAACAGGGAACAACAACAGAATCTGCAAGTAGTAACAAGAGGATATTCATAAACTGGGGAAAAATAAGACAAAAGATAGGATTAGAGAGATTCCCTCTTTAAAGCACATTTGATTTCCCTCTCACTTCTCTTTTGAATGATATATTTGTGGTGACTTCAGTCTTGTTCTTGATCCCAGATCTGCAAGCAATATGCATGCAAATGCTGATTTCCAGAGGCTATCCTTTGTGTGTGTGTGTGTGTGTGTGTGTGTGTGTGTGTGTGTGTGTGTGTGTGTGTGTGTGTGTGTGTCCCCTATTGTTATTGTTTAGAATTAGCATGGGAGAAGAGCTGTAGAGGCAGGCTTGTTACATGCCAAAAAAGATGTTAGGAAGGTATCTGTGCTGTTGTGGCTTTAAGCTTTGAGGTATGAATATTCACATATTTATGATGCACAGAAGGGGTAGAAAGGAAGGGATTCAGAAAGAATTAGGAAAAGCCATCTGGTTCGGGATTACACAAATGCAAGAGTTAGGCGATACCTTGTGTGAGCCACTTAAAAGATCACACAAACGGCAAGTTTCGTGGGCAAAATCCCACTCCCTCCGGTTGTGCATCACACTTTTATGAATAGTGTCCCAAACGTCTGTGTGCATGTATGAGATGTGATTCTTCTCAGCCACCTCATGCGGAGCTATCAGGGCGCTACACTTGGAAGGACTGAAGATTAGCCTTTCCAGTTCAGTTTGACTCCAGATGTGTTGGCGTGCAGTTCCATTATCCCATTAGGTGATCTCCATTAGGTGTTTGCTTAGGCTGCTATCTCAAGGCTAGAAAATCCAGATCAAAGTAAAATGCGGATTTCCCCCCTGGAATGGTCACGTGGTTGAAAACGCGGCTCCTGTGTCCCCACGGGTGCAGTTTAAAGAACTGCATGTTTTGTGTTCCCACGAGCGGGAACCACAACACAGCTGAATGAAAAGGTTTTGATGCAGGTTTTCCAAGTCTCCACGGACTCAAGTACCGGTTAAAAATCTGCACCGGAACTGAGACAAGCCTTGTATCACCTCGAGACCAGGTATTTGCAAAACCCAGTGGGTCATGCTTAAGTACTGGGCATGGTTGCATTTTCCCCTTTAAACTCCACTGGTTGGGGGACACGATTTTATTAACTGCATCTTCAAGCAGTTTGAAGCAGTTTTTAGTGGTCATGGGATAGCAGCCATAGTCACTCCTTTCCCGAGATTTATATCTAAGGCTGCTTTCACACGACCCCTAAAATCTGCTGCAAAAAGCTCGCCAATGCAGAGCATAAAATTGTTTTCCCACCAGCAACACCAATATCTCAGTTGAGGATTAAATATTTTTGCTTGTAACACATCCCGTGCCACAGAGTCCCAGGGTAATTGTGTTTAGTAGGATCTGTGCTAGATGGAGACTTTGTGGAAGTCCAGGATCAAGCCTCTAGTCCAGTATGAAATGAACAAAGTCATCTTGGGATAGGCACTCACCTTATAAGGTGAGGATAAATTGGTGGTGGTGGTGGGGGGAAGCCATATACTCTACACTTGCTTGAGTTCATTGGGAGAAATGTAGAATGTCAATGTATCCATAAATATCGTCAGTAGTTGCAGGAGGGCTCTTGCTCTCAATTCCCACATAGATTTCCCAGTAGGGTAGTGGTGTGCCCTGTTTTGCATGTGTGGTTTCTCTCTGCCAGAGGACATTCTGCTTTTTGGAGGTAGCCTCTGTCTGAAGGGCTCTTGAGTTTCAGCCTTGCTTGATGTTCATGTGCCTTAGAAGGAGAGAGCTGGGACACAGGTCTCATGTCTACTCTTAATTCTTGGATCGTCAGTCTTCACACTTGTATTTGTGTTGCATTGTGTGGCCTATTGTTTTCCTTTCTATTGCATTGCATGATGCATCTGTTTCAATGGCAGTCATTCATTATATGAACCATTGCATCTATACATACAAATTAGCATTAATTCTTTTTTTTTGATAAAAATGTCTGCTTTTTTATCCTCGTAGTTTTTTTTTTAAATTATCTGCAAGAGGTTGTTCGGCACCTTTCCAGAACGAGCAACTCTGCCTCCATTTCCAGACTTGCTGGCTTTCATCAAGAGCGGTTCATCCGTCATCTTTCCGTCTGGCCAGACAGGGCCCTGGCCCTTGCCACCTCCTTGGCAGTCAATTCCTAAGGATGAATGGGTGTCACCCTAACTCAGCTGTCAGCAAGCCAGTCTGCATGAGTGCAGATACCAAATTTCACTTTTGCATAAAGGGCCTTCCTCTACGTGCATCCCGTCCTGATTAATTTCTCCTTTGGAGAACCCATGGTAGAGGAGGAGGAAACTGCTGGTGATAAATAGCAGGGCTCTGACCTTGGTGGCGACCTGTCAATAATTGCAATCTTTGATCACCTCTCGCGCAGCACCCTGGGCGCTGTAATACTCGGAGCCCTCCAAGACACCCTACACTCAGAGATAACCAGATGTTCCAGCGAGCGGGACCTTCATCTGTGGGTCATCGTCTGCCTCAGAGGCTCTGTTGTACCTGGGTATGAGGTGTCCCACTTTTAATTATAGATACTGACCGGCTCATCCCTTTGGGTGACTTTTGTAGACCGTTGCTCATCTTCTTGAGGGAAGGGGGTTGCGTGTTTGTTGACATAGCACTTACTTAATTTTTCCACATGGTCAGCATGGTTGGGTAAAGCAAGGCCTATTGAAGAGAAGCATTCGCTCCAGAGAAAGGTCATAGTGCAACACGGAAACTTCCTGGTTATATATTAGGAAATCCATGTGAAGATAATTCAGAAACAGGAAAGAGAAAGATGTGAGAACCAGAAAGCTGTCTTCTGATCTGTTCCCAGTTATTGCTGGTGGTGTAGGGAAGCCCAGAGGCGTAGCCAAGATTTGGAGCGCCTGGGAACAAAGTTCATTTTTGCGCCCTTCTTGCCCCCCCCCCCCACATTACACCCACCCAGCAACGGAGGGTGCGAACCCTGCAAGCATGGGTGGTGCATGTGTGCGTGTGTGTCTTACACATCTCCCACCAAGGCAAGGAAGAGGAGGAGGAGGGTGTTGCAGCCACCATACTCCTGCCTGCCTGCCTGTTTCACCGCTCACCTGGTGCGCGGCGGTGGAGGGGCTGCCGTCACCAAGCCTTAGGGGAAAAGAGGAGGACTGCTGGGTGGCGGGAGGGTGCACGGTTTCCTCCTGCTGCTTCCCCTCCAGGCACCCCCAGATTGCTGCGCCCAGGGCAGATATACCCTTCTGCCCCCCCCCAAGTACACCCCTGGGGAAGCCAGGGTCCACAGGGCTGAAACCCTAGGACTTTCTATCCACGGGCATTCTCCTTGGATGTTCTAGTTCTTTCTGAGCTTATTCACAGGATCTGGAAAAGAAATGGTTTTTCTACAGGAATTGTATATTGCAGCAAGCTATCCCTGCTGTAATGCAAGCAGTCTTGCTTCCATTTTTAGGGTTTATCCTTACCCCTTTTAAAGGGTTTATCAAATGTCATGCACATCCCTACAAAAACATTGGATTTATTAATTTGTTACTTCAGGTTTTATACATACAGTAGGATCCCAATATCCAATGATTCATTATCCACTGATTCACTTATCCACGGTTGGCAGAGGAAAAAAGTAAATTCAGCAACTGCAAAGCAAGCTACTGTCACAAACAGCAGCTGTAAAGCAAGATACTGTCGTAAAATAGAAACCATAAAGAAAGCTACTGCCACAAACCGAAGCTGTAAAGCAAGCTACTGTTGCAAAACAGAAGTTTTTTGGGGGATTTTGGTGTTCTCTCTTATCCACGGTTTTCATTATCTGCGGGAAAGCCTGGATCCAATCCCCAGCGGATACTGGGGTCCTACTGTATTATCATATATATACAGTATAATCCTTTTTGGTGGCACAAGACAAATATTTATTTATTTATTAAGCTTATATACCGCCCGTCTTCCAGCACGGAATGCCTCTGATTCAGAAGTTGAAGGAGGGTGCTTCTCCAGAGTGTCCAGTTGAGAAAGCCACCATTTCCTTTAGCCCTGTTGGTATGGAATCTGTTATAACCCAGCATCTTCTGTCTTCTCTTTTCTTTTCTTTTTAAAATGTGCACGTGCTTTGTGAGCAGAGCAATGGGAAAGCGCCATGGTGCAAGGAGATTCCGGCAGCATCTCAAATGAGCAATCTAACTAAATTGATCTTTCCTCCCGAGACCGGCTGCCGCTCTTGGCTGCGGTGGGCTCTCTTTTGACAACAGCGTAAGAGTCAAACATGGAGTATATTTGCAAACATATTTTGGTGACCTATGAGAATATGTGACAGGATGGTTGTGCTGGCTGGCTGTGACCTCTGACCTGGCGCCATGGATTAAATTTGTGACATATCTGTTATTTCGCTGGGGAAATTTGTAAAGGTCAAATGACAAATGCAAAATGCTTTTCCCCCCCCCCTCCTTTGCACTTCCACCAACGTTCACAGCTCATTAGGATGATGCCTGTCAAGAACAAAAGACAAATTGTAAAACTTTTTTTTTTAAACCAAGGGATATAACAAGGTTCCACCTGCAACTGCCTCCATGCTGCATAGTATATCTTAAGAATGACACCTGCAGTGTTCAGTGTCCATTCTTTTCTCCAGATAACGGCTTCTGGGGAGGGTCATCATAAGCTCTGAATGGAAAGCAATTTCCATTCCTCTGGCTCTCTCGGCAGTAACTCTAAGCTCATCATGATGCTCTCCTTTTTTTTTTTTTACTTTGCAAAAGTACAGAGAGATGGAGGAGGAAGCGAGTTTATAATTAGAGCCAACACAAGCGCCTTCACCTGTCGGTGGCTGCCTTCGTGGATTTTAAGTGGCAGCATCCTCCAGAATGTGGTTCTCACTGCCTGGCTGTGGTCCAGGAATAACAGAACAAGAATAACAGGCTCAGATTCAACCCAGAGAAGACTGAGGTTCTCTTATTCGGGGGGAAGGGGGCAAATGGGTACCATGGCCCTCTTCCCAGTCTGGGTGGATCTGCCCTCCAGCTGATAGAGTGAATAATCTGGGTGTCGTCCTTGATCTAGCCCTGTCCCTGGAATTTCAGGTGGCAGCCGTCTTTAGGGTGGCCTTTTACCAGTTTCGGCTTATCGCCCAGATTCGCCCAAACCTTGACAGTGACTCTCCGAGTGTGGATGCACAAGTGCTGGTTATCTCAAAGACAGACTATTGTAATGCTCTCTACATGGGGCTTCCCTTGACCCTTGTTCGGCGACTGCAGCGGGTGCAGAAGACGGCAGCCAGATTGATTGGTGTGAGCAGGTATGATCGCATTACCTCAATCCTGGCTTGCCTGCATTGGCTATACCCGTTGCCTCCCGGATACAATTCAAGGTACTGGCTTTGATTTATAAACCCCTCCATGGCTTGGGACCAGAGTATCTGGGGGGAGTGTATCTCCCAAATATCAGATTTGGCCCAGCCCACCAGAGCATTGCAAGCTTTCTCACTTTGGGTCACCACTCTGAGGGAGGCCCATACGTCCTCTACCTGGAACCGGGCCCGATCCTCTGGAATCAGCTCCCCAGCGAGATAAGGCTTGCTGAGTCTCTTCCGGCTTTTTAAAAACATCTTAAAACTTGGCTGTTCAAAGCTGCCTTTGGCAACTGCTGAAGTCGTTGTCTTGTTTATTTATTTATTTGCCACAGCCATTTTGCTTTGCCAGTCTTAATATTACTATTTATTATCATTCTATTTTTTGTATTATTGGCTTTGGTTGTTCACTGCCCAGAGTTCCCTAGGGAAAGTTGGGCAATATATAAATGAAAAATAATAAATAAATAAATAAATTTAATTTTCCAGATCTATTGAACATCAACTTCCAGAGACTATGAGCAACATACTGGCATACAGCTTCTGTTGATCCAGTGAGAACAGCCAATGATCAGGAATTCTGGGCTTTGAACGTAAAAAATCTAGGAGTCCAAAGAATGAAAACCAGCAAAAAGCTCTGCTTGCACCATTAGCAGCATTCAAAGGGAATTGATAAAAATTAGGTTGGCTCACAAATGAAAACCTCTTGATGAATTCACCTGTCATTCTCCCACGCCCACCCATCCATCCACCTATCCTTCATTGGCATAATTTCTAAAGCACTTGTCATTGTAGAAGGAACACATCATCTTGAAATTGGCAAATGTGGAACTTGGATGGGTTGAGCTTTATTATTTGAATGCTTGAAGTTTTATTAATGGCTTTTTTTGGCCTCTGGCAAACTTGTGTTCCGAAAATACGAATACCTTCTGCCGATCAGCTTTGGTGTCTTGGGTGGTTTGTGGGGTGGAATCCAATGGTCAGACTTCTTGGTTGGGAGATGGTTGGTCCACACACTGTATTTCCCATTATTCCTGACCACTGGGCTTCTGCCTGGGGCTGATGGGAATCCGTTGTCAGTAGGGACCCAGGTTGACCATATCTGTGAGACTGCATTGACAAAATAATGTTGCAAAGGCTCTGGGATTGTTTCAGTCAGAAACACAGTATTTTTCATACTACACGATGTTCAGGTCAGTGCTAATCAGCCTGGAGTTCCCTCTCATCCTGTAGTTTCCCCCCCCCTCTGCCACTAGGGCTTCTTCCTGTTTTCTAATCAAAGACACTCGTATCAGCCCAGACTGTGTGACCTGATTCCACTATATTAATGTGCTACTACCTAGACTAGAGTTTGAAAACGTTGCTTTTCAGGGGGCTCAACTTCCATAATTTCCCAGGAAGCCTGATCCGTGTCCCTAGTGGCTAGCAGACCCAAAGGGCAGTTTTTCTAAGCTCCCACTAGGAGTGACTCCCTGCTCGGAGTCCTAAAGTCAGGACCTAACACAGGTGACTTAACTTCAGTGGTTCAGAAGTTACAATTTAACATCCGATGGAGAATCGGATGCTGTAACAAAACCAAGTTGCCTGTTTTACTTGTTACTGCCATTGCAAAATACCCAAAGATACATTTACTGAAAAATATGTTGCTAAGGCTTTGGAATACCAAATATATCCTAAAGCTTTTACCAGTTTGAGAACAGGGATGGGGTTGGATGGAATACAAACAATGTGAGAACAGGGATGGAATTGGGGGAGGAGGGGGAGGGGGCAGGGGCTTGATAATGTGTAATGGCATTGTGCATTATTCACTCAACTCAAGGAGACAGTATTCACTGCAACGGTGATGATATCCATCTGTTACTTGCGACATTAAAATAAGCTGTTAGCTAGAGCGCGCCATTTGGGAATGCATTATCATTTTTTAGAGTACCACCTTCAGCAATGGCACTGTCAGCTCCACCTACCTAAGCAATAATGGGATGGTCTGTTTGGGTCCCCCCCCCTTGATCATTTGTCTCCTGCTTTGTCTGAGAAAAGCTCAAGGCAGCTCAGAGAGGTACAACCATAAATTGTGTGTGTGTGTTTTTTAATAAAAAAAATCTTTATAATACTCTGAGAATAATATTTATGATGGCAACATTCTATAACACTTTGTTAAGCAGTGGGCATCTAGAAGATAATGTATTGCTTAGGTATGGCAAAAATAAATCATTCCCAATCAAGCTAGTTTGCTTTGCTTTGCATTGCCTAGCCTTGCCTTACTTGGCTTCATTTTAATAGATAGTTGTTGGATGAATGTTAATAGATAGTTGTTGGATGAAGGCAATGCTACAAGTACCCTGATTTCATCAATGCTTTGGGCAAGGTTTCAAATTGTATCCATGTTAGTAAGGTGGCAGCTGTGATTCAGTGGCCAAAATCCTGTTGTTAAGCAAACAGCGCAATTTTTGGGCACAAACTGCCATACATTTGGAAATCTCCGTAGACATTATGTGTTGCATACTGCATTATGTGACTTGGCATGCAAAAGGGAGATTTAGGGAGATCTCATAATTTACGGCAATTTATATCTGGAAGTTACACGGTTTGCATAACTCTACAACAGGGTTTTAGTCAGTGGTCATCCATCGATAGTTGAGCAGCCATGATCAATAGTCTGAATCCTCTTGCACAATGTTGTGTTGTGCAATTCCGATAACATTTGTGGCTATTCAAAGCAAAGCAAAGTGTTCTACTTACATATTGCCCCATACCACTTCAAATAGTCTTTGGGCAGTTTACAGTTTTTAATTACAGTATGCAGGCTACACATTGCCCCCAACCAGCAAGCTGGGTACTCATTTTACCAACCTCAGAAGGATGGAAGGCTGAGTCAACCATGAGCCCTGGTACCTGGGATTCAGGAGGAATTAAGTTTCCTAGTCCCCCCACCATCCCACCCAATCAGGTTCCAATTATTTTCTTGAATAGTATCTTGCTAGTTTCAGCTTGGTGTTCCACCCTATTTTGAAAGTTGATCTTGTGTTCTCTGATGCTGGCTATTCCTCCTAGTTTTGTATCATTGACAAATCTGATAAGCAAGTCAAGAGCTAGCATACAACTCTAGAAGGGTAATGATTCATCAGGTAGCACCCATTGGTTGGAATCCTGCTGTGTCACTTGGAATCCTGTTATATTGGAATTCTGCTATGTCACTGCTACGTGACCTGAGATGACATCATCAATAATGGCCGTTTGACAGGAATTAAAAGTTCTCTATCCCCTCCATGTTCCAGAGATCCTTAAGGATCCCTTTCATTTTGGGGGAGGGGGAGGGGGGCTCTTTAAAGCATCAAAGAGTTTACATACACACACTCTTCTGTGAACAAAAATTGCACTTATTTTGTCTAACACTTAGAGGAAACCTCCTAATGGTGAGAACAGTTCGGCAATGAAAGAGACGACCTGTCTGTTTGGTGAAGTAGAACTTGGCTTCCAGTCTTACCCCAAAGTTCATCATGATGTCTCCCCATTGGCTCTAATGAGTAATCAACCCAAACAGACATACAAACATACAAAGCTTGCAAACCTGGATGATATTGGCAGGCAGATCAGCTGTTTCTGGGGGAGCTAAATTGGCCAGATTTCAGGAAGAAAGGTCCAAGGATTTGGTGCAAAGTCCATGTTTCTTTTGATCATAGGTGTTCTCTCTCTTCTCAGTCCTCCCCCTGCAGTTTTGAGCGTCTTGCATAACCATAAGGTTTTACTATATGAGAAGGGGATGTGTGGTTTTCCAGATGTTCTTTGATTCCAACTTTCATCAGCATTAAATGGCATGGCAGAGATTTATAGACCAAGAACATCTGGAGAGAGAGACTGCTTTTTCAGCCTCTGTTTTATAATAAAGCCCCCTATCCACCGTAAGATATTTGGGACACTGAACAGGTCCAACTTTTCTAATAATATTGTTCATTATTGTGACAAATCTGATCCCCCACCAGGCTATCTGTCATTGAAAGTCTTTGCAACCAAGAGAGGCATTTTCCTGCTGTAGCAGCAGCAGCAGCAACAGGCGAGTGACTTATGAATTTCATTCCTGGACCATTTGTTTTTGCCTTCCAATGTTATCAGGATTGCTCATTCGCTTTCAGGAGGCTTGTTTGCTGCTCTGATCTCCTCTGCCTGTTTACTATTATCCTACAAGGTTAAACACCATTTGGGTTTCACTCAGGGCACTCACTGAATACCAAACTGTTGTTATTTGAACAATTGCGTATTTATTATCCTGCTGAGTCGACATGCCTGGGAGAAGGGAGGCCTGCTGCAGGTTGTGTGTGTGTGTGTGTGTGTGTGTGTGCACGTGCCTGCGTGCATGCCGGTGTTTGCATGCATATATCTGTTCTATTGTTTGCATGCGCCCTTGTAAATAAAACCCCATGCCTTGATAGTTTATGACACCAACATGTTCTTAAACTCTTAAGAGGGAAGGGAAGTTGTCATGAACCAAATTACCCATGCCATTAAAGGGATTTATTTGAATCTGCAAACATTTTTTCTACCCATGTTAACAATTCTACTGGGAAAAGAAGCGTCAGCTCCTCTGTTTTTCCTGCTAAGTTCCTGCTCAAAGATAAGAACTGAGATATTTCCGTTAAAGCCGGGATGATGAAATCTTCACTAGCCTATCAAAATCTCATGTATTACCTGTCTGTAACCCTTGCCTAGCCAAGCCACATTGTCTCTGGAGGATCTCGTCACTTGAAACCAGTTTGCAGTTTCAGGACGTGGTTTCAAGTTGGACTTACGTTGTTTTGATGACTTGACTCAGCCAATGTCCCTGCGAGTTTGTTTCCCTTTTCTCTACTGCCTTTTAACCAAAAATCCCCCAGTTGGTTTACAGAAAAAGGATTAAACTGTGAAAGCTTGCCAAAATATAAATGAGAAAGAAAATGAAAAGTGAATTTTGATCTGTACATTATTGTGAAACTACAGAGTGATCAGGCAGATCACTGTTTGTTCCCTGTCCACGAGTTCTGAATCAATAAACTGTCTTCAATTTGTATGAGCTCATTCCAGTTGGAATCCATCCAGTTCCATAGGGAACTGGCCGTGGTCCTCTCCTCCTTGGTGGACTTCTGTTGAGCTTCACACGTCTCTTTTGTGCACCTGTTTTTGAAATAGTTTAGCCATTGCTCTTGTCCTTTAGGCGGGATTGCCAGGTCTTGGGGTGCTGGATGAAGTTTGGTGGGACAAGTTTGGAGAGAGGAGAACAAATCTTAGGACCAGTGAAACTGAACGTCTGCAGAGGAGGCGGTTCGCTCCCTCGATCTGTGCCTGGAGGCCGTACTGGAATGGACCAGAGATAACCGGCTCAAGCTTAATCCGGAGAAGACGGAGGTTCTGTTCTTCGGGGCACCCTCGTCTCGGTACAATGGCCCCCTCCCTAGTCTGGGGGGTATTTCCCTCCAGCCTACAGACAGGGCCAGGAATCTGGGCGTGGTCCTGGATTCGGCCCTCTCCCTGGAAGCCCAGGTGATGGCCGTCTCCAGGGCCGCTTTTTTCCATCTCCGCAGGATCGCCCAGATCCGTCAGTACCTTGATGAGTCCTCCCTGAGGACAGTCGTGCAGGCCCTGGTGGTCTCGAGGATCGACTATTGCAATGCCCTCTACGTGGGGTTGCCCTTGACCCTGGTCCGGAGGTAGCAGCGGGTGCAAAATGCGGCGGCCAGGCTGGTGGTGGGTGCTCGCAGATACGAGCACATCACTCCAGTCCTGGTCCGCCTGCATTGGCTCCCCGTTGCCTTCCGGATCAGGTTCAAGATTTTGGTCTTGGTTTTCAAGGCCCTCCACGGCTTGGGACCAGGATACCTGGCGGAGCGCATCTCCCTGAGGGCATCCGGATCCAGACCCACGAGATCGTCGCAGGCGTGCTCATTGAGAGTGGCCACACCCAGGGAGGCGCGGAAAACGTGTACGCGGAACCGCGCCTTCTCTGTGGTGGGGCCCTCGCTCTGGAACCATCTGCCTCCTGAGCTGCGCCTGCTGGAGTCCCTGCCTGCCTTTAAGAGGGCTCTAAAGACCTTCCTCTTTAAGGACGCATACGGTGACCTTATTATTTAGTTCCTATTTCTATTTCCCAGCCCTATTGTTTGCCGCCATCTTGCCCCCCGCTGCCCTTGTCTGGTGGCTCGGCTATTTTTAGCTTTTAGCCTTTTATGTTTTTTTTATGTTGTTAGCCGCCCAGAGTTCCCGCTGGGAAGATGGAGCGGGATATAAGTACCTAAATAAATAAATAATAATAAATAAATAACAAGGAGAAAGTGTGATTCTATTGGGTATGGGGGCTTCAATGCTTCGGTGCCCTATGTACCACTCCCACCTGATGCTAGTTCCATAATTCAGCCCGGGGGGGGGGGCTCTCACTGAGGTATGGGATGGGTGGGGTCATTATTTCTGACAATTCCATCCCTAACTATTGAGTTCGCAATGTTTCCTTTCAGACTGGCATTGTCTACTGCTGAGTGATTCCTTCCATGATCTTCTCCCAACCCTCCAAACATTACCTCCTTGTGCCATTTTCTGGTCCTGCTTGCTTCTGATATCTGCATACTGGTTTTCTGTCTCAGATCATGCCCCCAGCCTGGACATCAGCTTGGCAGCATTATCTGTGACTTTCATTACTATGCCCTTTGCTCTTTCCGCCAAATCATGAACGAGGAAATTAAATCAGGTCTGTCCAAACATGGATCCCAGAGGTCGCATCGCAAATATGCCTACCTCTCTCCTACCAGGTCTATGTTTTGCCATTTATCATTCTCCTTTGTCATTGGCCTTTTAGCCAGTTTTCAATCCATATTTGCTTCTCTTTAAGCCAATTTAAATTACAGTTTTAGTTGCGATTTAACGAGGCAGCCTATTGAATGCCTTAATAAGACAGACCTATATAATAATAGGCACTGCATCCTTTATGCTACTTAACCTTACAGCTCATTCCAAAATAGCCTTTCTATTTGGCAAGATTATCCTTTGGATAACTCCTCAATGGGGGATGGATAAGAAGGGTTATTTTTCCCTCCCCGTGGAGTTGGAGGTAGTTTGAAAGAGGGATTATTGTTCGTGCTGTACATGCATATTCTGCTGTCACCTCTAGGTCAAGCACATCAAAACTGAATTGATCCAAAAGGCCACAAAAGGTCTTTAGCCGGAGGTCACAATGAGATATGTAGATGCTCATGAGAAGTAGAACCTTATTAGAAGACGCCAAATGGTTATCTAATAAAAAGTGAGTCCAGGTTATTCTGGTTGTTTGAAGTAGTGAGTCCATTCTAATCCAGAAAAATTCCTTTTGTGGATGACAGCTTCCCAGTCTGGGCAGCAGCCGTGGTGACCATGAGGTTTTTTGAGGTAACATTAAAAAAAGAAGAATAATAATTTTCCGTAGCTGTTGTCCACTGTGGATGCTCACAGATGCCTGTCATAAATTTCCACATACACTACATGCGTACTAAGCAGCAGGCACCCAATAAAGCCAGAATGGCCCACTTAAAATGTGCACCAAACAGGAAAAAAATGATTTGATACCTGAATGATTGTAAGGTTGATGCCAGTCTTTTTTTAGGAAGAGGTTTATGAATTCAGTTACTGTGTGTGTACAGTATCCCCCCTTTTTTATTTGTGCACTTGTCAGGAATTGTGAGTGTCACCTTCAGAGAACAGCCAAGTCCCTAGAGAACCTCTCGTGTGTGCCTTAAGTGTTCAGATTTCACAAGAACTGCTAGCTTTGGGCATTCCATGTGCTTCTTCTGCCTTGTCAAATCTCACGAGGCCAGTTTTTGTTCCTATCTCTAAGAGGAACTGGCAGAAGGAAAGTCCTCTCTCCTGGGGAAAAAAAGCAACTGAAATCAGAAGCATGAAACACAGATGAGAAGCAACAGCTGCCATTGGGCTCAAAAAGTGGGAGCATCACATGGTAAAACACAGTGGTGCCATCTGGGAGAGAGATGTCCAGAGTCCCACACTACACCTATGTATTGTAGTGTCGTGGACTGAGGGTTGAGTTAGGACTTCCAGTTGAGGTCTTTCTCTTAGGTGGCCCACCTTTGGATTCTGTCTATCAGGTGAAACTGCTGAAATGAAGAATTATGGGATTTATAGTGGCAGACATGCAAAGAATGCATAGTTACCAGACAGACAGCTTTGGCCTGATCTAGGGCAGCCCTTACCTTATTTTGCTATTTGCTAGAGTTATACCAGCTTTCCCGCAGAAGAAATTAGAGGATGGAAATGTTCTTCTTTTTCTGGAGTTTGTGACCACTTGTCAGTCTGGCTGAAAGATTCTAGGAATGGTGATCTTTAAAAAAAAGTAACTTTTCCAGGCTCTGGAACCATATAAATATAATTGTCCGTCTGCTTGACTCTAGTCACTCATCTGGCTGCCCTCTGGCTTACAGTAATGTACTGGAGCATAAGAGAGTCCACAGGTTAAAAAAAAAACTTAACCTGTTGCATTGATGGTGCCTTCCACTGAATGGAGAGAAAGGCAAAACAGGGAAATGGTGCAAGGATCACACGTCATCTCTACTGCCTGAGCATACTAAGCAGCAGCCGTTTTCTGTCCACTCTGTCCCACGCACACATGGGAAGAAGCTGCTGCTTTTCAGCCGATTGCATCGGTTGGTATTGATTGTCCTACTGGTTTATTTCCTCATCATTCACCAGGGAGAAAAATTACTTTGCTGCAGAGTATGCACTAGTCCTAATGCCTGAGTGAGAGGAAGAGACTATAAATGAAAAGGCCGTTTCTTTGGCTCATTACAGAAAAGGGGTTCCTTTAAAGAAAGGAAGCCTTACAGCCATCCTTGCAGGAAGCTTGACGGGTTGTTTTGCAGAAGTCCTGCCAGCAATCGGGGGTGGGTGGGTGGGTATCCACTTCTTTTTCTTCAAGTGCCATGTCCTTGTAGAACGTTGGCAATCAGTAGCCTGAACTGTTTTCTCTCTAAAGCAGGCATGCCCAAATTTTGGCCCTCCTGATGTTTTGGACCACAACTTCCAGAATTCCAAGCCTGTATTCCCGATGGCAAAGGACTGTGGGAGTTGTGGTCCAAGACATCTGGAGGGCTGAAGTTTGGACATGCCTGATCTAAAGCTATTCTAAACAGAGCAGCTGTGCTCACTCCAGACCATTGGCTTAAGTTCTTAAGCCAGAATGTTCTTCCACACCCCGGGCCATGCTTCCCGTCTATTTTTCCTTGAAGGATAACTTGCAGCAGATGGTATTTCTCATTGCGCATTATGTGTCCAAAATATTGCAGGTTTCTTCTCTTTGTGGTATTGAGGATTTCTAACTTTTTATTCTTGCGCCACATTATACAGCCACATTAGTGGTTCTGGCTGTCCAAAGTATCTTGAACCTTTTGACACCAAGATTCTTATTTTTATTGTAGTTTTTTCTTTGAATACACTTTTTGTTTTCTGGTAATGAAGGCTTGTTTACAGTGATAAGCTAGACTTTCTTTTCATTTTTATGTTGTTCATGTGTTTACCTAAGGACTGTTCACTTATTTACCTCTACCAAGACTAACTTAATGAATCAGTCTTATTTATGTGGTGTTACATTGTTCATGTTGTGTGACCAATTTAAGTTGGAGATAAGGGAAAGGTTGAAGAAAAGGGATGTTATTATATATATATTTTTGCCCATGGCCCACCAGAGCTTTGAATTGGCCCTGAACATGGGAATGCTTTATAATAGACCCAAAGGGAATGTTTCCCCCTCTAACGTAGAAGCAGAACACTTTAGCATTGGCTGCTCAGATCATGTTGTCAGTGGTTTTCCATAGTTTTGAACAGAATTGTCCTCCGATTAGCAAGAACCCAACATGTACTGGTCATTCTCAATCAGTACAGATAAGCAAAATGCAGCCCTCTGAGTGATGTTAACGTGTAGTTTCCATTTGCCCTAGGGCAGTGGTGGTGAAACTTCAGCACTCCAGATGGGAGTGCTCCCAGAATTCTGAGCCTAGATTGCCAATGACAAAGAACTGTGGGAGTTGTGGTCCAAAACATATGGAGTGCTGAAGGTTCACCACCACTGCCCTAGGCAATGTGGCTTCCAATAAAGAGCACCGAGAGCTGGAAGCCAACGGCATAGTGTGAGCCTACCTTTGCTGCTGGAGAAAGTCACAAGAAAAGGATCTCTGATTACAGAATTCAGGGCCACTGTGACCTCAGCAGCCAACGCATTGATTCCCTCTCCATCCTTGGTCTTCTATTTGCATTTTAGAAACCTCAGCATCAACATGGCAGGCGGGCTTCTGCCATGGACTATGAGCTGTCCCACTGCTTGGTGATGGCCTTGCAGTTCATTTGGCACATGTGTTGACCTTTATCGTTTTTTTCTCCCTCTTGCTGACCACCTGAAATCCACCTGCTTGCCCAAACTCAGGGGAGTCATCATATCCTGACATTGCTTTCCTTGATGTGCATGGAAGAACAGAGCTGCTGCCCTTGTGTATTCACCAAAGGTATCATAAAAACAAATTGCACTATTAAAGTTACCTGATAGGCTGCCGAGTTTCTCAAGTGTCTAATAAATCTTTGGTTTAAAAAAAAAAAAAACCTGAAAAGGTTATTATGGAAGCAGAAGGTCGTTATTTCTATGGAATGCATGCTCTCTTTCATTCTGTTCCCTGGGATTTTAAAAGGAAGCCAGCTTGAAAGTAGAGATGTAGCCAAATTGAAGTTACTGAACTGTGTGTTGTGTTGTTGCCAAATACTGGTTCCACATTTTCCTGAAAGTCTCTACTAGGGGCCTTTTCACACGACCCCTAAGATCCGCTGGTCCCTTAAATTCGGACCAAAGATCTTAGGGGTTCGTTGCTCTTCCTTCCTCCCCACCAGAGAAAGAGGGGGGGAAATGCAGCTCACCTGGAGGAGCTTCCCGGAGCTCTGTTTCTCTTCCATTTCTCTTCTGCTTGCTTTTTCCCCTCCCACCTCTTCTCTTAAAGGGGCAGGAGGCAAAAAACACACAAGCAGAAGCCAGGAGAGCCCCGCACTGACCAGATTAAATCCGGACCTGGGGATTTTCACCCACCTCAAGCAGGTACAAGAAAGTGCAGCTGGGTCACGCTTAGGTGGGCGGGGTCGCACTTAATTGTCTGCAAAGTCCGGAGCTGGTGGGAAAACACTTGTAAGGTCCGGACCTTGCAGCCATTTCCTGCGGAGCTTAGGGGTCGTGTATAAAGGCCTTAGGAGAGATTAATAGGTTTGACATCAGCAAATTAATAGGTTTGACAACAGCAATGGCAGCAGTTGAGCTAGTCTTGATGTTGTCAAAAGAGGCTCAGAAAATTACCAAAAGCAAAGTGTTCTGCTGATATACCGCCCATACCACTTCAAGTAGTCTCTGGGCGGTTTACAGTTTTTTAATTACAGTAATGCAGGCTACAGATTGGCCCCCCCCAGCAAGCTGGGTACTCATTTTACCAACCTCAGAAGGATGGAAGCCTGAGTCAACCATGAGCTGGCTACCTGGGATTGAACCCCAGGATGTGGCCTTCAGCTTAACACTCATATGGATCCTTGGATCTGAATTTTGTTTCCTGTTGCTACTGGGATTTGGGGGTTATGTGTTTTCATTTGTTCAATTCAATTCAGGAAACCTTTAATGACATGAAATAAATTAAGAACAAAAGCATTGAACATTCAAAGATAAATAAAGAGATGCAAGGGGACAAATTAGTGGCCTAATGGAACTTTTTCCATCCCCCCAAGCCCCGCCTGCCAGCTGATCACTGCTGGGGGGGCATTCCCCCCCCAGCACAAGGCTTGGGGAAGGTAAAAAGTTTTTTTTTTTTAGCCCAGAGCTTTTTTAAAAAGCTTTTTCTCCCTCCCCCAAGCCCGCAGACAGAACGAAATGGTTCGTTTCAACAAAAAACCCACCATTTTGTTTCATCTGTAATGAAATGCTGCCTCCTTGTGTTGTTTCATTTTGTTTCATTTCGTTACATAATGACACAACAAAACAGCATTTTGTTTTTCGTTTTGCGCCCATCCCTAGTCACCACAACACGAGGAACTGTATGAAAGGGTCATGGCATTAGGAAGGTTGAGAACCACTGGTCTAAACCTTTTTAGAGCACAGTCTTTTTTCAGAGCTGGGCTGGAGCAATGGAGGCTAGATGGCTTGGGCAGAGGTGGGCAACTGTCGGACCCCCAGATGTTTTGGACCACAACTCCCCAAATTCTGAGCCTAGATTGCCAATGACAAAGGACTGTGGGAGTTGTGGTCTAAAACATCTGGAGGTCCAACAGTTGCCCACCCCTACTTTAGTGATATTACTCCCAACAAACTAACCCCTTTCAGTGTGATTCTGCTTTCCTGTCTGATCACACCCTTACTGAGTCCTAGCACCAGCCTAGAATAAGTGGAGATGGACATCTATGCTTTAAACCTACTCCAGACAAAACCCCAACCTTTATTTCCCTTTAGACTTGCTTACCCTAAGAACTGTCACTCTTCCTAGAAACCTGGAGAAGTGCATTGCCATTCTGTAAGAACCCAAATGGCATTGCAATATAATCAGGCGCCTGAGAAATCTTGTCCAGTGACGCAGTGGTCAAATGCCTGTACTGCAGGTAAAACTGTGCTCACGACCTCGGGTTCAATCCCTGGTAGCCGGCGCATGGTTGACTCAGCCTTCCATCCTTCCGAGGTTGGTAAAATGAGTACCCAGCTTGCTGGTGGGGGGGGGGCAATGTGTAGCCTGCATACTGTAAGTAAAAACTGTAAACCGCCCAGAGTCTACCTGAAGTGGTATCTTCAGGTTATAATGTTTTACTTGAAATGCCAGACTAATCTTGTTCTGCATCTCTGGGCCATCTTGCAGATGGCCCAGATTTTAGAACTAATATAGTACCATAATGGGAATTGACTTCTTAATATGACCTCTAGGACTAAATCAGTAAAAGTAGAATTTTCACCATATTGTTTCCAGAGCTTTTAGGGGAACAGTTCAGTTACACAATGCAGACGTCTTTAGGTTATGAATAGTATAACTTTTTCTAAAAAGGCAGGCTGCTGACAAGCATCTATTTGGTCTAAAATGGACACAGTTGAAGCAGCGAGTTGCGTGATATAAAGTGGGGGAATGAAACCACACCCATTTAATGTCACAACAGGAGCTAGGGCTTCTGCCATTCAGAATTGTCGGCATTGTCAGAATTGTCAGCCACAAAGCACATCTGATTGCAACGCTGACATGCCAGCAGCTGGGGGGCTTTATCGCTCTTCTCTCTCCATTGCAACTATAAGTGGAAGAGAGATAATTTCTTTCTTCTTTCTAGCTCCTTTAAAGCTTCTCTATTGCTCCCTTCTTGAGTATGGGGAGGGGGGGAATTGCATGAAAGAGGACTCCTCTTTCTCAGCTTTGTTTTTAAATCTCTCTTGTCCTAAAGAAAGCCAAGTTGTCAAGATGCCATGATGCCTAAGATGTTTTAGAATGCTGTTTTATATTGCTGTTGTTGTCTATTACTGTACTGTTGTCTAAGTTGTCTAATTTGTCTGCTCTATATTGTATTGTTCGCTGACTTGTTCAGTTTTGTGAGCTGCCCAGAGTTCCGTTTCGGAAGAATGGTGGGGTAAAACTTGAATGAATGAATGAATGAATGAATGAATGAATGAATGAATGAATGAATGAATGAATAAATAAATAAATAAATAAGTCCTAAAGAAAGTCAAGCAACCTACGCATGAAATTCATGCAGGCCTAAAAGTTGCTACCTCAAGACACTCACACAACCTAACACAGGCATGTCCAAACTTTGGTCCTCCAGATGTTTTGGGCCACAACTCCCACAAGCCTTTGTCATTGGCAATCTGAGCTTAGAATTCTGGGAGTTATGGTCCAAAACATCAGGAGGGCAGAAGTTTAGTCATGCCTGACCTAACACATGCTGAGTGACTATTGCTGCCTGCCAGCCATGTATAAGATGATCCTCTAATTATCAGTCCAACAATTTTAGGGGGGAAATACAGAGTTTTATAAATGGAAAAATATGGTAGCTCTCTGCGAAGACTCTCTGTGAGGACTCTGCGAAGGCTGATCTTCTTCAGTCCGTGTGTGCTTGTGGGTCAACAAGCAACCTGTGAGCAATTCAAGTCTTATTTAGCCATGATTTAAGGGTTAGGCTGCTGTTGTGTCATTTCTGTGATTTAGCAGGTATTGAAAGGTCACCAGGTGAGGTAGTGAAACAGCTTGAGTCTCAGCATCCCTGACATCTGCTTCTCCTGACCTTGCTACTGCAGTTAATTAACTTGTGTTGAGATAACGCTGGATGAAGTCTAGTGCAATGAAACCTGCCTTATTTCTCCAAAGTATGTGACGGATGGGGAGAAAGAGCAAAGGTTGAAATGCTATATGGACACACTCGAACTGTGCTTAGCAGAGCTTAATGCTGAGTAAACATGTGTGTGTGTGTTGTGTTGTTACAGTCGTGACTGACTCTTCATGACCCCATGTCCATGGAGTTTTCTTGGCAGGAATACTGGAGTGGTTTGCCAGTTCCTACTATAGGCACCTACAGCACCTGGTATTCCTTGGAGGTCTGCCATCCAGGTACTAACCAGGGCTGACCCTGCTTAGCTTCCGAAATCAGGCAAGATCGGATGTGCTTAGTCTAGCATCTTATGTTGGTATGCTGGAAGTCCCACATCTGATCAATATAATGTTGCTTAATTTTGAATTTGTGGCAGATTTCCTTTTTTGTTATAAAAGGTTAAGGTAAAGGCTCCCCCCGCACATACGTGCTAGTCATGTCTGACTCTAGGGGCAGTGCTCATCTCCGTATTCAAGCTGAAAGAGCCAGTGTTGTGCAAATCCATGGCCACGTGGCCAGCATGGCTGCAAGGAAACACTATTTTACCTTTCCACTTTTTACGGCGGTACCCAGTTATCTCCTTGCATTTACATGCTTTCAAACTGCTAGGTTGGCAGGAGCTGGGGATAACAGCGGCAGCTCGCTCCGCTGCGTGGCACCCAGGATTCGAACCGCCATGCTGCCGACTTTGGAGCCAACAGTTTTCGGAGCCTTAGTCCACTGAGCAGAAGCATGAATTACAGAGATCCACAGAGGTAAATAGCTACAGTTTTCCCGGAGTCCATCCCTTTGTCATTAACTGGAATTTCAATAACTCCTTTTGACACGTATGTAGGATGAAGAATTTTAAAAAAACCCTCTTCATATAGTTGCTTAAAATTACAGCCTTGTGCATGCTGTTTTCTTTACAGCCAGCCAAACAAATCAGCAGCACACAACTGCTGCCAACCCAGGAAAGAGAGATAAAAGAGACACTCCTCAGAGAGGCGTTGGAAAACAAACATTCTTTATCTACCATGTGGTTCCATCAGCATCCTACACTCCTCAGTCAAAGGAACATGAAATGGTGGTGCTTTATGTGCTACTTTACATGCTATCAGTAGTTTGTGTGATTGGGACTAGGGAATGAATGTTTGGTTAGTGCTGGATAAACCCTCACCCCTGCCTGTAAAATTCCCTCCCAGTCATATAAACTACAGACAGCATGTGAGGCTGCAAATAAAACTGTAGCATGTCATGCTCCTATGACTGATGAGTGTAGAATGTCTATGGAGACTCATCAGAGAAATGGTTGCTAGTAGAGATGGGCATGAAATGAAAAACAAAATGCTGTCCCATCATTTCGTTAGGTAACAAACTTTGTTACCTAACGAAATGGTAGGATGTGTTTTGTTTCGTCTCGTCACGAAACACCACTCCCTGCCCCAAGAATGAAATGATTCATCCTAGAGGGATCGATGGCAGGGAAGCTCAAGCTCTTCCCTCAAAGCCCCCGAAATTTGGAAAGGTTTTTTTTTTGGGGGGGGGGTCAGGGATCTGTGTTATGAAGCTCCAAAGGGGTGCCCCTAGGAAAAAATATTTCTAATTCAGTCAATCAGGTGCTGGCGCAGCTTGGCTTCCGATTCCATGGGGGCACTGGCAGGATGCACAGAAATATTTCGGTACAGCAGTTCACACAGGGTCACAATTAATGTGCAATGAGTTGCAGAACAAAATATGTAGTAACCTACCCATGGGTGGGAATTGAGGCTGATATACAGTACCACGGATGGGGATCAAGAAATCTAGTATGAAAGATTCATTGTCTGGACCCAAAAAGCAAAACTGAAAACCATGAGGGATACCGGGGAGGCATTTCAGTTACGTGAATTTAGCCTCAGTCTACCTCGAGATTATTTAGAGGTGTAACCCATTCTAACTTCATTACTGCTGGTATTGGCCTTTGGGTGCTTGCAGCTCTTCACTCTGCCTACAGAGGGCAGTCTCTCCTCTATTTTCTTTTAATCAATGCTTATTGCTTAATCTCCCTCCCTTCTCCTGTTTTGTATTTGGTTAAATGCCGCAGTTAACAATTCTCCAAGCACCCAAGAACCTAGTGAAAAAGGATCAATTGATTACAGTTGACCAGGTCATTCCAGCGCCTTAGGGATTCAGCTGGAAATTGAGGGCATTTTCATTCCCTATCTCCTTTCACAATCATCTCTACAAAGGAAACACTAGACTGGAAGTCTGATCTCCTGCAGACAATTTAAAAACAACAACTGGAAAAGCAAACATTTTAACAAGGAATGTAGCTCAGAGGAGTGAGGACTGTAATCTCCCTTTTTAAGGCATCTAACAGATGGGGGATCAAAAAGGCTATTGGCTGAAGCAATTTTCAAAGGAGTAGTTGGTTGTACTCTGTTTCAGTGCAGACTGCAAAGAATCCTGTGGCCTAATCTGTTACAGGGAGGGCCTCTTTAGACTACAGTCCATCCATTACCTTGGGTGTATGATGTGGCATCCAGAATGTGAGGTCTAAGTGGACAACATCGGAAGTTCCTTTGCCCCAGGTCAGCCCTTGGATCGTGCATCTAGCCTAGTATGACCAACTGTGACTAGCAGCAGCTGTCCAGGCTTTAAGGCAGAATGCTTTCTTAGCCTGACCTGGAAATCTGCCTGCGACACATGTTATCACTGAACCACAGCTCCTCCATTTGGTGGTGCGGTCAAGAATAAGGTTAGAAGGAAATGAAATGCTACTGCAAATAGCCTGGCACCAGGTAACCAATCAACACACATTGTTGTTGTTGTTGTTGTTGTTGTTGTTGTTTTGGTCAGTCATTCAGTCATGTCCGACTCTTCATGACCCCATGGACCAGAGCTCGCCAGGCCTTCCTGTCCTCCACTACCTCCTGGAGTTTGGTCAAATCCATATTGGTAGCATCGATGGCACCATCCAACCATCTCATTCTCTGCCATCCCCTTTTACATAAGAACATAAGAAGAGCCATGCTGGATCAGGCCAAAGGCCCATCTAGTCCAGTTTCCTGTATCTCACAGTGGCCCCACCAAATGTGTCTGGGAGTGCACAAGACTAGATATTTGTCTCCTGATACCACTCCACTGCATCTGTCCCTTTTCCTTTTGCCTTCAATCTTTCCCAACATCAGGGACTTTCCCAAGGAGTCCTCTCTCCTCATGAGGTGGCCAAAGTACTCGAGCCTCAGCTCAAAATCTGTCCTTCCAGTGAACATGCGGGGTTGAGTTCTTTCAAGATGGATACGTTTGATTTCCTTACAGTACAGGGGACTTTCAAGAGTCTCCTCCAGCACCACGACTCAAAAGCATTGATTCTATGGCGATCAGTCTTCTTTATAGTCCATCTCTCACTTCCACGCATAAAAGGTAAAGGGATCCCCCCGCACATGCATGCTAGTTGTGTCTGACTCTAGGGACAGTACTCATCTCCGTTTCAAGCCAAAGAGCCAGTGTTGTGCAAGGACTGACTTTCTCTAAGAGCTTGTATTTTTTTAAAAAAGCTAATCTTCCATCCAGTGACCAATCCTTAGGCAATCCACCAGTATGGAATCCGCTACCAAGTGTCTAATGATCTACCAGTTGACTATCATAATGATTTATTTCTTAGCCCTTTGTAAACTCATATACGCCTGTCACTGAAATATACAAACTTATTGTGTGCATGTATGCAAGAGCAGACGTGTGTGTACATGCACACACACACACACACACACACACACACACACAATTATTTGAAGAGGGGGGCGCATTGAAAACTATGCAGAGATTTTGCCAAAAGCTTTCCATGGATCTCTTTTGAACTTCCATTGCTGCCAATCTTGCATTATTTTATTGCAAGTCTCAAACAGTGACGTTTTTTCTGTACTCTTAATTATCAGTGGCCTCTGTAGTTTCATGCCATCTCAAATTTCATTTTTCTCCCAAGTTATTTTTTCAAGCCTCAGAGCCATAAAGAAAAAGCTTTCAACTTGAACCAAAACTGTGATCTCAGAGGTCCCAGGGGCTAAACAACTAAAATTTTTAAAAGTTTGTTTTAAAGTGTATGTATACCTCCTCGTGTATGGGGGAAACCACACAAAGTATATGCTAATCTCATCATGATATGTAGCACTGACTCATTATTTGTGAATGCTAGGGCTACGTCTCCTTTTCATTCTCCTTCTTATAGGGGAAAATCAGCAGACATTTAAACTGGATAGGCCAGTACTATGCTTATTCATAAGACATTAGTCTACTCCGTGTTAGGATTACAGTCTAGTATAGAAAAGAATATGGGAGAGTAGGGATGTGCATTATCTTTGGACCAATGTACAAAAATAGGTTGAATCGTTACTATTTGTTCAATTTATGGACAGAAGAAGGTTGTTCTTCTACCACAGGGCTGAGCAACAGCACAACAAGTTCTTCCCTTTCAGCATTCATAGGGCGCTTTTACACGACCCCTAAAATCCGAGGCAAAGGGCTCCCAGATGCGGAGCTTAACATTGTTTTCCCACCAGCTGTGGACTTAAAAAAAAATTAAGTACGCCCACGCCCACCTAAGTGCATCCCAGCGTACTTTACAAGTATCTGGTCTCCGGAGGTAAAAAAAAATTCCGATGCGAATTATAAAGCTGTGGATGTCGGGTTCTCCTCGCCTTCTGTTTGCTTTTTTTGTTCCCGCCGCCCCTTTAACAGCCTGGAATCCCTACGGGGCTGCTCCAAGGACAAGCGGAGGTGAGCCTGCATTCTTTTCTCCCTTTTTTTCTCCCTCCTCTCACCGCAGACAGGAGCAATGGAGTGCGGAAGGGTGGGAACACAGGAAGCAGAACAAACCCCCCACGATCTCTGGTCCGAATTTAAGTTGCCAGCAAATTTTAGAGGTTGTGTAAAAGCGCCCTAAGCTAACCAATGTGTTTAAAGTGTGTTTGAACCTTGCTGGCTTGTACCTACTGATCACAGTTTATCAACAACTGATCTACTTCTTGTCTCGGATTTTTTATTTAAAAGTGCAACTGAATTACAGTACAGTACGTGCTGTAGGCGCCTGGAGTAGGAACCGGCAAGCCACTCCAGTGTTCCTGCCAAGAAAAACTCCATGGACATGGGGTCACAAAGAGTCGGTCACAACTGTAACGACACAACAACAACTAGTATTTTTATTATATCTTCTTGAAAGAGGTGTGAGTCAGAATCTTTGCATATTTAATTATAATTCCTTTCCCTCTCCCTGAAAAGTGTTTACATAATGTTGGTAAATTCTAGCATTTTTTTCCAGATCAGTTATATTGATCATAGTAAATTAATCACGGTAAATTGCAGCCTGTATCTTAACATATCAGCGCTGTTCTTGGATTATGTAGAAGCTTCAGAGAGGGTAGCTGTGTTAGTCTTTTCAAGAATTTCAGGCAAAAATCAAAGAAAAACAAAACAAAACAAAACAAAAGATACAAAACAAGACCACACCGATTTTTTTTTCTTTTTTGTTGGAGCGCGTTGTGTTGCTTGAAGAGAGCCATTTTAATTGGAGCCTGGATGACCATGGATTTTAATTGTTCCCATGGGAGGAGCAAAACTTCGTCTGACTTTGTTTGTGCCTTCAGAGCGCAAGGAGCCCTCGTGCTGAGTTTAATAATCTACCCCAGGATGTTTTTTGGCAAACGTTCTGGTTCGCACTGCTAGAGAAAGCTGTCTTTCCAGTGGAGGTAGGCGCTGCAATTTTTCCCATTTCCCATTTTCTTTGGCATGGTTCCTCAGACCACTTCTTCTGGGTCAGAGCCAGTAAAGTCAGTGGGACTCCTCCAGCCCTGTTAGCCTTTTGAGGGAGAAGCAAATGTTTTGAATTTTTAGCAGGACACTGAAACAGTGAACGAATATCGGTGACATCAGGGGGTGCTTTCCATATACAGGAGGACCCCGTATCCACTGATTCATTATCCACTGATTCAGTTATCCACAGTTGGCAGAGGAAAAAAATTAAATAATTCAGCAGCCACAAAGCAAGCTGTAAAGCAAGCTGTTGTCACAAACAGCTGCTGTAAAGCAAGCTATTGTCACAAATATCATCTGTAAAGCAAGCTACTGTCACAAACAGAGACCATAAAGCAAGCTACTGTCTGAAAACAGCAGTCATAAAGCAAGCTACTGTCAGGAAGCAGCAGTTTGGGGGTGGGTGGGCAGGTGCTCTCTCTTATCCATGGTTTTCATTATCCATGTGAAGGCCTGGAACCAATCCCCAGCGGATACCGGGGTCCTACTGTACTTCAGTCCTTGACTGCTGACATCAGACCTCAGTCTCCCTGGCGGCTTTTCGGCATAATGGATTAATAATAGCACTTGTTATAGCCTTCTTCAGCAGCCCTATCAGCTGTCTTCATATCTATCTCTGTATTCCACATAATCATTTTTTTTTGTTCTCCAGAGAAGCTTGAAAGAAAAATGCCATGAGCCATTGACTCTCCTAAGCACATCTGATCTCGCCTGATTTTGGAAGCTAAGCAGGGTCGGCCCTGGTTAGTACTTGAATGGGAGACCACCAGGGAATAACAGTTGCTGTAGGCGCCTGGAGTAGGAACTGGCAAGGCACTCCCGTATTCCTGCCAAGAAAACTCCATAGACATGGAGTCACGAAGAGTCGGTCACCACTGTAACAACACAACACACACCGTCCTGTTGAAGTCCATTGAGCTCCGTCAACAGAAATCACCATTGCATCATACTCTTGGAGCCATCTATGCCAAAATCAGCTTCTCTCGCGTGGCTGCTAGCGGTTTTGTACTCTGCCACGGGGGCGGGGGGGCGGGAGACGGAGGCAGCTAGCTGGTATACGGAGTCTCATTTCACAATAGCTTTCCTTGGCATTGCTGTTGGATCCTGGTGCCCTCACAAAGAAAGGAACAGAGACTAAGAAATGTTGGCTCAGGGAGAGGTGGTGTGTGTGTGTGTGGGGGGGGGAACTATCATCTTCCGTCAAATGAAAGAGGGAGGAAAACAGCAGGGAGAGGAATTACATCTCCAGGCTTTCAGGAGACGGTTGCAATCAAAGGAAAAGTGTGTCGCCGATGACAGTTTCCCTTTAAAATGGCTCAATTAAGGAAGAATCTGGAAAGATCTCTAGATGGCTCTCCTGTAATTAGATATGTATTACTCTCACCCCCTTCCCTCCCCAGAACATCAGGGTTGTCATCTTGAGCTCTGAAGGGCCAGCTGCCGTGGAGAGAGGCCAACGGATGCTTGACGTGAGTGGCTGCTGACAGAGGCCGAAGTAGGGAAGTGAGTTAAGGAGACGTGTCTTAAGGCTGTGTGTGTGTGTGTGTGTTGTGTCGTTACAGTTGTGACCGACTCTCTGTGACTCCATGTCCATGGAGTTTTCTTGGCAGGAATACTGGAGTGGTTTGCCAGTTCCTACTCCAGGCGCCTAACAGCACCTGGTATTCCCTGGTGGTCTCCCATCCAAGTACTAACCAGGGCCGACCCTGCTTAGCTTCCGAAATCAGGTGAGATCGGATGTGCTTAGGGCATCTATAAGACCCCAATTCAGGTGCTGGCTTGCTGGGCTTGATTCTCTGTCTTTGATGAATGTTCTCCTCCATCGCCAGGAACTGGCACTTTCATAGTCTAGCATGCTGTCACAAATTTCTCCAAGAGATCACGCACAGTAAACTACTAAACCACTACCGTGTTTTCCCTAAAATAAGACAGTGTCTTATATTAATTTTTGCTCCCAAAAATGCGCTAGGGCTTATTTTTCCATGAAGAAAAATATGGTACACATTTATTGTTATCTTATTATGCGGAGGCCTTATTTTCGGGGGATGCCTTAGGGCGTTTATACACGACCCCTAAACTCCGGGGCAAATGGCTCCCAGCTCTGGAGCTTAAAAATGTTTACCCACCAGCTCCGGAGTTAACAGGAAATTAAGTGCGACCCCGCCCACTTTAGCGCGTCCCAGCGCAGCTTTCAGGTACCTCCTCTTCCCTCGTGAAAATTATTTGATCTGGTGTAAAGATAGTGAGTGCGGGGCTCTCCTCGCTTCTGTTTGTTGTTTTTTGGCTCCTGCCCCTTTAAGAGCTACTTTTACAGAGACAAGAGGCAGAATGGGGTGAGCGGCATGCTTTTCTTTCTCTTTTTCTCCCTCCCTCACGCAGCCAGCAACCAGGAAGTGCGGAGGGGGGTGGGGACACGGGAAGAGCGACGAACCCCTAAGATCTCTGGTCTGAATTTAAGTGGCCAGCGGATCTTAGGGGTCGTGTAAAAAGGCCCTTATATTTCAGTGTGGAGCAAAACTGTAAGTCGGTCTTATTTTCAGGGGATGTCTTATTTTCAGGGGGACAGGGTATAAGCTATCGCCCACAAGGGCAGATTGTTGTTCCATCTATCCCAGTATTGCCCATTCTGTGGCAGAGAAGCTTCGGCCATCCAAATGTTTCAGCTCACAGTTCCCATCAGCACCACCCAGCATGGCCAACAGCAAGGAACCAGAAGAACTGTAAGCAAAAACATCCGGAGAGCAAAAGGTTTGCCAACTCCGGTCAGTTTGGGTTATAACAGCCATCTAAGGAAGGCAGTCGTTCTTAGTATGAAATCCGTTTAAGTGGATATGCCAGGAATTAAATGCCAGCTGGTAATGCCATCTATTTTTTCCCCATTTGAATTATTTATCTTATAAGAATATAAGAAGAGCCATGCTAGATCAGGCCAAAGGCCCATCTAGTTCAGTTTGCTGTATCTCACAGTGGCCCTGCCAAATGCCTCTGGGAGCGCATGAGACTAGATATCTGTCCCCTGATACCACTCCCCTGCATTTGGTCCTTGAAGTACCCCAGTTTTAATCCTGGAGATGACACATCTCCATCATGGTTTGTAATCTGTGATGGATTTTTCCTCCAGGAATCTGTCCAATCCTCTTTTGAAGGCATCCAGTCCAGATGCCACCACCACATCTTGTGGCAGGGAGTTCCACAGACTAACAACGCGCTGGGTGAAAAAATATCTTCTTTTGTCTGTTCTTACTCTCCCAGCCCTCAATTTGAGTGGATGTCCCCTAGTTCTGGTATTTTGTGAGAAGGAGAAGAGCGTCCCTCTATCCACTTTACTCGTGTCCTGCAGCAACCGATTTGCTTCCAGGTGACTTGCAGCCTGTCTGCTAGTTGCCCGTGAATTTCATCTAACATCTAGCTATCACCTCTTCTTTTAAGGACTCTACTGTTATACATTGGTCTGAGGTTCCTGTATGAAGTCATAGATTGCACTGGAATGCTAGTTGAGCTGCAAGGTCCAACCCCCACTCTAATTCTACCAGTTTCCTCATTTTGGGCTTAAGGTCTATAAAAAAACAAGCAGGCACAAAAATACATATAAAGATATCAAAGTCAATTGTTTATTTTTCCATGCCTCTCTACTCCACACAACTCAAGACCAGTTTCAACACCGAATGTGCCCTTATGGATCAGTTTCCTAATGGATCACGCCAAAGCATGCATCCGGCAAAACCGTCTGTTTGCTCCAGCTTGAGCAGAATTCCTCCAAGTGGATCTGAGTTCATGTTAGAAAGGAATTAACGTGAGGTGCAGGAAGCAAGTGAAAAGTCCAGTATGCATTTCCAAGCACCCCACACAAGCCAAGTGGTGACATCATCCTGCAGCAAGGGCTGGGACAGAAGGTGAGGGTGGGGGGAGGGAGAGAGAGGAATATAGGAAATGGTTTTAATTTACTTACATTTCTGTATAGAAAGGCAAATGGAAATCAGAGACTGAAAAAAAAGTGAAGCTAAAAGATAGGACTATGATCGACTGTTTGGACTCCCGTAATTAGAATGTCAAAAACTGATGGCTAAGATTTATGCAGGGCCATGCAAGTGGGAAGAGGCAGCACAAATATGTGCTATTTCAACAGAATGAGCTAAGGCAGGGCTACGCTTTGATTATGAAGATAGCATGAGACCACTTGATACACAGAACCAAAGTGGAAATTATAAATGGTGTCAGTTCCAGAGTCTGCTGACTGATGGATGATAAATGATGAAGCTGAAATCTTCAAGAGCTAAGCGAGGAATTTGGAAATCACTTGATGCTTGTTCTCACAAGTGTCTTCAATTGTAATGAACCAAATGTACAGAATCAAGAGTCTCAAAGCTATGGTTTTAACGAGGAGAAGGTGAGGCCTATATTCTCTTCAGAATATTGAGAATCCACTTCGAGGGGGCATCATCCCATTGCCACATTAAGAAATCTAGGTTGTTACTATTCTCATGTGCATTTAGGTTCCCATAGCTGATGGGCCAGCCATTTTTGAAGCAGAAGAAGAATACACTGTGGGAAAGAGTGTGTAAGTGGGGCCTTATGCAGTCAGGACAGATATTCTGCATGGGCAAATGTTGTTTTTGCTCAGTCATTCAGTCTTGTCTGACTCTTCATGACCCCATGGACCAGAGCACGCCAGGCCCTCCTGTCTTCCACTAACACCCGAAGTTTGGTCGAACCCATGTTGGTTGCATCGATGACGCTGTCCAACCATCTCATTCTCTACTGTCCCCTTTCCCTTTTGCCTTCAATCTTTCCCAACCTCAGGGACTTTTCCAAGGACTCCTCTCTCCTCATGAGGTGGCCAAAGTAGTGGAGCCTCAGCTTCAAAATCTGTCCTTCCAGTGAACATTCGGGGTTGACTTCTTTCCGGGTGGATAGGTTTGATCTCCTTGCAATCCAGGGGACTCTCAAGACTCTTCTCCAGCACCACATTACAGGTTCTTAATTCTCACTCCAAATATGACCACTCTTAGCCAAGAATCCCTCTTTCATGAGAATGAACAGGAAGCCATAAATGCAGCTGATTTCAAGGGGGGGGACTTACGGTGCTGACCTGGAGCAGCGAAGAAGCATTTAGCTTGCAAGTGTTCATTATCACAGTCTGCACAGCTGTGCCCCTGGGGAAAGTCCCCGAAAGGCAGCCAGCTGCGTTGGCCCACATCACCAAGCCAACTCCAAACAGAAGGCTCTCTTCGTCCAATATGTCTTAATTAGAGAGGGAAACCAAATGAAAAACTGGTAGTTCGCGATGGTTCATCATGGCTACCCATGCTGCCTTTCAGGGTGGCCGGGGTTGGTGGAGCTGGCGGCAGCATCTTCCAGACAAGGTAGGGAAGTGACGGGGCTGGAGTGGGGAGAGAGGTAGGAATCTCATTTTGCTACATCAAAATGAAATGGCAATGGGCGGAGAAGTTTGTTACTTCATTTCATTTCAGCAAAACAGGTTCTGCGAACCAAACCATGAGCAGAACCGCGAGCCAATCCAGTTCATGGTTTTTTTCTAGTTCCTGGTTCAGTCCATGCTCATTTGTAGTATTAACTGTCCACTGAAGGCTAAGCCACCCACTTATGTTTTACACTAGGGGTATACTTTACCCCCTAACTTTGATTTAGGCACAGTTTTAAATAAGCCCAGCCACCTAGGTTTAACAACGATGCCCTAGACTTAACAATGATGCCCTGTGGAACTCCCTGCCACAGGGATGTGTTGATGGCATCTGGCCTGGATGCCTTCAAAACGGGATTGGACAGATTCCTGGAGGAAAAGTCCATCACAGGTTACAAACCATAATGGAGATGTGTAATCTCCGGGCTTAAAACCAGGGTACTTCAAAGGCCAGATGCAGGGGAATCGTATCAGGAGACAGATACCTAGTCTCGTGCGCTCCCAGACACATTTGGTGAAGCCACTGTGAGATACAGGAAGCTGAACTAGATGGGCCTTTGGCCTGATCCATCATGGCTCTTCTTAGGTTCTTATGTTCTCTCTTGTGCCAAAAGGCTAGCAATCTCTGTTAATTTAGCAGAAGATTTGGCATTATTTATCCCTTTCTCAGCTTTAGTTATGAATGTTAATTCTGTGCAAATTTCTGCCGTTCCTGGAAACTTACCAGTAATTGTATAGAGAACCCTTCTCCTAGTAGAAAGGGGTCATTTCTATCTCGATCCATTTTAGTCCTTTTTCAGAAGAAATCAAGGGAAAGGAAAAATAAGAAGTGACTACATCGATTCCTGAAGCAGCTCTTGGCCTGCAACTCAATGGTGAAATAAGAATGGGCGAATAATCTGTCTGATTTCTTTTAGCTTATGAGTGTCAGATCCATTTTACATTCAAGTCTGTCGACACTGCAACAGATTTCATCTTTGCCTCCATTCATCAACAGCTATTCTACGCCTTCCCATCACTCTTGTGCTTCATTTAAAAGGAGGGGAAAAAAGGAAAGTCAGATTTAGGGGTTGGGAGGAGAACTGGTAGATAAATAGTTATTTTCAGAAACTGGAAGAAAAAGGAATGATGAGAATTTCTCCTTGCACAGACATCTAGGTCTGCATTAGATGCTGTTGGCGAAAGGTACGCGAAAGATGGATGCATCCCTTGGCAGGGTAGAGGGCAACTGCCTGCTGGGCTTTCTTCAGAGAGGTCAGAGGTCACGTGAGAAGTGGTGACATGTTTTAAAAAAGTGATAGCATTAGTTAAAAGAGGATTAATCAAGTGCAACTCCCCCCCTTTTCTCTGACTTGAGAGATGGTATTTGTCCAAGAACTGTGCTAACCTCTGTTTAGTAGCAGCGCTGGCTGCAGGCTTAGGTAGAGTGAGGTGAGATGGAAGAAAAATTGGCACAGCGGACAGAAGGCTGAGCCTGAAGCTTTGTGGAGGGTGAGCACTTGGAGTCATCAAGTTGGAATAAAAAGTACACTTGCCATTTCTTTTAAATTCTATTTCCTCAAACATCCTGATGAAAAAGTAAAATGTTAAAGGGAAGTGGAGAGTCAGTCCATTAGAGAAATGAAGCAGCAGCAACAAGAAACATTAACCCTTCCTGTTCCAGACTTGGGTTGGTCTGGTTCAGCTGACATATTTTGACTATTGTGAATTCACTCCTAAGGTCATATCAGACCCGTGACTAGATCCCTTTGTTCACATGTGTGTTGCAGACTCACACCTACACGTGAGAATGTGAAGATCAAGTGTGATGTCAATTGTAAACTTCCCCTATACAGTAATATAGGGCCTATATTGTGACAAATTATTCAAGGGCTCCAACAATAGGAGCCCAGAGCTTTTCTTTGACTGGACATGTTTGCAGAAAGAAAGGGATTGTATTCGTATGTCAGTCTCTCAGCACTGGACTGGAAGACTATGCTTTTAAAAAAAGATGGAGTAAAAAAATTGACTCGCCAACGAAGAAGCAGGGAGATTGCCGGGGAAATAGCAGGGCAGGGGCAAGGAGCTACCAGTGGTTCTCAACCTGTGGGTCCCCCAGGTGTTCCTGGACTGCAACTCCCAGAAATCTCAGCCATCTCAGCTAGTGATAAAGACTTCTGGGAGTTGCAGTCCAGGAACATCTGGGGACCCACAGGTTGAGAAACACTGAGCTAAAACATCACTCAAGGTCCTTTTTTTGGTGGGGAAAACTATGGAACCTTGATTTCAGGAGGCAAAATATTTTTGGAGGGCAAAGATATATTTGCTCAGTTTCAGGTGAAGCACGACATGCAGGATTGTCAGTCTGGCTGATTCAAATTCCTTTAGCACGTGAGGTGGACAAGGGCTGCCCTGTGCATGAGAAGCCTGGAGGACAAGCATTGTTCCTAGTCTGGATGGGATCAAGAACCGCCATCCGGTCTGAGAAATCAAAGATGATTTTACACGCGTGGGCAAAAAGTAATGGTAGGTGGACCCACTGGTGAGGTGACCTGAGATGCCCCAGGAAAAGCATGGAAGGCTGCTCAAGAATAAGGCTTTGGATGCAATAAGGAATTTGGAGGGGAAAAAAATTATAAAAATTACTAAAATATTAGAAATAGGAAGAGGTAAGGGAAACTATGATGGGGAGGAGGGTAAAGAGGCCAAGTATATATAGGCAAGCTTTCCCTGAATGATGGACCACCTATTATATGACTTTTATATGGATCTACCATACATGACTACACAGACTTTGTGTTCATACATCTCCTTGTATGATTGCACTGATTGTATGTTTTCAGTGTTTAGTTTCCATCTGTCACATAACTTTAGATGGTCTGCCTTACATTATTCCATTGACTGACTTCATAAATAACACCTGTGTTTTCAATGTTAGGCTCCATCCCTCATAATGGATTTTTTATTTGTTTCTTTAACTACTTGCATTCTCTTTTAGCATTAAGGTTGCCACTTAATGCTGTAAGATGCCCCTCAATTCCCTGTTCTTAAACTTGAATATGTCTTAAATGTACTGGGCTGTATTTTGTCCCTCAGGACTGTAAGCCGCCTTGGATCCTTTTCCAAGGAGAAAGACGGGGTAAAAATAAAAATAAAATAAATACCTAATCAGAATGCTCTAGGCTTGTTCAGCATTCGCACACAATGTGGGAACTATAAATCCACAAAGAGTCTTTTCACACGACCCCTAAGATCCGCTGGCCACTTAAATTTGGACCAGAGACCTTGGGGGTTCGTTGCTCTTCCTGTGTTCCCACCCCCTCCGCACTTCCTTGCTCCTGTCTGCGTGAGGGGAGGGAGAAAAAAAGAGAGGAAAAAATGCAGGCTCACCTCCGTCTGCCAGTCGACCGCCCCGAGCCCCATCGTCGTCCTGATTCCAGTCTCTTAAAGGGGCGGGGGGCAAAAAAACAAACAGAAGCGAGGAGAGCCCGGCACTCACTCCTTTACATCCGCATCAGGGATTTTCACCCCCGGAGAGCAGGTACCTGAAAAGTGCGCTGGGACGCGCTTAGGTGGGCGTGGTCGCACTTAATTTTCTGTAAACTCCGGAGCTGGTGGGGAAACAATTTTAAGCTCCGGAGCTGGGAGCCATTTGCCGCGGAGTTTAGGGGTCGTGTGAAAAGGCCCAAAGCCCTCTTCAAAACACAGTTACTCTGTCAATTCAAGAGACAGAGTATAGAGATCTAGAACCTGATAACTGTCTAAACAGGCCGAAGCAGTCCCTGTCCTAAAGTCATCTTGGCGAACAACAGACGTGGCATGGGGGAGGGGAGATCCCACAGAACAGTGGAGTCAAGTTGCTTTGTAAGAGCGCCTGCTGGAAACTTTCTGGGACGGTGGAGTCAATTAGTCTATTGCTCCCCCCCCTTTCTGTTTGTGCACCGAGTTACGTGTGTTAAACAGAAAGGTGGACTTCTGGGGACAGACTCAATGCACGCTTACAGGATTAGTGAATCTGACATAGAAAACAGTGACTGTTCAACAATAGCCCTAAAACTCTTTGTATTCTGTCTTTCCTCTCTGCCACCCCCTTTAATTGTTTTTAGAACTAGGACGCAGAGAAAGGTGCTGCTTCAATCATGATAATCTAAAATGATTGTCAGTGAATGCTAATGCAAGATCTAACTTTTGTATCAAGCACATGCTCTAATCTTTCTTTCTTTCTTTTCTGCTTAAATGCCTCTGTTGGATCATCTTGAAGTGTGAAGTGTTTGAGAGGGAAACCTTTTGCCTCTCCCTGGCATTACATTTTACACACACACACACATGCATCCACGCATGCACACAGATTATATATACAGTATATGGAAACATATATATGTATAGATGGAAGGTCAGGTTTATTGATATGCATGCAAATATCAGGCAGGCTGGCAAAGGGGGAGGCAGCTGTCAGCACTTTTTAATTACTAGGGTAGCAAAGGGGGCGGCCCCTGCCCCTGCCCTTAATGAGTTGTGACAGAAGTTAGCAGATGACACTCAGTTGCTCATTAGCTGTTCCAATGACCTCTCCCCGCCTCCATCCGGCTCTCCAAGTTAGGAGATCGTCAAAGGATCACAAGATTAGGGATGTGACAGAAAGACTGTCATTGCTCATAAAACGCACAGATAACATATCCCTTCCTTTTCATCCATGTGGGGAAAAAACACAGCCAAAAGCTACTTCTAAGAGATCACACCCAGCCTTGAAGTTCTAGAAAGGACTTCAAGGCTGGGTGTGATCTCTTAGAAGGACTTCATCCATCCTACCAGTATTCGAAAGAGGAAGAAGAAGAGAAAAGGCAAAAGACTGCCTGCGAAGGTGGTGTACATGTAGGGGATTTTGGGGTTTTTGGGGGACCAAGGCCTGAGCTTTCTGGGGGATGGACTGCTAGCAAGAGATGGCTTGCATCTTACAAAGACTGGGAAGGATGTGTTTGTCCACTCCAACAAGCACTGGGCATGTTTAGCCTTAAGAACATAAGAAGAGCCATGCTGGATCAGGCCAAAGACCCATCTAGTCCAGCTTCCTGTATCTCACAGTGTGTCTAGGAGTGCACAAGACTAGATATCTGTCTCTTGATACCACTCCCCTGCATCTGGTCCTTCAAGTACCCTGGTTTTAAGCCTGGAGATTACACATCTCCATCATGGTTTGTAACCTGTGATGGATCCCCCCCCCCCCAGGAATCTGTCCAATCCCCTTTTGAAGGCATCCAGGCTAGATGCTATCACCACCTCCTGTGGCAGGGAGTTCCACAGACTAACAACACGCTGGGTAAAAAAAAAATTGAACCTGCTTGGGTTTTCTCCTTGAGAAAAGGAGACTTTGAGCAGTGATCTGAGAGGGCTTTTCCAATACTTGAGAGGCTGTGATGCAGAGGAGGGGCAGGATCTGTTCTAGATCAACCAAGCATGCAGGATATGAACCAATGGGCTCAAGTTGCTCCAAAATCTGCTCTAACTTTGTGTCAGAGCACTATGGCAATGGAACAAACGGCCTTAAGAGGTAGCGAATGCCAGGTGGTTGGGGTTGGGGATGACCTCTTGTCAGGGATGCTACTTACCTGTCTGCTACTTACCAAACCTGTTGTCAGGGATGCTGTCATGACCTCCTGCATTGCACCTTTCACACAAAGCAGAAAGACTGCATGCCTTCTAAAACCCCTTCCCACCCCATTACCTTTGAATGCAAGAAGGTCAGCGCTTTTACTCCCAAGGCCTGGCAACATCCCTAGAGAAGTCCTAGGAAGAATACTTTCTAGGACTAGAACCCCACACCACCCAGAATTATTCTCCAGGCCCTGCTGGAGTTGAAAAAGTAAGCTAGGGAGAGGATGTCGATCCTAATGGGCAACTCACAGCTGTGGTCCCTTACTGGCACACCACCCAGGGAAATGCAGATGCTCCTCCTGGTGCGGCTACTGGTAATTTGGGAAGGGGCAGTCCCCCTGGACTTCCTCCTCACGTTCAGGCGAGTACACTTAAGCCAGGGGAAAGAATGCTTGCTTTGATGCTTCCTTGGGCTCCCAGATCGTATGGAGTGGGCTCTCTCATCAATTTTTTTCGGGAAGTCGATCCATTTAAATCCAGGTGCAAGAGAGGACCAGGCTCGCCAAGCCCACGCAGGTTCAATTCACCTCCTCGAGTTCGACTTGTGGTTTTTGCAAGTCGAGACACGTGCCCGTTCAGATAAGACGGGGGGGGGATCGCCACCGAACCACTTTGTAACCTGACCGCGAGGGTTGCTTCGGGGCTCCGGTCTCTGCGGATCGAGCGGTTCCACCTTGCCTGGCGCGCGTGGGCACGAGCGGGCGGGTGGGCGGCTTTCTCATCATCCCCACTATCCGTTGCCCCCCCCCCCCGCACACACACACACGTCCATCGCCCCCTCCCTCCTCCCGGCGTCCGCCTCTTCCTTTCCTACGAGGCAGGTCAGTGTCTCTTTCAACGGCCGCCGGCAGGGGAGGGCGAGGGGTGGGTGCGTGCGTGCGTGCGTGAGAGAGGGCAGCGCAAGAGAAGGGAGCCTGCCTGCCTGCCTGCCTGCCTGCCTGCTGCCTGCCTGCCTGCCTGCCTGGCTCCCGCAGCCGCCTCGCAACCACGAGCCGGGCAGCGGCGGAGTTGGAGCAAGTTCCGCGGGCGGCGGCGGCGGTGGCGCCGGGGCTGCAGGAGGAGGAGGAGGAGGAGGAGAAGGAGCATCCAGAGCCGAGGATCGCGCCTGGTGGAAGGCAGCGCCGGGCGACGGGCAGGAGCAGTTCCACGTCGCTCCAGGGCTGGCCTCCGAGGAGATCGAGGGGGACCCGGGGCCGAGGAGGAGGAGGAGGAGGAGGGCATTGCCGAGGCTGCGTCCCCGCGCGCCCCCTTTCTGCCTCTGCCCCCCCCCCACTTCTCGTGGCCGTCCTCACGATCGCAGCTTCCCCCTGCCCACCCCCGTCTCCTGGCTGGGGGGGGGGGGTTTGAATCCCAGGAGCCGATCGGCCCGCCTTTTGCAGCTCCCCCCCCCCCGGGCCCTACCGCTCACCACCCACCCAACGTGCCCGGGAGCCGCTGCGCTAAGGATCCCCCCCCCCCCCGCCGCCGCCGCCGCCCCTGCGCGCTCCTGGATGCGGGAGTCGCCGGCGGAGCCAGAGCCCAGGCAAGCATGCGGCGGCGGAGACTCGCGCTTTGGCTCCGGAGCTGGCTGTGCCTTTGGCCGGCCTTGGCGGCGGGACCCGTGGCAGGTAAGCGGCGCGTCGGGGATTGGGGGGGGGGGCTGGCTGGAGAGGCTGCTACCCACCCACCCACCACCCACCCCATCCCATCCCATCCCATCCCCTCTGCCCGTCCTTGGCTAACTTTCCCTTGTCGTGTTGGCGCGCGGGGGGCTTGGGGGGGGGCTGTGGGGCTCACCGGTGACTGTGTGTGTGTGTGGGGGGGGCTTTTGCCCCTTACTTTTCTGGACAGAACTGTGCGGAAGCGGAGAGATTGGGGGCTCGGGACATGCCCTGGGTGCGCGGCTGGATGCGACCCGCTCACCGCGATCAACAGTTTGGGACGGGCGCTGGGCAACTCCTTGTCTGCACCTCGAGAAGCTCGGCCGGGAAAGGTGCCGTGCCGGCTAGACGGAGATCGAAGGAGGTGCCCGTGCCTGCTGATGGAAATCGGAGGCGGGCGATGGGGTGCCGAATCAACCTTCGGCAGGTTCAAATTTTAATGCCAAGTCTAATGTGTTTAATGATAATTAACGGCTGTGATAGTGACTGTGGTGGTGATTTTTTTTTTTGAACTGCTGGTATCAGTCCGTCTTGCCGGATCTTACCCGTTTGGTGGGTGGTGCTAGGTCTACTTTTCTTGGCTATTTCTTAATATTGGTATACTGTATTTCCATATTGGAGCGTATATTATTATGGCTTGTATTTTCCACGATGTTCTTGTCTTTGAGTATGTTTGGGGGCTATAGCTGGGCGGTTGCTATTGGGTGACGTGTTGTACACCGCCCTGAGTTCCCTATGGGAAAATCGGGGGGGGGGTCAATAAGTACATAAATAAACAAACAAATAAACAAACAAACAAATAAATAAATAAATAAATAAATAAATAAATAAATAAATAAATAAATAAATAATAAGAAGCGGAAGAAGAAGGTTCTAGCAAGAGGCGAGAATAACCGCGCCTGACTGTGTCTTGTGGCTGTTGGGTGTGTGTGTGTGTGGGGGGGTGCAGGTCTTTTCCTTTTTTTGGTTAGCCAGGCAATCATCGGGACGCAGCAAAGGTAGTCTCTTGTCACCTCCCCGCTTCAGTGGGATGCCCCCCCCCCAACTCCCAGCCCTGTGGCTGGTGAGTACAGTAGTTTCCTGGCCAGGGGGTACCAAATGTGTGTGTGTCAGACAGGCTTCCCATGGCCATGGGGCATCCCAGGCCCAAGGATGGGGGCAGGAGGCAGGGGGGTGCTTGTGTCCTAATGGGCAGCTGCCACACAAGATTGGACACCCCCCCCCCCCCACAACCTCCCTGTGGGGCAGAGACTTCCTCCAGAAGGTCTTTGGCTGAGCTGTCCTGGTGGAAGGTAACAGATGGGCCCAAGCGGGATGAAAGAAGAGCACACACTGACAAAGGGGTGGAGGCTGGGCTGCCGAGGAGAGCCTGTCAGCTGGAGGGTGATTGACCTTTCCAGGCCTGGACAATTGAAGACTCCAGGCTCCGAGCCTCCCTTAGCCTTTAGCCGCTTGGGCTTGCCGATTGGAGGACTCCCCTCTCTCCATCTTTTGTCTCTGTCCATCTGACCAGAGGCAATGCTGGAGTGGTCTGGATCGTTCCTAATTCTCTTCCTCTTCCAATGACAGTGGGCTTCAGTGGGTAGCCCCAACAAAAGCACGCCTGCTAAATCATTGCACCTTCCTTCAGAAGGTCAACATGGATGCACAGCCCTTTAACCCAATGGTCCTGCTAGATGAGTTAAGCGGGCTCAGAGTCAGATATCACCCCTCGGCCACTTTTTTCATAAGCCAGTTAAAAAAATCATCTCAAAATCTGTCCACCAGAGGAGGCTTTGAGAGGCACACTGCAGATGAAAGGAAGGGTTAGAAATAGAAGAGCTGGGTGTCTTTTGCAGCCGAATTTGACAACGTAAGAGTATGGTACAAGGCTAAATTGTAATGCTGCTGGTGGTAATGATTATCAGGGTAGTAATGCCCTAAGCACATCCGGTCCTGTCTGATTTCGGAAGCTAAGCAGGGTCGGACCTGGTTAGGACTTGGACGGGAGACCACCAGGTAATACCAGGTGCTGTAGGCGCCTGGTGTAGGAACTGGCAAACCACTCCAGTAATCCTGCCAAGAAAACTCCATTTACATGGGGTCACAGAGAGTCGGTCACGACTGTAAAGACGCAAAACACACACACACACACACACACACACACACACACACACACACACACACACACACACACACACACACACACACATTTCATATGATGGAAAGGACGAGTGGTTTTTAGTATTTAAGTTTTGGGTGCCCCCCCTTTTTGTTTGCTTGTTTATTCTTCTAAGTATCCTTCTAGATTAAACAGTGGCACCCATGGAGAGGAATCCATTTCTAAAGTGAGCTTTTTGCCTGTACTTCTACCTCAATTAGGATTGTGTTCAGAAAGATTTGTAGTGGGGGCACTGGAACAAATTCAGAGTGCTGCTGGATTTTAGGTTATTTGGGTTAGAAAAGTGGAGGCTAAGAGCACTGAAAAATCCTGCAGTTTTGCAGTGGATCATTTCCCCTCTGTTTCTTTCATTCTTATTTAAAGAATTCTGCCTTGATGGGAATTTCATAGCTCCTTGTGGTAAGGGAGCCAGGTTAGCTTGTGTCCCTGCCTCTGTTATATTCAATTGTGGTGGGTCAGTTAATGCTGGGTTCCTTTTATTCCCCTCACGGCTTACAGGCTGTCATGTCCTGCGTTGTGAGCATTGGAAGAATGCTCCAGAGTCAGTGGCTGTGGCTCCTGCCTAATGCAAAGGATGATGTTTGAAATCTTTGCAGGCTAATAGGTCTGATTTTTTTTCATGGCACGTTGCTTCCAGCTGTGAGCAGGTGCTGGCAGTAGCTTCCAAGAGAATGAACAGTTCATCAGCTGATTAGCTGCATGCCTGTTGGGAGATCAGCAAGTGGGGATGTGTAGCAGTAAATATCCTTGTGCAGAAAATGAGGCTCTGTGTGTGTGGGTGTGTGGGTGTGTTGATGGGGGTGGGCCTTCTGCCTGAATGCTCTCGCTCAATCCAAAGAGCATCTTCAACTCTCATCTCCACTTGCTAACAGAAGATTGGAGATATGGAGTCATTTAATCTCTGGAAAGGTTTTCGGTTCTGGTTGGAAGGCCGGGAAAGTTTTGTACAGAAGGAAAGCTTTGGTTTGCAGAGCCTAAGATTTTTCTTGAGACATGAGTTGTTCTTTGAAGACTGCCACGGTTTTGTCTTCTCAGTGAAATGAGTGGGGCTTCCACAAAAGCAAAACGTGTTCTGTTTATATACCGCCCCATGCCATTTCAAGTAGTCTCTGTGCAGTTTACAGTTTAATTGTAGTATGCAAGCTACAGATTGCCACCCCCACCAAGCTGGGTACTCATTTTACCGACCTTGGAAGGATGGAAGGCTGAGTGAACCTTGAGCTGGCTACCTGGGATTGAACCCCAGGTCATGAGCACAGTTTTAGCTGCAGCACAGGCATTTAACCATTTAAATATTAGTAGGACTAGTTTGTAGCTAGAAGAACTCCATGCTAAGTCCCTGAACATTCAGCTCCCTAGAAGTTGTTGACTCCACTTTCCATTGTCCCAAGCCAGCATGGTAAAAATTCAGGGAGGGTGAAGACCACGTCCGGTAACATCTGGAGCACAGAGAGTGGTGGAAGCTTTTGGGAGTTGCAGTCCAGGAACATCTGGGGATGCACAGGTTGAGAACCACTGATCTGGAGGGACACGCCAATTTGTCACATCTATTTTGCCATTTGGTAGAAGGCAGCCCAACCATAATGCAGATTGAGACAACCTTGTGGGATATGAAAACAGCAGGGACAGTGCACCCACCCACCCCCATTTGCAATCTGTTGAGCAAATTCTTGTTTCTTAGTTTCTTAGTTCCTCCCCCTGCCTTCCATATGTTTTTGACATCCTTAATCCAGCACCCTCCCACTGTTTAGGATTCAGCTCCAGAAATTTGGTCAGTGTGGCCACTGGCTGAAGAGTGATAGAACTGTCAGCCCAAAACTTTGGATTCTGAAACAGAATCCTAATGAGGATTGTCTGAAAGAGCTAAGCCTATTTTGCCTTGAGAAAAGAAGACAGAGATGAAATGTAGCACTGCTCAGTTACTATAAAAAGCTGTCATACAGAGGTAGGTCAAGATCTGTTCTCTGTCATCCCAGAGTTCAGGATGTATAGAGTTCAAGTTGCAGGAAGTCAGATTTAGGCTGAATATGCGGTGGGGGGGGACCCATCTTAGATGTTAGAGCAGTAAGGCAATGGAATCAATTGCCCCCAGTGGAGGCATTCAAAAGCAAAAAGCGAAGTGTTCTGCTTATAATCTGCCCCATAGCGCTTCAAGTACTCTCTGAGCGGTTTGCAGTTTAATTATGCAGGCTACACATTGCCCCCCCCCCCGCAAGCTGAGTACTCATTTCACCGACCTCGGAAGGATGGAAGTCTGAGTGAACCTTGAGTCGGCTACCTGGCTCATGAACCCCAGGTCATGAGCAGTGTTAGCTGCAGGACAGGCGTTTAGCCAGTGCGCCACGAGGCTCTTGTACTTTGACTTTAGTTTCTTCCTTGAGCCGGGGGTTGGACTCAATGGCCTGATAGATCCCTTCCAATTCCAAATATTCGGTGATCCTATGAATGGTGGGAAACATAGTCCAAGCTCAAGGTTTTAGGTATCTGGCTATAGAGTGAGAAGTCGGGGATTCATTTCCTCCACTGGGCTTCCTTGACAGGGGCTCGATTGGATGATCCATAGGTGGCTCTGCAGCTGTAAGAGGGCTGGATAGCTAAGTGGTTTAGGTAGAGCCAGATGGTGGAAGTTCAGTTCCTCACTGTGGTTTCTAGACAGGGACCGGACTTATACATAAGGACATAAGAACAGCCTTGCTGGAACAGGCCACAGCCCATCCAGTCCAGCATTCCTTCTCACACAGTGGCTCACCATTTGCTTCAGAGGATTTCCAAGCAGATGACTTCACCTGCTTGCGATTCCCTGCAAATGGCATGGAGAGAGATCCTGCCTGTCTGTCCAACCCAGAGGTTATCCTTTTAGGCATCCATAATGATAGCCATTGATACCCTTGTTCTCCATGAAGATGTCTAATCCTTTCTTAAAGCTGTCAAGGCTGACAGCTGTCACCATTTCTTCCGGCAGGGAGTTCCACAGACCAGGGATCCTCTGGGTGAAAAAGTACTACTTCTTATTTGTTTGAGATCTAGGTCCCCAAGCTTTTCCTTATCTGCTTTGTCCACACCGTGTATGATTTTATAAACTTCAATCAGATCACCTCTTAGGTCCCGGTGCTCGAGAGTGAAGAGGCCCAGCCGTTGCAGCCTCAGATGGTAAGGAAGGTGTTCCCGTCCCCTCGCCATTCTGGTTGCCCTCCTCTGCGCTTTTTCCATTTCCATAATATCCTTCTGGAGGTATGGTGACCAGAACTGTACGCAATACTCCAGACTTGATCATCAGTAGGCTCCCCACCAGCTCTGCAGTTCTAAGATGATTACAAACAAACCAGCCCTGTGCATTCACTTGTTTCTCTCGGTGCTGTTCAACTTTTGATACCCCCCCCCCTTGAATCGACTTGAATGGTATTCAGATACTGCATTGAGCACCTTCTTCTTCCTCTTTTGTGAAGATGCCTAGATAATTGAAGCCAGAGAGTGCTTGGCGGTGTCACGTGTGAAGTGCTTCCCCCTCCCTTTTGTAGCCCCCCCCTCCCTTTCCTTTCGCATCTCTTGTGTTTGGCAGATCCTGGGCTTTTTGGTTTCCTAGGGTGGCAGATGATGCTGGTGGGAGGTGAGGGGGAGGAAGGAAATGGCAGCAGCGGGTTCGGATTCCTTGACAGTTGCCCGCTGTTATCCTTTGCATCCTCTTGGAGAGCTGTCGCAATCTCTGCCCGAGCCAGCTTCCAGGTTACGGCAAGTCCTCTTGCTGGAGGAAGTGCCTGGAATGATCTTCGCTTTGGACTCGCTCAGGCTGGCTGCCAAAGACCGGCTCTGCTTTTAAGGAAGGGTGAACTTCCACAGGAAGCCAGAATGGGTCCCCCCCTCCGCTTCCATAGAAGGGATTGGGGGAAAGACCTGGCTTTTCCTGTTAAAAAAATAACACCCAGAAGCTTACTTGAATGAATAACTTTATTTGCTGTAGAAAAACCCTGAAATAAACACCACTGTCAAAATTGCAGTTACAGAATATTAGAATCAGAATCTAGGATAGCAGGTTGCTTGTGAACTGCAGAAAGGGCTTGGGAGGTCGAGAAAAGTGTAAGGCAGGCATGTCCAAACTTTGGCCCTCCTGATGTTTTGGGCCACAAATCCCAGAATTCTAAGCTTAGATTGCCAGTGGCAAAGGACTGTGGGAGTTGTGGTCCAAAACATCTGGAGAGCTGAAGTTTGGACATGCCTGGTGTAGGGGGGATGCCTTGTTTTAGGGGAGAATGTCAGCTTCCAAGGGAACATGCAGAAGGAAAGAAGGAAATGAAGGAAGGAAAACAAAATAAAAAGGGAAATGACCAAAATTCAACTGAGCTCCCCCATTTTTTCATAAAACAAGGATGCACACAAGAGTGTTTTGTGGGAGAATTGCACTTCCCAGAATACAGCTCTCCTTGTTGGACTTACATTTTAAAATGTATTTTCTCACTAACACTGGTGTCCTCGAAGCTATTTAAATGGGATGGGACAGATCTCTGGTAGATGCTTATTCTGAACCTCTGTGCTAGACTTGCATTTGAACTCTTGCAGAATTATTATACCTCTCCTTGGTATCTCAGGACACTCGGTTGACCGTATGACTCAAGATCATGTCACTTGTATCCTTTTCTCTCCTCTCCATTCCTATTTCCTTTTGGAACATAAGAACATAAGAACCATAAGAAGAGCCATGTTGGATCAGGCCAAAGGCCCATCTAGTCCAGCTTCCTGTATCTCCCAGTGGCCCCACCAGATGCGTCCAGGAGCGCACGAGGCTAGATCTCTGTCTCTTCATACCACTACCCTGCATCTGGCCCTTGAAGTAGCCTGGTTTTAAGCCTGGAGATTACACATCTCCATCATGGTTTGTAACCTGTAGCCTAGTGAGAAACTCCTTGGGATCATCTTTTCTGGTAGCTTAACAAAAGTCCTCTCCCTCCATATAGACTCTTTTGTTCTTCTGGTCTACACAGCCACAAGATCACGTTGGGGACTGAGGCCTGCATGGATTTGTTCTTGCTCCTGAGTGCATCATTTATTTATTTATTTATTTATTTATTAGGCTTATATACTGCCCGTCTTCCCAAAGGAACTCCGGGCGGTTTACAACATAACAATATAATAATAACAGCAATTAATAAAGCAATTAAAAACAAATTAAAACAGGTAATCAGGCTAAGCAACGGAAAAATGGCATTTGCAGACGGCGGAGAGGAAACAACAACAACAACAACAACAACACAACAACACAACTTTAGTCACCAAACGCCTCCCGAAAAAGGAGAGTTTTTAATGCCTTTCGGAAGGCTGGCAGGGACTCTGCTAGGCGCACGTCTGCTGGGAGATGGTTCCACATGGTGGGGCCAGCCACAGAGAAGGCTCGGGTACGGGTGGATGTTCTCCGAGCCTCCCTGGGTGTGGCCACACGCAGCATGTGCGCCCGCGACAACCTAGTCGGACGGGCCGACGTTGACCGCTGGTCGATCCGCTCTGTCAGGTAGTCAGGTCCTAGGCCACGGAGGGTTTTGTAAATCAAAACCAGGACCTTGAATCTGATTCGGGCTGCAACGGGCAACCAATGCAAGCGGGCCAGAACTGGGGTGATGTGGTCGAACCGACGCACACCCGCCACCAGTCTAGCCGTCACATGGTCACAGTGTTCCCAGCAAATCTCAAATTATGGTTGTGCAGACAGGAATTGATGCGTGATTGCCCTGGAGAGCATTACTATCTTACAGATAGTCACTCTTTGTACGAGAGTCATGGGGGTGGGATTAGGGAAAGGCTTAAATTATGGTTGCCAAATACATCTCTTTCCCTATCTTTTCTTTCAGTGGGAACATATTATGTCAAGTGCTAAAACTGAGAAAATGGGCCACCTTGACACAGACAGAAGTCTTGGCTCAGACAAACGAGTGGGTCTGGGTAGTTTTCACCATAAGATTCTTCCGTGATTTTGTTCGGATCAGCGACAACGAGAACTGAAAAACACTTGATTTGCCCCAGAGTGTTATAAGAATAGACATTCTAGAAATAGTATTTGGTCAGTCAGGTGCTAGTCAAGATGATGATTTAATGGTTTTCTGGAACAAATCTTTTTTGTTCCACCAAGTCAAATGATCTGCAAAGTTTTTTTTATTTCTGTTCCCCTTTTGTTTAATTTAGGGCAGTGTCCTTAATTGCTCTTGAATTCCAGAGAGAGGGCACTGCCATGCCCTGTTCTCTTTCTGGTGGAAGAAGGCTTTGTCTCTTGTGCGCACAGAGTTAGCTGTTGGCTTTTGTCAGGCTGCATCCGACGAAGCTCAGCAAAAAAATCCTTCACAGAAGTGTCACATGAATCAAGATATAAATATTGCGTTAGAAGGACTGAAGATCCTCCTCCTCCCACCCACCCCGACAAAACATATGCTTCCCAACTCTGGGTTTGGCACAATCTAAGTATGACGCAACATGAGCTTGTAACTTTTCAAAGATAGAAGTGCTGTTGCGGCACATAGGTTTTTAATGGTGAACCATATTTGGCCGTAACTCAATGAAAGTAATTGCATCTACCCGTTGTGAAGTTGTACTAAGTAACCATGAGTACAATCAGTTAAATTGGGAAGTTATATTTCAAGAGAAATCTAATGAGAGAGGAAACTGAGTAATGCAATGAGTAATCTTTGCCGGTTAAATTTTAAAACTTATATTTCAAGGGCATGTTGGGCATTTTTACAGATACTTTTCAAGTATATGCCACCCTTATCAATGCTAAAGGTTCCCCCCAGAAAAAGGGGTGTAATAATGAGCATCTTGATGAACTATTTAAAAACAAAAACAAAATCCTTGTATGAGTTAATGTACTCACAATGTGAGTTACAGGAATGAGTTACACTGAAAAAAAGAGAGAAAATAATAACTTTCCAAGCTGGGGTGGTAGAGCAGTTAAGATCTGGCTTACATACACCTTTGCTACATGTTCACTATTTCCCCTATGGCAGTGATGGTGAACCTTCGGCATTCCAGATGTTTTGGACCACAACTCCCAGAATTCCGAGCCTAGATTGCCAGTGCCATAGGACTGTGGGAGTTGTGGTCCAAAACATCTGGTGAAGCCTCGTGATATAATTAAACTGCAGCACTGCAGCCAAAACTCGGCTCACAAGCCTGGCTCAGACTCAGATAGCTGGCTTGAGGTTCACACAACTTTCCGTCCTTCAAAGGTTGGCAAATTCAATACTGAGGTCACTGGGATGGGGGGCAATTATATAGTCATCCACAAAGAGAGTGCTTTAAGTGCTATGGGGCAGTAGATAAGCAGCACGCTTTGCTTGTTGGTGCTTACTCGTGTTTTTCTGCTTAACCTTATTTAGTCCGGTTGTCATCTTTCTAGAGAAACTAGTCACGAGTGGAGTCCAAATCACTGGTGGGAGGAGGGGAATCCAAGTCAAGTCCAACTCGAGTTGCCAGTGCAACTTAAATCCAGCTTGACATTGAGTTCTGTGATTTGAGTCTCCATCTGTGGGTGCCACTCCCCCCCCCCATTGGCCAGGAAATCTTGAAATTGATGAGGGGTTGCACATAAATAGCGAATTGAATAATGTCTCCAATAATGATGTTGAGTGGAGTAATGAATCTAGCAAGCTATGCTCTAAGTCAGGCGTGTTCAAACTTTGGCCCTCCAGATGTTTTGGACCGCAACTCCCACAGTCCTTTGCCATTGGCAATCTAAGCTTAGAATTCTGGGAATTGTGGTCCAAAACATCAGGAGGGCCGAAGTTTGGGCATGCCTGCTCTAAGTTTTAAGGTCTCTCCCTAAGGTCCTTAACATCAGGTAGGAAATATCTTTGACCCTGAGAGCTGTATGCACATTTAACTGAGGTTTTCAAGGGCCGCGCAGTCCAATGGTAGGTGGGGCCCAAAGGGAAAAGCTTGGCGCCAAGGTATCAGCATATTTTAATGAGGTTCCTTCAGCAAATCTGAAGAAGCATTTCAAACTTTTAACATCTAGAAAAACCTTGCATGAAAGCTAGGAACAGACAACCAGGTGACAGTGGGATGAGATGGGTTCTGTAACCTGTGAGGAACCATAGACAACTAAATGAAGATCCTGAGATGTCCACATTCAGTTCCAAAGGGACCCAACTCCTGCCCTAATCTTTGTTCCTGTTCTCATTTAGGAGCTGGCTTGTCACAGCCCAGCCTTAATAGCTTTTACTACCATATATTAACTCATTCAAAAAATATGCAAGCGGTGTTTTACCCTGCCAGATTCTGGGACAGATTTGTGTAGTTTCACCACAGGAAAGCTCTGCTATGTGGACATAAAATAACATTCAGCCTTGTCCCCATTTTGAATTTCCTTGCTGCCTGTCTAGCCATGAGTGTAATTAGAGGGCAACAGCAAGGTTCAGGGTGGGGGCGGGGGAGAAAGCTTCGTTCCAATTTGAGCAGTAGGAGTCAATATAATTAGCATCTTTCCTAGCATCTTCTGGGCCGCCCATGTTCCCCACAAACTTGCTTGATGCCGTTGGTAGCCCAAAAAGAAAGTCAGAGAGATGTTGCTGGTTGGCCACCCAGCTTTGACACTAGATCAGAGGTCAGAAAAGGTCCTTTTTTTAGACTTCAGAATTCCACAGTCAGCTGGAGGATTCTGACAACTGTAGTTCAAAAAGGAAACTTTTCTGAGCTCGGTTCCAAATAGTATTCTATGGCTACATGCAGAAATATATTGGTTTGAGGTGCTTTATATGGGAACGGTACTCACTTATTCTAAGAAAAGCTGTAGCAAGCACTAGTGGCGTATGAGGCTGGAGTTTTTATGGATCAGACATGGTCATGTCGTGGAACCAAAGTTGACAAGAACAAATTGCTACCTTTTTATTTTGTTTTGTTTAAATGAGCAAGGCCAGAAGCATCCTCTACCACCTCCCTCAAGCTCTGCGGACTCTTCTGGGTTTAGTTGCACTTTTTACAGTAGCTGGGAAAGGACTAATAATAGATTTTCTCGGGAGCCTCGCCTGATCTTGGAAGCTAAGCAGGGTTGGCCCTGGCTAGTACTTGGATGGGAGACCACCAGGAAATGCCAGGTGCTATAGGCGCCTGGAGTAGGAACTGGCAAGCCACTCCAGCATTCCTGCCAAGAAAACTCCATGGACGTGAGGTCATGAAGAGTCGGTCATGACTGTAACGACACAATAACAACAACGAATGCCTATTTAGTGCAAAATATTTGGAAGTGGAATAAATGCTTGATAAAGAACTTGATCCTGCGGAAGATGCAAACTAGCAGAAGTGATTTGATGAACTTCGTGTGTTGATTTTCCTTGGGGGCAGAACATGGGTAGTGCGGTGATGAGCATCTCCAGTCCAAAACATAGGACTGCACTAGCCGTCAAAGACTGGAGCCACAGCTTATTTTTCTGTCTTTCGATATATGCGTACGTGTCAGGAGTGGTAAAATATGTAGCCATCCAGACGTTATTGAACAACCATTCCCTTTTAAAAAAGATAATATTTTATTTTCTATATCAAAGGAATTCCCTGCACAGGATGGGTGGGGTGAGGAGTTCTAAGGATAAAACAGGAGAGTTCAAGTGGTAGGCTTACAATATTTCTCTATATAATGGTACAAAAGCTATATTTTAAATTCATAATAATGTTGGAGTTGTGTAGCTACATGATTCTTTTTCATAAAAGCTATGGAGTGGTTTCCAGCTATCTTGTGCCTTCCATAGCTCTGTGTCCTCTATCACTTCTGATGTTAAATCAATTTCAGCTACTTCAACCCCCCCCCCAAAGTTCTTGTCTATTTGGTGTTTCAGTCAGTTTGCAGTATTTGGCATATACAATTCTTGCTATCGTTACAGTATATAAATTGAACAACCATTCCTATTAGCTTCAGCTAAATTAATCAGTTGTGTGCAATGATAGGAGGTACAATCTATACCAGTGATGGTGAACCTTTTAGAGACTGAGTGCCCAAACTGTGATTCAAAACCCACTAATTTTTTGCAAAATGCCAATACAGCAAATTAACCTGAATCCATGTGGCTGTGAAGGGGCGATGTTGGGTGCCCACAGAAAGGGTTCCAAGTGCCACCTTTGGCACCTGTGCCATAAGTTCACCAACACTGATCTATACCATCCTGAGAGCAATCTCTTTCTTTCTTTCTTTCTTTCTTTCTTTCTTTCTTTCTTTCTTTCTTTCTTTCTTTCTTTCTTTCTTTCTTGCTTGCTTGCTTGCTTGCTTGCTTGCTTGCTTGCTTGCTTGATTGATTGATTGATTGATTGCTTTTGCATGTTTTGTGTTGGTTATGTCTGAAGTTTGTTCCAGAGCTCACGTAAGTTTCATTTTTGTTTTGAAGTAAAACATTCAATTCTGGGACATGTTTCCCAAACCAGTACCTTTTCTAGACTCCCACTGATGCTGTGTCCTAAACAGTATAACTGTGAAGTTTTGCCAGTAGGCTATGGTTCATGTATGATCTAAATCTATCTCCCAGCAGAGGGATACAGTACTGGTAAAATAAAGTCCCTTTCATGTCTAAAACAGTTTGGAAATTGACATTTTTCTCTCTGCCTCCCACTCCACTTACTTATTTTTTTTCCCTGTAGGCTGAGCAGGGAGAGCAATATATTGAGCTCAAGAGGTGACATATGTTTTCCTACCTCCTTGCACAGACTAGTGTACCAGCAGCATAATCCACTGCTAATGTAGTTTCGGAAAATATTGCATAAGGGTAATTTAGCCTTGGATGGAAGGTGTCAGGGAATGATCAACTGGGAATCTTAATCTACCTTAGTTAATGCACATAGCTACTGCCCACAATTTAAATGTTTTAAACATAACATACGACCCAAAATAAAACAAAATACAATAAACAATATTTCTCTCTCTCTCTCTCTCTCTCTCTCTCTCTCTCTCTCTCTCTCTCTCTCTCTCACACACACACACACACACACACACACACACACACACACACACACACACACACACACACACACATATCATATTTTAAATGTTTGGGTAAATGTTGTTTGTTATGTTTTGTGTTCTGTGTTCTGTATTAAACATTTAAATGAAATCCCAAATTATGGTTTCCCATCTTCTAGATCTCATCAGCAATTTTCCAGTTAAGGCAGGAGAAGGCAGCCCCTGCCTCTTACTGGCTCACAATGCAGCTAGTATTGTATAAAGCCTCAAAGAATATGATTTTTGCCCAAAGATGGAGAAATGCCTTTAGGCACTCTCTATCTGGCATGCAAACTATTTTTTGTAATTGTTCAGGGATCATATCAAAGAGGATACATCTATGCATTTATATATAACCCACAAGTTGTTACTGAATAAGGATCTGAGTTCAAGGGCCGGATTCAGGGGAGTGGTATCGGGATATAGATATCTAGTCTTGTGCGCTCCCAGACGAATCTGGTGGGGCCTCTGTGAGATACAGGAAGCTGGACTAGATGGACCTTTGGCCTGATCTAGCATGGCTCTTCTTATATTCTTATGTTCTTATGAGTTGTGGTTTGCTGTCTAGAGAAGCTGTTGCACCTAACAAGTCTGCCTGTAAGTTTTGGCCACTTCACTGACCTGTTCTGGTAAAGAAAAATCTTGAAGCCCCTAATGTGGTAGAAGCCAGCTAGAAAGGGCTAGTGGCTTTTTGATAGCTTGATATTTCATTTTAGACCAACCCCCTGCCATGCAGGAACCCCCATCAAAGTACTCCCAGTCCCGACAGATGGCCATCCAGTCTCTGCTTAAAATCTTCCAAAGAAGGAGATTTCACCACCCTCCATGGCAGCATATTCCACTGCCGAACATCTCTAAGCATCAAGAAGTTCCTCTTAGTGTTCAAATGGAATCTCCTTTCCTATAGTTTGAAACCATTGCTCCAAGTCCTAGCCTCTGAAGCCATGGAAAACAAACCCGTCCCGTGTTCAATATGACATCCTTTCAGATATTTAAACATCGCTATCATATCCCCTCTCAACCTTCTTTTTGTAAGATTAAACATTCCAAGCTCCTCTTAAGACATTTCTTCCAGACCTTTAACCATCCTGGTCACCCTCCTCTGGACCCGTTCGAGGTTGTCAACATCCTTTTTAAATTGAAAAATGCAGAACTGAATACAGTACTCCAGGTGGGGTCTGACAAGGAAATGGTTTTGTTTCTATATTTTTTTTAACATTTGAGTTTTTTTATTTAAAAGAAAAAGGTCCTGCCCATTCTTGGCCTTGTTAGGATCAAGACAGATTAGTTGTTATTTCAAGACATCCCTTTTCTCTAAGAGGTCTGTAGCAACAGTCAAAGCAGGACCAGAATGTGAATTGGGCGTTCAACCCTGAATGCTGAAGCAGCAAACAAAACTGAAATTTACATGTGGGTGGGGAACATGCAAAGGGGGCTGGTAATGAGTAACTGTGTGCCTCTTTTGTCATGGAGTTGCTGAAATCCCATTCTTGGCTATAATGAGAGGTTGAAAGGTAGGTGAAATTTGCAGGCATTTCTTTGTCTTTACATTTTATGCATCTCCTTTTCGCTCAAGTTGACAATCAAAGCTTCTTAAAAGAAGACAAAGAGGAGAAAAAGTCATTTGGGCTGTGTGGCTAAGCCAGGCCATTGGATAAATCAAAACAAACGATACTGTAAGTAAGGGCCCAGAATCCAGCTGTCTGTCCTATCCCAGGCCTTGACCGAATAAATAAATTAATAATGGCTTAGCCCGAGACCATGCCCATTCGATTTTAAGAGCTTTACTACTCACAGGCTGTCAGGCTCTTTAGCACTAAGCATGTTCTCTTCCAGTTTCAGATGTGGCCGGTGTATGCTACTGGTAGTTAACGGGTTAACATCCTAAATCCCTTCTGTTTCATTTTTATAAACATCTGCTAAAGGGGATTTGCATGTCCTTGATTCAAGGGCTTCAGCTGGGTTTTATTCCGTTCCCGGATTAATAAACTTGGGAAATAACCAACTGCTGCATGAGCTAAGTTACTTAGCCATCAGTGAGAGTTAGCATTTGGGGACGGTAGTGTGTTTCTGAGAAACTGATTTTATTCAAGCCATTTCCATTCCTCAGTGTGGAAGCGCCATGCGGGAGAGAATTGACCATGGCTGAATTCCTACAAATATTCCTCCTGATGACAGCCTCCTGGAGGGATGCCCAAGAATGGAATAGAACGGAAGGTCTTTGAAATGTGCTGGGATAATAGCAGAGGATGGGGGGGTGGGACTCATTTCACCAGGTCATAAAATGCCCAGTCTGCACTTAGCTGTTAACCAGCATGTGGTAACTTGTGCTTATAGAGAGGGGAAATGGTGCATTGCAGTTAGCATAGCCCAGGCCTGTCCAGCTTTGAGCAGTCCAGGGTCTACTTTTTTCTCCCAAACAGTCCTGGAGTCCATTTTGATCTCCCCAGGGCCTATAGCACCCTGGTCTACTTACAGGAGTACACACCCGGTGCCCGGCCTAGCCCTTGACATAGAACATGGCATAAACCGCTCAGAGTAACCGTGTTGCTAGATGGTGCGGTATATAAATTTAATAAACTTAATAAATTAAAAAAACAAACCCTGAAAGATTCCTGTAAAAATGTCTCTGAAAGTACCGTACCTTAAAGTCCCCCTTAAGGTAACTTTCAAGAGTAACTATTGGTTACTTAGTTATACATAATTATTCTAGGTATTTTAACTATGAGGCACATTATTTGTTCCATAAAGTAATTAATTATAGTTTGTAACTAGTGCTGCGTGTAATTAGTTCCATGCTTTGACTGAACACTTGTGAGGTAGTGTCGAGCAAAATAAATACAGAGCCCTGACAGCGACCTGCTTCTCTTTTGAGTTCTGTTTTTCCAACTCTTTATTATTTAGGACTTTTCCTATTCTCCTCAGAGTCTTGCTACTCAACCTTAGATGAAGGGCTGTTTAAACAGAGCCCCTGTCACTTTTGGTCTCATGTTCAGAAGTGAATACAGTAGGACCCCCGTATCCACTGATTCAGTTATCCATGGTTGGCGGGGGGAGGGGGAGGGAATTAAATAAATAATTCAGCAGCCGCAAAGCAAGCTCCTGTCACAAACAGGAGCTGTAAAGCAAGCTACTATCATAAAACAGCATCCGTAAAGCAAGCTACTGTCACAAACCGCAGCTGTAAAGCAAGCTACTGTTGCAAAACAGAAGTTTGGGGGATTTTTGGTGTTGTTTCTTATCCACAGTTTTCATTATCCACAGGAAGTCCTAGAACCAATCCCCAGTGGATACTGGGGTCCTACTGTACACTGACAGCTAGCACGTATTAAACGCCAAGTTGAATCTTTTGTAAGGTTATTTTTGTCGAAAATGTGTTGGGGTAGTTATTGTGACGCTGACACAAGGGTGTGCTGTGTGTGGTACTGTGACATAGGGCCTTTTTACACGACCCCTAAGATCCGCTGGCCACTTAAATCTGGACCAGAGATCTTAGGGGTTCGTTGCTCTTCCTGTGTCCCCACCCCCTCTGCACTTCCTGGCTGCTGGCTGCATGAGGGGAGGGAGAAAAAGAGAAACAAAAGCATGCCACTCACCTCGTTCTGCCTCTCTGTAAAAGTAGCTCTTAAAGGGGCGGGAGCCAAAAAGCAACAAACAGAAGCAAGGAGAGCCCCGCACTCACTATCGTTACACCGGATCAAATAATTTTCACCTCCAAAGAGCAGGTACCTGAAAGGTGCGCTGGGACGTGCTAAAGTGGGCTGGGTCGCACTTAATTTCCTGTTAACTCCGGAGCTGGTGGGTAAACATTTTTAAGCTCCGGAGCTGGGAGCCATTTGCCCCGGAGTTTAGGGGTCATGTATAAACGCCCATAGTTTACACAAAAAATTGGGGGGGGGGGCAGCCTAGAACAGTGACAGCACGATTTCTGAATAGCGCTTGGCAAAGTTCCCAAAGTGGAAATGGTGTGTCTTTCTCAGAGCAGCCCTGCCCAGGTCTACTCAGAAGCAAGTTGCTATCCTTTCACAGGGTGAGGGGAGGTTAATGCAATTAATATTAAAATATTGCCTCCTCAATTAGGTGGTTAGAGAGATGTGGCATTTTTGGTGCCTCTCCCCTTGTCCCATCTATTGCTTAATGGGGGGGTTTAAGGGGAATAAATTATGCAAAGGGGTGCAAATGAGTTTAATTTCCATAATTTATACACATTGCAGACAATGACGGCCCAAGAAGTTTTGGCGCCTGAGGCAGAACGTCAAATGGTGCACACAGCGCCAACCTCCCTCTAAAAACTGTAAATAATTTACCAACAAAATGGGCTGGCACCTGAATTGATGAAGGTCCCCTCTATGCCACTAATTGCATGTGCTTGTGATGAGTAGTTATGAAGCAAGCAAACAAGCAAGCAGAGGCTGCAGGCACCTTTAGGATAATACCTGTGTTTTTATTATGCTTCTTTACCTTAAAAGAGGTATTTTTGTGGTGTGAGAAAGGAAGACAGAGAGAATGCTGGTTGCCAGGGAAATGTTCTCTGCAAATGTAATTTTTCCATTTCTTGGGATTGTATGAGTTCAGAGGATGGCAGTGCAACCAAGCTTAAGGATTTCTCCCGTCCCTGCTTCATGGTAGGTCATTGCCTGTCCAAAATGGCAGGCCCATTGGGAAGATGGGTGGTATAGAAATAAATAAAAATAAATACAAAAATAAATAAATAAATAAATAATGTATGTGGTGGTCGTTGGTTACCATGGTTTCCTTGGCATGCTTTTTTTTAAATAAAAAATAATAATGCACACAGAGAACCCAGGCCCCTTTGGACCAGATGGTGGAGAGAGAGAGACCCATCAGGCAGAGGATCAGAAAAGCTCTCCCTCGCCTTGTTCCCAGCATCCAGATGTCTGAAGGAATTTTGGAGAGCAGCATCTGCTTGTCTTCCAGTAGCCAGAGGCAAAGGTGGATCCTGGATTTCATGTACCTGCCTGCTGGAGATAGAGATCCTCAGATCGGCGTTCAAAGATAGCTCGTTTGATGGGGAGCCCAGAACCTTCTCTTTTCCGGGAGGCAGTTGCATATTTATTGGGCTTAGGGATGAATATTAGCCTCGCATCTGCAGATGGAACTCTTTTGGGCAAATGTGTGCAGATGTCATGGCTGCTGTATATTTGGTTCCTTCTGCTGATCCATGTTTACAGTTTGAAGGCATAGAGGTGCACCCTTCTAGCCAGACCGTGGACGGTTTGCTGCCATGAGCGTGGCATTTGTCAAGGTTGAGAAGTATAAGTAGGGGAGAGTGTTGTATAAATCTGTAAGGCTATCCCCTTAGCAGAAGATGCCAAAGAGGCTGGGCTGGATACCCTTGATTTGAACCCAGCCTCCACTGAAATCTATATGATGCAAAAGAAATCATAATTAACTTTTTCTCATGGGTTTCAGCCTGAAGCCCAGGGGATGTTCAAGCTATTGCAATAGAAGTACAGACAAATCAAAAATACTTCACACCTCCACCAGCGAGGCCATGGCTAACGACTCATACTCTATAGGTGTTGTGAAGGTTGTAAAGGTGGGACTTTCATACACCTTTAGGCCACTATCCATCTAATAAGCCTATTGAGGCTATTGTCTACCTAACAAGCCTATTCAGGCCATTGTCCATCTTATGAGCCTATTTCAGACCAGGGTGACATGAGGTCAGAGTGAACTATAAAATGGAGGACTTGCAACTAGCTTTCCTCAGACAGACAAAGCGGGGTGGATGAGCAGCGAAACGTTTCAGTCTCTCCAGAAAAGAAGTCCCGTTGCCATTACTCAACTTCTGGATAAACTCGCCTGGAGGACTGAGAACCTTTACAGATATACTGCACAAGCAGTTTCATACTCTCAACATATTTGCATCTTGTGTAATCATAGAGGCAATCAAATGTTCCTCTAGGCTCCAGATCATAGTCAGCTGCTTAGGCCTAGCATCAGTGTCACAAATTTCATTTATTTTTGCCTGGTCAACAGAGGAGTACCTTCTAAGTGTGAAACTTTTTTACCTTTTTGCCTGATCGTGGTGGTGAATGGTAAGGTGGAGAACACCTACTCCAGACATGGATTCAGATATTTGCTTTGCAGGCTAGGCTTGGGTTCCAGTTTATTCTCAGCCGTGAAGATGATCCTGATAGTTCAGTGGCCAAGAAAATTGTCTGCAGAAGGTCCCTGGTCAAATCCTTTGGAACCCCAGGGATCAGGTACAAGGCAGCAAGAAAAACCTTTGCCCCAAAATGGAATATATTGGTTTGAACTGTGTTTGACCAGTAAGTAGTGGTACTAAGCAGATTGTCCTAGAACTAGCTGAAATTTTAATTCCCGCTAGAGTAGATCCAGTGAAATCAGTTATTTTTGTTAGTCTCTATACTGATATTAGTCCCATTGATTGCAGGGGTCCTCAAAGTTTTCAAACAGCGGGCCGTTCCACCACCACCCAGACACCACTGGGGGCCGGATCACAGTCCAAAAGCAGCGGCGGAGGTTGGCTTGCTCACAAAACAGGGGGTAGGTGGGGGGTTGCAATTGGTCCCAGGGGCCGGATTCAGGACCTTGGGGGGGGCGCATCCGGCCTCGGGGCCTTAGGTTGAGGACCCCTGATGTATACCGTACTTGAATTGTTGCCTAAAATTGAATTTAGCCCTATGCTTATAGATGAAGTAACTGTATCTGCTGATGGCTTATGATCTGAGAAGGGGATGCACTTCATCCTTCCATTTTGAGATGGGCTGATCTCCAGTTCCTCTAATAATATGACACCCCTAGCTGTTTGGGCAGTGCTGCTCACTGCCTGCATCCAGATCTATCCTGTAGTTCCCAGGACTGGTTCTAACATCAGCGCAAGTTGCCTTCATGGAGTTTCCATCTCTAGGTAAGCCATCTGGTTCCTGGTCTTCACATGCCAAGAGTGGGCTTATTTTGTTTCTCTGCTGACCATCCCTTGCCTTCAACAAAAATAAGAAGAAGCAACTTGGCCATTAGGCACCATTAGGGTCCCTTCCCAAGCCGTGGGCCTCAAGTGGCGCCTGATGACACTAACCAAGGACAGCAACCTATGGCGCTCTTGTCTGAAAGCTAATCAATGGCAGTTTGTCAAGACCTTTTTTACAGCAGGGCCTTTGTTGTTTGCAATGGGGGAGCTTCCATTAATCTCTCTCCAAACAATTTGAAACCTCTGCAGGTGTTTCTGTCAACCTCACAGGATACTGCTAATTGCTCTCACGCGTGGCTAATTTAAGTCTTAGCTCTGTCATCTTTCTGGACAGCATTAGAAAATGCATCTTGGGATGCATGGATGCGAAAGGGAGCTGGAGGGATGTAGAGTTGAAACCAGCAGGGACTGTGAGTTACCCATTCATATTCTGAGCCCTTCTTTGGCTGTGGCTCTTCCAGCTGCTGGTGGTTTATTCCAGCCCGTGACATGAGCAGAGAAGGTTTTGCAGAGAGAAATACTTTTGAACGCACCCCCTCTTTGCATGTGAAGACCAGGAACCAGAAAATTATTTTCTGGGTTCCATCAGACAGGGAAGTGTTTGCTTGTTTGTTTTTGCTTTCAAGGGAAGGAAGGAAGAAGAATTGTTTATATAAATTTGCACACACGGTGCAAATAGAACTTCAGCCTAAATAATACAGCTTGCAGAAACCACGAGGGCTGCTGCTGTGCGGCGTGAACATCATCTGAGTAGCAGCTCTGGAGAAGTTGTTGCATCTTTCTGAGTGCTGCAAATGGCCTCTTGTTCTGCTTGTTCACCATGCACGGGCCAGGTCTGCTTTGATTTGGACTGATGCATTTAGCAAGAGGTTGGATAGCCTTAAAGGCCACTTTCAATTAAATTATTTTATCATTTTATGATTCTATAAGCAAGAGCAAAACAGTGGATCCCTAGCCCTTCCTGAGGGCCGGGGGACTCCCAAATCGCAGTCAACTCCATCAATTCAGAGCGAAGGGTGATGGAATCCAACAGCATCTGGAAATAGGCAGGTTCGCTACTCGCCGCTAAAGCCGAAGATGGGGAAGGAGTCCTAAAACACACAAGCTTTTTAATAAAATGCCCAGATGGATTTAGGTCGATCAACGCAGGCAGAGCATCCTGAACTACAACAGAGATGGAAGAACTGGCTTGCAAAGGGGTCTGTCGTGAGATAGGTGGTTGTGTAACGACTGGAAAACGGTTTGCAAACACCCTCTCTTGTCCCTTCCCTCTTTTCATGGCGTGCATTCTGAAGAGTAGGCAAGGTAGGATGTGTGCATCATGTGCCATCAAAGTACCGGTAATAAGGTTTTCGAGGTAAGCAGGGCATTTCAGGAGTGATTTTACACTTGCCGTCTCCAAGTGATTTTTCTATCGCTGAATGAGTTAAAACTTAGCACAGCTTTCTTGAGAGGCTGGTCTGGAGGCGTAGCCAGGATTTGGAATGCCGGGGGACAAAGTTCATTTTTGCGCCCTTCCTGTTGCTGCCCCCCACACTGCACCCACCTAGCAACGGTGGAGGGAGAACCCTGCGGGCATGGGGTGGGTGCGTGCATGCACATTCGTGCATGCATGTGTGTCTCCCACCAAAGCGAGGAAGAGGAAGAGGAGGGCTCTGCGGCCACCGCGCTCCTACCTGCCTGCTTGCTTCACCACTCGCCTGGCACGTGGTGGCAGAGGCAGTGGAGGGGGTGCCATCGCCAAGCCTTAGGGGAAAGGAGGACTGCTGGGCAGCTGGAGGGTGCATGGCTTCTTCCTCCTGCTCCCCCTCCAGGCACCCCCGATTGCTGCGCCTGGGGCAGATGTACCCTTCTGCTCCCCCCGCCCCGATATGCCCCTGGGCTGGTCTAATCAAGAAGCCACTGTTTTGCTATTTTCCAGCCACTAATAAGACCATGCAGGTCCGTTTTTTTCCCATTTCTGCCCAACTGAGTGTCCGTCCTCTCAGTCAATTCGGTTTCTTCCCATTTCCAAAATGCCACAATTGCTCTTGCATGTAGCTGCAGGACAAGCTGTTTCCTATGTTTCAGAATGACTCCTGCCTTTCTCCCTTGCCTCTTGCACCTTTGGCTTTTCCAAGGCAAGCGGATGCTCAGTAGGGAAATGGTTCTTTCTTTTACTGCCTGCCAGATACGTATCATATGAGACAGAGAGCTGAAATCCGCTTAAATGGAGCCATGGGAGTCCTGGATCAGAGGTGGTGCCCTTTCCCCCCAAGGGGATTTGGTGACACCGAACGAAGGCAGCTGCAAACATGTTATATTGTGCTGCTGACTCTTTTCAACCACATAGAGGTTTCTGCAAAAAATTAAGAGAAGTGGGATGTTTAAATAAGCAACATACTGTATTTGAAACCTCTCTCCCTTCCTCCCCCCCAACACTTGTATTTATGTGGGTGTATATCTCAGTCATTGTCACTTAAAACAGAAACTTAAAGCCGAAGAATATCGACCTAGGAAAGATGGGAGGAATCAAGGGGCATAAATAGAAAAGGGTTGATTAACCGTACTGATCTCTACTACTCCCAACCATTTCCTGATATTTGGGATAAAGAGGTGCAGAGGAACATTGCCAACACCACTCCACTTGTTAGAGTAAAAAAAAGATGTAATGTAGGAAAGATAGGAACTGTTATGTAGTGAGATACAGATAGCACTGCCGGTGAAGTGTGTGTTAATTGTTGGTGGGCCAGCTGCAGATAATTGACCACCACCCTTCTGGCAGTGTCTGTATAAATGTGCATGTGTGTTGTTTTCTCGTTCTTTTCTTATCTGTCTTTGTCTTGTGGAATAAAGCCATGCTGATGGATCTCCGGGTGTCTTGAACTCACTATTTTACAGGAATGGTCAGGTTTTTGTTTGTTTGTTTGTTTGTTTGTTTGAAGAGACTGGGCCTAGTGAGTAACATGGGAAACCCCTGTTTCTCTCCATGGGATAGGGAGTAATATCTGGGTATATTACTGCTGACCACATAATGAATAGAACAAGTAGATTGGATTCTGTGGACAGACAGAAAAAAAAATGTAGGGAGAATAGTGTCTTTGAAGGATGGGCTATATCTGTTGAAGTTTCTACCAAGAAAAGTAAAAAACATAAATTAAATATTGAAGTTTGTAGGCTTACCTGCACTGAAGTAAGAAACCAAACTAAGTGTTTGGGGTGTGGCAGTTACAGGTAATACCATCAGCAGAGGTTTCGTACTGCAACGGGCAGGTGTAATTGATTAGGTAGCAGAAAAAGAATTTAAGTAAAGCCTCAAGATTCGTTCTTTGCTGCTTCTTTTTTGGAATCAGTCACTCTGACCTACAGGCTCTGTTAGAGCTAAAATGGTATTTCTCTATTTTTGCATGAGTAAGGCTATAGGATATTATTTACAAATGATAAATGTGTATGTGTTAGCTAAATTACAATTATAATCTTCTGTTTGTGACATTAAATCAACAGAAGGGTTTTGCTGAAAGTTAAGCAAGTGTATATAGAACTAGGTTACATTGCTGTTGCAAATATTGCTAACAGACACGTGCCTGTGGTACGTAAGCTTTTGATTACCATGCGTTATTTTCATTCCCCCCCCCACTAAAGCTTGGTTTTTGTTATATAATACAAAGAATATATTTTACATAAAGACGTGTTGATTCTTGTTATTTTGCACATCATTGGCTAGCAATTTCAGTATAAGTGCTTGTTTCAGTCTTAAACAAATATCAGGCAGTCTCTGCTGCTGTATACTTTGTCTTTTAAAGGTAGAGAGTTTTTTATTTAGCTATTTCAATTTTATCTACACACATATATTTTAATAATGCCATTTTTTTTTTTACACTCAGTGCACATGGAAAAAGTCATAATGTAGATAAGGCTGGGATTGTGTTCCCTTCAAACAAATACACCCCTCTCATATTGGGGATTTTGTCTCAGATGCAGTCACATCGCCTTGGCTTGGGAAAAAAAAAAGGCTCTTATAGCAGGTAACCAGATGGATCTCTGAAAGAGACAAAAGACGGGGAGCCCCAAGAGATAGGTTGCCAGTGTGATTCAGTATTGCATAGCTACTGGTGCTCCTTCTATATATGCACAGGGCAAACAGTCATTCTATAAACTGGAGTGAGGTTGTGTGTTGCAGCACTGTACTGATGTACAGAACCAGTCAAAGCTATTTTGTTGCCTGAGGCAAGACACAAGATATCACCTCTCGCTTATCCTATTAGACCAGGCATGTCCAAAGTCTGGCCCAGGGACCATATGCAGCCCAATTTAAAATTTTGAGTGGCCCTCAGCCTCTTCTCTCCGCTGGTCCAGCCTGTCACTCATTCCCACTGGTCAGCCCTTCCTCATGCTGGCTAGAGACGTCAGCTTGCAGTTTTATGGTTTGCCTGCCCAATCAGCCTCCTTCCGTCCCCTCAGCCACCCGTCCTGCCTACCCGCTCCTGGCTCCGTTGCTGCAGCGTCTTCGCCACCTCCTTGCGAGGGAGGGCAACATATGCAAGCAGTGGTGTATCTTGGGTGTGTGTGGGCTGATTCCTGTGTCATGTAACAGCCGCTGGGCCCTTGGGTGCCTGGAAACCTGGAGCATTTGTGTCTGTTGCAGATGCCACAGCCTTTCGTGCCCCTTCAGGCTGAATGGCTGGCCCCCACACATTTTCACCTCATCAAATCTGGCCCTCCTTGGAAAAAGTTTGGACACCTCTGCTGTAGGCAGATGCTGCTGACAATTGAGGAGCCATTGAACTATCCTTCAGTGCACATGATTGGATCGAGTCCTGCCCCACAGCTGCAGGAGAAGGATAGCTTGGGTATGCAGAAAAGGCTGTGTGGAAGACACAGTTCTGTTGCCCAAGACTGAGGAAGGACCATGGAGATTCAGAAAGGAATGACGAGGGAGTGACCACGTCAGGCATTAGCACCTTGAGGCAGCTACCTCACCCTGTCTAATGTTGGGTACACCCTGCTTGTTTCTTGGTGTTTTATGGAGAAAGCAACAGGGATAAGTCTCATGGCATAGTGGATGAAGTGATAGAGTAAGACTCGGGAGGCCTTAGTTCAGTGGTATCCAAACTTTGGCCCTCCAGATGTTTTGGACCACAACTGCCACAGTCCATTGGCAATACAGGGTCGGAATTCTGGGAATTGTGGTACAAAACCTCTGGAGGGCCAAAGTTTGGACACCCCTGCCTTAGTTCAAATCTCCACTCAGCCATGGAACCCCAATGAGGATGTGGAGTTGGTAAAGCCATCTCTTAAATATCTCACTTACCTTGATAGCCCTGTTATGGTCTGAGGGCTTGTGATATAAAGAGCTTTGTTTACCCTGAGGAATTTTCATCTCTGACAAGGGATACCATTCAGGCATGTCCAAACTTTTGCCCTCCTGATGTTTTGGACCACAACTCCCAGAATTCCAAGCCTGTATTTCCAGTGGCAAAGGACTGTGGGAGTTGTGGTCCAAAACATCTGGAAGGCTGAAGTTTGGACAAGCCTACGTTCTTTGCTTGCTTTGGCCTCTGGTTACATATGCCTTGCTTCAATCGTTCCTTATAATCTTGATGGCATTTACCCACTAATTTTTTAAACTCTAATCCTGATTTGTCTATTTGAATGCAAAGCTGCTGCTTGTGATTACACTTAGGGAGGATGGAAAGCCCTGCTTTCCCCTAATTCTTCATCACTTTCCCCAGCTTTATAATGGATTTACTGAATATTTCCAGTGGCAAGGAATTGTTGCCTGTGATGTGAGTAGCAGTTTTTAACACCACTGAAATTAGTGACAGCTTGAGTGTGTTGTCATTGAAAGACCTGCAGGAGAGATATTTTAAAGCTGAGTTGCACAACTATTTATACCTGGAATGGTGTCACTGTATTTGATACTGCTATTTTAATACCATGTTCCCCAGCAGAGTTTGAAGGTGTTGCTACGGGGAGCCCATCTCAACATTGAGTGTGTGTATATCTTGTTCCAAGATGTGTGAAGGGAAATTCTGTTGAGTTCTCAGGCATGAAACGACTTGGCTCAGCTTGTACTGAAAATGATTTCTTGACATGTTACAAGTTGGGGTCTAGGAAACAAGGCTTAGAGTATTATTGGAAAGGCCGTCTCGATGTAGAAGGAAAGGATACATGAGATCTTATGACATCTGAAAATCAAGACATGGTTATTGCTCACATTCATGCCCCTTCTGTAATGTGGAGCTGATTGGCCCTACCAAGTAATGAAATGCTATGGGGGGTCCCATAGGAAAGGGGCAGGTGTGGAAGACTGGCACTCCGCTGCCCCTGTCCATCCAGCTTTTGCTCAAGAGAAGGCGCAGCATCAGTTCCCACCAACTGGATCTCAGCTCTTTTAAATGCAACCCCCTGACTTGCACGCCAAGAAGGCATGAGTGAGGTGGCAATGAGTTACCAGGACAATGGCAAACCTGGGGATGTCTCAGAGCTGGTCCCCCCCCAAAAAAATCACTCATCCAAGTCTGGCTTTTTCAGTACCTCTTGACCATTTCCTACCTAGGGACTGGGTTGGAGTGGCACATAGGGGTGCTACAAAAAGCACCCTTATCTTTCTCCTAGAGGAGAAACAGAATTTGGTTCTGCTAATTTGTTTCTGCTCACCAGTACTAAATGGAAGTTGTCGTCATTCCAAATAACATTTTATTCCAAGATCATCCAGGATTTCTTCCATTCAGTAGTGCAATTCAGTCGATCAAGCCAGAGCTATTTTCTGTTCATCCCAGTGGTGGAATAAATGTCTAGGATTCCACTCAGGGTATGAACAAAGGAATCCATAGTCAAAAGGAATGCCTGGTAGGAGGACCTTAAGATGAGTGATGTCACCATTGTGATAGGTAAAGAAATCAATATCAGAGAGCTTATTCCTGTTTAGGATTTCAGCACTATTGGTCACTTGAAACCTAGAGATAAGGCTTCCCTACTGTCTCACCCAAGGGCCTCGTTCTTGTCAGGCTCAGCTGGGCTAAAGGCTTTTAGACCTTTGGTTAGGGTCAAGGAGGATCCTGTTTCTTCACAAATTAGGAATGAAATTTTAGATGGATATCAACTAGAGAGATTCCTCCCCCAGAACAGCTACTAGAGAAAGAGATTTCCCTGGTATTCAACATTTGGTCTAGTTTCTCAGTTTAGCCTGTTTGGTAGCATATGTTATAAGTGTGTATGAGAATTTGTTTAATGCAGTTTATCAGCCAGACAATAAAAAGAGTTGTGTAGGCAAATTACAAAGTCAAAACACGTTGAGAAACCCAATTACCATAACATGACATTCAGAAGCAACCAATAACACAACACTATCGATTCAACACTGTTGAGTTGTTGTCTCTCTTCCCAGTTCTCATACTGTATTTGCATATGCAAGATGATGACAGAGCAGAATGGAAAGGTTCTAGTGTGCTAATGAAATCTTGTCAGTGAGAGGTTATGTGAAATTATGACTTATACTGATTTAATTGGGTTCCTTGACTGAATTCCCTTATGAAGAAATCTGATGCCCATTGTGATGAAGTGGATATCATGATGGACTAGAACTCAGGAGTCCTTGTTTTGAATCCACATGGAAACTCTTGTGGGAGGGGGGAGGGTTTGCCAAAACCACTCCTTAAATCTCTCATTTAAGACCCATGAAGGTTACTATAAGCTGGTTCTGACTTGATAGCGCATAACCTAATATGAGGAAATGTACGTCTGTGAAGATTCTCAGTCATCCAGGTGCATTTATCTGGGAGTTGAGTCATGGCTACTGGACTTCTTTTTTGAGAGATAGAAACGTTTCGCTGTTCATCCAAACAGCTTCATCGGTCTGACCGATGAAGCTGTTTGGATGAACAGCGAAACGTTTCTATCTCTCAAAAAAGAAGTCCAGTAGCCATGACTCAACTCCCAGATGAGGAAATGTAGCAGTGCTTGTGACTTTGTGAATCAGAAGAAAGAATAAAACTGAAATATATCAAATTATGCTCAGTATGGAGAAACTGGACAGGGAAAACTTCCTTTTCTCATAATTCAAGAACATGCAATTCAGGACTGATCAAAGGAGGTTAAACAGTCCATCGTTAAAGTCTCGAATTCACAAGCAGAATATGTGGTGATGGCTGCCATTTTGAAGGGCTTTAAAAAGGAACTGGAACATTCACAGAAGAGTAGCTGTTAAATATTTATGACTAATGATAACTATGCCATACCTCCTGTATTAATGACTGTATATTTTCTCAGTATTAGTTGGAAAGAAACATAAATGGAAGGTGTTACTGCACACATCTCTTCCTTATGGGTTGGCTCATAGTTGTACGAATGGATTGAACCATTCTGATGGGAGACATTTGTAATCAGACCCAGCCTTAGGAATGCTCCCTCAGCCTGTAAAACTGAAAGCATCAATTGCGCTTGAGCAGATCAACCCCCATAGCCATTATTTCTTCCACTAGTTGCCATTTGTGCTTTTTGTCAAGCTCCTCCTCCCCCACAGAAAGTATCTTGGCTGTTTTTGTGAGTCTTGGGAAAATGCTGTTTGACATGCTGAAGTCAGGTTTGCTGACCTTTTGATCCTTCTAAAGGAGTTCACTGGGACAAAGTTTGAGGAGGTTTGCTCTTCACTGTCACAGAATGAACAGTGTGTCCATTTTGTGGAGAGCTTGGATGTGAAATTGTTAGAAAGGGCAGTGAATGGCAGAAAAGCTTGCACTTGTCTATCCTCTGATACAGTGTTATCAAGTGAAATGCCTTTATCCAGATGTAGTGTTTAGACAGATAGTGTGTCTTAGAGCCGTTTTGGAGATATTAATCAGATACATTGAAAATTTTTCTGTCAGCATTTTAGTTTTGTGATGATTTGGAAGCACAAGTGAGCCACATTCCTTTGTTAATTCTCATTAACAAGTTGATGCCTGATTTGGTCCTTAATTCAACACCCAAGGAGTCTTCTTTGACTTCCAATTAGTTTAAAGGTGGCCTTTCTCTTTTCCTTTTTAAACAGACTTGGTAACAAGACTGCCATCACCAATTACTGAAGAAGAGTTACAAAGTTTTAAAAAATCTCTGGAACAACTGGGCGTAGCAGGTGCAAAAAATGGGGTTTACATTTAAGTCAGGGGAGACTGCCTTTAGGCTTTGAACAATTTAGAAAAGCCAGCTTTTTCCGATTTAAAATCAGTTTCCATTGTGAGGGTGCTGCTAATTTGCTTCCCTCTTGGATGAAATTAGACTTCTAAGTTATTAAATTTGGTTCCTTACAAAGGACATACTGCCATGGATCTTGTATAATATCTTCTTTAATTTTTTGTTCATTTGATGAATTTGTGGATACAACTAGACCCAGGTTATTGGGTGGTGCAGGGCAAACCTGATCAGGCTGAATTTCAGTATGCCAGGCTGGGGGTCTCCTGGCAGATGTGGTTTGGGAAAATTTTGTTCATGGTTATCCAAAAGTTTAAATACTCTTTGGAAGTTCATTTTCTTGGAATTTCCCGAGCACTGAGTCAAGCCAACATACATTTGAATGAATGTAGCTAAGTTCAGAAATTGGTTATAGAACATTGTCCATCCTGTCTAATGCCAAGTACAAGTCACATACTTGAAACCATCACTGCTGCTTTGAAGAGAAGATTGAGGACTAGAGTTCTGCATGAACATGCAAATATTCAGTCCCCATGTCTACTGTAACATTATGATTTCCAAAGTTCCCCAGAGCTTTAGATCAATGAGAAGTCAAACAAAGACCAGTTTACATCAGCTGCAAAATGAGTACATTTCACAACATACCTCATGTCACCATTTTGTAAAAATTGTATTGTTTTATTACCATTGGACAACACAAAAGGGAGGGAGGGAGGGAGGGGGGGCTTAGAAAGCCACTTGGGGGAACTACAACCACTCAGCATACCTCAGTTCCTTTCCAAACTGCTGTTATAACATTATGGGACAACATGCTCAAATTGTTTCAAATTGTTTATTATAAATTCCGATATCACTCTGATCAACTACTTTATACCACCCTAAAGGAGTGAAACCTCATAGAATCATAGAACTGTAGAGCTGGGAAGAGGTCTCATCTCATTCATCTGTCTCTCAATAGAGGGATATACTGTACAGCTAAACCAGTCTTGACAGATGTTCATCTAATAACCTTTTATTTAAAACCTTCAATAGACACCAGTCCGCTATCTTCTGAGGCAGTCCATTCCATGGTTGAATAGCCCAAACCAATGTCACCTCTAATTTTTGTTCCTGCTGCGACCAGCTCTGGCCTGCATGCTCATATCTCTCTCACCTTATAGATTCCATTGCGACCTGAACAAAAATGGTTATGGGGGAGGAAAAGCCCTGTGCAAGGTATGCACACCTTAGAGCACACATGTCCAAACTTAGGCCCTCCAGATGTTTTGGAACACAACTCTCACAGTCCTTTGCCATTGGAAATACAGGCTTAGAATTCTGGGAGTTGTGGTCCAAAACATCAGGAGGGCCGAAGTTTGGCCATGCCTGCCTTAGAGGGAAGCTTGGACCATAACTGTGATGTTCTTCCTAACATTCAGATGAAATCAACTTTCTCCTAATTTGAATCTCTTTCTATGGGTCTTCCTTTCTGGAGCCACACTGGACAAGCATGTTTTATCTTCCATCTGGCCAGTATTTGAATATGGCTGTCATATTGCCTCCTGGTTTTGTCTTCTCCAGACTAAACATGCGTTCCACCATTCCCCACCAGCCTGGTTCTCCTGAACACATTCTCGTTTGACAACCTTCTGAAACGGTGGTGACCAATAACTCTTCACTCTTTTTCAGTAAGAGGATATTTTTTCAAAAATGCACCTGTGAAGTGTCCCTCGTTCTCATTCGCTTCAACTAATTTGACATTGAAACACAGGACAGTGAGGGAATGTTTTCTGCCTGCCTTCTCTTGTACAAGGAGATGGTGAGGTGCAGAATTTGGAGTGTGTGTAGAAACTGGGAGCAAGCCTTAAGTTCTGATCTGTCTACGGTGCTGAAAAAAAAAGTCTTTGGACAGCTCCCAGAGGTTTTGGTAGATGATTAAAAGGATTAATTCTGTTGGCCTCTTTACCTTCTAGGTTTATATCGCTGCCTGGAGTGCAATTTGTCTTACTAGAGGCTGCTTCTGCCAAGATGCATTTCTGCACGCAGATAACCCAAGGGAGATGCCGGGATTCATCACAGGCAGCACAGAAATTAAGAGCAGTTCCTGTCTTGTAGAAAATAATTTTTCCCTGTATGCTACTGTGTAGGCCCAACAGGGCCATATGTGAAAAAAAAATAGGAGGGACTGTATTGGAAATAATCATACAAAGAATTATTGCCCAGCTCAGCTTGCGTTCTTCAGGCATCCTGTCTTCAAGGTAGATCTATCTCTGGTGCTCCTCATGCATTCACACACCCTTCTACAGACCTACACACACACACACCTGTCCAACTGGCAGTCCCAGTGAGAGTAGACCCCATTGACTCACTGGTATTTATGTGTGTATGGACTTTTCATTCAGCAAGTGTTTCAGTGAGTTCACTCCAGAGGGGCCTAAGCAGTTGGAGTCAAATAGGTGATAAGAGTACTGTACTGAGAAGACACATTGTGGACTAGCCCTCTTGCTGAATGCAAGGAACCCAGAGACATGCCATCTACAGAAAATGTCTTTCCAGCTAAAGATCTTCAACAGAGGAAAGCCCACAAGCCGTCTAGGCCAGTGGTTTTCAACCTGTGGGCCTCCAGATATTCCTGAACTGCAACTCCCAGAAATCTATTCCAGCACAGTGAGTGGTGGAGGCTTCTGGGAGTTGCAGTCCAAGAACATCTGGGGACCCACAGGTTGAGAACCACTGGTCTAGGCAATTAGTTCCACTGGCTTTGTTGCTTTTCCTTCCAAAGATTTTTTTCCCCAACATAAGTCATACAAGTAACTTGAGCCCATCAAATGTAGTCCTTTCCCTGGGATAGCAGAGAACAAGTCTTTGTCTTTTTCTATGGGGCGATGCTTTGAGTAGTGAAAGATTACTAACAGGTTTCCATTTCGTCTTCTCAAGAGATTGGTATGAAACTATTTGTGCCTGTATCTCGTATTTTCCAGGTAAAGTTCCTGTGACTTTTTCTGACTTCCTGTACTCTAAGCTTATTCTTTGTCTACATTTTTCTTACTGTGAGGCATCCAAAATTGGACACACTAATGCAAAATCAGACTTTGGAAACTTTCCCATTTTGAGGTGGCGAAAGTTCACCATTATGGCCAAATTCTCCAAACCTCTAGGCAGGAAAAATTGGAAACATCTAGTTCTCAGAGATTGTTTTTATTAATGACAGATAAAAGAGGTTTAATCCTTTTCACTAGCCACATTCCACAGCTGACTCAAGGTCAGATTGTGATCATCATTTGCAGCCTCAGCTCTCTTTTACATGGTCTGCTATTATTTTAGGTACTTCCTATTTTTCCCTCTGCAGGTGAGAACCTACATAATGTAACCCATAGAGCATTGGTTCTGAACCTGTGGGTCCCCAGATGCTCCTGGACTGCAACTCCCAGAAGTCTTCATCACTAGCTGAGATGGCCAGGATTTCTGGGAGTTGCAGTCCAGAACATCTGGGGACCCACAGGTTGAGAACCACTGCCATAGAGTGTCCTAAGTAGTTTCAGAGAGGGTAGCCGTATTAGTCTTTTCAATAATTTCAGGCAAAAATTAAAAAACAAGCAAAAACAAAACAAAACAAAACAAAAGATACAAAACATGTGGCACCTTAAAGACTAACTTTCATATTTTAATGTAACGTTTCATGGACTGCACGTCCACTTCTTCAGACATATAGCAGCAGAATGATGTGTGCAATATAATATGGGATGGGATATATATTTCATACCAGATATTCATTGGTTGTAGTATATAGAGTTGGGGGGGGGTAGGTGAGGGAGGAGAGGAGGAGGGGGAAGAAGAGGACAGAAAGTTGATTAGTAGAAATGGTGGGAAGATTGGGCCAGGGTCTATAGGGCTGTAAAGAATAGTTTTATGGCTCTGAGGAGATTCCAAAGTGGCAATGGGGACACGTGTGTGTGTGTGTGTGTGTGTGTGTGTGTGTGTGTGTGTGTGTGTGTGTGTGTGTGTGTGTGTGTGTGTGTGTGTGTGTGTGTGTGTTGGACGCCAATTGGCAATACATAAGAACATAACTTCCGAGAATGGTAAAATGACTATCCAGCGTGCTGGGATTAAAGTTGTTGTTTGCATAATTATGTTGTAAACTGCCCAGAGAGTGCTCTAGTACTATGGGGCTGTAATATAAGATGAAACAGCAGCAGCAGCGACTTGTGCATTCATGTGTGGAAGGGGGAGGATTGCTTTAGAGCAGCACTTCTAATTTGTCTCAGGCAAAAATAAACGAAACAAAACAAAGCAAAAGACAAAAAACACATGGCACCTTAAAAATCATTATATTTTAATGTAAGCTTTCATGGACACGTCCACTTCTTTGGACATCCAGCAGCATAATGAGGTGTATAATATAATATGCAACGGGATATAGTTTCATACCAAATACTCATTGGCTGTTGGATGTATGGTACATTTACATACATTGATTTGGTTGGTGTTGTTTTAAGGCTCTTTTGTAAAAAGAAATTCCTCAAGAGACAGGAAACAGACACCAGATCTTGGTGAGGATGATCAGGGGAGGAGGAAGAGGGAGAGGTGAAGACAGGAGGGGGAGAGAACTGGAGAATTTCAGGAGGGAATATGGGACTTGCAGAAATTTTTACCTTAGAGCCTTGTGGTGGAAGATGGGCTTGGTAGTGGTTAAGAAAATAGCAGTGGCAGTACAGAGTATTACATTTAGTAATGACTCTAGAATTAATGTGGTATACAATGGAAAAAGCAAAGCAAAAGCAAAGTGTTCTGCTTATATACCGCCCCATACTACTACAAGTAGTCTCTGGGCGGTTTACAATTTTAATTACAGAGTGCAGATATAAGTTTCATCCCAAATATTCATTGGCTGTAGGATGTTAAGGGACATTTGCATGCATGGGATTTTTTTGCCTGGAATTCTTGCACAGACTCACACGGCTTCCTCTTCCAAAACTTTAATTTGTCTTAGTTGGTCTGCATGTTGTCAGTGCCACTGGTCTTCTGTTTTGTTAGGAAAGTTTGAAATGCTTGCTACTCTCTTTCTATGCTCCCCTTGGCCTCTTAACCCTAACCCTAACTCTAACCCTTGGCCTCTTATGCTGAAACTTGGTAAGGAAAGGTGAGGGGGGATCTGGGCCATAATGTCAGTGAGAGAGAGGAGCCCTGTGATGATTTCCTGTGATGTTTTCTTTTGCCCCGCGATGTTTTACAGTTTAAATCAGTTTTCCCTGTCTCTAAAGATGCTTTAAAAATTAATTGTAGTGGAAAATACACAGATACTTTCAATGAGGAAGGGGAGTATGTGTATGCAAGAACTTTTCCATTTAAAACCTGAATGAGTAGACAGAAGAAAATTGTACAGCTTCTGATTTTTGTGTACTTGATAAGGACAGGTTGCTGTAAATACATTACCTGTCCTAGATAATGAACATGATGGTTAAAGCACAGGTTTTGCAGTAGAACACGTGTACCACAATACAGATTGTTTCCTAACAAATGACCTTAAAAGCTCAGATACTGTGGTCAAATAGCATCTGTTTGTATGACTCAATCCTCTTGTCCACGGGATAGAACTGGGCTGCTGAAGGTAGATCAAGGCCACTCAATGGCACCGGCTCAAAAGATGATCTAATTTGGCTACTGTTTGCAGTTAGCATCTGACACATTTCATGGGTTGTTAACTCAGAGAAATATACGAGGTATAAAATGAATCAGAAGCTGCCCTTTGCTGTACAAGAACATGCTACTCGCTGTTGCATGTTGCAGACAGACTGGGCAATCTCCATGTGCCTGACTTTGACTGCAATTAAAAATTAATTTTAATGTTATTTCTGGGTTAGGACAGATTCTCTTCAGATATGAAATGTTGGCCTTTTCAAATACAATTTATGAAAGCATATTGTTTAGTCTTGCTTTTTTATCCTGGGCCAGAGAATATGTGGGCCTTCTCTGGTTACAGGAGCACACTTCCCACCATCTTTCACCATTAACTACTTTGGTTAGGGTTGCTGGGAGTTACAGGCTAACAACATCTGGAGGACTGCACAGTCCTCGCCCCCATTTTTTAACCCATTGATTTAGCTGTGCCTTCTGCTTTTTTCTACCTCTCTCAAAAATGGATGCCCTGCTTGTCGGCTTTGTGGTGCATCACTGTCTGTCATTCTACTTTGCATCTCAAGGTTGTTGTAATGACGAGATGTGCATGTTTGCAAGGAATCATGTATATACCACCTTGATTTACTTGCATGAAAATGTTGTCAATAAATAAAAGAAATATGTATCATATGGCACCCTGTTTTGATAAAAATAATAATAGCTTTATTACGGTCAAAGACCAAAAACACCAAACAATCCGCAATAATCACATACAGTTTGAAATTTGAAATAAGTACAAAACTATGCAGTCTTCCATTAAAATAATAATAAATAAACCCTTACTTACAGATTCATAAATTACATACTCTATTAAGCTGTCTATATCCTTAAAATAAGATAAAACCATTGCCAGGTTTATGGTATAGAGCAGGGCTGTCCAACTTTGAATAGGCCAAGATCTACTTTTTCTGGACAAAAGTGCCTGAGAGCTACTATGCTAAAACCTCTACTTATGAACTTTATCTGTTCCGAGCATATGCTCATAAGTAAAAAAAAATGTAAGTAGTGTGGCCTGCCCTGTTCAGCTGAGAGACAGTGGGCTGGCAGACCCATAGCTTTGCTGGGGCAGTGGTGGTCCCTGGGGTAGGGGAGGTAGAGGTGGAGAACTTATCCCCTCACACTTGTTATTGATGGCTGGCGAGCTACTTTGAAGCCTTCACGGGCTACTGGTAGCCCCCGGTCTACCTGTTGGGCAGGCCTGGTATAGAGGTATTATTGTCTATCTTGGTCGCAACCCAAACATCTGTTTGCGAGTTACTATTGCTGCCACACAGAATTTAGCCACTTTTCTTGTAATATGATGGGTATCATCAGAAAGTAGGAGTAGTACATAAAATTCCTCTGTTCTTCCTGGAAATTTGCACCCCGTTTTGATATTAAGAGAGTGTAACAGGCTGATGTCTAGAGATGAGATGTTCTGATGAGATGTTCTGATTTTTCTGGATGACAAATCCCATAATTCTCCATTCTGAAAATACTACCTGACAAACACCTTACAGACTTCTAAAGCATTATTCTGTTCCTAAGATGATCTCAGTTATATGCTTGATGGCTTGCAATCTTGTTCCTCTCCTGTTGCCATGCGAGGTTGCTCCTGTACTACTTGTTGTATTGTAACTGCTTCTATTTTCATTTTTCCACATATTAGGTTCTCGGCCTCGCCTTGAGGATTCATCTCCGCGGATCATAGAGCACCCTTCCGACCTCATTGTGTCCAAGGGCGAGCCAGCTACGTTGAACTGCAAAGCCGAAGGCCGCCCCACCCCCATCATTGAGTGGTACAAGGATGGAGAGCGGGTGGAGACCGACAAAGAAGACCCTCGATCCCACCGGATGTTGCTGCCTAGTGGGTCCCTTTTCTTTCTGCGCATTGTCCACGGGCGGAGGAGCAAACCCGACGAGGGGGTGTATGTCTGTGTCGCCAGGAACTACCTTGGTGAAGCTGTCAGCCGGAATGCATCTCTGGAGGTAGCCCGTAAGTAGAATTATGACCAAGTGAGAGGAACATCCTGTTGGCTAGACTGGCATCCCAACGATTATGTTATGCTGACCGTCAGCTTGGTTGGCTTGCTTACTGATGAAGTGTCATATCAACATGTCTGATTTCTTTAGCAAAGTTGGGTCTGGTTAGGGCAGTGGTGGCGAACCTTCGGCACTCCACATGTTTTGGATCACAACTCTCACAGTCCTTTGTCACTGGCAATCTGGGCTCAGAATTCTGGGAGTTGTGGTCCAAAACATCTGGAGTGCCAAAGGTTCGCCACCACTGGGTTAGGGCATCAGTAGATACTGGATGCATTTCCAGATAGATCTAGGAAAGAATCCTGTCTTTAACCATGGAGTAGGGATGGGGTTTTCAAATTCCAAGGCTCCCTAGAATCCTAGAATCCTCTAAGCAGAATTCTGAAGCTGGGAGAGAGGAAACCAAAAGAAGAGGCATGTGCATCAGCTGAGAAGCAGAAAGGAATTCCTCCCACAACCTACAGGAATGCTGCTTGATGGGAATTGCCCTATTGTTCAGCAACAGAGTCTAATGGGTACTGAGACTACCCTACCCATAGAACACTGGGTCATTCCCAACAAGCAGTATGACTGAGGGGGTGTTCCCTTCTGCTTCACAGCTGATACTTGTGAAGCACAACATTGATATACAAAGACATCCCCCCCCCACCTAGTTTTTCCTCTCCTACTTTCAAGGTCTACCTGAGAGACTTCTGGTGAATTCCGGGACTGTAAGTTCCTGAAATCGGAAAATCCCATCTGTGACCTGCAGAGCAGCTAATAGAGTTTACAGTACTGGGCTAAACAGACTAATGGTCTACCTTGGTATCACACGGTTTCTCCTGATCCTGTCTCCTTAACTCTGTGTGGCTTCCTACAGCACTTAAGGTTGAGACTGAGCACAGGTTTCAACACGAATGTATGTTCCTCGGCTCTGTAGTGCTGTTCTTTTTGAAGTCCTGGGGATAGGAAGGATGCTTTCTGTTCTAGAAATGGAACCTCTGAATTGTGGGGAACCTTTCACTGTGGGGGATGCTTCCTGGGGGGGGGGGTTACAGTGTGATGAGAGAGGTCAGACATACACAGCAATAGTATTGGCTGTGTTAGAGAAACCAGAATGGAATACTAGCTCTTCACCATTGGTTGTTAAGCATCTGTGTGAAGAAATCACTAAGAAATCTTGTATTTTGGGGCTGCCACACCTTTTCCATCTCCTGTTCATTTTCTAACAATTATAAAATAATCAAACACTGAGTTGAAAAGGCTGTTCGAGGCTGGTGATAAACCTTTCATGCAAACTTGCTCCACTGCATTCCTGGCCTGCTCTCTTGGTGGGTAAAGGTCTCCCAGAGGAATAGTGGGTGTGAATTGTGGACACAGGAGTGACCCAGGCTTGATATGTATCTCCCCTGACCTTAAAACTGATCTCATGCCTGGCTTTCCAAAGCACCCTCAACCCCATTGTCTTCCTTAATGGTTTTATGGAGACAAATATCTACAAACAAGCAGTGCAGAAAGCGCTCAGGCCTGCTGAAAGTGACAGAAGATGAATGATGGCTTTGCCCTCAGACAAGGCCAAACACCCAGAGGGGGAAGGGGGAATAAAACACTATTTCTTTTAGGCCTTTGGAGTCCCCAACATTTTCAAGCCCTTCCCAACCCTAATTCAACGTAGGCCTGATTTTTTGAAATGCTTAGGGGTGTGTGATCTTGGGCCATGATTTCTGGCCATCAATGACAGTCTGAAATGAAGCCATCAAAGAGGTATGTTGCAATTAATCGGTCAAACTGTGGAGATCAAAGGGAAATCTATTAAATGGTTTTCTAGGAACCTGACGGACTAAATGGGAGAGGGTTGTTAAGTATTGTGAAGGCTAATGAAAGCTCTCCCCTGGCAGGCTGTGGCCGGGGAGGGTGGTGGCTGCTCTTAGTCACTCTTAGATATTGCTGTATGAATCTGGCTTTTCTTTTCAATGTATAGAATCCCAATCCTGTCATCATTCCTTCTGCCTGGCACTGGCCAATCAGGAGCTGTGAAGGGAAATGCATTATCCCACCTCCCTGTCTGATTGGCCAGCACCAGGGAGAAGGAAAGATGATGCATTGGAGGCTTCTTCCTTGTTGGAGTTGCGCCCTGCGTGAGCCCAGTGCAAGGTAAGGGGTCGATTGATTTCATTCTTCCGGTTCCGAACATCAGATGGACTCCCGTGTTTCGTTTTGAAAGCTGACCACTTCCAAAATGAAAAGCCCATCTGAAAGTTCAAATATTCTCCACCCTGTTCTGAAGGCCTGGGCTTTACTAAGGTACCAAATGGGGGCTTGGGGTGTGCTGCTTCAACACTGAAAGGCGAGCGAAACTCGTTCCTAAAATGGCCTCTTTCTAAAAGCCACTCTTTATACCCAAGAAGCCCGTTAGGCCAAGCACACTGTGCAGAGACTAAATCCCGCCGGTAGTCTTTCTGCATTCATGGAGGGGTTCCCTATCTTTTAGTGTTACCTTTAGCTGTTGCTTTTAATGAAAGGCTCTGAAGCCGCACACATTGTGTCCGCATGAGAGATTTAAAAGATGTGAGGTCAAAGAGGCGCTCCCGGGAGGAGGAAAGAGCCTTTTAAGTGGGCAGAGGAAGACGGGGTTGAGTGAGCAGCAACTTTAGGACAGTGCAAAGGGAGCTGAGCAGAGCTCTCTTTTGTCACGGTTCAAGGCAGGTTTTGTGGCACCTAGGAAAAAGGCTGATATTCTTGGGCTTTTATCCCCACCCCACCCTCCTTTTTTGTCTGTATGAAAAGGCAAGGAGGAAAAGAGCACAGCTCATAGCAATTAGTGAGCAGCATGAACCTCCCCCCCCCCCAAAAAAAGCACCAAATGGTGCTTTTTGGTCCCATTCAATGAGGGATGAAGCTTCAGGTAAATGGTTGAAGCATCTTCCATCAGTACAGGGTGATTCGGTTGAGAGAGGGTGGTTGTTTGTCTACTGGACTGCAGCTAATACCTTGTAATGAACATGATCTATGGACTGAGGTCATTTTCCAAGAAATTTCCCAAACGGTCCCACTGGCACCAGCTCCAGGCTAATGCCTCGATGAAATGCTCTAAGTGGCCGCTTTGGAGGACCATGGTATTTTTTATACCTGGGAGACATGGAAGTGTGTTTCTAGATTAATAGCAGCCACTTTCTCTGAAAACTAGAGTGCTGAGACTTGGCTTGTTTTTTTTTTAAGAGGGAGGGTAGTTTATGACTAGGATCGCTTCTATTTTCAGGACCTTGGAGTTGAAAAATGAAGAATGTCTGTTTTCTGAAAGCCATCACTGTAATAAATACTGAGCGCCCGTGTAACTCTCCTGTTATGACTTTCTCCAGTGGCAGAGATGAATGGCAATAGTTGAGGAGTTCAGTCTTTGTAAATGTCTATACCAAAAAAGTAGCTTAGTATCTTTCAGAATAACAAGGAGATTGGACCTTAGCTTTCATGTGTCTCTCAATATTATAACATAACCCATAGCACTTTAAACTGGTCGAAGTATGCACTCAGACCAAAGCTTGGAAGTAGCTAATTGCAAGCACTGTAACCATCTGAAAATGGATGAAATTGCTCTTTTTGCAATAAAGGTAGAATAAGAATATATTTTAAAACTTACCTAATACATAAGTTGAGATCACCTTATTAGTACTGTATAACAATATTGCTGTCCAAAGTTATTTTGATGGCATTTTACAACCATATTTTAAAGCATATTTCATGATTTTTTGCAAGTTTGAAAAGATGGGTTATACCTGCTGGACTATTTATTCCTATGGCGAGTCAGTAAAATGTGTAAAACAGCTTTTTCTGAGGGTCCCAGTTATGCGGATAGAGCCCATGCCCAAATGTTTGTTAGTGACAGAAGATAAATTAAAATAGGAGAGATGGAGTCACAGAAAACAATTCTACACACACCCCTGCACTTGTTCAATACTTTCACCTGGTATTTGCTGTCAGAATGGAAGGAAGCAGTAGCAGTGTCTACCCCGGGTTTCAGACCCAGGTAGACATCTCTAGGTTGACTCAGCCTTCTATCCTTCCAAGATTGGTAAAATTAGTACCCAGCTCCCCGGGGATGGAGGCAATGTAATGTGTAGCTTGCATGATTAAATTGTGAACTACCCAGAGAGTGCTTCATGCACTATGGGGCGGTATATAAGCAGAACACTGCTTTTTTCTTTGAATCAACCACTGTTTGGCTGTATTGTTTGTAAGGCTGTCTAGGCTGAGACCTAGGAGCCTTGCAAGGATTAGGGCCCTGTCCATTAACCAGGGTCGGGCTGTCAGCTGTAGTGGGGTGAAAGATTAAAGTGCCTAAGGGGGTCTGAAATACCGGAAAGCCTAGGGGCCCAGCCATGGGTTAATGTGGCTCCAGCCACTCTGTCAATATGTCACTTACTTGGAAAGCTCTACACCAGTGGTTCTCAACCTGTGGGTCCCCAGATGTTCCTGGACTGCAACTCCCAGAAATCCCAGCCAACTCGGCTCGTGAGGAAGACTTCTGGGAGTTGCAGTCCAGGAACATCTGGGGACCCACAGGTTGACAACCACTGCTCTACAAGGATCTCTATGAATTGGTTCTATCTTGGTGGCACAAAACACACATTACCAGCGAAGAATAGGCCCGATTCTTGCCTCTGTCACTGGTGCGGGCTGCCATGTTCTCGCTCTCTCCCCCCCTCCCCCCTACTCTCGCTCTCGCTCACATGTATAAACGCAACCCCCCCACACACACACAAAGAAACAAAAGCCTTTATCATTGCGGCGGGGGGGGGGCTGGTGTCCTCCGAGGCATTTTGGAGGCAGAAATGCGTCCAAGGCTCAGAAAACGGGCTGACAGCTCCTTGGAGAGCCTGGTTGCAGCACTGGCAGCGTCTTGGAACACTAGCTCACCATCTCTGAACTGGAATTATTTATTGATTTTTATGTCACTTCTCAGTCCATTACCCAGACAGGATGTAATTTTGGAAGAGGTGTGGGGACAGCTGTTGGATAAACAAATTACAGTGGTACATTGTATAAAGGAATTAATTCGTTCCAAATGAAATTATGTTAAGCAAATTTTCCTTTATACAAATTTCCCATAGGAATGCATTGAAATGGAGTAATCCCATTTTTTATGTTGTACGGATTTTCCTCATAGGCAATTATGTTAAGCAAATTTCCCCTATCCGGAATTTTTATGTTGTACAGATTTTATGTTATACAAGCCGTTTGTTATACAAGGGTCCAGTGTAGTAACATATTTCTCCACGGGCCTGGGTTTTGTACTCCAAAATGAGGCGCTATGCCAAGAGCTGAGACCTTGGTGTCGGGGGGGGGGGGGGCGAAAGGCGCACAATCGAACAGAGTATGTGCGCCCCTTGGGGAAGCGTGTCGTCTTCTTTGCTACCAAGTGGGTGAAACAAATTAACTTCTCGTCTCCGAGCGGGAGAGGCTGTGAGCTACCGACAGACCACAAAGAGGTTTTGACTCCGTCCAGGAGGGGTGACGTGCATTGGACCCAAGATTTAGAGCCCGGTGTTTACAGGGTAATTTTAGCATTCAACCGACTTCATAACGTTTTCAGCAATTTTTAGTTTGGAATGTTGGCTGTGGTTTGCCTTAAAATAGCAATAAATCCCTCCAGTAAACAACTTCTCCCTTCCTCCTTTTTGTCTATTTGCAACTGTACATTTTTTTGGCAAGCATGGCTGTCTGGTGGGGACATTCATCGGAGCCTTATAATCAGTCTGGCTTCCTTGCTTAGGAGCTATTTTGCTCCGTTGGTAGACAATGATAGGTTTCCCTCCCTTTCTTTCCCCTGGGAGGGCAACCTCCTAGTGATAAAGTACCCCTCTCCCAGGGAGAAGGTCATGTGATGAAGTCATTAGTGGATCTCCACAACAGGGGCTTTTGGAGTCGCACAGAGAATACGAAGATAAAGGTTCTATCCAGGCACCAGCTATTCAAACCTAGGAAATGAATGATATCTAAGAGGGGGGAATTAAGTAATTTCCCAAGTAATAGGAGTCCTTTGAGATGACCTTTTCAGCTTTGGCTAGAATTGTAGTAGGAGTTTATTTGGACAAATTGGGCTCTGTTTTCTTTTAATTTGGGGAACATGAAAAGGTGCAGTTGGATTTGAACAAGGGAAACCCGTAATGATGCAAAAGGAGCCTTTTCCATTTGCCATCTAAACAACCTGTTTCCCTCCACTTTCTTTCTTAGAATTCCCTTAAAAAGTGAGGGGGGAAGGTTTTATTTCGCAGCTATTTTGGTTTTCCAACTATGATCTCCTGGGATGTAGGACATCTCTCTCTCTCTCTCTCTCTCTCTCTCTCTCTCTCTCTCTCTCTCTCTCTCTCTCATCGACAGTCACCGGCCTATGTTTGCTGTTTTGGTAGCCAAAATGGGATTGTGCATACAGAAGATGGAGGTATCGCCAGTCTTGAAGTGGGGAGGTGGGAGAAGGACATTTAAATGGCCCCAGCCACCTGCCCCAAAATCCTGGAATTCTGATTGATTTTTGAGGAAGATGGGGATGTGGGAGTAGAAGTGGAGGAAAATGTGGGGGGCGGTGGGGGGGCTACCTTAAGTTCTTAACAAGGGATCATTCCACTTTTATGTTGCCTAATCTTTGAGGATTTATTCTTAGTGAGCTCACCCTCCCAGAGTCTTTGCCAGCTCTTAAGCACAGTTTGAGGTCCCTCCTTTGTCTGCAAGCATTGAGGAGGGGATCAGGATTTCCCTTCATTTTGGGTTGTTGTTGTTTTCATCTGGACACGACACAATTCACGGCATTTGAAATTTGGAGAAAGAGAAATGCACAGATGAGACCAAGCCTAGTGGTAAGATAAGTGTTTTTAAAAAGGACTAGGGCTTTCAAACTTCCCTGGGACTCTGTCATCAGTTTCAGCTATGAATGAAGCAAATTGTAGTATGCAGTCCCAGTTCTAGTCTCCTCCAAAGATTCCTCAAAGATTCATTGGTTTTCCTTTTGTAGAACTAATATTTGTTAAACTGATTTAAAATCCTGCTCCATGTGATGCACATGGAGACATTTTTTTCCATTTTTAAGAAAGCGACCTCACTTGGCACCATGCCATCTCCCCCCTCCAATTTTGGTTGCACAACTATGTCTTAGGGCGTTTTTACACAGCCTCTAAAATCCATTGGCAACTTAAATTCGGACCAGAGATCGTGGGGGTTTGTTCTGCTTCCTGTGTTCCCACCCTTCCGCACTCCATTGCTCCTGTCTGCGGTGAGGGGAGGGAGAAAAAAAAGGGAGAAAAGAATGCAGGCTCACCTGCTCTAGGAGCAGCCCCGTAGGGATTCCAGGCTGTTAAAGGGGCAGGAGACAACAAAAACAAACAGAAGGTGAGGAGAGCCCGGCATCCACAGCTTTATAATCAGCATCGGAAAAGTTTTTACCTCCAGAGACCAGGTACTTGTAAAATGCGCTGGGGCGCACTTAAGGTGGGCATGGTCATACTTAATTTTTTTGAAGTCCGCAGCTGGTGGGAAAACAATTTTATGCTCCGCATCTGGGAGCCCTTTGTCTCGGATTTTAGGGGTCGTGTAAAAGCAGCCTTAGAAAAGTAGATTGCTCACAATGAAGAGGTCAGCTGCTTTATTTAAGGATGTGAAACATGGATTATTTTCATCTGTCCTAATAATCTTTCAGTCTGTCAGTACTGGCAATGTGTCTGTCTCCGCTTTGCTTCTCAAGGAGAAACTAGAAACCTTTTGCATAAATTACCAAGAGGTTTTGGCATAGTTTTTTGTCTCATTTTTGGCAGGAGGCAAAGGGCGTTTATACACGACCCCTAAGCTCCGCCGCAAATGGCTGCAAGCTCCGGACGATAAAAATGTTTACCCACCAGCTCTGGAGTTTGCAGACAATTAAGTGCGACCCCGCCCACTTAGCACGACCAAACTGCACTTTTCTTGTACCTTCTTTTTTATAGTGAAAATATTTGATGCGGAGAGTTCCTGAGCTCTCCTCGCTTCTTTCTGTTGTTTTTCTTTTGCCTCCGCCCCTTAAAGAGGAACCAGGAAGTAAACGGAGGTCGGAGCAACCGGAGGTAAGCCTTTTATTCTTTTGTCTCTGTCTAAGGCTTTTTTTTCCTCCCCCCCCCCCACGCAGACAGAACAAAGAAGTGCCGAGCGGGTGGGGAGGGAGGAACAGCAACGAACCCTCAAGATCTCTGGTCTGAATTTAAGGGACCAGCGGATCTTAGGGGTCGTGTAAAAAGGCCCAAAGAATCCTGAAGGATTCTAGAATTCCTAGTGAAGGTGCTTTCTCATAACGAGACAACCTAAAATGAACAAGAACAAGAAATGTAACACAGATTATTTTCAATGCTAGTCAATTCAAAAGCCTGTTGCCCTGATGAAGCCTGTGGTACTTTCCACATTGGACATCTGTCTGTGTGGGGAACGAATCCTCTCCAATGTTCTGCAAAAGAGGAAGAAAGATTCGCCACATTTCTGCACCTAATTATATCCTCAGCGTCCCAAGGGAGATTTTTGTCCCTCCCCCTCCCTCAGGTTGGGGAGGATATTCCAGACCACTAATTTCCCAAAGTTACATGTTGCATGTGCGCTGTTTCAAATTGCTGCCCTCTGGTTTAAGAAGATAGGGATCTGCAGTGTAAGCGCCTCCTGTGTGGTCAGGCAGTGCTCATAAAACATTCCCAAATTCTTTGGCAAAGCACACTGGTTTCAGGCTTCTGCATAGCTTCTGGAAGAGGTGCGTCCTTTGTGTAAAACAAATGCATCTATTTTCTGCTAACAACTCCTGGGGCGCTTTTACACGACCCCTAAGATCCACTGGCAACTTAAATTTGAACCAGAGATCTTGGGGGTTTGGTCCTCTTGCTGTATTCCCACCCCTCCGCACTCCCTTGCTCCTGTCTGCGTGAGGGGAGGGAGAAAAAAAGGGAGAAAAGAATGCAGGCTCACCTCCACTCTGCCATAGGAGCTGCCCCGGGAAGCATTCCAGTCTCTTAAAGGGGCGGGGGGGGCAAACAAACAAACAAACCAAAAACAGAAGGCGGGGAGAGCCCGGCACTCACTGCTTTGCAATCGGCATCAGAAACGTTTCACCTTCGGAGATTGGGTACTTGGAAAATGCGCTGGGACACGCTTAGATGGGCGTGGCCGTACTTAATTTTTTTAAAAGTCCGGAGCTGGTGGGAAAACAATTTTAAGCTCCACATCTGGGAGCCCTTTGCCTCGGATTTTAGGGGTCATGTAAAAGCGGCCTAAGAGGGATGCTGACATTAAGAGGGTTTCCTTCTCTGCTTTCGTCCTCCCACTGCTGTCCAAGCACAGAGCATGACACAGAACACTAAGGGCCTTTTCACACGACCCCTAAGATCCGCTGGCCACTTAAATTCAAACCAGAGATCTTAGGGGTTTGTCGCTCTTCCTGTGTCCCCACCCCTCCACACTTCCTGGCTGCTGGCTGCATGAGGGGAGGGAGAAAAAGAGAAAGAAAAGCATGCCGCTCACCTCCGTTTTGCCTCTCGCTCTTGCCGGCAACATTCCAGTCTCTGTAAAGTAGCTCTTAAAGGGGCGGGAGCAAAAACAACAACAAACAGAAGCGAGGAGAGCCCCGCACTCACTATCGTTACACAGCATCAAGGAATTTTCACCTCCAAAGAGCAGGTACTTGAAAGGTGCGCTGGGACGCGCTAAAGTGGGTGTGGTCGAACCTAATTTCCTGTAAACTCCAGAGCTAGTGGGGAAACATTTTTAAGCTCCGGAGCTGGGAGCCATTTGCCCTGGAGTTTAGGGGTCGTGTATAAATGCCCTAAGTCAACCTCAGACAGAGATTCTTTTAGGCAAAAATGCAAAGAAAAACAAAAGAAAAGAAAAGACACAAACATGTGGCACCTTAAAGACTACCTTTCATATTTTAATGTGACGTTTCATGCACATGTGCGCTTCTTCAAGACATAGCAGCAGAATGAGGAGTGAGATACTTATAGTATGAGATATACATATCATACCAAATATTGATTGGCTGTAGTGTATAGAGATGGGGTGGTAGATAGGGGCATTAGGTGAGCCCCAAATGCTAAACAAAGATGCTCTCTGAAACACAGATTCTTATACACAGTTTCCTGCTTTCTCTCAGGCCAAGCGCATCCCCAACCACCCACTCAACAGCCATGCCTGTTTCATGAGGCAGAAGCATCCCTGTGGGACTGAAGTGAATATCAAGTACAGGCACAGAGATGTGCTGATATGCATCATATGTTACTGGTTTGCAACACGTGGTGTCCACCTTTTTGCAATCCATAATCCACTAACAGATGTGCTTTCTCTCCTCTGCTTCCCATTGCTTGCAGATCACAAATTAGGTTGCACAACAGGTTCTGGCTGGTTTCTGCTTTTGTTTTCTTCTGGCTAAAGCATTCTTATTTAGAAGCCCTGTGCAATGAATGATTCCACGCCAGCCATGATATTAAGGCTACCTATTTAAGTATGCTACTGAGTCAACAGTACAAGGGGTTCAGGCTGACTGCTCTGCCCCTGAATGGGAAGCCAGACACTCAATTTGCCCCTGACAAGCTGCACCGCTGTTGGGTAATGTCTGCTTCATTGAAACAATCTTGCGAACCATCTGCCCCAGCTGTGTCCTTCCATCTTGGAGGCTGGGACAGACTGCACTTACACTGCAGCATCCAGGTTAATTTGCACGGAATCCTGGGAACATTGGTGGATGCTGACAAAGTCCCTCTCTAACCCTAGGGAATGGTTTCAAGACACAGAATGCATTTTTAAAATAAATAAATAAATACATGGTTGCCATGTGTTGTGGGCGAGAAGATATCTTGCCGAATTTCTTGGTTGTATACCACCCTGAATGTACTGATCTCTTATGATTTGGAAGCTAGGAAGGCTGGGCTTTGTTTGTGAATGGAGAGAGGATCAATTGATAGTTCCAGAGTCTCCGTGCAAGGCTATGAAAAATTCCTGGCTGGAGGCTCTGAAAGTCACTACCAGTCAAAGTTGACTTTATAAGTTTAGATAAACCTGATGCATTACAGGGATGAGCACGAAACGGGAAAATGTTTCGTTTCTATTAGCGGTTTTCATTTTTAAATGAAATTTTGTAAAAAAAATTGTAACACAATGAAACAATAATGAAACAATTCATTCTCTATAAAATAGCTCCCCTGGGTCCTAGAGGCACCACATTTGGTGGGTAGCTTTTTACAGTGGAGCCATTTTGCAGAGTAACGAAAGATTTTGTTTTCAAAGTGAAAAAGAAGTGTTTTGTTTTGTAACGAAAAGCTGTTTCCATTTTGTTTCATTTTGTAACATTTCAAAAGCTTACAGAATGATGAAACAGTGTGTTGTTTTTCTTAATTTGCCCATCTCTAATTATAAGGCAAGATCTGGTGTTCCTATATTGAGACAAGATACAGATGTCCTATATCCCCTGTGAGATTCTTCGCTTTTGGCTCAACAACAAGAACAGTGAGCTCCTTTTTTTCCACTAGGGACATACACATGGCACAGAAGCACTGACTAGCTGATAAGGAACATGGAAACAACCAATCAAGTGCTTCTAATTTTTGAAAATCCATGCAACAAGGCAACTGCCATAAACATTTCAGAACGCAATTTTGTGCAACATGTAGATTTGTACAACTTGCACAACATGCATTCTTCAGTTTCTTGTGTGAGTAGAGGAAAAGCAAACATTTCCATCATTACTTAGAAATTCCATTAATTCTTGTGTATCACAGGGACTGGCTAATGAGTGGGCCACAGATTTCCAAAGAAGTGGGAAGTTGAGCAGCCCGAGTGGATCTCAGTTTGCACACTTATGAGCGTGAGGAGTTGGGGAGTATCCTATTGGGAATCTTGGCACACCCTACAACTGCAGCTTCATTATCAAGACAATGATGGAAAATGCCGTGGCTGGTCCAGGTTCATTCTCCTAAGGCTGTGCTGGCTGATCTGTCTCGAGGCATGTATTTTTGTCAAGTTCAATTTCCATTCTCCCTGCACAAGGCATCCATTGTTGTACCATCGTCACCACCTCCCTCCTCCAAGCCAGGAGACAATTCCACAGTCTGATGCACTTCGCTGCCAAGAATTTTTCACTCACACTCAGCATAATTTTCCCATTTCCTAGGTTATGGCTTCTGTCACCTTCTCTGTTTCCATCCCACGGATACAGGTTATGTCCCTCTGGGTTTCTCTGTCTATGTTGGCAAGTCCATATTTTATGTTTTGATTCCCCCTCCCCTCAAAACTCAGCCTTTTACTGTTTATATTCCTTCTACCTCTCTTTTGGACACCCTCCCCTTTACAACATTGTATATTCTGAAAGCTGTATTTGTCTCTCTAGTGAGCTCATACATTCACCAAACCATTTTTTAGAGAAATCAAGACAGAGCAATTGCTGCTTGAATACTAAAAGAAACTAATAAGTTATTTAAAAGGATACCCACTGTTTATTATATAGTGAAGTGGAGATGGCTGGAATTGGGTCTTTCCTGATCAATTTGATTTTTGCAGTGCTTTGGTTTTGTAACTGGAAATCTAAAGATCTGCTACGCAAGCAAAAATGAAAAATAGGGATGGAGAAAGGAGAGCCAGATGCAAATTGTAGCTTGGAGGGCAGAGTGAGTCTTCCTTCATAACCACAATGAGCAGAAACATAGACCTACATTGCTACAGGAATCGATTTTGCTGTTGGTTCTAATGTATTTTTGTTTGAATTATTTTTTATTTTCTATTTATTGTTAGATATTAGTTTGCTTTATGTTTTTATTTTATTTTATGCTATTATTCTTCCATTCCATTGTATTCTATTATATTGGTTCATTTATGTACATCACCAAGAGTAGTTATTTGCTAGACAGGTGGTATAAAAGTCCAATAAAATAAATAGGCTAAGCTGTCCTCTTAAGCTGCTTAATTATTTTTCTCAATTTGACCACATAAAGCAAAGCAAAGTGTTCTGCTTATATACCGCCCCATACCACTTCCAGTAGACTCTGGGCGGTTTACAGTTTAATTATGCAGGCTACACATTGCCCCCCCCAACAAGCTGGGTACTCAATTTACCGACCTCAGAAGGATGGAAGGCTGAGTCAACCATGAGCCGGCTACCGGGGACTGAACCCCGGGTTGTGAACACAGTTTTACCTGTAATACAGGCATGTAACCACTGCCCCACGAAGCTCTTGGGAAATTGAGAGTCTTAGGCTGTCTCTGATTTGTTTCCAGTGATTGTATGCACTGGAAACAAACCACAACAGCATGATCCTGTCTGTACCAAAAAAGTAGACACCCCAGACATGTACCCAGAAAAGTGGAGATAGGGGATTGGCTGGTTTGTTCCAGCAATTAAAGTCATGCGACCACCAAAAAAGGAATGGACCAACCCATCTTCGCAAGGGACCAAACAACAAGACAAATGCCCATCTCATCCTACTCTCACTATGCGACAGAATGGTACAGAGTAGTTTAATAGCACTCAAAGAAATGGTGAAAACTACTTGAAATAATATGTATACAAAAGGTGGCCAGTTTCTGTTTTGTCCAAGAATCAAGCCTTCCTGGGGTTGAATTGAGATTGCAATTGTCATAATGGTGGCAAAACCTACTCTGGTGGTCCTTGTTTTGACTTCCAAGCAAGATATGCAGAGCACACACGTTTGTTTTCAAGCTGAAGAGCACTCCCAAAAAGTATGGGAATCTGTTGGGGTCCCCTTTGTGTTGTGCTGGACATTTCAACAGAACCTAAATCTTTGATGGAACTCAGAAAAGCTGTTTTTCTGAACAATAACTCTTCTTGATAGGTTTCAGCACCTTAGGCCATTGTTCACCTTAAGGCTATGGATACTATTGTCTTCCTAACGAGCCTACTCAGGCCATTGTTCCTCTTTTGAGCCTAATTCAGACCAGGGTGACAAGAGGTCAAAGCTGACTGACTATAAGATGGAGGACTTGCACTAGCTGTATTCAGACTGATGAAGCTGTTTGGATGAGCAGTGAAACGTTTCTATCTCTCAAAAAGAAGTCCAGTAGCCATGACTCAACTTCCAGATATAACTGTCCCAATGCACAGCACAACCATTGTTGTTTGGGGAATTCTGGAGGTTGGCCAAAAGGGTAACTTCTGAGCCATAGCTCTTGTGTTTGCTTTAATCACGTCCCCTGCCTAGATGCCCTAAGCACATCCGATCTCGCCTGATTTGGGAAGCTAAGCAGGGTCAGCCTAGGTTAGTACTTGGATGGGAGACCACCAGGAAATGCCAGGTGCTCTAGGTGCCTGGAGTAGGAACTGGCAAGCCACTCCAGTATTCCTGCCAAGAGAACTCCATGGACATGGGGTCACAAAGAGTCGGTCACAACCGTAACGATGCAACACACACACATACCATGCTTAGTGAAAGACCAGCTGCTTTCCATGTGCCATGCGGAAAGTTCCCATTTGATTTCCCCTGAGGGCGAAGTACTGAGAAAGACGATGTCATATCCCAGAGAGCCACTTCTGGTCAGCATAGACTAAACAGAGATATGTGGCCCCATGGTTTGATCCTTGGCTACTCTTTTGCTTCTCATTCCTAACAACCTTGCCGGACTGCTCCATCTTTCCTTGATGTACTATGGACAGCGATCTGTAAAACCCAAGACTGTTCTAAAATGCAGAAAAGGGTATTTTCCCATGACTATCACAAGACTGGAGATAGACTTGTCAGGATACTTTTTTTGCTATCAAGTTTAAATGTCAGGAATTCCAGAGCTGTTCTATTTTTCCTTGGTATGCTTCTGGGTTTTCTATTACTTTATTATTATTATTATTATTATTATTATTATTATTATTATTATTATTATTATTATTATTATTATTATTATTATTATTATTATTATTTTAACAGCTTCCTAGTAGCCCTTGAATTTCTCAGCCCATGTAGTTGAGTGCTCCTCTGGTTTATGGATTTCTTAGAACTGCCATACAATATGCTCTTTCTAGAGTTTCCCCATGACGCTTATATTTTGTGTTGTAGAGGTATTTCCTGAGACTTTTGTGGTGTAACTCTGGTACTCTCTCTCTCTCTCTCTCTCTCTCTCTCTCTCTCTCTCTCTCTCTCTCTCTCTCTCTCTCTCTCTCTGTCAAGCCTCCTTTGAGAGACGTCAGCTCTGGGTTCACAATTTAACTCAGCATGGTTTATAATCCTTGTTCACTGCCTTTTGTTGGTTGATTGCAGTCTGCACCTGTCAACACGCTACAGAGATGCTGCAGCGTGGTTCATGACAGGACTATAGTTATTACGAACAATTGAAGAGTAACTACAAATATTTGCTGTGTTCTAGGGAATAAATGTAGGGTTGTATTTAAAGTTGTTCAACAGCCATTCACAATTTGTGTAGGAAAGGGATGCATTAAGATGGCACCAAGGTGGCATCATATGGAGAAAACATGTTGCACTTTTCCAGTCAGGCACACTGATAAGCTTGGCTTTCAAAAATGTGTTGCTTGCTTGCGTTCATCATACACCTTTCCACATTCAGTCTCTGGATGAGCGTCAACTTTTCATCATTGAAGACAGAGGGGACTAAGTCTGAATAGACATACCTACTCCCACCTACCCTAACTTGTAGATTGTTTTAAGTATGCTTTCAAATTGCAGCAAGTCTGCAATTTCACTTGAGCTTGACAGAAAAATGGCTCAGATTGGAGCTGTTGAAAGTTGGACTGGAGAAGGCTCCCTTGGGGCCACTTTGAGCTTGGAGTCTTAAAGAAACAAGTAGTAAAATAAGAGAATGAATGCCTAGCCACTGAATGTCGGATTGTAACCCAAGCTCAGCTCTTAATATGTATAATGCTGTGCATTCATATAATGTTTCTGCAAGAAAATGCCTGCTACCCCCGGAGGGTAGATTTTCCATGATCAAAAAACCTTCTCCTTGTACTGTTGATTTTCTTCTTGGCAATAAGGGCCTTCTAAGGCTGCAGCTGATTCTTCTGTATAAACCAAGCCCTTTCTGGAACATGCAGTGGCAAGAATAAGCAACACTTTAAGGGCCATAAAGTATACCTAGACTTCCAATGTTTTGACGAGAAAATATTTGTATTTATTTATTTATTTATTTATTGTTTACATTTAAGAACCGACCAACTTTCCCACGGGAACTCTGGGTGGTGAACAGCATGAAAAACAAATAATCAGCGAAATATAACAAGAAAGCAAAGGAATTAAAGCAGGCATGTCCAAACTTCGGCCCTCCTGATGTTTTGGACCACAACTCCCAGAATTCTAACCTTAGATTGCCAATGACAAAGGACTGTGGGACTTGTGGTCCAAAACATCTGGAGGGCCAAAGGTTGGACATGCCTGCTTTAATTCCTTTGTTTTCTTGTTATATTTCGCCGATTATTTTTTTATGATGTTCACCACCCAGAGTTCCCGTGGGAAAGTCGGGCGGTTCATAAATGCAAATAACAAATAATAATAATAAATAATAAATAAATAAATACAAATATTGTCTCGTCAAAACATTGGAAGTTGTTCACAAGTTGTTACAAATCAAAGGTGAACTTGAATTCTTGAAAAAGGTTGGACTCAAATTATTTGTGGAATCTTGAGAAAGAATTTTATCACAGTTGTTTGGATCACTCATTGAGAAGTCATTCAATTCTTCAAAGGAAGCTGGTCTTTGAAAGTGTTGTTGTTGTTGTTGTTGTTGACATTGTCATTATCATCATCTCCATCATTGTTTCAACATACATGCCAACCCATAGGGCTTGGACCACTCTCTAGGACAGTGATAGCAAACTTTTTAGAGACCGAGTGCCAAAACAGTGATTCAAAACCCACTAATTTTTTGCAAAGTGCCCATACAGCAATTTAACCCTGAATACAGGTGGCTGTAAAGGGGCGATGCCGGGTGCCCACAGAAAGCACTCTGAGTGCCACCTTTAGCACCCATGCCCTAGGTTCGCCAACATTGTTCTAGGACGTTTATGACATAGGGCCTTTTTACATGACCCCTAAGATCTGCTGGCCACTTAAATTCGGACCAGAGATCTTAGGGGTTCGTCCCTCTTCCTGTGTCCCCACCCCCTCCGCACTTCCTGGCTGCTGGCTGTGTGAGGGGAGGGAGAAAAAGAGAAAGGAAAGCATGCCGCTCACCTCGTTCTGCCTCTCGTCTCTGTAAAAGTAGCTCTTAAAGGGGCGGGAGCCAAAAAACAACAAACAGAAGCAAGGAGAGCCCCGCACTCACTATCCTTACAACGGATCAAATAATTTTCACCTCCAAACAGCAGGTACCTGAAAGCTGCGCTGGGACACGCTAAAGTGGGCGGGGTCGCACTTAATTTCCTGTTAACTCCAGAGCTGGTGGGGAAACATTTTTAAGCTCCGGAGCTGGGAGCCATTTGCCCCGGAGTTTAGGGGTCGTGTAAAAAGGCCCATAGTTATCGAAATAAGAACTTGGTCTTGAAGTGGAGAAGACAAGTAGGATACGTGATGTGAAGCCCATACTAAGGATATGAGTTCCCACCTCGTTGTCAAAGAAATATAAGCCTGATAATACCAAAGCCGTTTAGCAATACAGATGCAGAAACATTTGATGAGTCACTCTCTTACAGAAAGACTGCCATTTTCCCCAGTGAATAGCTCATTAGTACCCATCTGAAAGTACTGGAAGGAATCCAGTCCTGATTATAATAATAGCATGAGAGCTATTACTTATTTCATTTTTCTCTAAGTACATTCCACCAAAGCCAATAGATTTACTATCCCCTTTGGTTTTTGCTGCTGGGCACTCCTAACCAGTTAGATTATCTGAAAAGCATTCATAGAGTACTTGTAACTAATTCCAGGGAAGTAATTTAAAAACGTAAAAGAGATCAGTTGCCCCACCTGGGACTCCTAAAGCATGGTTCCCTCTCTCTGAAGGGAAACATGCCAAGGAATGTTTTTGCAACTTTCTGAGGGGCTGAGCAACATTATCATTAGAGCTGGTAAACGTTATTATTTTGGACTACAACTCCCTAGAATCTGTTAGCCTAAGGCAGGGCTGTCCAACTTGGAGCAGTCCGCGGTCTACTTTTTTCTCCCAAACAACCCTGCACTCTACTTTGATCTCCCCAAGTCCTCCCATGGTCTATTTACAGGAGTGTGTGCATGGCCTGCCCCCTCCCCTTCCTCCCCTTCCTCCTCCGTTGCTGTGGCTGCTATCACGGCAGGGAGGCGTCTCTGCCAGGCCAGAGAGGGCCAAACATGCCCGGCGCCCAGCCTGGCCCTCCTTCTCCTCCTCCTGCTCCTGCTTCTCCGTTGCCGTGGCTGCTGCTGCAGCCGTATGTCCACTTGGCCAGGCCGGAGAGGACCGAGTGTGCGTGGCAGGCCAGCCTAGTCCGACCCTGAACTAGGATCGGGAGGCTGGCAGAGACCTGGTGGGCTACTGGTTGCCCACGGTCAACACATTGTGCAGACCTGGCCTAAGGGAGAGCTGTAATCCAGACCAGTAACTTTTGTAGGGTCTCTGTTATAGTTAATGCCGGTACATAGCATGCACAAACCTGCAGCATGATCTCTTATCACGTGCTGCCTAAATCCAGAGCTGTCCCAGGATGGAGGGATTTCCCAAGCTGACTCATTTCTTTAAAAAAACTTTCTTACCCTCCCTTCTCTTAAAAAGATTTGTTCCTCTTATGCCAAGAATCCACAGGAGTCAGACAGCTAAGAGGCTGTTGTTAGGCCTGTTGCCAACCCCAGAGCTTTGAAACGCTTGTGCAGGACAAGCTACTTTCTTCAAGTCCCCCAGCAAACATTTTTTTCCCATGACTGCATAGGACCCCCGTATCCACTGATTCAGTTATCCACGGTTGGCAGAGGATAAATAAATAAATAATTCAGCAGCTGCAAACCAAGCTACTGTCACAAACAGCAGCTGTAAAGCAAGCTGCCGTCACAAACAGCAGCTGTAAAGCAAGCTACTGCAGCAAAACAGCACCTGTAAAGCAAGTTTTGGGGAACATTTTGGCATTCTCTCTTATCCACGGTTTTCATTATCCACAGGAAGGCTTGGAACCAATCCCTCGCGGATACTAAGGTCCCAGTGTGTGTGTGTGTGTGTGTGTGTGTGTGTGTGTGTGTGTGTGTGTTCCATCCTGTGTTTTCACCCATTGCTTTTTGCAAGCAGGCTGTGAGACTTCTATGCTGTGTAGTTATTGCCCCCCCCTCCCCAGACCAGCAAACATCTGCTCAGTATGTTCGCTTGGAAGAGGGCATGTTTGGAGACCTCCTTTGCCAAATTGTTCCCAGTAGGTCAGGGAGTTTGGAAGGGGGGAGGTGCAAATCCCAGCTTAAAGTGGCGTGTAGGCACCCGCTTAAAGCATTAGGGTGGCTCTTAGGGCATCTGCCTCAAATGTATGAAAGAAGCAATTTCCCTTCTTTTTTTTCCTCCCTCCTGCACTGGAAACTGAAGGGATAGACTCCATGGTGCCAGTTGAGCTGAGGTAAAAAAATAAAGGTTACCCACAGAAAAATGCCTTAGTACCAGCTGTCTGGCAGCTCAATTTCTCAAATGCAAGCATGAAGTGAAGGCATTGCTGTATGATGAAACAGGCCAAGAAGAAACAGAAAGAGATCCTGGAGTATTTATTTATTTATTTATTTATTTATTTATTTATTTATTTATTTATTTATTTAGAGTATTTTTACCCCACCTTTCTCCTTCAAAATATACCCAAGGTAGCTTACAGTAATGAGGGACAATATACAGTCCATTACAATCAAGACATATCCAAGTTTAAGAACAGGGAATTTAGGGGTATCTTACAGCATTGAAAGGCAACATTCAAGCTAAAAGAGAACGCAAGCAGTTAAGAAAAGAATGTTGCCAAGTGTTGGCTCTTTGTATTGCTGTGGACACTGGTTTCATCTTCTTGTAGTACTGGAGAGTGTTGTGGATTTGCTCTTTGCGAGATTTAATCCATCAATGGAATGTCACAGTTGCCATATTTTCTAGAGGAAACAAAAAAGAAGAACCAGAGTGTTTCTTAATTTGCATACTGGTCTCTTTGAATTCCCAGTGTGGTTTAGTGAATAGGGTGATGGACCAGGACTCTGCAGAACTGGAACTGGATGACTCTTTGGCGACTTATAGATAAATAAGACAAATAGATGGAAAAAAACAGATAAAAATTCATTGCTTCATATTTGTCAGGGGGGTCTCCATTACCAATGAATATGAAGTGACAAATTTTGACAAATCAGCTATATTCATCAAAATAGTGATTCATTTTTCAGTTTGTCACCATCTTGAGTTTTGATTGTAAGCTGGTACCAGCTTACAATCCTTTTAATGGAAAATATTTGCCTTAGTAGAAACACATTTGTAGAAATCTACTCCCCCCACCCGCGCCTATGCTTCTAGCATAATTCCACCTCTGTCCATGTGTATGCTTTCTGTCTTTTTGTGTAGCTTGGGGTATTCTGAAACACACTTTATTCCAAAAACACAGAGATACATTGGACATTAATGCAGGATAGGAAAAAGTCTAATGACATCAGTAGTGTAAGGTTTGGTTTTTATTACCATAGGATTAGGGTTTAAGTATGGCCCTTCCAGGCATCAGGTGGGGTGGATTTTCCCAACTAATTTTAGTGTTTGCACATCACATTCATTCATGTTTGATCCTGCCTGTGCTTAATTGCAAAATTGATTTTTCCCCTCCTACAAAAATGACACTTACTAATAATGAGAGTTTAATTGCATCCAGGATCCAGAGGAGAGGGAAATTCTGTGGTTAAGCAGCCTGAAGCAAAACACTGGGACTTAGAATAACCCTCGTCTTACCCCTGGTTACTAGGCAGCAGTTATTGTACTTTAACAATCCCTTGCAAAAAGTTACCATTTTTCTCTCAGAGGCTCAGGATGCCTCCTAGTGTGCATTTCTTCTGTAAGAGGTATCACTAGGGATGGGCACAAAATGGGAAAATTGTGTTTCGTTTCATTCCCCCTGATTCATTTCATTTTGTTAGAAACATGTTTTTAATTTTTAAAAAAATGGTACGAAATGAACCAGTAACAAACTGATTCATTGCTCTATAAAACGGTTCCCCCTGGGGACCCAGGGGAGCCGTTTTACAGCGAAACAAATCGGTTCGTTTTAAATGAAAAAATGCTGCTTCATTTCATTACTAACGAAATGCTGCCTCCCTGGTTTGTTGCATTTTGTTTTGTTTCACTACATAACGAACTGACAAAACAGCATTTCATTTTTCATCTGGTGCCCATCCCAATTATCAGTTTGATACCATCTTATCAATTGTGACTCCACCTGACAGAATCATAAATGTCCAGTTTAATCAGAGACTCCTATTTCAGAGAGTGCTGTACTATCTTGAATTGAAGCAGAGACTGCTAACTACCTCACCAAACTGTACACCCCAAGATTCCATGAGATGGTATTCTACCAGTTATGGAGTATCCAACATAATAAGAGTAGAGTATAGGTACACTCTCAAAATTTGAGGATTCTCTTGAACTCTAGACTGCAAGGTGCCCCTGAAACACACCCATCTCCTTATAAAAGATGGCCCAATTCACCCACTTTAAAATATATACAGTATATACAGTATATACAGGGAGGATAGTCTTGCTCAGATTCATGTAGTGGTGAAAAATGGCCCCTGGACCCTGTAAGGTAGAGAATTCAGAATACCTTGACAGTTCTGATTGCCAGGTGGCTGTTTAATCCGGTCATGTAAATAAACTGCAGAAGTTACTAGCTGGCAAAAAAATAAAAATAAAATGCTAATCAGCTGGAAAACGAGTAGTCTTTCCTAAATGGGCACACAAATTAGGAGACCTAGAAATGTGCTTTATAGTGCCTCCATAGGCAAATCCATAAAGTTGTTTCCCGGCAATCAAGCTGACTGGCTTTCTTCCTACACTAACCAGCTGTGTTAATTCACTACTAGTTATTCACTGTGAGACACACAGAATCACAGAATCATTGTAGGGATGGAAGGGACCTTGGAGGTCTTCTAGTCTAACCTCTGCCCAAGGCAGGAGACTGTATACCATCCCACACAGATGGCTGTCCAATCTTTTATTGTAAACCTCCAGCAATGAGGCACCCACAATATCGGGAGACAAGCTGTTTCTCCTTGGAAAGGAACCGAGGCAACTTACAACATGTTAGCAGGAATAATACAGCAGCTCCTCACTCTCCTATTTCGAGTTCCATCCATACACTTTCTTGCATTAAAGTTCTAGTCACCTATGGCGACCATATAAACTTTTACAGAAAAGGCTGTACAGTATTTATGCAGTGGTACAATCAGCAAGAAGGACTACAGTCTTTTGCAACCTGGTGTTTCCTAAATGTGTTTCACTGCAGAGCCCAACACACATGCGCACGCACGCACACACGCGCGCGCGCGCGCACACACACACACACACACACACACACACACAGAGAGAGAGAGAGAGAGAGAGAGAGAGAGCATGTCAATTGCTTTGACCATCATTTAACTAGCCAGTCATGGCAAAAACTTTGGCCTGAGATCCTGAAGGGGTTATACTGGTTAAAATCTAGATGACAAAATAAGGTGCATCCTCTACGCTCGCTTTGTTTTTAGAGCAGCAGCGCTTGTCTTAAGGAGGATACTGTATTTGCTTCTGAGTTTTGGCAGCACAACAGTGATTCCTAGTAGATGGAGAATGTTCCCCTCCACCCACATGCTCAACGTTGCCCATCTGTGATTGAGAGAAAACAGACATAGCTAATGCTGGTTGTCCCCCTTAACTGGATCTATTACAGAATGTTTCTCCATGTTTTGCTACACAAGTGGTACTGTTGAGGCGCATCTCACACTGATTTTTCCAGGTCTTTGAATTATCTTATAAAACAGAATGTGTTGCTAACTCCGTGCATGAGAGCACCCCACAGTCCCCCTCTCTCACACACACACACACATACACACACACACACGAAACACGCGGCATTGCAGCTGCCAAGTCAAACACATTTTGTGTTCCTTGCAGTTGCTTCCATCTCTAGAAGACCTGTCCTCCAGTTTGTTAGCTCTGAAGGAATGCTACTGTTTGTGTGTGATTTATTGATGGCCGGGGCTGTTAATTAAAGAGTTGCTTCCCTCAAGGAAGCGAACGGAGCTTCTGCTTTTTTTGACGAAAGCGTGTGTGGGTTCCCTGGGGGGGGGGGCAGGGGTTGCATCTGCCAAGACTCCACACTAATGAAGCCCTATTTCCGCAACAATATCATGTATTGATCCAAATGTAATATTCGCACATCAGGCGACCTTTGCCTGACAGCCTGCCTTCTGCTCGCCTTGAGCCGCCACCCACTTACAAAGGGCCCATTCTAGGCAACAGTGCAGGAGGGGTGGAGGTTTTAGATACAACGATGCATGCTAGCCCCTGGGCGGTTAGACGGTGCCATTGATTGTGCTAAGGCAATAGATGAGCATTTCCCTTCTGGAAGCCTGTTTGATACAGGCAAATATAGAGGATGCTGCTTTGTCACAGGAGTTTGGCAAGTAAAGAGGTCTTGCTGGGAATAATGATTAATCTAGAGAGATGCTCCTTTGATGGCGCATTGCTTTGTGAGTCTTCTGGGACCAGAGTCAGTTTTCTTTAGTCTGCTGATTTCCATTGGCAAAACCCACTTTCCCCCCACATTTTAGTTTACAGCTCGACTCCCAGAACCCCTGCCTTCACGCCTGGTCAGGGATCCTGGGAACTGAGATCTGTAAGTTCTGGAGCACCAAAGTTTAATCGCTGGTGTAAACATTACTACAGGCCTAATTTTAGCAAAGCAACTGCCACAACCAGCTCTGCCTTTAGGCAAAGTATGCCAGCAGCCTCAGGCAGCAGATACAGTGGTACCTTGTATAACGGAATTAATTCGTTCCCAATGAAATTCTGTTAAGCACATTTTCCTTTGTACAAATTTCCCATAAGAATGCATTGAAAACAGATTAATCCCTAATTGCGACTGATTTTTCCGTTGTACGGATTTGTCCCGTAGGCGATTCTGTTCAACGATTTCCCCCTATCTCCGGAATTTTTTTCCATTTAAGCAGATTTTCTGTTAAACAAACCGCTTCTTATACGAGGGTCCACTTTATGATATACAGGTAGACAGAGCTTCAAATGCTGCATATCTTGGAAGCAAGGCTGGGTATTTCCCCAGTGAGGTGGAGGATGCTGTCCCATAGTCACTGATGAAATAAGAGCCAACTATCCTGGTGGTTCAGCTGCCTAGATGCCCTAAGCTCATCCGATCTTGCCTGATTTCAGAAGCTAAGCAGGGTCGGCCCTGGTTAGTGCTTGGATGGGAGACCACCAGGGAATATACCAGGTGCTATAGGCGCCTGGAGTAGGAACTGGCAAACCACCCCAGTATCCCTGCCAAGAAAACTCCATGCACATGGAGTCACAAAGAGTCGGTCACAACTGTAACGAAAACAAATCAGAACAGGAGGAAAAGGAATTAACCATCTATTCTTCCCATCGCCCCTCCCCGCACCTGTCCCATTCCCTGAGAGTGTGCCAGCTCTTTTCTCTTGCTGCCACCAGTTTGGTGGTGTATCTGATAACTGAAAGCCAGTGCACCATCCTAGGCAGTCACCTGGCACGCGGTCAGGTTTAAAGTGATTAACTGGGGCTGTGAAGCAGAGGGAACCTGCTGTGTTGAAGCCCCATTCCGGTGGCGGGGGTTGCAGTGATTTCTACAGATATACATTTGTCAGCAATGTTCATCCACAGGGATCACTTTGTGAAACATCAAAGACGAAACTGCAAATCATTAGCATCGGGGTCATTTCCCCCCCCCCCTTGGAGGGGGAGGAAAGGGAAAGAGGTCATGGAGCTTCAGCCACGAGCGAAGCAGCTTTTACAGAAAGGAAAAGCACAGAGCATCCCAATGAAAAAGGCAGCTGTACCCTATCAGAGCCATCCCGTCTTGAAGATGAGCTGTCGCAGAGGATGGAGATTAGGAGCAATCTCTCCTGTAAATTCCTAGGCTAAGAGATCTCTGAGTACATCTGGGAGGAAAGCATTCCCGCTAGCAAAAGGCTTGCTCCTAATCCCTATATCTGCTGTGGATCGAGCTGCCTAGAGGCCCATGGCACATCTGATCTCGCCTGATTTCGGAAGTTAAGCAGGGTCGGCGATTGTTAGTACAGTGGTACCTTGACTTATGAATCCAATCTGTTCCAAGTGAATGCTCTTAAGTCGAACTACTCTTAAGTCGGGGTACCTATCTAAAAAAATTTTAAAAATAAGTTTAAAATTTTTTAAAAAATATTTGTAAGTCGAGCAGACCATATGTAAAATTTGTAAGGTGGCAGTTAAAATGCCAACAGTTTTCCACTCTTAAGTCGAATTGCTCTTAAGTCGAGCTGCTCTTAGGTCGGGGTACCACTTGTACTTGGATGGGAGACCACCAGGGAATACGGGTGCTGTAGGTGCCTGGAGTAGGAACTGGCAAACCACTCCAGTATTTATGTCTAGAAAACTCCATGGACATGGGGTCACAAAGAGTCGGTCACACCATGGGTCCCAGTTGCCGGGTCATGGCCACTGCAGCTACCAGGTCCCGGCCAAAGTAAATAATAGGAAATTATGGATATTGGGTCCCCAGAAGAAATCAAAAGTTTCTATTATATCCTATGGGAAAGTTTGTTTTGATACATGAGTATTTTGGTTTAAAAGTGTGTTTCTGGAACGGATCATGCTCATAAACCAAGGTATTGCTGTAAATAAATAAATAAAATGTTACCTTCAGGGAGCAAGAAATTGCCCACTTAAATGTGATCTAGGGAAATTTCAGCATCTCGTCCTTTATTTTGAGAGAAGACAGGAGCAACACTTTTAGCAATCCAAACTTAACTGGTGTAATATGAAATGGGTACTCATTTCCTTGCTGTGAGTGGCATTCTGTCCACTTCCTGAAAGTGATGGCTGAGGGGTTTATTTATTTATTTATATATATTTATATTTATAGACTGCCCAATGTGCCAGAGGAAATCTGGGCAGTTCACAACATGGAATATAAACAAAAACCATAAATCTATAATGCAAATATATAAAAACATAAAAAACTGAGGATTAAAAAACCTAGTAACGAACAATAAAATATAAAGATATATGATGGCGATAACTATCTCAAAAAAGGCAGAAGAAGGACAACAAACATACAATCAGACTCCATTGATTGCCCAAAGCAGCCTGGAAAAGCCAAGTTTTTAGCTGTTTCCTGAAGGCTGATTAGGTGAGGATGATATGTTCACACATCTTTCAGTGAGTGGAGATGAGTGGACGAGGATGGGTGGGGGGTTGGGAGGGAAGACCCACCAGGGCAGGCAGTCTAAAGCCTCTTTGTTCCCCAGACGTGCCTGGATTTAGCCCATCAATTTTAGTTAATCATCCCTCTGTTTTCAAAGGTGCTGGCTGCTGCAAGACTCCTCTAGCTCCTAAGGGAGTTAGAAATGAGGTGTTAGGTTTGCCTTGCCACTCCTCACTTGCTTCTCATTCAGGACCGCATGGCTAAGGGTGATTTGAAGTTGTAATGCAGCATATCTGGAGGGCCTCACAAAGGGGCTGGTGCACTGCCCCTTTGCTGCTATTTATCCTGAGCGAGCCAGAATTGTCCACATGACTGACACATGCTGTGATGGAGGTCTTGCGTCCGCCTCGGTTTTCCCCTAGACTCCTGATGAACTTCTGTTCCGTCACCAGAAAAATGTGAGAACTGTATAAAATCAGCCGGCCAAACACTTTTTTTTGCAAGGAGGTTATGAATAGCCTTGATTGCAAGAGAACCAAGGAGTGTTTTCCCTTCCTTCAAAAACATCACCCCTTCTCATTGGCTCTGGTTCTTCTGCATTGTTCCCTAGCATGTGTCTCAGAAGCCAGCTCTGCTAATCAATATGTTTTAAGTATATTTAGCTCTAGTTCGGGGACACATGCTGTGACTACCCTAAGTTCCTGACATCTAGGCTCTAGAGAGCTTTTGTGCATGCCTGGAGAGCACTGGCATCTGCTTCAGAGGAGCGTGATGGTGACAACTTGTTGCAACTAGGTAGTCAGTGGTGGCTGCAGACCTTTTAGGGCCTTTTCACACGACCCCTAAAATCCGCTGGCCACTTAAATTTGGACCAGGGATCTTGGGGGTTTGTTGCTCTTTCTTCATCCCCACCCTTCCACACTTCCTTGCTCCTGTCTGCGTGGGGGGGGGGGGGGGAGGAAAAAAGAGAGGAAAAATGTAGGCTCACCTCCGAAGCTGCCCGGAGCCCCGTCGTTGTCCTGATTCCTTCTCTTCTGTTTTTTTTTTTTTTTTGCCTCCCGCCCCTTCTCTTAAAGGGGCAGGAGGCAAAAAAAACAAACAGAAGCGAGGAGAGCCCCACACTCACCAGATTAAATCCGGACCTGGGGATTTTCACCCTCCTAGAGCAGGTACAAGAAAAGTGCGCTGGGATGCGCTTAGGTGGGCATGGTCGCACTTAATTTCCTGCAAACTCCGGAGCTGGTGGGGAAACAATTGTAAGCTCCGGAGCTGGCAGCCATTTGCTGCGAAGTTTAGGCGTCGTGTACAAAGGCTCTTAGTTTCTCTAGTCCAGTGGTAGCGAACCTTTGGCACTCCAGATGTTTTGGACCACAACTCCCACAGTCCTTTGTCATTGGCAATACAGGTTTGGAATTCTGGGAGTTGTGGTCCAAAACATCTGGAGTGCCGAAGGTTTGCCACCACTGCTCTAGTCATCCTCTTGGGTCTAATACAAGATTGTTATCTGTGAAATACTTCTAATGCTTTATCTATCCTCATGTTGTTAAGGGTTCTCCCTCGTTTCACTGGATTCTGGAATAGAGTTTCTTACAAATTAATACACTTGGTTTTATGGTTTGAGCATGGTTGGGCATTTGAGCATCTGTTCACGTTTTAGGAAGAATTCACCAAATTAATATTTCCTAAATAAATGTACTACTATAGTTTTTAAAAAATCACACTTTGTAAAATGTTGAGAGGCAGTTCTCAAATAATTAATTAAATAAATAAATGGTTCACGGAAAATTGCATGATTCAAGGGAAGTGTGCACAAGAAGGGATATATCAGTAGGAAAAGACTGCACAGACAGGCTTATACTAAGGGAAACTGGTGGCACACATTATGAAAAATGGGGTGAAAAGTGAATATTTTTAGGTAAACCTGCTTTCAACTATGTATTTGTTCAGGGAAGAGGCCCTGACCTATATGCCCTTTACTTAGGTCCAGAGTGGTCCAGAGATTCCTACATTTTATCCATGATATGCTGAAAACTCAGTATAGAATGTATGTAGGGTTCCTCAGAAATATCCTATAAGTAGCTGTTTGTACCACAACACTACAACATGTCAGGCTGTTAGAACATAGTAGAAGAACTTACATCAACCATGTTTTAATGGAGAACATAGTAGAAGAACTTACATCAACCATGTTTTAATGGACATTGTGGTGCTCACATATCTCCTTTCCCTGTGTGTGCGACTACACAAATGGCAAACATCCCCAAACCCCTGCATTAAGTTTGGGGTAGCAAATTAAGATTGTGAACAAAGATAATCTTGAATTATCCCTATCACCAGCCAAGGTCAGTGTTTCCTTTTGCACTGCTGATTTAATTCTGCAACACCTAACAGCTGACTTCACATTGTCTGTTGTGAAAATAAGACTATTTTTAGTGAAACATAGCTTTACTTTGGTGGCATGGCATAAACCATGTGTCATAGCACTGACCAATGGGTATAAATGGGTATAAACCCTCCTTTCACTCTTAGGTTCATTGACCAGGTAAGGTGTGTGTTAAAAACTATTAAGATATTAATGTTTGCCAGTTAGAGCTGTGAGTTAGGGTTACCCATTAATCAGAGGAGGAAGTGACATTGAGTGTGTTCCATTTTGGGCCCTTTCACACGACCCCTAAGATCCACTGGCCACTTAAATTTGGACCAGAGATCTTGGGGGTTTGTTGCTCTTCCTGCGTCCCCACCCCTCCGCACTTCATTGATCCTGTCTGTGTGAGGGGAGGGAGAAAAAAGGGGACAAAAGAATGCAGGCTCACCTCCGTTTGCCGGTCCAAGCCTCCCCCAGCCCCGTCGTCGTCCTGATTCCTTCTCTTAAAGGGGCAGGAGGCAAAAACAACAACAAGCAGAAGTGAGGAGAGCCGGGCACTCACTCCTTTACATCTGGATCTGGAATTTTTCACTCTCCAAGAGCAGGTACCTGAAAAGTGCGCTGGGACGCGCTTAGGTGGGCGTGGCCGCACTTAATTTTCTGTAAACTCCGGAGCTGGTGGGGAAACAATTTTAAGCTCTGGAGCTGGGAGCCATTTGCGGCGGAGTTTAGGGGTTGTGTACAAATACCATTTGTGAAGAAGGTACAGTACTTCTTATTTGTACTTGAGCCAAAGGATGTATCTATACATGGGAAAAATATGTAATTCAAGTTCTAAAGAAGTAAAGGCTTACAGATAACTGGAAACATTGATCCTGTTGCCTTATTATTTATATGGTGTCAAAATGAACTTCTGGGTAGCTCAGTGGTTTAGTTGGGAGTTCAGTTTCCAGTGAGACAGGGGCTTGACTCAGTTATCCCTTCCAGTTCTACAGTTCTCAGATTGTTGTTCTTGTCATCATTTTCATCAAACATGACCTCTTCAACCAGGAATTAAACAGAGCAATTAGCTTGTAGTTCCATTTATAAACATTCTTCTCAGCTCTCAGAACTAGGGATGGGCACAAAATGGAAAAATAGAGTTTTGTTTTGTTTCTACTAGCGTTTCATTTTGTTTCGTTTTTAAATGAATGTTTGTAAAAAAAATTGTAACTAAATGAAACAATAACGAAATGATTCGTCAATATAAGAATGGTCAATATAAGGCAGAAATTCAAGGCTCCGATCAAGGAATCCATCTGATGGAGGCTAGGTTACAGACATGTGAGATGAGCAGATATTTAAAAAGGCAATCCAGAAGAGTGAGAACAAGGTTTAGAACAGTTACTTTATTGAACTATAATTTCAGAATGCATAGCTGGAGATCATGCATTTTGAGGTGTCAGTCCAATGGGAAGATTTCTAAACGTTGTGTGAGAGGTTGGCAAGATGATCAGAGAATGGGTGGCTCAACAAGGTTGTCACAAGGGTCACTGAGGGACATGGATAGATATACAGTAGGACACTGTATCCACTGATTCATTAACCACTGATTCAGTTATTCACGGTTGGTAGAGGAAATAAATAAATAAATAATTCAGCAGCCGCAAAGCAAGCTACTTTTTAAAATGGCAGCCGTAAGGCAAGCTACTAGCATAAACCAGGAGCCATAAAGCAAGCTACTGTCCTAAAACAGCAGCTGTAAAGTACGTCACTGTTGCAAAAGAGGACGTGGGAAATAAGAGGCAATGTGGGTGGGGTAGATTATAGTCCCCTTCCGCCTTATACCATCCTGCCTTGAGTCCTTCACCATATGAAGACACCCGTGCGGACTGTATGGAGTTTCTTAACATGTCAGGATATCCCATAAGTGAGAACTCCCAAGAATAATTAATGGGTGCTCATTCTTCTTAGTGAGTTGGGTTCCAGTTGCAGTGATATTAAACAGCTGCCAACTCCACCTGCCCACAAGTTTGGGCTCTCCTACCCTAGAGGTTGGGCAGCGTTCATTTCAACAAGCCAGTTAGCAAGCTGATGCTAATAATTTGGAGACCTCGTTAGGAAACATGATTAGTACTCTCCATAATTGACCTCATTATAACTGATGGAAGGAACCTCCTTCCTTATACACTCTAATTAAGGGTGAACAGCAGCTTTCTGTTAGCATTTAGTTCTGTTAATCAGGGTAAGTCAAACCCTTGAACTAAAAGCAATTGGGGGACCTCTTCCTGGCTCATCATATTGAATGAAATAATCAAAGCATCAAGCGTTCTGCAGCTGGAGAAAATGGGGTTCATCCAGGCAGGATATACCTCTGGGAACAGGTTGCGACATACAGTCCTCTCTGAATTATTGATGAAATTCTGAATAGCAATGCATATTTACCCTATTCTTTAGGGAACTTAGGCTGGCATATCTTCTCTCTCCCCACCCCGACTCCTGATTTTATCCTCATAAGAGTCTTGAGAGGTAGGTTAGTCTGAATAAGTGAATCCTTCACCTAAGGTCCTGGAGAGATTGGCTACCAGAAGAACAGACAGTAAAAGGAGAAAATTCCTAGATGTACATCTCACCTCTGCCATGAATGCATTCATTCACTCAATAGACTGTCACAAACTACCAGCCTCATGCCTGCCATATGGGGGTAACATTTAATGAATAGCATGTCTGAGTATAGGAATCTGGAAGTTGAGTCATGGCTACTGGACTTCTTTTTTGAGAGATAGAAATGTTTCGCTGTTTCCTGGATGAACAGCGAAACGTTTCTATCTCTCAAAAAAGAAGTCTAGTAGCCATGACTCAACTTCCAGATAAACTCACCTGGATGACTGGGAATCTTCACAGACTGAGTATAGGAAGCACTTCAGTCACTCAGAAGCAGTGTAAAAATGCAGCTAAGGGCTAGATCTAAATTTTAGACTTCCGATAATTCAATGATGGTAACAATTTACCTGCATCATTGATTTGAATAGATCAGCCCTTTTCATTACTAAACCTGGATACAACCCAATGTTAAATATTACATGTGTTAGATTTATTTTTTCATCCCTATTGATAATTTAATTTGTCTGGTTAAACTGCACTACTGTAGCCAAGACTCTGTTGAGTTTAAAACCAGGCTCAGGTAGCCGACTCAAGGTTGCCCCAGCCTTCCAGCCTTCTGAGATCAGTAAGTTAAGCCTGTGCAATTGAATTGTAGACCACTCAGAGAATACTTTAGGTGCTCTGGGGTTGTATATAGCCAGCAGACTTTGAATTCTGTACATAGAAAATAAAAATTGCAGAAAGAAGGCTGTAACTCAACTTGATAACAAGGAGTGCCCAGGCAACTCAGTCGTCCTGTATAGAACTTACTAATTACTAACTACAAATAACCAATGACTTATAATTAATTATTTTCCGTAATGCTCTAACTAAATTACATTATCATTGTAACTTAATGAGGGATAACTTCACCTCTTCAATGGTATAAATGTAATTACTTTTATCATTCTGGGATGATCGGCTTAATCAGTGATGGAGAAAAAAATCCATGTTTTAAATGCTGACTTATGCAAGCTGTGTTTGTTTTTTCTTCTTTTTTATTATGATATAAAAACAAAATAACATAAACAAAAAAGAAAAAAAACCATCGTAAACCCTATGCAACCTACCTCCCACTCAAGACTTAATCCATACTTAAAATCCTTAAAATACTGATCTTCACATTTCTCTCCAGATACACATTGAATTTTTTTCCTGTGTGTACCCTTTACCTTTTTGAGATACATGTACCAACAATTAATCTCATATTAAATTAAAAGCATTACTTTTTTCCACAACTCCTTCCTAATTTTAATTTCACAAGTTAGTTTATTGTTGATAGCCATATTCCATAACTCCCTGTACCATTCCTCCAATGTTATTTGATCGTTGGATTCCCAGTGTTGGGCAAAAATTATCCTTGCGACCATTGCCATTATTACTATTAACTCTACTTCCTCTTTCTTCAATTGCTTATTCACAACTATCAATAATAATGCCAGATTACCATGTCCCAGATTATTTTTACTTCCTTCTATCTTCTTCATTTATCTTCCATGTCTCTTCCAAGTGTTTATAATTTTTCTATTATATATTTATGTAAATAATTCATTTCATCAATTTTCAATCTTTTTGCTTCCTTATAATCACACTCAGTTATATTCATTCCATATGTACAGTAATCTCCCCCCTATCGTGGAGGTTCAGGACCTGACCCAGCCCCTGATAATGGAAAAGCCATGATATGTGGATGCTGGGTCAGGTTGGGACTGGGGGGGGGGGCTATCTGGGGCTGCCCCAAACGAGCCTCCAGTGGGCTTCCCTGGCCTGACGGAGGCCCCAGAAGTGGTTTTGGGTGTTCCAGAAGGCACTTTCTGGGGTAAGTGCAGGAGGCCTCAAAGAGCCCTTTGTTTCATTTACTCTGGTCCCGCAATATACTGGGACTGTAGCATGGTCTGAAATTCGTATACTTTTTATGTTTACATTGTTGATCCATATCAGTAGATCTTTAGAGCCAAATATATAATCAGCTTTTGAATAAGACTTGTATACTTGTGAATAAAAGAAGTGTTTTCTCTTTTCTCCTCTCAGCTCCTTCCAAACATCATTATTCCTATTTTCTTAATACATTCCTTCAAAATAGCTTTTTTACCTTTTCTCTTTAAGATTTTTGTCATATCTTTACTAATATCCATAGTCAAATTAAAATCAACTGTCATCATCACTTATCCTTTGCTTATCTAACTTATCTAACACTTCCCTCAAAACATTTATTGCTTCTTATTTGGCATATACAAATTTACCAGGGTGCAATATTCTTCTTTTATTTTTCCCTTGTATTATTACCATCCTATCTTTTTCCTACTTTTATTATTTTAAATTCACATCTTTTTGATATCAGTGTAGCTAACCCTCTGGATTTGGATGTGCCAAATGATTTTTCCGACACTTCAACCCAATGATTTTTCAGACACTTCAACTTATATTTAAGTTCTTTATTTTGATGAGTTTCCTATAAAAAGACTATATCATCTTGTCCTCTGCTCAACTTATCATGAACTTTGGCTAGGTCTCTCACAATACAGGTTATAATCTTAATTTGTTTAACCATTGTTTCTCTTCAGTTTTACAATTTTGTCACAAGTTATGTGTAGCATAACAATTTAAATACAAACTAATTCTAAGCATTAATCCTGCCAATTTCTCCCCTCCTCAACCCCCTTTCACCCACTCTCGCCACAAATAATTTAACTCCCCCCTTCCCTCCCATGTGTTCTTTGGTGCAGCAGTTTTCCAACTTCTGGGACAGGGTGGGGGCACAGTGCCATCATAAATGCTAGCTATCTATCTATCTATCTATCTATCTATCTATCTATCTATCTATCTATCTATCTATCTATCTATCTAAAACATATTGCTTATAAATACTTAGGATTTTTAATACATAAATTTATATTTTTCATTTAATAATCTTTTGTTTAATCTCATTTATCCAAGTGGGAATTTCCAATATCAGTTCCCCATTATATCTAGATCCCTACCCCTTATACCTCCCTATTCATACTCCCTTTTTATCTTTTACTTATTCCCCCTTTTCTTTATCTCTTTTCATCTAGATCTCTATTTTTTTCTATAACTGCACAGTTCTTTGTTGTTCCCTAACTATGTTCAGATTTATATTTGACATGTAATAATATTCTATTAACCCCATGTATCCAGGGTTAATATCAAATCTAATTCCAGGTTGTATCTGGGTTTCTTATACTTACTGATGGGAAGATGAGGTGGTTAATAGGAGATAATATTTTGTACCATGGCCAGTACAGTACCTTGTAAAAGGAAGCTATGTAAGTGAAAAAGTATTGCCTTGGTTTTTTTTGAAAGTGAGATATAATATGTTAGTATCAAAAACAACATATGTTACTGTAACAGTAATTGAGAATCCTTAGAACTATAACTGTACCTAACTATTCTTTTCAAAGCAACATGCCTGTTGGTGTTCCCTGCTGGAATTTGCCAGCCATGAACAGTATTCAACCAAGGTGTTCAACTTGACGGGAAATAGTTTTGTGTTTCCTAAAAATTAAAAAATAATAATTGAAAAACAGACTAGTCCAGCTTCTTTGAGGAGTCTTTTTCTTTGGATGTTTTTAAGCAGAGTCTGGATGTCCATCTGTCGGGGGTACTTGGATGGAGGTTCCTGCATGGCAGGGGATTGGACTGGATGGTCCTTGAGGTCTCTTCCAACTCTATGATTCAATGAACTTGAAAGTTAAGAGTGAAGAGAAGTGATCTTTATTCAAAAGAGTGAGACCTTTCATTTCTGGTACTCTGCTAATCTGATAATGAAATTAGTCAGAAATCTACCTGCAGAGGAAGTGGTCTTGAGAAGAAATGAAAACGTCTCCTCGTTTATCTTTCTGTCCTGCTCTGCCAAGTCCTAGGAAAAATTTCTGATTCATCTACCAGAGAGCAAGTTGGTATTAATCACGCCAGAAGGCTCTAACCTCTTGCCATGACAAGTGAGGTGACATGACCTCTTGAGTTTGCCTGTAATTCATGATAATGAGCGATTCTTGATGGGGAAGATTTAACTGTAATAGTGTGGCTCCATGTGCATTGCTCACATTTTGCATTATTCTATTGCCACCTTTGGGTTGACATGCAAATAAGGTGGAGCAGGGACTTCCAGGGATGTAGCATAACTCAAAAAGCAAGAAACCAGTGAGTTTATATAATATCAACCTAATAAGTTTGTGTTTCAGAGACTCATCAATCCTGCTGGTAGAAAGATTACATGACTCCATGCCACACATGAATGAATGAATGAATGTTTATTTACGGTTATTAACCAAATCACACATAATACAAAAATAGTAATACAATAAAATATAATATAATATGATAAAACAGTATAAAATATATTACTAGGAAATACAAAACTTGTAAAATAAGACCATTTTTAGGTAAAAAAAACTATATATAATTAGGAGAGCTCAAACCTCTATCAGTTATACAACTGCATTTGAGCATAGCAGCATAACAAAACCTGGCAACACAATTTGTGATCTGAGGGGACCTATCTGAAAGGAGCCGCTTAGCGTAGTAATTGGTAGGTCTCCCAGGATGTTTGCAAATAATAGGATGTATAAGCTCCTTACCTAATTATTGATAAAAGGAGCAGCATAAAAGAACATGGGTCACTGACTAAATTTGGCTATTATTGCAAGGACATAGCCACATCATGCAGAAACTACTTTTTTCTAGTTTTGGACTATTCTAGAACCCCTGGTGACCATACCATCTAAGATGCTTTCAGAACTGGAATCCAGAAAAGCAGCTTTTGGATCAACATGTACTTGGGGAGAACAGATATTAGCTGCCCAAGATGTGCTTGTGTTCCCTGTTATCTATCGTGTTTATCTATGCTTTCATAGTGCATTCTGTTAACCATATCACAATGCTTCAGATACAAATAAAGAAGGAAGACCTGTGCTGGCCTACTATAAGCCAACTCAGGGCCTTTTTACACGACCCCTAAGATCCGCTGGTCCCTTAAATTCGGACCAGAGATCTTGAGGGTTTGTCGCTCTCCCTGCGTTCCCACCCCCTCCGCACTTCCTTGTTCTGTCTGTGTGAGGGGAGGGAGAAAAAAAGGGAGAAAAGAATGCACTCTTACCTCCGGAGTGCCGGAGTGCCGGTGGAAGTTGCTCCAACCCCCCATCACTTCCTGGTTCCTCTTAAAGGGGCGGGAGGCAAAAAACAACAACAAAAAGAAGCGAGGAGAGCCTGGCACTCTCTGCATCAAAATTTTTCACTCTCCCAGAGCAGGTACCTGAAAGGTGCGCTGGGTCGCGCTTAGGTGGGTGGGGTCGCACTTAATTTTCTGTTAGCTCCGGAGCTGGGAGCCATTTGCAGCGGAGCTTAGGGGTCGTGTATAAACGCCCTCAGACGTTTCGACCAAGACAGTGGACAGATCTCTAGAATTTGTCCAGCACTGTTGACTCGGGAGATGAATAGGAGGCATTAACTAGATGTCCCCAGCAAAAAAAAAATGATAGATATAAAAGGATAAACTTCTCATCCCACCCTCTTTCTCTCTTTAGGATTTGTTGTGGGCTATACCTTCCATGTTTTGCCAGAACTCAGTGGCAGCCAGTGGTGGTGGTGGTGGTGGTGGTGGTGGTGATACAGAGCAAGCTTCTTGCTTGTTTTACATGCATTGCTGCTGTTTCGGGTCGAGATTTATCATATCATACGTATCAACATCCATTATTGATATGTGCCATCAAGTCGCTTCCAACCCACAGCAATCCCATGAATTATTCACCTCCAAACTGTTTTCTCATTATCAGTCCGGTTGAGAATTTCAAAAACAAAGGGTGCAATTTGCAGTTTCTTTGAGTCAAACCATCTCATTTTTGCTCTTTGGCTTGTCCTACTGCTTCCCGCTATTGCATTTTTGTCCCTTTCAGCCAGTTTTGTTTTACCATGAGATATCGAAAGTATGATAACTGTAGCTACATGTCACCCTTACAAATTTTTTAATGCACCTATTCAGGAATCTGATTTGTAGTGAGTGAGATCAGTGTCGCCAGGAGATCTCCAAGGTTCTTTTGCATCGGTTCTTCCCAAGCCCTGCCTTATGATTCTAGCTATTGCCTGGTGGTCTCCCTCCTTAAGGTCTGGTGGAGCTTGCTGATGAAATCATACAACATCAGTGTATTTAGGTGTGTACACTTAGGCTATGTATTGCTGACTTTAAATGTCCGCTCCCCCTTATTATGTTCACATGATGCAGGCCAAATGTTATATCCACACGATGCATTCCACAAACAAAATACCTGCTGATTTAGATACCCTGCTCCCCATCGTAGCAGAAGTTTCATAATTTGGGGGGGGGGGATTCTTGGTGCGTGCTCCTTTCATGTTCCTTTCTAGTAGTTAAGAGCTGTATCCAAATATGTGGATGTCTTGTATGTCTTGTTACAAAGGCAGAAACAAAATGTAAGCCTTGCCCTGCAGTTCAGGAGTCTGCCAGTAAATGTGAGATTAATTCATTCGGATGTGGGACAAATTGGCCTGCAAAAGGTCATACAACAAGCCCATTATTAAATAAAATAAAATAAAATTCAGAACTTGCCTGGGAATTAACATAGAATCATGAAGTTAGAAGGGTCCGACCCCCTACTCAAGGCAGGAATACAAATCATATGAGTTAGTTAGTTAGTCAGTTAGTCAGTTAGTTAGTTAGTTAGTTAGTTAGTTGACTTTTATACCGCCCATCTAGCCCTAGGGCTACTCTGGGCAGTTTGCCACATACAAAGCGCAGTATAGCGGCAATAACACATTTAAGTAACCCAAACACAAACAACATAATAATATAAACAACATAGTACTACATAAATCAACAACAATAAAGTAAAATAAAACTAAAATACAAGTAAAAATAACCAGGTGATTGATCAAATAAGAATCAAATGAAAAAAGGAGATAAGTGATAAAAAGAATAGCACCTTGCTAGATGTTTGAGAAGTCGGGAAAGGCCATTAAAGCCAAGTTTTCAATAGTTTCTTAAAGGTTTGAAATGAGGGTGCCAGGCGAATTTATTGTGTAAGGTGATTCCACAACTTAGGGAGTCTGCTTGATTGAATTTCTCTTGGTTGCTTCCAGCATTGGATCACTCACCACCACCTCTTGAAGCAATTGGTTCCATTGCCACACTGCTCTAACTGGAAGTTTTTCCAAAATCTGGGTTTATTAGAGTGGATTTTCACCCATCACCTTGAGACCTGGCTATATCAAGGAGCACCTAAACATTACAGTTAAATCTTAACTTCCCAGCTAAATACAGCTATACGTCTCAGGTTGCACTGACTGTCAGAGAGAGCATGTATGGAGGTGGACATCCGGAGCTGATGCCTGGATTTGGCATGAGCAGATTTGTGTTGCAATGAAAGTTCTTGAAGCTGTCCTCCTTCCTCCAACCCCATGTTACCAATATATAAAAACAAAGGTGGATTCATGGGATCAAACCCTCCATGGATGACTAGCCATTTGTGAAGGCCTTCACGCCAACAACATCAATCTTAATTAATCTTGCCTGGAATGTAATTGGCAAATGCTGATCACAAACAGATGGTACTAGCAGCATCCCTCATGGTTTTTGAAAGGGCAACCTCTCTACTCAAACCCTCCCCGAAGTATCCAGCACTGAAGAATCTGTCACCTTCAGCATCTTACACTCCTTTTATGTTCCGTTTTATGCTTATGATTGCTTTTTTGGATAATCTATAAATCTGTGTTGACCCTAGCACTACCACTGGCACTCATGCCGAAAGGAGGAGAATGGGCTTTAATGAAACCTGGACTACCTGTGAATGGGTTCTGAATAGGGATGGGCAATTTCTTTCAGGGCCTACTGGTTTCAAATGACCTGCGCGAGCCCAGATGGTGTTCCGAGGCCTCTGACACACACACAGTCAATCTCTTACCTTTCTATGCACCAGCACAGAGCTGAGCTCCAACAAGAATCAGGCTGTGATGACACCTTTGCTGTTCCATGGTGCTGGCCAATCAGGAGCCTTTATGGCTCAGGCCAGCCTCTGTTTATATGTTTAAGGCTGGGAAGTAAATTTCTCAAGAGACAGAAACCAGATCAGATGAAATATTAAGCCCCCTCCCCCTTTGGAGTACTGCCTCCCCTTCTAGAAGCAAAACTGTACCTGTTCCCACCTTCCACAGAGATGGGGAAAGATGGGGGCCTAATGTAGAGTGAGTCCTCATCTGGCTGATGGTGGGCATTCCAACAGCTGTCCATCCCACCAGCACCCCAGACCCACACAACGCAGCAGGACTCTTATTGCTTCATCTATTGTTGGGGCCATGCCTCATGCTTGTATCAGTGGTCTTTGCTTTTGCTTGCCCTTCCGTCTTGGAGGGTGGGGGTGGTCAACAGGAATGAATTGCTGCAATTACCCCTTGGCCCGCATGCTTCCTGGGTGGCATGCGTCTCCCATTATACTCAGAGGTGGCTTGGAAAGGTGTAATGGCTCTTGTTTACTAGGGTAAGAAGAACACAGCCGGTGCTTCTCCCAGCTTGTGACAGATGTTCTCTGCTGGCTAAGGCGAGACCATTCAAGCCACCTGACCCTTGCACACAGGTCCCCTGGAGAGGCCATAAGGTGAAGCGGTAAACTAGCCCTCTGGGAATGGGGAGGGGGAAGGCAGCTCAGCAAAAGCAAATTCAAAAGAACATGATCTGAATATTTCACAAATGGAAAGTCAAAATGCAAGTGGAAACGCAGGCAGTTAAATGCTCTGGAGTCTCACCCCCTCCTTCCCCCCGCAACACTTCAGGCCTCCATCTCATCATTAAGTTGTCAGAGCCTCCTAGCTAAAAATTTTCCACGCGGTTTGGAATGAAGGCTGGTATGCCTGTCACTGACGAAACAAGTGTTGCTTTCTTTAAACATAAGATCTTTAAATATAAGGGGATGAGCAAGTAGTTAGAGATGGGATGAGGAAAATGTATGGTTGGGAGGCGTTAGTAAGAGGGGAATGGGAAGAAAGGAGCATTTGTGGCCAGTGTGGAATGGGAAAAATGTATGAGAGGGGTGAAAGAGTAGGATCAGGCATGTCCAAACTTTGGCCCTCCAGATGTTTTGGACCACAACTCCCACAGTCCTTTGCCATTGGGAATCTAAGCTGAGAATTCTGGGAGTTGTGGTCCAAAACATCAGGAGGGCTGAAGTTTGGACATGTCTGGAGTAGGTTTTTAGAGGATTTGGGTGGGAACAATTCACAGTATATTGGTTATAGGAGCCATCTGTAAGAGTGAGAAGTGATTAGGGATGGGTGCCTTGCAAAAAACAACACACTGTTTTGTTGTGTCGTAAGGTTATGAAATGTTTTGAAACAAAACGAAATGCCAGCCCACGTTTCATTACAAAATGAAACAAAGCATCATTTTCCCTCTCTAAAATGAAACACTTTGTTCTAGAGGAAATGGCAGGGGAGCTTCCTCAAGCTCTCCTCTGTGACCTCTTGAAATTTGGAAAGGTTTGGGTTTTAGGGAACTGAGTCATTAAGCTCCAAAGGAGGTTCGGGGGTGCTTAATTGAAGGAGGGTGGATCGGAGCTTTACCATAGAGAGGGGAAGCTATAAATTAGCCCTATAATTGGTAAAGCACACTGGACACACTCCTTCAATTAAGCACCCCCGCACCTCCTTTGGAGCTGAATTACTCTTCCCCGAACCCCAAACCTTTCCAAGCCTTCTGTCCTTCCAAAGTCAGCAAAATTAGTACCCAGCTCGTGGGGGGGGGAGCAATGTGTAGCTTGCATAAATAAATTGCAAACTGCCCAGAGAGTGCTTTAAGTGCTATGGGGCAGTATATAAGAAAAACACTTTGGTTTCCATTTTGGAAAGAGCCAGGCTACATGAAAATATGGTAGGCAAGAGATTTGGAGGTCCAACATTCCCATCTTCTGGAGACCAAGAGTGTCCCTGAACTCAGCCTACACACAGAGGTCCGGGTGATATCAGTGGCTCTAGGCGCCGATTTATAACCCTGTCTGAATTTCTCAGAAATCATTTCACCTGTCCCGCCTTCCAGTTGTGATTATGGTACCACTGCACAGATTGCCTTCATTCCACCAGATTTCAACTTACCTTGCTCCTAAGAGTCACAATAGTGATTGAAACTCCTTTTCCTGAAATCAGGTGGCTTGACCCCCTGAGGTGTACCAGTTCCAGTCAATGGTTTGGATCCAGGTTATCTGAAGAACTTCTTCCACCTCTATCAGCCTTCCAGGGTTTTATAAGTAGCAACCAGGGCCTGACTGTCAGGAAAAAAAAACATTAGGTTGATAAAAACCAGGAAGAAGTCCCTTTTGGGGAGAATCCAAAATGGATATCCTTTCCCCAGGAAATATAAGTGACCTCATCCTTAATAACTTTTAAAAAAACTTCCCAGGACCTCCCCTACCCCTTGGTTCTCATCTGTTGAAGCACCAGAGCTGTATATGCCTACCTCTCTTGTTCCCTTAAGCCAGGGGTGTCCAAACTTTTTGTAAGAAGGGCCAGATTTGGTGAGGTGAAAATGTGGGGGGGCTGACCATTCAGCCGCATTTGGCTCCCGGGCTGGACTTTGGACTAGCCTCTAGTCTAGGACATGCAAGGAGGCAGGGAGGATGCTATAGCAACGGAGCCAAGAGTGGGTAGGCAGGGCAGGTGGCTGGGGGAACGGATGGAGTCAGGGAGGGCAGGCAAACCATAAAACTGCAAGCTGACGTCTCCACCCAGTATGGGGAGGGACCAGCTGGCAGGGATGCATGACAGGCTGAGCCAGTGGGGAGAAGAGGCTGCGGGCCGCTTGAAATTTGAAAATGGGCCACATTTGGCCCCCGGGCCTGACTTTGGATGTGCCTGCCTTAAGCAAAGTTGCTGCTCCCAAGTACACCTGAGGAGGCTGTTTTACTGCCAATATTTGGCTGGCAGTCCACCTAACTCCTCAAAGTAGAATTGACAAGGCTGCACCATCTTCTCATTTGCATCAAGGAGAAACGCGTCTTGGGTGGGCCCCGAGAGAATCACACTTGTTTTGATTGATTCATGAAGCCGGGTGTGTTTCATGAAATCGGGTACATGAAGCAGCAATATGCATCCTAAAAAGGCGATATAAAAACCAGTTGATCAAAGAAAAATAAATGTTTGGTCACTATAGTTGCTACTCCAGCTGTTCAGGTCATAAGATTTGTATGTATCAGTGACAGTTTGACAGGTCAAGGAAACGGAAGCTGTGTTACTGACTACAGAAGTGTAAGATCCAGCAGCTGTGATTTTATTGTCTTTATCCCTCCTGTGTTCACAATGGATTCGAATGTTAGCATTCACTTCTTTCTTGCCAACTGTCAGAGCTTTTAAAATCAATGCCAGCACAAAAGCTTTTGCCTTAATTACTACTTCTGGATTCAGCTCTTTGCCTGAACATACAATCAGATGTGTTTAAGGTAATTTATTTCACTAATATGAAAACAGTTTTAAAATGGCACTTTTGTGCGTGCTGATGCACAATTTTCCTCCAAATTCACCTCAGCCAAAACCCGTGGTTTTAGAAGTTTTAATTATATCGGTGGGGTTTTTTGTTTTGTTTTTTTAAAAATGCATTTTCAAATTGAAGAAAGGAAAGAGAAAGAAAAGGCATGTCATTGTATGATGATATATGCTAAAGCTCAATTGATTTAAGTGCGTGGTGACATGAATATTGTGTTCTTGTGGAGAAAGAGAAGGAGCAGCAAAATATTGTATGATGGATGCATTAAGTTCGGTGTAGCCGAATTGGCTGGTTTTCAAGGTTGTAGCTCTCCCATGAGATTCAACTTTATAATGCCCTTTGGTTCTCATTTGGATGAATTCAAGAAACATTTCCACTGTAATCTAAGCTATTGGCAATACATGAGAGAGTTGTCCATTCATTGCTGCCCTCAATGCCTATGCGATATGTATAGAAGAAGGGAAAACAGTAAAGACTGGGGACTGCTGTGACTGTCGCGATTAATTCAGTTCTGGTTTCTAGGGGTGTACCTTTTTTCTTGCTTGTTGCTTTATTCTTTGACTACAACTTCTAGAATTTCCCAAGCATGCGTGAGGAATTTTACCTTCCCTATATGACAATGGTGGCGAACCTTTGGCACTCCAGATGTTTTGGACCACAACTCCCACAGTCCTTTGTCATTGGCCATCTAGGCTTGGAATTCTGGGAGTTGTGGTCCAAAACATCTGGAGTGCCAAAGTTTCGCCACCACCGCTATATACTATCATCTTGAGGAGTTCTGGGAATTAAATTCTAAGCACACAAAGCTACACACCTCTAATCGGAAGTTTACAAGCCTTATCCAAGATGCTGGACAACACCCTCCACCGCTGGTGGGCTGAATCATCACAAGTGCAATTGTAGTGTGTGGAGCTATAGTCTGTAGAGGGCCCAGAATGAAGTGGGTGGGGCCAGGAATAATTCCGACCCATTTGGATATTGTTGGACCAGGAAAGCAAAGCACAGCTCAGTTGCATGAATGCCTTTCTAGAGGTTTGATTGTGACCTCAGATTTGCCCTTCTTCTTTCTGTGCTGCAGTGCAGCTAGGCGGAAATCCCTGATTGGCCGAGGAGCCTACAATGCTAGCTTAACATAATGAAGCTTCCTCTTCCTTATCCATGTCCTATTGTTACCTGTGAGACTGAATGAGAAGGCTTTCATGAAGCCATTCACTTGCCAAGTCTACGATGCAGCATGGGTGGAATTGCAGGGAGATGTTTTTGGAAGACCTGTGCCCTGCAGCTATGAATTCTCTCAGTGCAGCCAGCTGCCAAAGCTGTAAATATTTACCAATGCCAGGCAAAGCCCCTTTTATACAAGATGGCTTTTAGGGACAGTTTGTCTGTGAAGATTCTCAGTCATCCAGGTGAGTTTATCTGGAAGCTGAGTCATGGCAACTAGACTTCTTTTCTTGAGAGAGCGTAACGTTTTGCGGCTCATCCAAACAGCTTCGTCAGTCTGAGGAAAGTCAGTGGCAAGTCCTCCAATTTATAGTTTACCTTGATTTCACATCACCCTGGTCTGAATAAGGTCATAAGATGGACAATGCCCTGAATAGTCTCGTTAGGTGGGCAATGGCCTAAGGTGTGTGAAAGTCCCACCTATGCAACCTTTTCCAATTTGGTTGGGAAAGGTTGCATAGGTGGCACTTTCACACACCTTAGGCCAGTGTTGGTGAGCCTATGGCATGGGTGCCGAAGGTGGCACGCGGAGCCCTTTCTGTGGGCACCCAACTTTGCCCCTTCACAGCCACCTGTATTCAAGTTAAATTGCTGTATTGGCAATTTGGGAAAAATTAATGGGTTATTTATTTATTTATTTATTTATTTGTTTGTTTGTTTATTTATTTATTTATCATATATACCGCCTGTCTTCTAACCGGAATTCCAGGCAGTTTACAATAATACAACAATAAAAATGAATCGTAATTTGGGCACGGGGTCTCTAAAAGGTTTGCCATCATTGCCTTAGGCCATGGTTCACCTAACAAGCATTTTCAGACCATTGTCCACCTATGAACCTATTCAGGCCTTGGTCCACCTCATGAGACTCTTCTTACAGTCCATCTACCCTTCTCTTCAGCATAGCATTTTAAATTGCAGCTACTGCATGCCACTCTCCCAGCTGGGCACTCCAGCTGCTAGTCCCGACCAGAGTAAATTCAACGAATCAGTTGCACAATTCTGAGTCTCTATGTATGCGAATCCATAGGTTCAATGGAGGTGCTCTTCTAGAAGGGTTCACATTGGTTTTTCACTTTCGTATAATTGCCACTTAGAAGTGTGACATTTTGGATTTAATCTCCTAAATCTGCATTTCCGTCTGCTGAATAGGGGATTCTGACATTATAGTCCTAAAATGTAACTTTTCCAAAGAATAAAATCCTCACATTTTTCAGCCATGGGAGGTTATCACAGTAATACGCCCAAGTGACTTGGGTTGACTTGTATGAATAAGCCCAGTATTAGGAGGAGGATTCCCATCCACCCACATCTGCCATTCTGCCGCTTCCCTTGTGTCGGGCTGTACCCCAGCCTCATCTATCTCCTTGAATAATCTCATCCCAGTCTGGGACAGGAGAGGCGCAAAAATCCATCACAGAAACAGCCTTCTGGGGACGTGTGCTGTAGGGAGACAGACCCAATTTAACACTTCATTAAGGATTTGTCAGCCATTGATCTAGATTATCAGCGTCACTGGCAGCTAATTGCATCTTCCTATACTTATTAATTATATTTGGAAAGCAAGAGAGCTGCACTCAGCGGCTGTCTACTATATTTAGAAAAATCTCCAGCAGAGAACTAGTTATAGAACAGATCATTCACTGGCACTAGGTAGACCATTATCCCTTCTTTTAAAATACAACAAGGGGTTACTGTTAGGAAAGCTCCCCTTCTTTTCACAAATCCATCCTGAATACCTCCCATCCTAAGTAACTAAGCCCTTTGTAAATACCTTCTGATACAAACTTCCATCACCTTCTGATACAAACTTCTATCACTGTGGGCATGAGAATGCTGGGAGTAAAATAAATGGGAGGCTGAACCCAAAATAGTAATCAGAACAAGAATTTGTTGCTGTACACGGACTGGGGTGTGCTGGCAATTAGAGATGGGCACGGCTCAAAAAAATGGTGTTTCGTTTGTTGTTTGGTCGTTTAGGGGTCCGTTTCGGTTCATTTTCGTTTTTCGTGAATTTTTTGCAAAAAAATTCATTTTTGTTTCGTTAGGTAACAAAAGGAAAAAACGAAAACTAAAACGAAAAATTGCTGTTTCGTTAGCATTCTTTTTAGTTCAATGCATCTGCTGCAACGAGAACGAAAAACACGGCAAATTTGGTCATTTCGTTTTCATTTTCGTTTTGTTTAAAAAAATTGTTTCATTTTCGTTGCGTAACGAAACGAAAAAACGAAAACGAAAAATTGCTCGTTTCGTGCCCATCTCTACTGGCAATCCCCATAGGCCATAAAAAAGAGAGACAAAAAAATCAAGATTTTTTCATGTTAGCAACTTAAGGGAAGGTCTTTGGTAATAATAACAACTCTTAACTGCCCATTCAGGCCCAAAATACACTTTGCAGTAAAACATGGGTAGCTTGCAACAATACATTTTCCTCCCAGTTCCAGTGTAGCTTTGTATTACACATCTCAATCTGCTGCTATATGTCTGAAGAAGTGGATGTGTCCACGAAACGTTACATTAAAATATGAAAGTTAGTCTTTAAGGCGCCACATGTTTTGTGTCTTTTGTTTTGTTTTTCTTCGATTTTTGCCTGTAGATTTCAGCTATGCTCAAAGCCGGAGTGGGCTGGTGGGTAATGACATAATCCCTGCTATTTGAGTGGCAAAGAGATTGTTCTTGAAGGATGTTTCCTCCAGTTTTCTGGTTCTTCGATTGAGCTATTCCAGTGACGGTGGTCAAGGCATGTATTTGTGGCCCTGTTAGCTTTTCACCAGAATGTGATGTGTGGATACCCAGGCACCAACAGAGCCAGCGTTTTGTTCCTTTTCCAGCCTTGGATGTGGCCGTCTTTTCGTTGTATAGCATTCAGGAGGGCCAATTCTCTCCAAAGGCGGCCACTTCGGGAACGCTCTTATTTTGCAGACATAAATATTTAATAAGCAATATATCAGTATTTTATTGCTCATTACAGGCACGATTATTTCAGTGTATTACTCTTAGGTATGCATATTTATAGTGTATTACTTGGCTGGAAGTTAAATGGCTTATTGACACGCTGTTAATGGCTGGTAGGCACAGATTCGCGCTTGTGTTTTTTGCTGATGAGTGGTTAAGAAAGTAATCAAGAGCCTAGCACTCCCCACCCCACCACTCTCATCGAAACAGCAAAGTTGGGATGAAATCAGAGCTATCCCTTTGCATCTAACTGAAAGGTAGAGAAACTTGAGCCCTCCAGCTGTTCCTGGAGTACAATTCCTATCAATCTCCAGCAGCGACCATGCTGCCTGGGCATGATGGGACATGTGGTCCAACAAAAGCTGGACGAATTCCCCATCCCCTATTTGGTTATCAGTCCGTTTGTTTCACAGTTCTTCTTGGTCGTGGTCAATTGTATTTAATAGTGCTAATATGTTCTTATATGGACTTTTAATTCATCAGAAATGTTGTTCAGATTATATTTTGGCATTATGATTCTTTTAGTTTTCTTTGTCAGCTTTACTCTGATGTTAGATATGAATAGTTCATTATCTGCTCTTGGTCTTGTTTCAGGTGAGAAAACACCATTTCCACATCCCCTACTTCCAATTATATGGTCTGTTTGATTTCTGTCTTGACCACATGTGGTGACGTCCACATGTATAGCCATATATTTGGTTGTTTGAAGCATGTATTTGCAATAAACAGACCATTAGCTTCACAGAACACTATGAGGGATTCGCCTGCTTCATTTTTGACCCCTAGTCCAAATTTTCCAAGAACATTAGGTTCTGCTTTGTTCCCTACTTTTGTGTTCCAAGTGCATATACAGTCCAAAGTCAATGATAATGAAAATACCGTACCTCAAAACCTGTCTTTTATATCAAGGTCTTTGCTCAAATGTCTGCCTATATATTCTGTATAAATCTGAGAATCTGGTTTCAGTCTGCATTACTGTTAGTATCGTATCTGCTCTGGATTATTGGGTATGTGAGCTAATTTACACCCATGGTAGACCTAGAAACATCTGGCTGTATACTGCTTAAAACGACAGTCAGCAGCATAGACATTAAGGAGCTAGAAGAGGCAAAGATGGCATTCTTTGTCCAAAATATGGCCAGGATAGCAGCTCAATTTGATTTCGATATTGTCAACAAGACAATAATATCAAGTCCCTGTGCCATACTTAAAACTGGAGGATTGCGACACTTGTCATTGGCATCTGCTGTTTTTGGTGATTGCTTTATTCTGCCTTGTGATAGGGCGGACCTAAATGTTGGAATTACTTCTGCCACCAGAACTGCCGGTACGTAGGTATGGATGTAAGCAAGGCCCCTTAAAAACCACCCAAACTTTATCCCCAACATTGCGTCCTGTGAAACCTGTAATGTTGTGACTCGGCCATTAGCCCTCCTGACAAAGACAGGGTAAACATTGCCATGAGCAAACATATCCTTTTAATTCAGACTAAGTTGAAAGATAGGAAGGAGAGATCCGATCCTTCTCTGTTTTCAAAGGATGCATTTTCTCAAGGGCCCCAGGACAGGTGGCTTCATCAGGGTTCAGAGCAAAAGAGGCTGACTCTCTAGGATCATAAAGTCGAACTAAATGAATTGTTGTTGTCGTTGCTCCTCTTTCAGCACTAGCAGCGACTGCTGAGGTGCATTTTACAAGCCAGTAACATCTCCCCGATGCCATAAATAGCCTCCGAAAGGCAGTTGTGTAATAAAAACCTGACATTTCTCTGTAATGGTTATAAAATGCTGAATTATTTGGGTGCGCAGAGGCTGATTAGGAAGCAGCTCAGAGGAAAGGTAATTAGTTATCCAGTGGTAAATACAGGAGGCAGCCTAAGAAGTGGTGAGCTAGAGAGACCTCTAATAGTCCAGTGGCAATCCAGAGGCAAAACAGAAAACAAGCAATACGATAGGTGTGTTAAGGGACATCTTGGAAAAATTGTCTGAATGCCTTAGGGCAGAGGTGTCCAAACTTTTTGCAAGGAGGGCCAGATTTGGTGAGATGAAAATGTGTGGAGGCCGACCATTCAGCTGCATTTGGCCCCCCGGGCAGGACTTTGCACCAGCCTCTAGGACATGCAAGGAAGCGGGGAGGACACTGCAGCAACACAGCTGGGGGAGGGTAGGCTGGGCTGGTGGCTGGGGGGATGGACAAAGGCAGGGAGGGCAGGCAAACTGTAAAACTGCAAGCTGACATCTGCATCCGGTATGGGGAGGGGTCAGCTGGTGGAGATGTGTGACAAGTTGAGCTGGTGGGGAGAAGAGGTCGCGGGGCGCTTGAAATGGACATGCCTGCCTTAGGGGATTCTGGGAAAGTAACTTTCCCATCTAATTATCCCATCTCCTTTAGCCCCTGGTTTGGAGACAGTTCTTATGGGATGCTGATACTCCTAATCCTGATTGTTCGAAATTTAAAAACCACAGTTATCACATCTCCTTCAGAGGCAAAAGTTGGCCAAAGTGCTATGGAAGACTCTGAGTCTTCAGAAGAAGGGCCATTTCTGTCACCAGCTAGTCATATCAAACAGAAGAAATGTCCTTTTCAGATGTGTGGGGTATATAGCCATACATCTGAAGAAGAAGCATTAGTCCAAAAAAACTGTATCAAATAAATGATGTTTGTAACTAGGTTGCAATTTGCAAATAAAGGATGTTCACAATTAAAGTGCCACAAGATTTTTCATTGGTTTTGCTTGAACAGACTTAGATCGCTACCTTCTTGGAAATTTATGCAAAACAATGGAAAGAATCCTCTGTTGTTTACTCCAGAGCTCATTTTCTGCCCCTAGGACCTGTCCTGGGCTCCATCCACCTTGCCAAATCCTTTCCACTTCTGATTTCCGTATATATAGTAAAAAAACAGCATTTCTAGAGGCTTACTTGGATTTTGGAATGTGTCTGAAACAGTCTGAAAGGGGTTATAGGCTGCAAAATATCCCCAGAGGCCATGTGACACTGGTCTATTCAACCTGACCTTGACTAGTCACATTTTCAGAGATGTACTTTCTCAAGTTTTACATGGAAAAGAGAAAAGAGAATAGTAGACTGGGGAACTTCAGCCTGGAAGCTTCATCAACCAGCCATTCCTCATTTCTTTCCTGTACCTGTGAGCCAAAACACGCCTCTGTAACCTTGGGCCTTTATACACGACCCCTAAGCTCCGCAGGAAATGGCTGCAAGGTCCGGACCTTACAAGTGTTTTCCCACCAGCTCTGGACTTTGCAGACAATTAAGTGCGACCCTGCCCACCTAAGCGCGACCCAGCTGCACTTTCTTGTACCTGCTTGAGGTGGGTGAAAATCCCCCAGGTCCGGATTTAATCTGGTCAGTGCGGGGCTCTCCTGGCTTCTGCTTGTGTTTTTTTTTGCCTCCTGCCCCTTTAAGAGAAGAGGTGGGAGGAAAAAAAGCAAGCAGAAGAGAAACGGAAGAGAAACGGAGCTCCGGGAGGTGAGCTGCATTTCCCCCCCTCTTTCTCTGGTGGGGAGGAAGGAAGGGCAACGAACCCCTAAGATCTTTGGTCCGAATTTAAGGGACCAGTGGATCTTAGGGGTCGTGTAAAAAGGCCCCAAGACATCACCTGTGGGCTGGCTGGGAGTTTCAGCCTTCCCGTGGAGAAAGATGCAACGAGACTCTTGAGACTGCTGGAGCACACGTGCACATTTGCAGCTAGTGTCCAAACAGATATTGGATTTTGGAAATTGGCAGGGTTCACTTAGCAAAGGTGAGGCATATGTCTGGGGAATGGTTCTGTATCCCTCAGGGCATATACAGCCAGATAACAGAGGGAGCAGCTGTCAAGGCTGGGTGTCGTTTCCTGCGTAGGAGTTGCGCGTTCCTGCTGCCCTTAAAGTTAGGGCCAGCAGATACAAGAGAGGAAATGAGCAGAAACAAGCTGTTAAATACTAATCCGTGTGTCCTAGGCAGAACGCAAGTGGGTCATTTATTAGGAACAGTAAGAGTCACATTCAACAGAGAGGATGTCTTGTAGTTCTGGGTTTGAAGTACTGCCTAGGCTTGTAAAACTGGCAGCTGTAAAAGAACACTGGTTTTTGGTTTGCCTGGATTTCAAATAAATGTTAGTTTGGTTCTTTTGCTGAGATACCTGTTATCATTTGTCAATGATTATAGTACTTTAAGGATGCTTCACACCAGAGGTTTGGCAGGGGGTGGACCCCTTTTTGCACTACAGTTCCCAGAATCTCCCACTCGACATGGCCAAGAACTTTCTAAGCTTGGCTTCATAGTATCCTTGTCAGGTCTGGGCAACCAAAATAACCCATACAGTGACCAGAAGAGATAGCAAGCTTACTTCCATTCCCAATTCAGGCACACAGTTCTACTGGACAATAGGACCCCCGTATCCACTGATTCAGTTATCCATGGTTGGCAGAGGAAAAATAAATAAATAATTCAGCAACCGCAAAACAAGCTACTGTCACAAAGAGCAGCTGTAAAGCAAGCTGCTGTCATAAAACAGCAGCCGTAAAGCAAGCTACCGTCACAAAGAGCAGCTGTAAAGCAAGTTACTATCACAAAACAGCAGTTTTGGGGACATTTTGTTGTTCTCTCTTATCCACGGTTTTCATTATCCACGGGAAGGCTTGGGACCAATCCCCAGCGGATACTGCAGTCCTACTGTATGTCATGCGGTATTTCTCTTTGTAACACTTAGCTATGTAACTGAAAAAGAATTGTCCCGGTTGTTATTTGAAAGTGAGATATAAAATGTTAGTGTCAAAAACAATGTCTGTTACTATTACAGGAATCAACTATTTTGGGAATCCTTAGAACTATAACTGTACCTAATTAGTCTTTTGAAAGCAGCATTTCTGTTGGTGTCCCCTGCTGGAATATGCCAGCCCTGGACAGTGTTCAGCCAAGGTGTTCAACTTGACAGGAAATAGTTTTGTGTTTCTTAAAAATTAAAATAATAATAATGGAAAAACAGACTAGTCCAGCTTCTTTTGAGAAGTCTCCTTTGGAGGTTTTTAAGCAGAGGCTGGATGGCCATCTGTCAGGAATACTTTGATGGGGGTTCCTGCATAGCAGGGGGTTGGTCTGGATGGCCCTCTGGTCTCTTCCAACTCTGTGATTCTATGATTCATTTGTATTGTATTGAGTTTGGGCTGCTGGTCTAATAAATAAGCAGATCCTTCCTTCCCATCTAGCCATTCAAGGTTACATTTTACAGTCCACTTAAGCTTTGCCAAAGGAGCAGAAATAATTCCTTAATGTTTTGGCAAGCCAAATGCTCACCAACTCTGTAAACAATCACTTAAGGCCCTAATTAGCATCTATTCTGTATCACACATAATTGTGTAAACATATTCATTTCATTGCGACCAGGTCCCATTACATATGGAGGTTTAGTGTAATCCTAGGCTGGGGAGCTCAGAGATGAAGTACCTGGTTTGGCAGTTTGATTTCTCACGCATCCAGGAGAGGAGCCAGCCTGTGTTGCCCTGGGCAAAATGCATAGTCCCTGGGCACCCCAAGAAGAAGAAATTTGGACCTCTTCTGAGTCCTCTGAGTGCAGTATATAGAGATCCCTGCAAATGTTCTTCATACGTTAGAATTGACGTGAGGGCACATCATTATTCTTCTTTAATACTTCTTATACTCTTTTCATGAATGTGTTAAACAAAGACCAACAAATCACATGGGTAGTGCAGCAGGGCTAGCTTTGGAGCCAAATGTGCACATGGGAACTGCAACAGGGAAGGTCTTGGTTTGTGGGGGCAGGGGCAAATTGCCCTACTCTCCACTCAGGAGCAACCCAAACTTTTTCAGAGTTACCATGTTGTAGGCCTCATATAGGATTGCAAAACCAAGTCAAGTCCAAAATCAACAACAGAATCTCCTGTTGTTTTTGTGGTCTCTCGCGATTGCTTCCTTTGTCACAAAATTTGTTTTCTTCTCTAGTCTTGAGAGATGACTTTCGCCAGGCTCCCAGCGATGTAGTCGTGGCTTCCGGCGAGCCAGCTGTAATGGAGTGTATCCCCCCGAGGGGACATCCAGAGCCTACCATTTCTTGGAAGAAGAACAACGTCCGTATCAGTGATAAGGATGAACGCATTACGGTGAGACGAAACCCCTCTTTGGGCATTCTGGAGACCTCGTGCAGGACTAAATTCTGGATGAGGGATAAAGGAATCAAAGTTCTCCCCCATCCCCTATGTCCCCACTTCCCCTCCCAGAAGGGGAGTGGGGACATTTCTTTCAGAATGCTTCTTTCCACACCAGCTGGAACTTGAAGGGGCTATGGGGTGTTGGGCGTGAAAATTTCAAGAGGAGTCTCTAAATGCAGACAATAAAATGCTTGTACAAACTCTTTCACACTTTCCTGCTCATTGTGCAGCGGTCAAGTACACTTACCCGCAGGGCCGTATCTCTATCCCTTATTTATTTATTTATTTATTTATTTATTTATTTATTTATTTATTTATTTATTTATTTATTTATTGAATTTATGTACCATCCCATCTAGCTGCAGGTGGTTTACAGAAGTTAAACAAATAACAAAGTACAAAACCAAGCCAACAAACAATACAATAAATAAACAATTCAATATAAAACATTATATCTTTAAAGCAGTAAACTTCCAGCCATCAAACAAGAACAAGGTGATGGACTAAGGAAGGCACAAAAGTAAAATAAATGACAGTGGATCAATAACAAAATAAGTTAACACCGAGGGAACTTGATACTTTTAAGCAGGGTTTTTTTTTCTCTTGGCCTTTTACTTTAGATCCGAGGTGGGAAGCTGATGATGTCCAACACTCGGAAGAGTGATGCTGGCATGTACATCTGTGTGGCCACCAACATGGTGGGTGAACGAGACAGTGAGCCTGCAGAACTAGTTGTCTTTGGTACGTAGAGAAGGGATTCTACTAGATAGCTATAATTTCATAGAATATGAGGGAGAGGGGAACTAGAACTTGGAAGAAACTAGATACAAGTACTGAGTAACTTATAATAAATTCCTTTTTTTCTGGAAAAAAGGAATAACATTTACATTATGATTGTAACTTAATAAGAAATAATGTAACCCTTTTTTTAACTTTGGATTTATTTTTGTAGTAACTAAGTGAGGGTGGAGGATGAATACCAGATGGTTTAGGAACTGGCTTATGCTGTGCTTCATGTTACTACCCCCTGCACATTGGGTTTGGAGCTATCACAAGGTGGAGAGGCCGACAGCATGCTGTGGGCTACTATCATGTGATATTCACTGTTCCTTTTTCAAAGTAACTAAAGGCAACTAGTTAGTTTTTTTAAAAAAAACAAAGTGCATAATTACTTTTAAAATTGTAGGTTTAGCAGTAGCTATTGTTTTAGAACTATGACTGTAACGTATAACTTCTAAAGCTCTGAGCAAAACAAGTTGAGGAGCCGTGTAGCCATCACAAAAACCAAATACAAAAGTGGAACAGGTGATACCTTTAGGCTACTAGAAAAGTAAGAAAAGAGTTATGCAGCCTGGGAACATCCAAACTCTGAGCCTCAGCTAAGAAACTGCATGGCTTTTTTCCATCTTGCCATCTAAGTAATAACTCCTGGCAAATCCATCTTTTGCAACGTTATAACCTATTGGTACCGCTCTGAGGAAGGGGGTTTCGCCCCCGAAATATTAGCAACGTTTTTTGTTACTTTTCTAGTAGCCTAAAGGTATCACCTGCTCCACTTTCGTATAAAGCTCTGAGGAAAGTTTAAGACTAGGGTGAGGGGTTTTTTAAGGGTCCAATAAATAGGAGATTGCAGATATTGGTGTTAAGCCTGCCCAAGCCCTCTCTGTTCAATCCTATTTTTCATCCTGGCAGAGCGCCCAACTTTCATCAAGAGACCCATAAACCAAGTAGTGCTTGCTGAGGACACAGTGAACTTCTACTGCGAAGTACAAGGAGACCCTGTTCCAACGTCCCGTTGGCGTAAGGAAGAAGGGGAGCTTCCGCGAGGAAGGTAAGTAGAAGTGTGTTGTCCTATTCTTCTGCTAACATGGAATCACAGGTATCATTCACAACCCTCTAGATGCCAACCTCAAGAGCTGGACACATCATTTCTGAGTGAGGTGTGAGGAAATGGGTTGGGTTTAAACCATATCCTTCACGATTCTTGCACATCTGTAAAACAAGTTTCATCAGGTACTTTGACTTTGGAGATTACAAGCAATAATAATAATGGCAGGAGTAAGATTTGGACTTCTAACGAAGGCTGGTGTCCTCCGCAGTGAAGACCAGAAAGGTCAGCCGAGCAGTTCCAGCATGAATGTGGTGAAATGGAAACATTGTCCTCAATCTCTCTCTCTTGATATCAGGACGAGAAAGAGCAATTCTGTTTAATTTTCGCAACAAAGAGGCATCCGTTGGAATGGGGCTGGTGATGAGGCAATTACACATGTTGCTGTGTAATTGAAGAGAGACATCTTTACATGAGTTCCCCACAATACTCCCATATGATAATGAAGGTGTTTTTTTTAAAGATGGGTGTGTTAATGGTGAACTCATCCCCTTACTGAGGGAAAAATATTAGATTGCTTGCATTGGTGACCATAAAAATGTGCTTTAGAGATGAGCACATGTTTTTTTAATTCATTTCATTTGGAATGAAACTTTTTTTAAAAAAACTTGTTTTGTTCTTCATTTTGTTTTGTTTTGTTTTTACAGCCCTGGTCCAGCCCTGGTCGGTGCTTTTTTCCCTGCCTTTACTTTTGCTTCTTCTTCTTTTTTTAGTCTAGCACTGACCAGCTGGCCCACGGGGTCAGATGGTTGGCACTGATTTTTATTATTTATTTTGACAAGCGCTGAGATTAGCGCTTGTCAAAATAAATAATAAACAAATACAAAACAGAACAAAATGAAAATTTCCATTTCATTTCATTTCATTTTTAAAGGGCATATCATTTTTTGTTTTGTTCTGTAATGAAACGAAAAACGAAAAACAAAATGAAAAAAATTGTTTTGTGTCCATCTCTAATGTGCTTAACATTCTTAAGATGTTTTAATGTGGCATGGAACATGGGGGATCACTCTGTTTTCAGTTCGGCTGATAATGTTCAGAAATGCAGTGGTGTTATAAGGATGGTCTTGTGGATTTAGCTTTCTAATTCCTGTGAATATTTGTAACTAATAAAGTGCATTTATTATTACTGGTTGCTGGTTTTGCTCTTGAAAAGCCCAACACGGAGCTTGGGGGAAATGTTTTTATGGATGATAACAACCAGCATGGCCACTGGCCCAGGCTGACTGGAGAATTCTGGGAGACGCCATCCTCAAATATACTTTTCTAAGTCTCTCACCCATCATATAGCTGAGCATAAGGGGCTGTAGCTTCGCAGAGGATATCACTCAGTGGAAGAGCACATGTGCTGGACATCCAAAGCCCAGACACTCCTCCTCATCTGATCTGTGAGCCTGTACCTGTAGCCTGCAAGGTTCTACACTGAAAGTGTGTGAGGCTGGACAACATAATGTCTGAGTTCCAACTCCAATGTTCTTATGGAGCCAGAGAGCCCAAAACTGCACGTTTACCTTTTCATTCAGAGTCGGGCACAAATGGTGACGTATTTATTTTTCCATCCCTCTAAGATCAGAGGTTCAGAATGATAACAGCCTGCGCATCAGTTGGGTGAGCGCAGAGGATGAGGGCACCTACACATGTGTGGCTGAGAACAGTGTGGGCAAATCGGAAGCTTCCGGATCCCTCAGTGTCCATGGTAAGTATAGCTCAGTTGTTTGCTAGAAGGATGCCGGGTGGAGAAATGAGAGAAGAAAATGCAAGCCGGAGCAGTGGGGTGTCATTGGAGCCGTCACAGAGCTCGGGACCTAGTTTTGTTATTGGCAACGCTGATCAGTCAGATTTACTCTCATTGGGACTATAGGAGCCAAGGTGATTTTGACCCCCCAAAAAATGTGACACTGACATTTCTCCTCTTTGGGATCCTCTGTGGGCCACATGCTTGCTCAAGTTGGAAGTAACTGGAAAGTTGCTTCTGATTTTTTTTAAAAAAATGAAACAAGACTGTGCAGGAAATCTGCCGGTAATGGATCTTGCTTCCAAGAACAAATAGGGTTTTTTTTTCCTTACTGGGATGTCTGGGAGCCACAAGAGCAGACCAAGATTGTAATGTTCAGTCCCCGAAATGACACACTATGGTGCAAGATGCACTGTGTGCGGTGTGATTTCCTCCTTGATTTAAGGAGACGCATTGCTGCCTATGGATCTGCTCTAGGGCTGTACTAGTTACTGTCTGCTAATATAGTTAGCCTTGTTTTTCCTTTAAACAATCCCAGTGGATCTAAACAGGCCATCATTGCAGGAAAACCCAAAACTGTAAAACTGATTTATATTTTTTAAAATGCAATAAAATCCCAGGCCAACTGCAGAATGCAGTAATAAAATTCATATACCTCTTTTCTCAGTTTTATCTTAAAACCTAGCCCCCAGTGAAAATATTTCATAGTATTTGTAGGGAATTCTTCCATTACAGAGATTCTCAAAGGAAGAGTTAGTCTCTGGATGCAGAATATTTCTGTGTTTGGAAAACAGATCCATTCAAATTTGTCCTCTGGTCCCCATCTCTGCTCTAATTTTGGATATCTCTTCCTATTAACATGTTAAACATTCATGGCAGGTTAATTTGTTTCAACTCATCTCATACTTTTTCTTTATTTTTTATTTTTTATTTTTTTCCATATATTCTCTTTGTTCCAGTTGGCCCATTCCGTAAGTATCCATTTCATCTCATAACATTGATGCATGCTGGGAGGCTGGAGAGGGCTGGAATTCATGGGCCAGTTTTATGCATGCAACTTGGAATAAGCTACAATTTTTATACTGTAGAAAAGACTGGTGGATCTCATATATCCAGATTTTTTAAAAAAATATTTTATTTTCACTACTCTTTAAAAAGCAGATATATGTAAAGTACTTTGTAAAAACTGTGCAAGATCGTGTTTAACAGGCCATAGACATTGCCTTCTACAATTTTCATATTTATATCTTGATTTTTTTAAAAGACATCCCCATCTGCTGGGATGCAATTTTTGGCCGATTGTGAATCTAAATAATTAATTGTCCATTAGGATTTATTTCTCTTTATTTGTTCACTACACAGATCATTGAAATTCACATGGTTTGAGAATTTTCTTACCATTATTTGGCCCGAACACATATACATTTCTTTCCTGGCTTTTTATTAGTCTTTTTAATTTGCATGCAAATAACTCAAAATATTATGTCTAGGATACTACTGATAGACAGAGGGGAAAGTGGCTGCATGGACATGTCCCTGACAGTCAATTTTGACATTTGTCTCTTGGTGCTGCACTATAGTGACACCTAATGACACGATACAAGCATTACACAGTATCAGAAAACTAAGGTACAAGTCTGCAAGGGAAAAACCTTCTGGTTCGATCCAGAGATGAGGCACATAAAATAGAGCCTTTTCACACAACCCCTAAACTCCATGGCAAATGGCTCCCAGCTCCGGAGCTTAAAATTGTTTCCCCACCAGCTCCGGAGTTTACAGAAAATTAAGTGCGACCACGCCCACCTAAGCGCATCCTAGCGCACTTTTCAGGTACCTGCTCTCCGGGGATGAAAAATCCCTGATGCGGATCTAACTTAGAGAGTGCCGGGCTCTCCTGGCTTCTCTTTGTTGTTTTTTTGCCCCCCGCCCCTTTAAGAGATCTGAATGCTGCCGGGAACAGAGCGAGACCTGCAGAACGGAGGTAAGCCGGCATTCTTTTCTTTCTTTTTTTTCTCCCTCCCCTCACGCAGCCAGCAGCCAGGAGTGCGGAGGGGGTGGGAACACAGAAACAGCAACAAACCCCCAAGATCTCTGGTCCGAATTTAAGTGGCCAGGGGATCTTAGGGGTTGTGTGAAAAGGCTCATAGAATCCACAAAGCAGATATCTGGTTTCAGACAAGAGGAACAACAGTAGTGATAAATTATTACACACCACTTGGGTAAGACAGCCAAACAATTATGCCGACCTCTGCTTTTTAATTCCATAAAATATTACTGATGTCCTTGGATTTTTCTGTAGTTGGCAAGCTAGCCGCTTCAAATGCCATTTTTGCAGTTGTCAGTCATCGATCTTGCACTGACTGACTGATTGATGTTAAAGTCTACCTTTCCTTTAAGGAGCTCAAGGTGGAGATATTCTGTGTGGTTCCTCTGGCTGTTTGACACAACCACTGGAGATGCTGCATTCAGATAAAACAAAAGTTGTAATTTCTCAAGCAAAGAACTAATGGTAGAGTTTGTCCGACTTTTGAAATATTAGAAAATAAAAGCATTACCAGATCTGTATTGGCATGGATTCAGTGCATGGTTTGCAAACTTTCTCCACATCTTCCAGGTCAACCCAAATGTCCCCCAAGAATGTCTCCCAAGAATGATGCCACCACCTCTATTTTTGTCATTCAAATCCATACTCAAACCCCCACATTTTCCCACAAAATGGATCAAACTATATTTTCCTGCTACCCTGATTTGGACCAATTCAGGAAATGTTTGAGCCATAGCAAACTGCATCTGAATGTTTCTGAAGATTTGTTAACAAGTTTTGTTCAGGGGCACCTAGAGATACCAAGAGGGTGTCTTCAAAAACATAATACTTTCCTACCCATTTTCTCTATATAGAAAAAAACCACAAGTACAACACAGTCGTTGGTTTGAATTCCAGTGTTTTGGGGGAAGGGGTACTGTGAAAAAAATAATGAAACTCAGCCGTTTATCAGTGTTTGTGCTCTTTCTGTCTTTCTCTCTCTCTCTCTTTCTTTCTTTTTTTCTGTCTGTCTGTCTGTCTGTCTGTCTGTCTGTCTGTCTGTCTGTCTCTCTTATATGAGTCGTGTACCTACCCCTTTTAGAAATTAAGAAATATTATTCAGCACAACCTGTGTGGATTCTAGCCCTCCAGATGCTTAAACATAGCAACTAACAACATTAAAAGCAGATTGAAAAGTAAGATTGAAAAGATGTGTCTCTGAGGAGCCTTGTGATGCAGTGATCAAGCTGCAGTAGTGCAGCCGAGACTCTGCTCATGACCTGAGTCCAATCCCTTTAGGCTCAGGTCGCCATCTTAGCCTTCCATCCTTCTGAGATCAGTGAATTGAGTATCCAACTCATGGGGTAGGGTGGGGGGCAATGTGTAGCCTGCTGCATAATTAAATTGTAAACACCCCAGAGAGTGCTTTTAATGCAATAGGGGAGTAAATAAACAGTACACTGTTTTGCTTTGCTTTCACATCACTTCTGGTACATAAGCTCTCTCCAGTGTGTTGGTCAAGGTGATGTCCACAGTGGGCAATATTGTAGTAGGATCTCTCCTGGGTTACTGGACCTCCGTGTCTGTCTTCCAAAACTGTTATGTTTACCCGCATTCTGTATACATTTTGGTTTACATACCCTGTAGGAGAAAACTGCACAATTTCTTCGCCCATCCCCTTATCACCTGCCAGGGTTGAGTTTTATTTTTGTCTTAGCCAATAAATCACCTGGGAACAAAACACCCTGCTGTTCTTGGAGCTGGGAAGATAAGGACCCCAAAGATGTATAAAAACAATCCTAGTGGATAGGAAATGCCAATTTCTCTGGTCCTTCATTTAGCTAGCAACCCAATCCAATTTCCTGCCTTGGGGGAGGGGAGGGAGCTGAGGTGGTCTGCCTTCATCTCTTATCTGCCTTCTGGATTTGTGAGCAGCAGGAACATTTCCTCCGGTGCCCAAGGTCATTCTTGCCCTTGTTTTATCTTCCCCTTCCCCTTTGAAGTGGGGAAGGCACAGAGGAGTGTGGCGGTGCTGGCTGCTGGTCATGAATTTCCTGAGTCAGAATATCCCTTACATCACTCCCAGATAACCTTTGAAGTGATGCCTGGTGTGCTTGTGTAAGAGAGGGGTGGGGGGGTGGAGAGCAAGGAGGAGACAGAGATCTAGGGTGGGTGGGGAGTTTCCCAGCAATGATTAACCAAAGAGCCAGCATCTCCCTCCCTCCTTCCCCTTTCTGATTTGGTTATAGAGCAGGTGGCACCACTAAGACAGCAGGCTGTTGTTATGGGCAGTCAGAGGTCACTTGCAGCCATGCACTTGTTCCAGTGGATCCAGCTTGCATCCATCCTTCTGCAGCGTCCACTCAAGGCAGCAATATCCAGAGAATGGCCGTTCCTGTAACCGCTCCATTGCAGAGACCCACATGTAACTCGCCTTCATCCATCTTCATTGGTGGCTTCCCCGTAGCTGCGGCCAAAGCTTGACCTTTGGCCAACAAGAAGTGACCTTTGCTGGACCCAAAGAAAAGCCATGTTGTTCTTCTGTTTCCAAATTGCCACACTTCTCGTTCTAGATTTATGGCTCCCTCAGGAAGAATGTGTGGAGTATAACCTTATCCAGAGCCTCGGGTTACAAAACAAAATACACACACCCTTGCACCAGTGTACCACCTGACCCCAACCTTTGATGGTGGGGGGTTGGCTACTCTTTCTCCCATGCTTGAAGCACATTTTTGAGTGAAAGGAAGATAAAATCAGGGCAGGAAATATCACAGGCACCTGTTATAAAGTTTATGCTAGTGTCTAGGAAGTGATACATACTTTTTTCTTGCTCCCAAGGGATACGATTACCGAAATTCAAGACATTTGCTTGAATGTTGCATGGTATGAACACATTATAGATTCACACAACTGTCGGTCTCCTTCATTGTTTATGTGCTTTCTAAAAAGGGTTATCATATTTCTCTTGCGTTTTTTTTATCAGAATCTCTGAACAAGCTTTTTATTTAAAAAAAAATAGGGGAGAAAAGCCAGGAAATTATGCTACTGTATGGCTCTTTTTAAATTAAGGACAATAGACCAGATGGCAGGAAGAATAAACCCTTCATATAACACTTTAAATAATGAGGAACAAAGTTTAGTTCTTCTGGTGCTGCTGGACATCAGCTGCAATCAGGTGAACCAGTAGAGCAGGGGTGTCCAAACTTTGGCCCTCCAGAGGTTTTGAACCACAACACCCAGAATTCCAAGCCTAGATTGCCAGTGACAAAGGACTGTGGGAGTTGTGGTCCCAAGCATCTGGAGCGCTGAAATTTGGACACCACTGCAGTAGAGCCAACAGCAAGACTTGCTGGAAGTTGCAGTCCAACTTATCTGGAGAGCCAGACCTAGCCCACCCTGCTCTGAAAGATTTTTAAAAAAAGCCAGAGAAATCTAATTTATAGACAGGGTGCCACCACCAAGCAGGCCATGTCTTGGCTTTCTGCACAGATTGAGATGGCAGGATGTCTGGATAAGAGCTTCACTTGGTTTTAGGATGAGGCTGATGTATCCACAAACGGGTGGGCTAGATGCAGGTACAAGCAGTAACTGCATCTAACCCACTTCAGTGGTGCTGCTAGCCAGGTTTCATCATGTGGTCCTGAAATACAGGGTCAGGCAAGTGGTGATATTTGGCATGATGACATTAATTTGTTTACCGTTTTATTTTCCCTGGCCACCAAGACTGAGCATAGTACAAAGAATTAGAAGAGCCAGTCTGTCCTGAGCTAAGTAAGTCATAGGACTCAGCACGGTGTCCTCTTTAAATATTAAATGTGCTGATTTCCCCAACTCTGTCATACAGTTCTTGTGCCAATTAATAACTACTAAAAACATCAGCAGGCCTTTCTCTCTCTCTCTCCATGGAAATCGGGCAAGAGAAAACAAATTCTGGGAGAGAAGAGGAAAGCTAGTTAACAAGGATGGGCTCACTCACTCATGCACACAGTCCTCTCCCCCTTGATTAGCATGTGGGTAACCTAGCAATCTGTAACTTCATTAAAGTGAAGCTTGCCCAGATCCGCATGACAATGGAACACCTGAAGTTCCTTTTTATAGTGGCCCAGCGGCCCATAAATACTTTACAGCTTTGCAATAAGGATGCCTCTTGTCTCTTTGCTTCTTAGATGGCTTTTGCAAGGGAGGGCAAAGAAAAGATAAGGCAGGTGATGAGCATTTCTTCATGCACACACCCTCCCCCACGTCATTTGTCTTTCTCTGAGAACAGAGAGAAGTCTGTTCATGGAAGAATTCAAATTATAGACTTTATTTATGGATGGGTGACTGATTTAGGCAAGGTCTTTATTTTGCCTCCCTCCATTTCATTTTACGTCTTCTTCAGTGGGATGATGACATTCTTTGCATAGATTTAAAGGGTTTCTTTGCATAGATTTAAAGGGTGTCCTTGCAGCCATGCCGGCCACGTGGCCATCGACTTGCACAACACTCTCTCTCTCTCTCTCTCTCTCTCTCTCTCTCTCTCTCTCTCTCTCTCTCTATCTATCTATCTATCTATCTATCTATCTATCTATCTATCTATCTATCTATCTATCAGAAATGCATTCATCTGTTGGATTCTTTATCTTGTGTTATGCCTCGCCGTACTTTTTCCTTACCATATTGCGTTTTAGATCATTGTCTCTTCTTGTTTCCCTTGTAAGGTCCCCATCTGGCTGCTTTTGTTTTTAAAATCACCTCAGTTGGCCCAAGAGTAGCCCATGCTGTAAAAGCATAACCTTTCTACTGTGCAACAGCATGGGAATCTGTTGTATGCTAAATCTAGCCTTTGGTTCATTTTTGTTCATGTCGGAAGTACTTCAGTATAATTAACAAATATGTCAGATAATTTTCACTTAACAATGGGCGGCATCAAAGTGTTCTGGTTATATACCACCCCATACCACTTCAAGTAGTCTCTAGGCGGTTCACAGTTTAATTACAACATGCAGGCTACACATTCCCCCCCCCCAGCAAGATGGGTACTCATTTTACCGACCTCAGAAGGATGGAAGGCTGAGTCAACCATGAGCCGGCTACCTGGGATTGAACCCCAGGTCGTGAGCACTGTTTCGCCTACAGTACAGGCATTTAACCACAGTGCCACAGGGCTCCTACAATATGCATGGAGGGGAATAGAGGGCAGTGATGTAGGCATGAAGTTTACCGTTCTTCACAGTTGCAAAGAACTATGTCAATACAAAAAGTCCTATTTCCTTAGGATTACTTGGGTTCAGCCAGCTTCCGTCCATAGCCTATTAACCCTGTACTCCACGTAGAATTTTCTGAGGTTTCTCCATTTTATGGCAAGTTCTTTCTTTTCACATTATAACCCTAGCATTCTCGACAGTTTCTTCAGGATTCAGAAATATTCTGGAAAAACTATTTGCCTATTAGCTTGTGTATGTGTTGAAGGGGTTGGCTAAAAAAGTCTCATTCTGTTGCCTTTGTCTGTCTCCAATCTTCTCATTTCCCCCCAGTGCCACCCCAGTTAGTGACTCGTCCCCGGGATCAAATTGTAACCCAAGGCCGCACAGTGACCTTCCAGTGTGAGACCAAAGGAAACCCACCACCAGCTGTGTTCTGGCAGAAGGAAGGGAGCCAGGTAGGTTCATCATTATCCTTTATGAAGGGTTGAGGCGGGAGTTGAGGAGTTAGTTGCACCCTTCCTGACCTTGGTTTTAGTGGATAATTGTCCTGTGCTATCAAATGTCATGCAGAAATGTGATACAGCGAGAACAGTGGGTGTTGCTGTTGTTTGCAGTGAAAGTATAAATCGAGTGTTTCAGCCTAATGTGTAGATTAGAGATTGTAAAAGTTTTATTGCTCCATTATAATTCCCCTATTCTACCAGGGAACTTGATCAGCATCAGAGAGATTCTGGAAGAAGTACTGTAGTTAAATAATGAATTTTGTTTACAAATATTGCTATAGCAAAGTAGGAAAAGGACTGTAGGTGGCAAAGGAAGAAAAAAACAAGAAAAGAATTGATCCATCCTCAGCGACACAAAGATGTTACATAATGTAACACTATGAGTGCCTATTAGGGCATGTCATTTAGAGGGATAAATTTTATTTCATTTTTTTTGCAAAATTTTTAATAAGGAGGTCTAGAATATGTCTTTTGATGTCAGGAATTCAAATCTGCTATTATTATTTTGATCAGACAACATTTAACTCGTTAAATCGGCACTTGACCAAAAGGCACATTCACTGGTATCGGAAAATAATATACAATGATAAGAAACATATATTTTCTTTTGTATGACACATATATTTGCCAGACAAATCAAAACATATCTTTCTAAACAAAGATCAACAAAATGTAAAATCAAGTGATAAGTTTCATTAAGTCTTGTTTTGATTCCTTTATGGACACCAACTGCCAACCTGCTTCTTGACTTCTTATGTAGCCCTCACAATTGCTGGCTGCCTATACTTTGGCTGCTCCCTCTGTGACTTGTTTGGCAATTCTTTCTACAGACTGTCCATGACATGCCCACTTGGGAACTTGCATAGGTTCATTAATGAACTTCTTGACTTCCAATACCATCAGTTTGCATGTCAACGGAGGTTCATATGCATTTGAGACCAGTCTGTGAGTTCTAACAGTGCAGTAGCACAAGGATTAATAGATGGAGTCTTTCCGGGATGTACAAAAAGATTGCCCAGGAAATCATTGCCACTCCTTAAGTCAATAATTTTTTTTTCGCCCAAGATTTTCTCTCATCACTGTCACTGGAGCACACGAGTGTTTGAACAATAATTTTGCCAAATGCCTACCATGCTGAACACTGGACGGTTGGCAAAACAACATCTACTACAGCAGGGCTGTCCAACTTTGAACAGCCCGCGGCCTACCTGACCCTCCTGAACATCCCCCACAGTCGACTTTTAGGCAAGCGCGCGCACCCAAATTGTGGCTGGGGGGGGGGAGCTCGAAGCCCTTTTCCCCTCGGCCGTCATTGCGATGGAGATACACCGTTCTCTCACTGCTGGGCAGGGCCCGTTCGTTTTTTCCTGTGGTGCCTGGCACAGTTCCAGCAGTTCCTGCAGCGGCCGCAGAGGTGGACCCAGGCATGCCTGCTGGGCCCGCTCACCCTCTCCAGCACCACCGGAGAATCAAGCGGGCCCAGCCTAGCAGCGGGAATGGGCACACCAGGACGGCTAAGGAGGAAAGGGCTTCAGGCTCCATTCTTGCCCCTGCCCCCACCAGAAAAAAACCAAACCAAATTTCACAGGGAAGCCACAGCCATCTGTAGACGTCACACTCTCGTCAGACCGTTGCCACCACCCCGCCAGAAACACCAAGTGGGCCCAACAGGCCAGTCTGAACCCACCTCCATGGCCGCTGTGTGCATAGCCAGAGCTGCTCCAGGTGCCACCGGAGAGGCCAAGCAGGCCCAGCGCCGGCTCGGGCTCCAGCGCTTTTTGCCTGTGTGCGAGTGCAGGCGGGATTCCACCCCCAATACTGGGACTTTGCGGGTGACTTCTGACAGCCCTAACCCTAACCCTGTCACCTCTAGAGAGTCCATATTTGTGGTCATAGCAGTTTTACTTCAGGTTTGATTGAAGTGAAGCCTTGTTCAAATGCTTAAACTGTCACAGCCCTGATTTTAGGTAAAAAGAGATAACAAAAAGTGGCATGAAGAAACCTCTTTACTACAAGAATAATCATCTTGATACCCAAAGCTCTGAGCAGGAGCTGAGACTTTTCTTCCATAACCCTTTTTTTAGCCTGCAGACTTAGAGCCTTGTTCTGTCATCCAAATGTGTGGGATGCAGATATGCCCTCTAGAGAGAGACTTTGTTGGAATGAACAATTTGGAATTTCTAAAATGCCTTTAAGTAGCTCTCAGCTATTATCACGTCACTTACTCACATCCTGAGAGAATAAGTAATGGAAAGAAAAGGCAAGGGATGGGGGAGGGGTGGGGAGACACTTAATGGGAAGAAAATAATACTGATTGAAACTTTTTGTCACAAAAGCTTATGTGCCTAGAAATGACATATTACAGATTAATTTTTTTGCAATAATTAAAATAGTTTATATTATAATTGCAATCTGTTGAGGATTGACTGAATTGTCGTACATAACTCTTATTATCTTTGTAGTTGCCTAGTGAGCGGCCTTAGGTGTGTTTTGTGTCACAGACCAGCTCCTTGTGACATTTAGATTTTATAATTAACTTTAAAAAGGCCTGTTTTGTTACTTTTGAAAAATGAAAAGACAGCTTTAAAATGTGTCACTAGAATGATAACCAATTATTTTGGGGCAACGTCAGCTAAAGTAAATGGATTAAGTAAGTTTTACATTATTTTTGACATATGACCTTATGAGGTCAATTTTATGCTTATAGCAGAGTAGAATTTCAGAGCTGGGAGGTACCATTAAGGTTACTAACTCCAGTGACTATCCTGGGTGGATGTAATTCCTAAAATAGGGATGCGTTTGAAGCCAATTGACCCAGTATAGGGGATTATTTTAAAATGGTCTGCGAAATACAGAGTATAGTTTGTGAAATAAAAGCTGTGGGGGCCCAAAAAAAGACTCATTCTAGAAAATTTGGATAATCAGCTGGCACTAGATATCGGTCTTTCGTTTAGGAATGTCTTACCTTGCTTACCACTGTCTTACGTTGCTTTACCTTGCATGGGGCAAAACTCCAACCAGGAAGCAGCCTCCAATGCATCATCTTGCCCTTTCCCTGGCGCTGGCCAATCATACAGGGATGATCCATGTCCTTGCACAGCTCCTGATTGGCCAGCGCCAGGGAGAGGGAAAGATGACGCATCAGAGGCTGCTTCCTGGTTGGAGTTTTGGTTGGTTTTGTTCTGGAGGGTGGGACTGGGTTCCGAATGCCAGCTGTGCTGCCATGTTTTGTTTTGGAACCAGTTCCCTTCCAAAATGAAACACCCATGTCTAGTTGGCTCTGATAGCTGCAATGGAAGTACAGGATACCATCTACTCAGCTGCTCCCATTATATTTCTGCAGAACTTGGGGACATTTTCTGGACCGCAGCTTCCTGAATTCATAGCCACTAGGCCAATGAACATGCTAGCTAGGGAATTCTGGGAGTTGTTCAAAAAAGTACAGATTCCAATATCTAATTTTCAGTGGGCTCAAGGCTTCTTTTTTGTTTGATTTCCTTTTTTTCCAGATTCTTCTTTTCCCCAGTCAGCCCCCCCAGGCAATGGGCCGCTTTTCTGTATCTCCCAGCGGAGAGATGACTATCATGGATGTGCAGACCTCTGACTCGGGTTATTACATGTGCCAGGCCATTAGTGTGGCGGGAAGCATCCTGGCCAAAGCTCTCCTGGAGGTAGAAGATGGTGAGTAATGAATTGGTACAAAGGAACTGTTTTAGCCATGAGTAGTAGAGACTGATAGGAGGGACACATGATCCTCTATTCATAAAAAAGCTACTGACGGTACTTCTTCAGTAGTAGTTTGGAAATGGGCAGAAAGGGAAATTGGGGGGGGGGGAGCTTGTCTCAGTCCATTAAATTATAAATGTGTGCGTGTGTTGTGTCATTACAGTCATGACTGCTCTTTGTGACCCCATGCCTACAGCACCTGGTATTCCCTTGTGGTCACCCATCCAAGTACGAAACCAGGGCCAACCCTACTTAGCTTCCAAAATCAGGCGAGATTGGATGTGCTTAGGGCATCTAGGCAGCTCTAAACTCGGCATAGTCCCCAACAATATAAGACTCCCCGGAAAATCTATTGTAAGTTGCTTACTAAAGAGGCAAGGAACAATCACGGACATACTGAGCAGGTGTGTTATACATGATAACTTTCATGCCCATTGAAATTCTATTTTTCACAGTCTTCTTGCTAATCAGAATATCACGGGGCACTTTGTCAAAGGCTTTGCTGAAGTCAAGAGATATACTATGTCTACAGCATTCCCTCTGTCTACCAGAGAGGTTACCCAATCAAAAAATAAGATCAGATTAGTCTGACAGGATATATTCTTGACAAATCCTGCCAGACTGACTATCTTCTACAAATTAGTCACAGTTCAGCAATGTTTAGATACTGTTTCATTTTCATTATAGCCAGAGACGTGTTCATGTGTGAGACGTGTTCATGTGTGAGATTCCCACAAATCACCTGGCCATAGTCTGTTTGAGACAGAGGTGGGCAACATTTTCCAGACCTAAGCCTCAAGTGATGGTGGGTTAGGGGACATATGCCAGTATGAGATTCATAAGAGGTCCTTTTCCAGCTCACAATGTATCAGGAGCTGTGCAAGGCCACAAGGTTGTTTCCTAACCCCAGGATTTTCCTGTCATTTGCATTAACAGTGTGAGAGCTTTATGGGAAGGCTTGGATGAGAGGTTAGGTTTTTGCACTGCGTGTTCCAGAATATCCCGAAACAACATTTCCATCTTGCTTGATACAGGCGAAGGCACACCTATGCTTTTTCTTTATGAACATGGCTTGGAAAGCTTCCGTGCAATACAAAATACAGCTGCATGAAGCATAGTTAGGAGGCTACTTATTTGAATCTCCTTGACAAGAAGGAAGTAATATATCTGAAACAAACCCCAGAAACACTTGCAGTCAGTTGTTGTTTGCAAAAGTGGGCACGGGTTTTATAGGTTTTGCTGTGTTTTCCATTTCTGTTTCCTATGGATAAACAGGCTCAGTCTGAACAGACATCAAATGATGGCCTACACCACATATGAGGTAATGCATGCAGTCCTTCCGTCCCCTCATTGTACACTGCTGCAATGCACTGGCTAGACGTGATGAACATTTCAGTCCAACTGTGTTTGAAGGATTGAAACTTACCCTTCCCTCCCAAAAAGCCTTTTGTCTTAGAACAGGCATGTCCAAACTTTGGCCCTCCTGATGTTTTGGACCACAACTCCCAGAATTCCAAGCCTGCATTTCCAATGGCAAAGGACTGTGTGAGTTGTGGTCCAAAACACCTGGAGGGCTGCAGTTTGGACATGACTGTCTTAGAACATGGAAAAATCCTTATGAACTGAAACCCAAGAAGCAAGGTTGGGTTAGCTGACCTCTCAGGCCAAAGAAGCAAGGTTGTTCCACTGATTTGGGCAGCAAGAAGTCCTGAGTTAAACCAGAGAACAAGGTGATTTCTTGTGGAACTAAAAAGGAGGGTAAACATTTTCTCTCTAGTAAAGACTAGAGATGCCATGCCTTTGCTTTTGTAGACAATTCCCATTCTTGGTTTGAGGGGGCACTTAGCTTGTTATTGTTCATTTGGAACCACCAAATAATTTCCCCCCACCTCCTGTCTTTAGCTTCCTGCAACTTAGGTCATCCTATGTTAGTTTTCTTGAAAATATACACATGCCAGAAAAAACAAGGGGGAAACCACAGACTGGGTTTCAGTTGTTAGAAGTAAAGCCACAGGAAAGAAATGGAGGCAGGGAGAGAATAAACAGCTGAGTGTGCAGGTTCTTTCCCATCCCAGGACGGATGGCCTTGCTCAGAAGTACTCCCCAACGTTATACTCATCAGCTGTCACCCATCCTTTTGAGCAAGCTGTGCTTTGTCAAAACAAATGATCCTTTAATGAAATGTTGTCAGGTTACATGTCATGTATGTAGGGGAAGGAATATATTGCTTTTATAAGTAAATAACACCTCAGCTGCACATTGGGCCTTGAAGCAATGCTGTTGAGGGGTTGTCTTTGCATTTGTCAGGCTCACTCTCTTAAAATTTATTAATTCACAGTCATCTGACCCATGCAAAGTCAAAGCCAATCAGTTAAAAAGAAGAAGAAAGAAGAAAGAGAAAAGGATAACAACAAGCACATAAAAAAATTAAACATCTCCAAATGGCACAACCCTTTTGTAAATTGCAACCAGGAAGAAGTTGGCAACCATAGCCATCATAGAAGACCTCTGGTCTAACAGGCAGTAAAGGACCAGCTACTTATCTGAACGGCCTTGAAATTTATGCAATAAGGGGTGAATTAGATCCCTCCTAATTTATTAATAGAAAGTACAATATAAAAGGTTATGTGAGAAGAACTTTGGTACCCTGCTGCCACCCTCTTGGCATGGGTTTTCCTGAAATCTGTTTGATTAGAGCTGATGATAAAAGATTGGATCCTGTGAGACCTGGTTTTAGTACCACAGACCCTCTGAGTCAAAGACCTAAGCTAGGGTTGAAGGGAATATTTTATTAAAGATAGTGAAAAGACTAAAAGAACAAAGTTCCAAAAAATTTCAGAATGGTTTCAAAAAGCAAGCAATTTGAGATAAAAACTGAAGCAGTTACGAGAACACACCATCAACATAGGCATCCTTCACTTTCAAGATACTATGGTATTGTGCTCTGTATAGAAGTCTTAAAGCAACATCTAGTGTGGCTAAAAAGGCTAAGTAGCTGCCTCTTCTCGTGTTGTTTCCACACTGCATGCAAAGCTAATGTGGCCTCTTCAGAGCACAAGGCCTGCGTAGATTAATATAGAGGTTAAAACCCAAGGGGTAAAACTCCCCTCTCCACATCTAATGGAATGGCAGAAAATGCACCAGAAAATAACAGCACCAGGCTAATCTCTACCTAATGCTCATCCATTAGTGTAGCATCAGCATAGCTCTGATGCGTACATTGAGGCACAATACAGCATATCCTGAGAGGTGCGCTAACCCAACTAAAGAAACTTCTGAACCCCTTTTAATACATTAAATGTCACATTCTAGATTCCCTCAAATGTTCAGGAACAAAACGGCATGTTATTCTCCCTCCCTCCCCACAGCTGAAGTCATTTTGCAGATAGTGCAGTCCCAGGAAATTTCTGACTTGGCCTTGAAAAACTTTCTTACAAGAGATAAAATGCAGGTGTAATTCCTTTCTTGTTATTGGGGTAGACATTCCCAGCCACTGATAAAGAAGTCTGAATTTTTCAGAAGAATTCCGTATTCCACATTACCACGATTTCTCAGTTTCTTCAGAAGAGCCACTTAAAATTATCTGCTAGAGCCCTAGCTTACTCTTGTGATCTATTATTATGTAGACCTCTCAAACATTGAAATCTTAAGTCATGAAACTACAGATCCCAAGATTCCTTGGGATGGCACCATGACAGTGAAAATGTTATCAAATGGTAATAGCTGTCATGTAAACAGACTGAGAGTGTTTCTTGATAGCAGCCGCTGTCAGCCCTTTTCAACCCAGTCAGTTCCGCAAAAATCCCACAAGCAGTTTTCTGCTCCCCGCCTGGTGGTATAAAAAAGAACTTGATCATAAATTAACATCGGTCAACTTATTAATAGCTGCCTTTTTATGATGGGGAAAAACTACACCTCGAGGCAGTTACCTAGTTATGGGGCTAGCTCTGACTGCAGAAGGCAATGAGACCTCCCATGGCTTAGTCTGTCTGTCTGGGCTGGTCTTCACCAAGTCTGCTGTAGTGCCAGATGACCTGGTACCTTGTTGAACTAGTGACCTGGAAGTGAAACGCTTTGTACTGCTTTCTCCTCCACCCCACAGTGTTTCTCCCCAGAGAGCAATTCTCCGTCTTTCACAGAGATATCCCCCCCCCCAGCATCCCCCCCACCCAGATTTTTCTCTCCTTTTTAATGGTAACACCTGATCCATTGGGGCAGACAATTGGAAGAGATTAATAAGACAAAGGAGGTTGTAACCCTGAAATCCTCATTTAGCTGCAGCATTGCCAGCTGGGTTTCCACGGCAACAAGAGAAGACGCTCTGACACACCATAGAGGAGCCGGTGCCTCTTTTTTGTGCATGCATATCACATGTTGACACCTCTCTCTCTTTTTTTTTTTTTTTAGAATTTATTTTCCCCTCCTGTATTTATTTGGGGAGAGGTGTCCGTTGAATACTCAACTCTGCCATGTAAGAATCTGGCAGTGTATGGCTGTGTTCTCAATGATTAGCTGGGAGGGCCTAAGTCTGGAGGATGATAGCAGCTTGTACATTACCAAGCAGGATGACAAGAAAAGGCTATAATTTCCAGGCCCTACAAGATCAGGCACCATCAGGGCCATTTGCCTCAAATTTCTTCTCACAGAAGAGTCTTATCTCAGTCAAGGATGTACAACTGTCATACATGCTACAATTTAAGGGGAAAGTGTGTGTGTGTGTGTGTGTGTGTGTGTGTGTGTGTGTGTGTGTGTGTGTGTGTGTGTGTGTGTGTGTGTGTGTGTGTGTGTGTGTGTGTGTGTGTGTGATTCTTTATTTTAAAGCTCTTCCCAAACAATAAGGGGGGCTCAAATTGCCTAGGTCTCATCTGTCTTCTCAAAGGGCTTGCTGATTTGTATAAAATTGCATGAGCTAGTTTATTTATTTATTTATTTATTTTATTTGTTTGTTTGTTTGTTTGTTTGTTTGTTTGTTTGTTTGTTTGTTTGTTTGTTTAGCTTGTATGCCACCCACTACCCAGAGATCTCTGGGCAGCTCACAATCAAAATGAACAATTAAAACATCAAAATTAAAATAAAATTAAAATAATAAAAACATTTAAGTACAATAAATACCATGTATTAAAACACAACACTAAAATTGCCATCAGGACCCACAATCATCAGTTAAAAATCTTCTGGAACAGGAAGGTTTTTACCTGGTGCCAAAATGTCATCAACGTTGGCGCCAGGCGGGACTCACTCGGGAGGGCATTCCATAGTCTGGGGGCAGCTGCTGAAAAGGCCCTATACCTGCAAGCCATCCCTTTCACCTCCTTGAGGGATGGCTCTTTCGGGAGGGCTCCCTGGCTAGATCTTAATTGCCGGAAGTTTACATATACAGATACAAAACTGGAAATAATTTTTTTATAATTTTTTTATAAAGTGAGCAACATTACAGTCCCATCTCACCCAGGTATGGCAGACTATGGCCAGGTGACTTTTAGACCTAGTAAATCTACCCTCCAAGGCTGCTGCCTCTCTTACCTTATGGTTTGCTAGGTTTAAATCAGTCTTGGATTGGACAGTGATTCAAACGGAGCACCAACTTTCCTAATTCAGAATATGAGGCTGCTGTAAGCAGGTTGTTCAAGTCCAGCTTTCTGGGTGCATGGGAATAAGGAAGACGGAGGCAACTGGGGGTTGCATGCATGTTTTTGTCAGTGACGCTCCTGACGTGCCATCAAATCTCACGTCAAGCATTTCTAAATTATTTTTTGTCTGCTGCCTGGGAGATTCGGTGGAGTGATCAGAGAGGGAGGAAGTGACAATAATCCATCTCCTGCTCAAGTGATGAGTGCAAGCCCTCATACTGAAAGCTTGGCAGGTGGGACAGATGATTCCTGTCCAAATCCAGCTCCTTTGCCTTGATTGATTTCCCCTCCCCTCCCCCTCCTCTCTCCTCCCCTCTGTGTGTTCCCTTTCACTGCTGATTGTTACTGGGAAATTCAATTGTGTGTGAACTCTTGAGCGCCCTTTGTCCACTCGCAGCTTCCCAGTCGATCGAGAGTAATTAGGGTTGTAAATAACGTGCAGAGTCACTGAGCTGCCGGATGGGAGGGAAGGCTTAGCTGCCTCTTGGGTTTAGTGCTTGGGGAGCTAGGGGGCACATATCTTAGATAGGTGGCACAGCAACCCTATCCTTTTGAGACCTGAGGCTAAAGAGGGCAGTAGTTCAAGTGAGCTGCTTATATATAGGAAGGAGGGGTGGGAAGGTTATGACCGACAGGAAATGATGTCACTCTAGTGGAGCTCCAGCCCTACAAATGTTTTCCTCTATATTTTGCAGGGATAGCCAGGGAAGGGAATTTATGGTTTGTCTGGTCTTTATAGTTTCTTTGAGGTAGGGAATGAGAACTAAGTGTGCCTCTTAAATGTGGCATTTATCATTTCAGCAGTGGTATATAATGACTGCTGCATCAAAAGAAGATATTTGCTTTTGATTTTCTCACTTTCGGGATTACATTTGAGCACCTGCTGGGAAGAAAATGGGCCTTAATCAGAAAAATTCTATCCCTTTAGTAAATGGTACAATCAGATGGTTAAATAACATCTATTTTAATTCACTTCGGAAACTATGAATGTGGGACTTTACGTTTACTAAGGCAGCTGTCTTATAGCCATTTCATAAGGAATGTGTGGTATGCACTTGGTGGGACTTAATTTGAGTAGACCTCTAAAGTGTACAGCTGAGGTCTATAATACAATATCATACCAGATTCTGGATACGTTGCTTAATTTTAGCCTGTGAAACTGTTCTCTTACCAACTGCGGTGACACTTTGATGACCTATCAATTTGATTAATCAGTCAAAAACGTCTTTGTTCTGAAATGATTGTTAAGAAAATTTTGGAATGTGCAGAGATGGACAGAATAACAATGAGAATCAAGGAAAAAAAGGACTCACAACATTCCCAAGTATGGAATCTGTTCTATCAATGGCTAGAAAAATGAAACAAGGAATAAGAGTAAGTCGGTTGTAACATAATGATGACTGAAACGCATGTAACATGATATGTAACAAATATTACAAATACTTCTCTCTCTTTTTTGTAGAACATGAATAAAATATATTATTAAAATGTCTCTGTTAAAGCAGTGGATTTTAAGTTGCTTTCTGCACAGTCGTTTCTCAAAAAATATGCAGGTAGAAGGCAAGGATTTTAAAAAGTTTCTCTATCTTGCTTCTAAACGGAGAGGTGGGGGTTTCTTCGGAACAGAAGGTAGTGAGGAGCTGAGAGGAAGTCTGAGTGGGTGGGAGATAAAACTGAAACAGTGTGATGAGGTCAGAAGTGCTTTGCAGCTACAGACATTTTTTGACGGTAGAGGTGGTGTTGGTGAAAGAAGGCAAAGAGAATGCAGTGTCATGGAAATTCTGTCCAGCGATCTCAAACCCTGAGAGGGATCGGTCCCTCCTGTACATTTTGTTGCAGCTCCCACATGGATATGCTGCACATCTTGCTCTTTTTAGCAGCACCTAAGCCCCCTTAACTGCTATGTGTGAATGCCATTTTGGTGACCAATATGTAAGCTTTGGTGAAAGATTCTTCTATTCAATGAGCCCCATGGCACAGTGGTTAAATGCTTGTACTGCAGGTAAAACTGTGCTCATGACCTGGGGTTCCATCCCAGGTAGCAGGCTCATGGTTGATTCAGCCTTCCATCCTTCCGAGGTCGGGAAAATGAGTACCCAGATTGCTGGGGAGGATGTGTAGCCTGCATACTATAATTAAACTGTAAACTGCCCGGAGACTACTTGAAGTGGTATGGGACGGTATATAAACAGAACACTTTTTTGTTTGAGGACAAGAATGCTTTTTTTAAAAAAATCCTTGGTGCCCTACTCATTTTCCTTCTCTCCCCCACCATGTTTCCCATTTCCTTTTCTTGCTGCCTGCATGACTTGCTTTGCCTCCATTCAATAGGGCGGTTATTTAGTGTCATTTCTCATAGCGTCAGAGTAAGCTCCTTAGAGCGCATCTGGTCAATGCATTGATCTGCAATAAAACTGGCACCGACGTCAAGTGTCCGCAGAAGCACCAATTGTTTCCCAGCCAGGGCAGGCGGGGCACTGGGCACTTCATTTTTTAACACAACTGCAGGCTTTCTCAGATAAGTGACAGCCCAGAAACAATAACTTACAAATCTGTATTTTAATTTTGCTGGCCAGAACACATTTGCTACAGTGGTCCCCCCCCCTTTCGCGGTTTATATACTACGGTCCCGCTATATTGCGGGACCACGGTATATGAAAAAGGCCCCCTAGGGTAAGGGATAAAAGTCCTATTTCAAGCCTCCCATACATACCCCAGGACTGAAGCTGCCCCAAACAGGCGTGTGAAGGCCTTCCTAGGGCCCCAAAAGGACCTCCCTGCAAACTAAGAAGTGACTTCCGGATTGCTGAAAATCATTTCTGGGGCCTCCGAGAGACTTTCTAGGCCTGTCGGAAGCCTCAGAAATGATTTCCGGTTTACAGGATGTCACTTCCGGTTCGCAGGGAGGCCCTTTTGGGGGCTCCAGAAGGCCCGGGAAGGCTCTTACAGGCCCATTCGGGGTAGGGCCAGGCTGGGGGTAAGTACAAGAGCCCCCAGCTAGGCCTCCCCAGGCCTGACTCAACCTGCATCTGTATATCGCTGATTTTCAATTATCGCGGGTCAGGTCAGGTCCCTAACCACCCGCAATAGGCGGGGGATCACTGTACTAGGTGTAGATTTATTTTGTTATACTTAAAGTGGATAAACAGTCTATTTTCTGGGAGTGTTTGGGGTCCTGCGCTTAGGTAGGAGAAACCAGATGCATAAAAGTACAGGTGGTCCCTGGCTCAACAGGAGTACCTGTGAGAGGGATTTACATGTCCTGGTGGACCACCTCCTAAGGATGAGGCAGCAGTGTGCTGCAGCTGCCAAAAGAGCACGACATCAATCAGCATGACATCAATCCCAGTAAAAATTATAGAGCCCACTATAAAACAGTCATTCTGCAAGCACCTTGAAAACAATAACAAATCCAGCCAGACTAATCTTATCTCATGTTTTGATCAAGTACCTTACATGATAAATGGCGGGAATGCTGTAGATGTAATATATCTTGACTTCGGCAAAGCTTTTGACAACTTGGCCCACGATATTCTGATAAGCAAGCTCACAAGAGGTGGGCTGGATAGATGGATACACAGTTGGTTACAAGCTCATACTCAGAGGGTGCTTATCAATGGCTCCTTCTTACATTGGCAGGAAGTAACAAGTGGGGCACCCCAAGTTTCTGTCTTCAGTGTTTTGATTAATGACTTGGATGAGGAAATGTAGGGAATACTAATCAAATTTACAAAAAATATACTGACATTTTTAGTCCGGTTCGTTGGCTCCGTTTTTTTCAACCACTGGCTGCCTGTGAGAGGTTTTGGTTGTTGTTTTAAACGGGGTTGTCTTTTTGAGGCATTTCTAAAATGGGTTTGAACTGTGTTTATGGATTGGTTTTACTATACTGATAAATTGCTTTTTTAATATTGTAATGATTCATTGCACATTTTTCAGTCTTTGGTTCCCCCCCCCCCCGTGTATAAGACGACCCCCACTTTTCCAACCCAAATCTACAATTATGCAACCACGCGGTTCTTTCCTCTGCTTATTTCTGTGTATAAGACCATCCTCAATTTTTAGTCTAACAGTTTTAGACAGAAATATAGTCTTATGCATGAAAAAACTATATTTTTAAATCTGTAAATATTATCTCTTTTAATATTATAAACTGTTTTACATTCTCTTGGGGAGAAGAGTGGGTATAAATAATAGAATGAAGTGAAATGAAAATGAAGGAAGTACAGGAGTAAGGGGGTGTCATTATGTCCAGGTCTTATTGATGATATTTCCATAGACAGCTCCCTGGTCTGTGAACAGAAGTGGGGAGGTCCACAGGGACCTTTTGCTACATCTATCAGGGCATTTCTTATAACATTGAACACAGAATGTTATGTGCCAGACTGAGTTCCTTGAACCAAGGATAGGACTGAAAAGTGTGTGTGTATGGGGGGGATAATGCACTGTTTATACTTTTTAAACATGTATTTATGTACAATCTGTTAGGTTGAAAAATCTCATGCGCATTATCATTCTATGTCTGAAATCCAGTAGTAAGTTGCAACTAGTGTAGGCCTCATGTATCCATGAAACATATTGAGAAGCTGACTCACCAAATCCCCACTGATTTAATGAGCCTTCTCTGTTTGTGACTTACCACTGGATTTCAACGTGTATATCAGCCTCGCACATTTCTTTGCCTCTAAGGCCTGAATGTCAGAATATTATCCATCCAAAATGACTATCTGTCCAAAACGACTATTTGGGTAATGTAGGCTGATGTATTTCATTGCAGAACTCATTAATAGCAACACTAATTATTATATCATTCCCTTTTGCATGAAGTGACATCAGATCGTATTCCGCCAATTATTCGCCGAGGGCCGACAAACCAAACCCTTGCCATGGATTCTACAGCACAGCTACAATGCCAGGTGACAGGGAATCCCCTACCTAGCATTCAGTGGCTGAAGGATGGACAACGGATTGTGGCCAATGACCCAAGGATAAGTTTGTTAGACAATGGCACATTGCAGATTACAAGCCTCCAGGTAAGACACTTGATCCTTCCCTCCTTGCTGTTGTCTCACTTAAGAGAGCAGTCCTAGAATAATTTCATTCATCTCTCATTGCAACATGTCTGTAAAAGTGGCAAATGTTCTATTTGTTTCAATTTCAGAAAATGGTTATTTCTTGAACCCTTAGCAGATTGAGGAAGACTTAATTTTCCTTCTCCACGCCTGCCCTGATTGATGCCTTGTCATCTGCAATTTTATAATGGCATGTGACTGGTGATAAACACACAGTCAGTAGAGACTTCACCTTTGGTGCAAGGCCATACTGATTTTGCATGGATGGTCCGTGTGGATTCCCCACTGGCTGAACCAGCCTTTGACACCTTCTCAATAGGGCAGTTCTCAAAACCCATCATATGTTTAGTCAATCAATACAAGTTCACTCTCTTTTGGCCCGTGGATTCTTATATTTCATTTGATCTTTTGGATTCACTGATACGTGCCTAGCCTGTGACTCATTTATAGCTAGATCAGTTCAAGCAGTAAGCAAACAAATTCCACAATGTTGTTCAGCATTCTATTCTTCATTCGTAATTGCCTTAAAGTGCTAAGTAATATAATTACTTGAAAGAGAGCGAGAGAGCCTGTAACTGCCTAGTTCAGTACAGTACTTGAAACACTACTACCAGCTTGGAGAAGGGACCAATACGTTGCCATGTACTTATGAAGAAATTAATATTGGTAATACTAATATTAAAAGGCAATGAGCAATTTGTTTTTCTATCAAACAACAGCAAAGTACAATTCCCTTGCTTTTAACAAAGTGAATATCAGTAAACAAAGAATGAAGCCAGCCAAGTCTGTCCCTTTGCAACTCAGCTGATGCTTAAACCCATTCTGCAACACATGCCATTAATGGCAAAATTCTACATAACTTACAGCAAAGACCTCGATCGTAATTAACCCACCTTAAGCAAAGCTGCCAAAGTCACATTTCCCTTCATCAGTTCCTCTGCAGAGGATCTTTCCACCTTCCCCCCCCAAAATAATTACAAATCCACAAATCCATAAACATCTCAATGATATGACCTTTTGTAAAATAAGCTAGTTGTGCTCTCGTTTGCTATTGGTTTTCGAGATTAATGTGCAAAACTGATAGCTAGGTATCTGTTGGCTATGACATTTCTATGTGATTTCTTATCATCTGAGATCATGTCAGTGCAAAGAACCGCAAGACATTTTGCTGCCTCAGGCAAAGAACAGCCAACTGCTCTGTTACTGTGCTTGCAGAAGCACCCGGCTGAGGCTGAACGTGACTTCAGAGGAGTGATGTCATGCCCACAGACCAATAGTTAGCTTAAATTTGCAGGGAGTAATTGTATTAGTTGGTTGCAGCAAAGTCAGACTCAGGAGGCATGCTTGTGGCATCTTAAAGAGTAGTAAGAGCCTTTTCACACGACCCCTAAGATCCGCTGGCCACTTAAATTCGGACCAGAGATCTTAGGGGTTTGTCGCTGTTCCTGCGTTCCCACCCCCTCCGCACTCCTGGCTGCTGGCTGCGTGAGGGGAGGATGAAAAAAAGGAAGAAAAGAATGCCGCTCACCTCCATTCTGCCATCCTGGCACTGCATTCAGATCTCTTAAAGGGGCGGGGGGCAAAAAAAGAACAAACAGAAGCAAGGAGAGCCCGGCAGTCACTACGTTATATGCGCATCAGGAATTTTCACCTCTGGAGAGTAGGTACCTGAAAAGTGCGCTGGGACGTGCTTAGGTGGGCGTGGTCGCACTTAATTATCTGTAAACTCCGGAGCTGGTGGGGAAACAATTTTAAGCTCCGGAGCTGGGAGCCATTTGCAGCGGAGTTTAGGGGTCGTGTACAAATACCCTAAGCTACATCTAATGGTGCTAGCCTGCAGTCCAAGAAAGCTAATGCCAGATGTAGCATGCTGTACTTTTAGGTACCACGATACTCTTTGTTGTTGCCAAACAAGGAGCAGTTTATAAAATATTAATATGGGGGATCAGTGAGATTTTTCTTGAAACATTACGCGAATATGATTTTGGAGAAGAGATAAGTACCAAGGTTGGTATAATAAATGGGAAACAAGAATCTTGAAGCCCATCTCTGTGAAGATAAAGGGGGGGATATAAGTTAGCTTGGAGATGATATTTAACTTTGACGAAATTAAATCAAAGAGAAACACATTATTCTAAGTTATGTTGGAGAAAATAGGTTCGGTGGTACCTCTACTTATGAGTTTAATCTGTTCCAAACATATGCTCTTAAGTTAGATTTCATTTGAATATCAAGAATAGTTGCTAACTACTAGAGTAGTGCAACAGTGGAACCAATGGGCCCTCAAGAGATGGGGAGCACCTCAATGTTGGATGCAGTCAAGAGAAAATTAGTCAACAGTCTGCCAGACTCTGATTTTGATCTGCATTTAGCAGGGGGTTTGGCTCGGTGGCTTTATAAGTCCCTTCAGACTCCATTATTCTATGATTCTATGATTCTTCATGAATTAGAATGACAGGCACAGCTTTGTTTCCTGCTGTTTTGATGAACCCCACCCCTGCTGGTATCATCACTTAACACTTCCCATTGTTAATATTTGTCTTTGTGTGTTTACAAAATCAGAAGGGAGAGATTTGTTTCAGGCAGCCAAGAGATGTGATATTTGTTGCAGTGGGAAACCGCAGATGTTAACCACATTGACACTGAAGTTGATAAAATGTCAGCCTCGCCGCACAAGAGTTTGATAAGTTCAAAAACAGTCATGCTCTGCAGACATAAGCCTGACAAGATTTGTCTTCTTGCTATTAAATTTGTCCACTTGATCCTGATCCCCACAAAATGAGACATGCCGAGGTACCATTTGACTATGAGAACAATGAAGACTGCTAAAGCTATTGTTAAGCTTTTGTGGGATAAAATAATCAACATTTTAGTAGGCACCATAAGGTTTCATTATTTCCTCATCACTAGGTGAACTCTGGGAAATTTGGTATTGTCCAGAGTTCATCTACTGATTAGCTGGAGATGGCAGTGATAACAGGAGAGAACTGTTACCATGTTTCCCTGAAAATAAGACACTGTCTTATATTTATTTTTTCTCAAGAAGACACACTAGGGCTTATTTTCTGGGGATGTCTTACTTTTATTAAGTATAAAAAGCTTGAATGACAGCCCTGCACACAACCATAGCCACGCCCATCACTAGGTTTTATTTTCAGGGTAGGGCTTATATTTAACAAATGCACAGAAATCCTGCTAGGGCTTATTTTTGAGGGAGGTCTTATTTTCAGGGAAGCAGGGTAATTGCAGCAGATCTCTCATGAGCAACAAGTTTTCCTGGGCTGCCATGTTGAGAAATGAAGGACTAAGGAGTAAAAGGGTCAGCATGTCATAGTTCAGGCCTGGACAATGCGTTGATTGCGGGCGTCGTTGGAGGTCACCCACTGGGTCCTTGCCGGCTTCCCAGCACGCCCCCAGTAGCGGCGTGTTTGGGGGAGAATTCGCTCCCCTGCTCATACACCAGGGAGGTGTGCGGGAGCCCAGGCTGGTGCTGGCCGGGACTACAGGTGGTGGCACTGCTAGGCTGCAGCCTGGGCCCCACCAGGCTCTTCCAGGCTGGGTTGCTCCTCCCAGCCACCCTCTGCGCCCTTGGCCTCTCCGCCGGCGGCCTCGGGAAGCTGCCTGCCAAGCTGGGAGGGGTGGCTGCTGGTCGGGGCAACCTCCACCAGGGCTGGGAGGTGGCGGCAAAGTCCCTGCCCCCCCCCCGGCCAGATGACAAAGTGCCCCAGCAGCCGCATGGGGTGAAGAAGTGGCTGGGAGAGTGCTCACGCGGCACCAAATTCAAAAGGACCAAGCCTCCCCTCTCCTCCCTTTCGTTCGGGCGAAGGGAAAGAGGAGGAAAGCTGCTTTATCCTTTTGAATTTGGGTCAGAATGAGGCTGGGCGAGGAAGGCAAATTGCATGCAAGCACTTGCATGTTCAGGAGCGTTCACAGTTGGACAGCCTTGTCATAGATCATTTCAGCTTTCTCCAGATACTGTGTTCGACATGTGCCTATTAGAGATGGGCACGAAATGAACAATTTTTCGTTTCCGTTTTCATTTTTTCGTTTTGTTATGCAACGAAACGACAAATGAATTTTGTCTCAAAAATGAAACAAAACGAACAGAAATGCCGGAAATTTTGTTGTGCGTTTCATTTCCGTTTCTGCAATATGAGTGAATTGCTTAAAATGCTAAAAAAAAATCACCAAAAATCAAAATAAATGGTAACGAAATGGTAACGAAACGAATGAAAACAAAAATGATTTTTTGCAAAAATTCGCAAAAAACGGAAAGGAACCGAAACGGACCCTACAAACGACAAACGAAATGCCATTTTTTTAATTCGTGCCCATCTCTAGTGCCTATTGCCTCTCAGGCAGTGGTGGCAAACCTTCGGCACTCCAGATTAGGGATGGGCTGTTTGTTTCGGAAGCAGTAGGTTCCGAAACAACCCACGCGAGCCCAGGTGCTGTTAAGAAGCCTCCGAAACGCAAGCAGCCAATCACTTACCTTGCTCTGTGCCCGCACAGGGCTGAGCTCCAATGAGGAAGAAGTCTCCTGACACCCTCTGTCCTTCTCCCTCACGCTGGCCAATCAGATAGGAAGACAGGATGATGCTTTCCCCTGCACAGCTCCTGATTGGCCTGCACCAGGGAGAAGGACAGATGACGTCAGGAGACTTCTTCCTGGTTGGAACTCAGCCCGATGTGGCCCTGTAGGAAGGTAAGTGATTGGCTGCTTGCATTTCGGAGGCTTCCGAAACAGCACCTGGGCTCGCGTGGGTCATTTTGGAACCTACTGCTTCCAAAATGAACAGCCCATCCCTACTCCAGATGTTTTGGACCACAACTCCCACAGCCCTTTGTTATTGGCAATACAGGTTTGGAATTCTGGGAGTTATGGTCCAAAACATATGGAGTGCCAAAGTTTGCCACCACTGCTCTGGATAGTTGAGGTATAAAAATCAGAAGAGGCTCTAGTAACTAGTAACTAGAGTCTAGTTGTTGTGAATTCCTGGCAATCAAAATGTACTTCCTCAAAGGTGAAATATTTCTGTGACCCTTTGAGCCTTTAAGGCCCTCCCATTAGGGCATGTAGGGCACGAGCCTTGTGGCCAATTCTGTCCACACACCGAAAGCATCTTCTAGTTGCATAATGTGAACAAGGAGAATGGGATCCATCAGCTCATTGTATCCCTCTCTCCCTCCGAGCACGCTGAATCTGGGTGTGTCCAAGCTGCCCTTTTGCTGCACCAGAGTCAGATCCGTTAACGGGGTAACATGGAGGTTATTCATGAATTACTTATCAAAACACAGGGCGCACGCTAAACATTTGTTTAAAAATTGATGCCAGCCGCCAGTGGGGACTGAAATATTTCACGATAGCTTCGTGCCTTCATTGTGGCAGAGTCAGGAGGTTAATGCATCTGCCAGGTCCCAGTGCACCTAATAGCATCATTTTATAGCCGTTGTGGCTTTTTGCCCAGGAAAAAATTAGAGCTGTCAGGTGAAGGGGGGGGGACTAGCATGAGTTAATGGTCCCCCTGGACAGGCTGCCTCATCAGGCCACTCTGATTCATGGACAAAAGTGGGCCAGCAGCAGTCCAGGAGTCATAGCTCTGGAGCCTACCTGGTGGGGACATTAAAGCAATCCCCCTCACTTCACTGCATTCTTACTGCCTTGTGGCAAGACCATCAGGGTGACATGCAACAACCCATTTGCTATCTCTCGTTCGCTGCATTCAGTCTTGGAATTAGAGAGGAACAGTGACTTCATGCAAGGAAGTGTGCTTTATATAAAGAAAACTCAGCTTGCATCCCTGGTACAACCCAGATGAAAAGGAAGGATAGAGCCTCAGTGGCAGATCACATGGTTTCCACACGGACAGTCTCCGGTTCTATTCCCACCATCTCCAGTAAGAGAAAGGAAAGTATCCTGCCAGTCTCCGGTTGTCAACACTAAATTCCTAGGATCAGGTATCAAGCAGCAGAAGAAAAAGGATTGCTGCCATCAGTTAGAATTGACACTGGTGGAGAAATAGACTATTCTGGTATAAGGCATTGTCCTGAGTTGCAGTTGTACTCATTGGGCCTTTTCACATGACCCCTAAGATCCGCTGGCCACTTAAATTCGGACCAGAGATCTTAGGGGCTTGTCGCTGTTCCTGCGTTCTCACCCCCTCCGCACTCCTGGCTGCTGGCTGTGTGAGGGGAGGGAGAAAAAAAGGAAGAAAAGAATGCCGCTCACCTCCGTTCTGCCGTCCCGGCACTGCATTCAGATCTCTTAAAGGGGCGGGGGGCAAAAAAAGAACAAACAGAAGCAAGGAGAGCCGGGCAGTCACTACATTATATCCGTATCAGGAATTTTCACCTCCGGAGAGCAGGTACCTGAAAAGTGTGCTGGGACGCGATTAGGTGGGCGTGGTCGCACTTAATTATCTGTAAACTCCGGAGCTGGTGGGGAAACAATTTTAAGCTCCAAAGCTGGGAGCCATTTGCGGCGGAGTTTAGGGGTCATGTACAAAGGGCCATTGTGAAGAAGGAGGAGGAGGAGGAGGAAGTCAACAACAATAATTATAGCTGTTCTAAGTGAATGTGGTCCACCTGAAGGAGCATTTCTCTATATACCTGGACTCCAACATCATAATTCAAAGCTCTCCTCTGGGTGTCGCCACAAAAAAGGCAAAATGGATTCGTGGGTATAACAGAGATAAACCTTTCAGTGGTGACACCCCATCTATTGAGTGCCCTCCCTAAAGAATCTCTGTGTGATAGGCTTCTCAGGCGAAGACCTTTCTGCACCTCTGAAGAACGATGCCAGTACACTATGCCTAATTTTGAATTGTCTTTAATATGATGAAATGTGTTATTCTCTGTGGTGTTTTTTCTTGGTTTTCTTTTTTTCCCTTTCAGCATTGTTTATGCTGTTATTGTCCTCCTTTTGTAATTTTAAAGACAGCAGTCTTGCCAAAGAAATGTGGTGAATAAGTAGATGTTCAGTCTGAGAGTTTTGAGACAGCTGGCAGTCAGAGTAGGCAAGATGGATGGTTTGCTGCAGATGCATGTTGGTAGTTAGACATCATTGTGTAAAGAAAGTGGCAGAGCTGAAAAAAGTTACCTTTCTGAACTCCCAGGCTCCCCAGCTGGCATGGCCTCTGCCTACACAGCTTGGATAGATAATAGTGAAAGAGCTGCTTGGGACACAGCCCTTCACAATGATATCCAGAGAAGGGGCACATGTACAGAAAAAGGGGGAAGGGGGATGATTCCAAGGCTCCTTCTTCTAGTTGCAGTGAGCCATGGATAGAGATCACTAACATCCTGCCTTCCTGAACATTTCAGATTTCAGACTCTGGACTGTACGTGTGCATTGCTACAAGCTCCACTGGCGAAACAAGATGGAGTGGTTTTCTGGCAGTGCAAGGTGAGTCATGTCAAGGGACAGGTGGGATGGGGTACTTCAAGGACCAGATGCAGGGGAGTGGTATCAGTAGACAGATATCTAGTATTGTACGCTCCCAGACACATCTGGTGGGGCCACTGTGAGATATAGGAAGCTGGACTAGATGGGCCTTTGGCTTGATCCAGCACGGCTCCTCTTATGTTCTTATGAGACACGAGGGCATTGCGTTTTCTTCTTAAATGTGGTTCTCAACCTGTGGGTCACCAGATGTTCCTGGACTGCAACTCCCAGAAGTCTTCATCACTAGCTGAGCAGGCCAGGATTTCTGGGAGTTCCAGTCCAGGAACATCTGGGGACCCACAGATTGAGAACTACTGATGTACGTGTTACATTTTTTTGGAGCAAATGAGCTGGGAGCTGTATTCATTCATCATTTGTTCTGAATTCAACGTGTCAAGAGTCAAATGGGTGCACCCACCCTTGTATGGTGGGAGCGTCCAAGGAGGATTTCTTCAGAAGAGAGATCTTCCTCAGAACTTCAGCAAAAGAAAGGATTAACCCTCCCTTCGCTCCACCTGCCATCTGGATGACATTCAGTCTTCCCCTCTCAGCTGATGCCACCTGTATTTCTTAACATGTACAGTAAAAACAATGTTTTGTTTTAAAAGCCATGTCTCATTAGGCCTGTAGCTCACCTTAGGTTCTTTGCCACTGCTGTAATAAATAGGAGTGTAGGGCTTCTGGGGCCAGAGCATTGGGGCTTTTTGTTTGCCAAGACTGATTACCATCTAGCCCATCAGGCTTCTCTGTACCCAGGCACCTAACACTCTTAATTCTGCTTCAACTGGATGGCTATACAGACTATCAGACCATTTACCAATTTCGAATGCCTGAAGGTCTCCATCTGAAGTTACTTGGCCCTCTTAATATCTGCCATAACACCAGTGAATGGAAGCATGTGTCTCTGTTTAGTGTAATATCCATTCTTTGACATTGGTCCCAGGTTTACCTGACATGCAAAAAAAAAGGGGGTGGTGAGATTATTCAGTCTGGTAGCTTTTTCAGAGACGAGATTCCTAAAACACAGCCATATCCTATTTCCAATGGTCAAGCTAGCAGGGGATGCTGGAAGGTGTAATTTCAAAGAGTAATGGTTCCAGGCTCTGATCTCATCTAACCTTGAAACGCAGAAGAGGAGACCTGGATGTATTCATAGATGAGAATGGCTCATTTTAGAAGCAATAAATTCACCCTCTGATTTCTTGCTTAGCACGCCATTTCTTGCTGCCAACATGGGCTGAGCCAGTCAGTGACATTGGAAAAGGAGTGGGGGGGGGACCTTACCTCAAGGACTGAATTCTGTTAATGAAGACACATAATGCTGAGCTAAGCTTTCTGGGCCTTGAAGTTTAAAGGCTCAGGGCTGATGCTGCTTCCCAGCTTGTTTTTTGAAAAGAAACAGCCAAAGCTTGGGGGGGGGGGATTATTTTTTCAAAACTACAACTTCACAGAATCTCCCAGCCAATGTGACCAACGCCCTGGCTAACTAAGGAATTCTGAAAAACCCTCTCTCCAGAAGTGACTTAACCAAGCTCTCTGAAGAACCCCAGTGAGAAATCACACCCACAAACATGTTGGCTTAACCTGCCTTTTCCAAGGATTTGGAAACTAAAGCCCCTTACAAAATAATACCAGTGTCCACAATAACATGAGCAGTTTAGAAGGGCTGACTCTCGTCTCCCTGATTAATGGCAAAATCTCTTCCCTTCAGTGGTCTAGAGATAAGGACCTTCTGTAACCTCACCTCATGGCAGCTGGCTGATCTGGCTTAGTAGAGTATTTATTTGAGGGAAGCATTTCCCTAATATCTAAGCTTTCCTGTTTTCTCCAGCCAAAGGAAAAGCTAGCAGGTTTTTTTTTAAGTGTATGTTTTTGATGGATTTTCCACATACTTGCATAATTATTTCACCTTCCCTCCCCAGAGGTTGAGATGGTGTACTTCATTTCCTTTCCACTTTTTACACACAACCCTGTGTGACAGCTTAGACTGAGAAAGCCCCTTGTGGTTGTTTTGGTGCCCCTGATGGTTTGAATCCATATCTCCCTGGTCAAAGTCTTAACACTAAAGATGGACACAAAATGGAAATATAGTGTTTCGTTTTGTTTCTTTAGTAGTTTCACGGAGTATGTGTATAGATGATTTGTTCTTAAATTGTAGATTTTACGTCTCGGATTTTTATGCTGGGTTGTGTGAATGACTGACTGGATGGCACTTTTAATCTCGTTGTATTTATACAATGACAATAAACTGCATTCCAATTCCAATTCCAATTCCAATTCCAATTCACTTCATTTTGTTTGTAACAAAATTTTAAAGTAGTTTTGTTATGAAGCGAAATGAAATGAAACAAAACGCTATGCTCCCCTGGGTCCTAGAGGCACCAAAATGGCAGGGGAGCTTCCTCAAGCTCTTCCCTGTAAACCCCTGAAATTTGGAAAGGTTTTGGGGCCAGGGGGCTGAGTTATTAAGATCTGAAGGGGGTACCCCAGGGAAAAAATCTTTCAAATTCAATTGGGATTTATTTTATTTTTATTTATTTACAAGTATTTTTACCCCACCTATCTCCTTGGATAAGGAAGTGAAGCCAACACTCGCATTTAGGGGAGGACTATTGTGGCTTCCCGATTCAATTACAAAGATTTTTTTTCCTAGGGGCACCCCCTTTAGATCTTAATAACTCAGCCCCCTGACCCCCATACCTTTCAAAAAAAATTGGGGGGGGGTTTACAGGGAAGAGATTGAGGCAGCTCCCTTGCCATTTCCTCTAGGACAAATAGTTTCATTCCTAGAGGGGAAAATAGTGTTTCGTTTCGTGACAAAATGCATTGTATAGTTTCATTACGTAACAAAGTAATTTGTTACACAATGAATGATGAAACAGCATTTAGTTTTTTTGTTTTGTGCCCATCTCTGCTTAACACTTCTAGCTCAGCAGTGAACAGAGCTTGGGAAATTGTTCAGGCTGCAACTCACAGAATCTGCTAGCCAAAAAGGCCGGCCAGTGGCCATGCCAGAGTTCTATACTATATATAATATGTTATTACATATATTACTATTTCCAGGTTCTAAGAGTGGGCAGCTCTCAGCCCTCCAGATATTTGAGGCCTGCAGGTCCTGTCGCCTTTTATCCCTGTCAGTACTATTTAGGGACAATGCAGCCCAACAACATCCAGAAGGCCATTTGTTGCCTGTCCAGTCAACTCGAATGCCTAAAGGCTCCTGGGCAAGTTTGATATGCAAATGTAAAACACTATAGGTCAGTGGTGGCCAAACTTCGGCCCTCCAGATGTTTTGGACCACTACTCCCACAGTCCTTTGTCATTGGTAATACAGGCTTGGGATTCTGGGAGTTGTGGTCCAAAACCTCTGGAGGGCTGAAGTTTGGCCACCACTGCTATAGGTGAACCCAGAGCCACGAGAAACTGTGGCAACCAGGACTTGAGGAGCGAAACAACGAGGAACCTCTAGATTTAAGCATGTGATAGCCACGCCACTCCTGTTTTGTGTTTCCTTTTGCCTTAGGAGGAGGTGCTGGGGCTGGTAGATGTGCTCAGAGTGAGTGGGTGTATGCCTTTCAGCAGCAAATATTTCCACCCTCTAAATCTCCCTGTCTTTGATCAAAGCCTGGTTACCCCACTCCACATACAGCTCTGGGCAGACCACAAGGATGCTTGTTAGACCAAAACAAACCATGCAGGACTCAAATTGTCTCACTAGCCCTTCGTCTCAACCTGACCGTCTTTTCCTCATTTGCTTCCCCAGAGAATGGGGTTGATCCCCAGGCACAGCTTCTGGGGCCCAGCCTTCTCCCAGGTCCGCCCTCTGTGCCTCTCATCACGGATGTCACCAAGAACAGCATCACTTTGATCTGGAAGCCAAGCCCTTTGAGTGGGAGCACCGCTGTCAGTTCATACATAATTGAAGCGTTCAGGTAACGTTCTGTGTTATTGGAAAGGCCCATTTCCAGATCTCTTTGAGCACCAAACAGAAATATAACTTAGAGGTAAAAAGAGTTACTGTAATAGTTAAGCCCACTGATTCCCAGGCTGCGATCTGAGACCTGCATAAGGCCCTCTGGCTTAACTCCAAAAGGTCTGTATTCATCAAGCCATACTTCTGGCAAGGGTGATCTGCCCCTGACAGTCTGTTGGGTGAGGAGGTAGGCATAATGGGACTAAAGGGGGAAGGGAACCTTGGTGTCAGAAGGCATGCAAGAGAGCAGGAAATTTCTGCTGTGGTTTGCCAGTTATGCCTCCTGAGGTTTAGAACCTAAGCAGTCCCCTTTGAAATGTCACTCAGTGTCTCTCTGTCATTCCTGCTGGGTTGTATTGGATAAGATTGTTGGGTGGGTGATCCTGATATTAAATCCATCCTAAATCTAGATATACCATATCTTTCCATGTGTAAGAGTATATTTTTCCCTAAAATCGTTAGACTAAAAATTGAGGATTGTCTTATACAGGGGTCCTCAAAGTTTTCAAACAGTGGGCCGGCCCACCACACCCTAGACACCACTGGGGGCTGGACCACAGTCCAAAAAAAAAAAAAAAAAGGCCGACATGGAAAAAAGGGGGGAAGGAGGGGCAAGTGGACGGAGCCCCCTAAGATTGGTCCATGATCATTGTGTCTCCAGGGGCCCAGCAATGCCTCCTGCTCCAGATCACCACCCTGAGGTGATACCGCTGGGTTCCCTCCGCTGTGCCTCTTCTTCTTCTTCTTCTTCTTCTTCTTCTTCTTCTTCTTCTTCTTCTTCTTCTTCTTCTTCTTCTTCTTCTTCTTCCTCCTCCTCCTCCTCCTCCTCCTCCAGGCCCCTCATCACCTTTGGGGTGGCCACTCAGGATGAGAAGCAGCAGCTGCAGCAAGGGCAGCAAGGCTGGTGCCACTGCCTACAGATCCAGCCGTGTGGATCCTTCACTAGAAGATTAGGTTGACTCCCTTAATAGACTATGGGTGGCTGATAAAATCTACACCAACCCACTGAGCTGCTATTGTTGCAATCCGTGCTTTGGTTGTAGAAGGCATTTGCTGCTTCATTGCCGTGTTCCAGCTGCTGTTTGGAGTTATATTTTATATATTTCATGGTTTATCACATTGAGAACTTGTTGAGTGGAGGGGTATTTCAGATATGTTCTAAAAACAATGCCTTTTTCTTTACCTTGACTATCCTTATACACCGGAGTTTGGGCATATTTGTTCTGCCACATTTTAAACTACAAGTTACAATATGGTCAGCATATGGTATGTTGTTGACCGTACTGGCTGGGACTTTTGGCAACTGAAATACCAAAGATTTGGAGGGCCAAGCGTCCCCCTACCCTCCTATAATTTGTACTCTTACAGCACATTACCTTTGCTTGCAGCGAGAGACAAATTGCTCCCATCTCCCCATTCATGGACCACAGGAAACGCTACATCCTGGAAACACTGCCAAAAGCTTAAGGGAGGCATTTTTTTTTAATTTCAGGATGAATAGACTTGGCTCAGGCCCAAGTTCCTGTTTAGCATCTGAAATCGAGCTTAGAGACCTGGGATTTAGGCCACATTGAACTCTGCATCTTGCAAGCTCTGGGTATTAATTCTGATCATGTTCCTGACACCATATGGTCTGGCTAAAACTCAGCGGTTAGTTCAAACTGTTAATTCTGAAAGAGTCCTGATTTGTAGGGATGCAGAGGCGGTGGCACAGGACTCTATCTCTCCTGTGAATTAATGTGCCTTTAATGGTCTGTATTTCCTTTATGGTAAAGAAAACATAGCCAGCACATGCTCAGAAGCTGCTGTTTGGGGAGGTTTTTTTTTTTTTAGTACAAAGGCATCATTTGCTCCCAGCCAACGCATGGGTAGGACTGGCCCCAAGCATTTTATTTCCCGAGATGGAACAATAAATGGTACCCCTCATCTCTAAATTCAAGTTACCAAAATCGACTAAATTATGTTGGCAAAAAAAGCAGGAAATCACACAACCACCTTTCCTGCCTGTCCAAATAAAGTAACTAGTTAGCAATCTGATGCTGTTTTATGATACCTCAGTGGTTCTCAACCTGGGGGTCAGGACCCCTTTGGGGGTTGAATGACCATTTCACAGGGCTCGCCATGAGCCAGTAAAGAAAAAGGCACAAACGGCTTGGGTCTGGAAGAGGAGCGGGAGGAAGGGGGAGAGCAAGTTACAACTTGATATGTTGGAGGGGATGTCAGTCAATGGCACCGGAGGCTGCGATTGGCTGAGGGTGCCTGCAGAGGGAAGTTCTCTATGGCCCCTGCGGCAGTGGCCTGCCAAAGGGGGCTTGTGGCCTCTTCCAAGCAGGGCAAGGGGTCACCACAACATGAGGAACTGTATTAAAGGATTGTGGCATTAGGAAAGGTGGGGACCATTGTGATATACCAAATGTGTGGCCTGAGGGTGGCTGCTTCCTCTGCCTATTGATAGGATTAGTTCTGGCACACAGTAGCAGTTCTGAAATCTGTAGCAAGCAGGTATGAGCCTCACACCATTTCCCCAATCCACATTACTTTAACGTAACATATCTCTGAAGCCTTCTGAGAAATATAAAATGGTGGCTGGGTCGCCACCATTTCCTACCAAAACTTGCAGCCATAGAAAGAAGCAGGCAAGAGTACTTTTCAAGGGCAACGGGCATCGGCTGCTGCCCTGGAGATCAGTTGCTGCTGCTCATCCTGTCCTTAACCACTATTTGCCATCTTTCAAGAACGTTCCAAAAGCCAACCCTTAGCCGAAGCTACTGTAAGCCTTACCTGTTCTCTTTTCAATTGTTTATGTGTTGGTCTTGGTTAGCGATGCCCAACCTAGAGTAACCTAGATGCTTTCAGACTGCAATTCTGGAAATTGAAGCCTAAGAACAGCTAGATTACCCAAAGTTTGGAACAACAGATCGAGGTGACCTTGTTCTATGCAATGCCGTGCATCTGGCACTCCTTGCCACTATGCGGTAGCTGTGTGGGGATGCTAAAAAAGATGGCGGATGACCCTTCTTCTTCTGATCAATTTCAGTCAGTCGTCAGGGAGCACCTGGCAGACCGTGGCAGACCACGTGAAGCTGGAGAAGCACACGGTTAGCGGCTTGAACCCCAACACTATATACCTCTTCCTGATCCGGGCTGTCAACTCTTATGGCTTGAGTGACCCCAGCCCTGTCTCAGAGCCGGTTCGGACACAAGGTGAGATTCCTATGCGCTGGCGTTTTGGGTTAGGGATTGTAACGGGTTGTTCTGACAGATGTACTCCCCCAATGGTGAGGCTGGATAGAGATGAGAGACAGAAGAGCAAGTCAGAAAAGCGGCCATTAAAAATCATTTCGCTTGTTAATCGATTTCTTCCACGTTATATAACTTGTTTTGCAATAGGAAGAAGGTAAGGCGTACCTACCTTACAGGTAGTCCTGTTGCTTTGGGAACTGAAATGCTATGGTATAGGCCAGTGATGGTGAACCTTTTAGAGACTGAGTGCCCAAACTGTATTTCGGAGCCCACTCATTTTTCGCAAAGTGCCCATACAGCCATTTAATGTGAATACAGGTGGCTGTGAAGGGGCGAGGTCAGGTGCCCACAGAAAGGGCTCCGAGGGCCACCTTTGGCATCCGTGCCATAGGTTCACCAACACTGGTATAAAAGGTAAAGGTTCCCCCTGCACATGTGTGCTGGTCGTGTCCGACTCTAGGGGTGCTGCTCATCTCCATATTCAAGCCGAAGAGCCAGTGTTGTGCAAGTCCATGGCCACGTGACCGGCATGGCTACAAGGAAACACTGTTTTACCTTCCCGCTTTTTACGGCGGTACCTATTTATCTACTTGCATTTGCATGCTGTCGAACTGCTAGGTTGGCAGGAGCTGGGGTTATCAGTGGGAACTCACTTCACTGCATGGCACCCAGGATTCTAACTGCCGACTTTGCAGCCAACAGTTTTTGGGAGCCTTCGTCTGCTGAGCCACCACACCCCTTAATCTCTGTTATATTTTTAATTTCAAATCCTTCAAATAATAATCAAGGAGGGGCTAGAGCTACTTTAGCCATGGAATAGGGAGATTTTCTAATGACTGGTTCTAATGCTGTGTGCATTCAGAGATATTTTACAAGGCAAAAAAAATACACCTTTAGTGCAAAGGGAAACCCGGTATTCCTCTCTCCTCCCTCTGCTTTTTTGGCTTGCCTGAGATGGAACATTCTAGACTATCACCCACAATCCAGCAGGGGGAGAGAAAGAGAACCACAATTGGCTTACTTGTGAACATGTGACCTACTCCAGTGCTTGTATTGCAGGACATTGCTTGTGGATCAAGGCAAGAATTAAAATAAATGTTTGCCTGTCTTGCAAAACACTCTTAAACCAAGGTACTTGTAGACCAAGGTATTACTGTATCCTGTGTTGTGCACTCTAATGGCATCATCCTCTTCCTTTCTCACATTTTAAACCATCGGCAGATGTGAGTCCTACCAGACAAGGGGTGGACCACCGGCAGGTACAAAAGGAACTTGGAGAAGTTGTGGTACAACTGCAGGATCCCACCGTGCTCACTTCAACCACCATCCAAGTGACATGGACCGTGAGTACCAACATGGTCACTTGACATTGCAGGGTGTGCATGAACAAATTATGCTAGATCAAAGAACAGGTGTTGTTCCACTGTGCCTTCTATCAACCATAGCCAGCATAAAGGATGACTGGACTTATACTTCAACAGTGCCTGGACAGCTGTATGTTTCCCGTCCTGTTTTAGACAAAGGGTCAAAGATGTTCACTTTGCGCAGCTTCATTGGCCAGTGTTCACAAACTCTGGCGCTTCTGTTTGCAGAGATTGCAGGAGCACTCTGGTGATGTGCCAGTCCTGTGCATCCAGACAAGCAACTAGCACAACTATTGTCAGGTCACTGGGAGGGATAAAATTGGTCCTTGTATATCTTACTTACCTTGAAAATTCTTTCAGGGTCTGTATATTTTTGTTCCCACTTGACAACGTACCACATACAGTAGGACCCCATATCCACTGATTCATTAACCACTGATTCAGTTATCCACAGTTGGCAGATGAAAAAAAAATAAATAATTCAGCAGCCGCAAAGCAAACTACTGTCACAAACAGCAGCCATAAAGCAAGCTACTTTCACAAAACAGTAGCTGTAAAGTTTCTCTTACCCACAGTTTTCGTTATCCACAGGAAGGCCTGGAACCAATCCCCAGTGGATTCCTGGGGTTCTACCCACACATTTTTAATGATTACACAGAATTGGAGTCTAGACACAAGAAAATGTCATGTCCCAGAAACCTGCTGCCAATAACTTCATATTGCATCTCGCTCTGCACTAAATAGTAGAGATCAGGTTGCAATAAAAACTGATAGGAGAGCAGGTCATCCTTCGTATGTTTTCAGATGGCAGTTTCCATTGGCCCTAGTCAACAAATCCAGTAATGAGAGGGATAGGAATTCTAGTCATGCAGCATCTGGAGAGCCATGTGTTTAAAGTCCATTTAGCAAGGGACAACTATGTGGGCTGGGGGATTCTGGGAATTGTAGGTTTTTATTTTTATTTATTTTTTTAAATCATGTTACACTTGATTCAGACCTTTAATGGGTTACCTGTCTTAGAGAAAAACTCCCAGAGTCCCTTCACCATCATGGGAGCTTTAGTTCAAAAATAACATCTTGATGCCCTGCACGAATTTGCTGGGACCGGGGGCATTGCCCGAGACAACAGAAAAAGCAGGAAGGGGGTGAATTGTGAAAAAGAAACAGGAAAGTGGCAAAACCAGCAAGTGATTCAGAAGAAGAAGAGAGGGGAACTGAGAGGTTAGGCAGGTAGGTGGTTCTTCCTAGCCCTGCGTACCGTGCTCAGCTAGTTGATCCTATGTCTTCTTCTCACTTAGGTTGACCGCCAGGCTCAGTTCATCCAAGGCTATCGAGTCATGTACCGGCCCCGAGGGAGCGCCTGGCTGGTACAGGATGTGAAGTCGCCTGCTGAACGGAGCACTGTCTTAGTCAATCTGCATAAAGGCCAGGAATATGAGGTCAAAATCCGTCCATACTTCGATGAGTTCCAGGGCATGGACAGTGAGGTGCTGTTTGTACGCACTCCAGAAGAAGGTACAAATGGTACCTCAAATTACGAATTTAATCTGTTCCGAATGCATGCTCTTAAGTCAAACTACTCTTAGGTCGGGGTACCTATCTAAAAAATTGAAAAAATAAGTTTAAAAAAATCAAAAAATGGAAACAAATTGTAAGTCAAGCAGTCCATATCTAAAATTTGTAAGGCAGCAGTTAAAACACCAACAGTTTTCGGCTCTTAAGTTGAATTGCTCTTAAGTCGAGCTGCTCTTAAGTCAAGGCACCACTGTATATGCAGAGAGCAAGGGGATATACGTTTCTCATTCTCAGTCACCATATATACATGTCTCTGTTCCCAAAGGGATTGTTACTAGAATCTTACAGCCCACACCCTAGCTCACTTGGAAAAGTTGCTCTTTTGAACTATGATTCCTAGACTGCCCTCCCCTCTGTGGCCGGTGGGATTCTGAGATTTGTAGCCAGAAAATAAGTTTTCTAAGATCTGAGTCTACATTGCCAATCTCAGCTTGTTTTACTTCCTTTTAATCTTAGAATGGCAAAGCTCAAATGAGCTCCATGGGTCATCGAGTCCATCTCCCATCAAGGAGATACAGTGGGGAATCGGAACTCTAAACAGCTGGCTCTGCAGCAAGTGACCTAAACCACTGAGCTATTCACCTTCCACACTTGTTGTCAGCCGTAATCCTTTCTGGCACATATGCAAAGACAGCTAGGAAGCACCATAAGGACTATGGGTTATTTCCCATGGCAGAAACTATGGAAGCTGGCGATCTAAAGGACTGCCAATTCTAGATCCGTGATGTAGTATATACAGTGGTACCATAAGAACATAAGAAGAGTCATGCTGGATCAGGCCAAAGACCCATCTAGTCCAGCTTCCTATATCTCACAGTAGCCCCACCAGATGCATCTGGGAGCACATGAGACACGATATCTGTCTCCTGATACCACTCCCCTGCATCTGGTCCTTGAAGTACCCCAGTTTTAAGCCTGGAGATGACACATCTCCATCATGGTTTGTAACCTGTGATGGACTTTTCCTCCAGGAATCTGTCCAATGCCCTTTTGAAGGCATCCAGGCCAGATGCCATCACCACACCCTGTGGCAGGGAGTTCCACAGACTAACAACGTGCTGGGTGAAAAAATATTTTCTTTTGTATAAAGGAATTAGTTCATTCCAAATGAAATTCTGTTAAGCAAATTTTCCTTTATACACGTTTTCCATAGGAATGCATTGAAAATGGAGTAATCCTTAATCGCAACCATTTTTATCTTATACGGATTCACCCCATAGGCGATTCTGTTAAGCAAATGTCCCCTATCTCTGGAATTTTTTATGTTGTACAGATTTCATGTTATACAAACCGTTTGTTATACGAGGGTCCACTGTATTTGTAAAGTTGAATCAGTGAGGGAAGCATATGGGTGGGTGGGTTTGTTTACACCGCCTTTTGTATAACTGCCACAGCAGTAATGGAACAGCCATTAAGACCTGTTGTCCTTGCAGAATATGTGCTCTTGGCAGAGAAGACAATGGATAAAAAATAGTTTTTGACTCAGGTGCCTGAATTTTTGGACTGTCCAAGAAATCATGGTTATGGAAACTGGCAAGAGCCTGCAAATCAGTGGCTACACTACTGGACAGTTACAGACAATCAACCTCTCTGTTCCCTCTCTCATAGTGCCCAGTGCTCCTCCTCAAGCAGTTACTGTGGTAACAGTGGGGACCAGCAACAGTACCAGCATCAGTGTATCCTGGGAACCCCCTCCACCTGCCAAGCAAAACGGGATCATCCAGGATTACCGGGTAAGGTCTGCTCTCCAAACCTTCATGGTTTACCCTTGCAATTTGTGAAGCCTCAGATCTGAACAGGAGGGCCTGGACGGCCAGGGATCTAGTTCAGTGATGGTGAACCTTTTAGAGACCGAATGCCCAAACTGCATTTCAAAACCCACTCATTTTTCACAAAGGGCCAATACAGCCATTTAACCTGAATCCAGGTGGCTGTGAAGGGGCGATGTCGGGTGCCCACAGAAAGGGCTCCGAGGGCCACCTTTGGCACCCGTGCCATAGGTTTGCCAACACTGATCTATTTGAATCAAAAGCCACCATGGGTGCTAAGAAGCAGCAATGGGGAATTTCTACTTTTTACAAAGTCCTGCTTGTCCAGTCCTTGGTTACTTGTGGTCTTCTCCTCCCGTGGAAGGTTTGGTGCCTTGGAAACGAGTCTCGTTATCATATCAACAAGACAGTGGATGGAACCGTACATTCAACGATCTTACTGGGTTTGGTGCCAGGGATGGTGTACCGCACCGAGGTAGCAGCTGCCACCAGTGCAGGTGTCGGCGTGAGAAGCACCCCAGTCACCATACAGATCAGTGAGTACCCAAAGACCATCCATACCAGTGTTGGGAAAAATTACTGTTTTGGATGACAAATCCCTGAAACCCTAAGTACCCATGCTGAACAGGGGATTCTGGGCACGGTAATCCAAAACCGTGATATTTGCAGACTTTGTTGCAGAAACTCATAGGTACAAATAGGACAGTTTGCTTTCTATAAAGGCCCCCGTGGCCCAGTGATTAAAACTGCTGTACTGGTTTTAATCCCAGGTAGCCGGCCTAGGTAGCCTAACTCAGCCTTCTATCCTTCTGAGGTATGAGTATCAAGGTTGCTGCCAGGGGGGTGTAGTTTGCATAATTAACTTGTATACCACCCAGAGAATGCTGTGAGGGCTATGGGGCGGTATATAAACAGCACACTTTCCTTTTCTATGTAATCCTGTTTGTCCGCCAATATCAGCTGGGAGAGAGGGGGGTCTCTTTGCATGTCCTCCCCTTTTCTGTGTTGAATGAATGTGACAGGGCCTTCCCAGATATGCCTCCCCACCACCACCAAACTGTTGGTGCGGCAAGCCCTCACGGTGCAGTGGTTCAATGCCTGTCCTGCAGGCAAAACTGCGCTCACGACCTGGGGTTCAATCCCAGGTAGCAGGCTCATGGTTGACTCAGCATTCCATCCTTCCGAGGTCAGTAAAATGAGTACCCAGCTTGCTGGGGGGTGGGGGGGCAATGTGTATCCTGCATACTATAATTAAAAACCTGTAAACCGCCCAGAGACTACTTGAAGGGGTATGGGGTGGTCTCAGGGCTGGCGCTTCCATTAAGGCGAACTAGGCAGTTGCCTAGGGTGCCAAAATGGAGAGAGGGCGCTGGCTAGCCTGGCGCCCCCCACCGCCCCCCCACCACTGGCCACCACTGACCATCCCCCCACCGCCGTCAGCCGCCCGTCGCCACCCCCGCACCCATCGCCACCCACCCCCCGTGCCCGTCGCCGTCCCCTGCCATCTCCCGCCCCCCGCCGCCGCCCTGCCACCCCGCCCCCCGCCTGCCACCACCCTGCCCCCCACCACCCCCTGCCCTGCCCCACCCACCCTCTGCCTGCCCCACCCACACCCACCCCTCGCCTAGGGCACAAAAAAACCTAGCACCGGCCCTGGGCGGTCTATAAGCAGAACATTTTGCTTTAATTTAGCACCCTCTTTTGGCAATTAGTTTTAGGAGCAATGCAATGGAAATGGGACCAGATGGACACATGTCACGCTCTAAGCCACGTCAGGTGTAAGAGGCCCCATAAGCACTAACCCCATGTATTATTTCAGCACATTCATACAACTTTACATGTAGCACTTAATTTTTTTGTTTTTCTATCATTCAGAGCCCCCCCCCCTCATAATCTGTGTCAGGGGCGTGGTGGCTCAGTGGACTAAGGCTTCGAAAAGCTGAAGTAGCTCTAGCCCCTCCTTCATGATTATTTGAAGGGTTTGAAATTAGAAATATAACAGAGATTAAGGGGTGTGGCGGCTCAGTGGACTAAGGCTCCGAAAACTGTTGGCTGCAAAGTCGGCAGTTAGAATCCTGGGTGCCATGCAGTGAAGTGAGTTCCCACTGATAACCCCAGCTCCTGCCAACCTAGCAGTTCGAAAGCATGTAAATGCAAGTAGATAAATAGGTACCACCGTAAAAAGCGGGAAGATAAAACAGTGTTTCCTTGCAGCCATGCCAGCCACGTGGCCATGGAGTTGCACAACACTGGCTCTTTCGGCTTGAATACGGAGATGAGCACCACCCCTAGAGTCGGACACAACTAGCACGCATGTGCAGGGAGAACCTTTACCTTTACCTTTTTCATAACCTGTGGCTGTAAACGGTTAACTTCCTTAGTTTGTGTGTCAATCCAGGTTTGAACGGGTGAGCAGGTAGAAGGGACTGACGTCGATCAAGCTACTTGCCTCTTCTCATTCCGGGTGCTTTTTGCCTCCCGTGCTGCAGAACCGATGCCAGACCAGGACACTGTGCCAGTGAGCAGTGGGGACAGTGTGAGCCTTGCAGAGCAGATCACAGATGTTGTGAAGCAGCCAGCCTTTATAGCAGGCATCGGAGGGGCCTGCTGGGTCATCCTCATGTGCTTCAGCGTGTGGATCTACTGCCGTCGGAAGAAGAGGAAGGAGCTGAGTCACTACACGGGTGAGACAGGTTCACCTGCCCACTTGATCTTGCTCACTCCAGGGTTAGGGAGTCTTGGCTACACAGAGCCATACATGGGACGTAGCTCTAGAACAATATATAGTGGTACATCGGGTAACGAATTTAATTCTTTCTTCGAGGCAATTCGTTATCCAAAAAGATTCGTTATCCAAAATGCGGTGTCCCATAGGAATGAATGGGAAACCAATTAATCCATACCGGAGCCTAGGAAAATGACACAGGCACCTGGTTTTTTGCTCAAAACTCTTTATAAAGGGCACTTTAAAGGTACAGATATGATGCAGCCCAGGATAACTCTTTTTTACTGATGCATGCTGGAAATTTGTTATCCGAGGCAGACCTATACCTAGAAATTGTGATTCGTTATCCGAGGCAGCCCATAGGGAAAATTCGTTATCCAAGGCAGCCCTATACCTGGAAATCGTGATTTGTTATCCGAAAAATTTGTTATCAGGGGCATTCGTTATCCGAGGTGTTACTGTATGCATGGAAGCAAGGCAGAACCATGGACAGCTCCAAGGCAGCCACTTCCTCTAATGAAGCTGTCGTTTGACTAAGGTTTATCATGCCTTGAAGTTTTGTTGCCCCTTGCAGAATCTACCCCTTCCTTGACAAGTGGGACACCCTAAAGCAGTGGTGGCGAACCTTTTAGAGACCGGGTGCCCAAACTGTGATTCAAAACCCACTCATTTTTTGTAAAGTGCCAATTTAGCCTGAATACAGGTGGCTGTGAAGGGGCGATGTCAGGTGCCCACAGAAAATATTTTTTTACCCAACGTGTTGTTAGTCTGTAGAACTCCCTGCCACAGGATGTGGGGATGGCATCTGGCCTGGATGCCTTCAAAAGGGGGTTGGACAGATTCCTGGAGGAAAAGCCCATCACAGGTTACAAACCATGATGCAGATGTGGACTCTCCAGGCTTAAAACCGGGGTCCTTCAAGGCCCAGATGCAGGGGAGTGCTATCAGGAGACAGATATCTAGTCTTGTGTGCTCCCAGACACATTTGGTGGGGCCACTGTTGAGATACAGGAAGCTGGAGTAGATGGGCCTTTGGCCTGATCCAGCAGGGCTCTTCTTATGTTCTCATGTTCTTAGGTTCTTAAAAGGCTTCGAGTGCCACCTTTGGCACCCATGCCATAGGTTTGCTAACACTGCCCTAAAGGGACAGGCATTGGACTCGAAGTGTAGGATGTCCCCTCTTTCACCACCTTCTCTGGGGAGAGTTCCCTTCAAATGAGTTGCCTGTGCTCAAGAGGCAATAGGTGAACTGGAGGCCCTGGAAGGCACAGGCTCCAAAAGTCCCGCTTCAGAGTCCTTGTTTCAAAGCCTCAGACTGGTAGATTCTGGTCCATCTGTGTCGCTGAGACTTCAGTTGCATTCTAGTCCCTCTCCATTCAGTGCTGCCAGCCCGAAGGATGCACCCAGCCCCACCTCATCACAGTCATAATCCAAGCAGAGGGTGCAGGTTAAGAACATAAGAAGAGCCCTGCTGGATCAGGCCAAAGGCCCATCTAGTCCAGCTTCCTGTATCTCACAGTGGCCCCACCAGATGCATCTGGGAGCGCACGAGACTAGGTATCTGTCTCCTGATACCTCTCCCCTGCATCTGGTCCTTGAGATACCCTGATTTTAAGCTTGGAGATGATACATCTCCCTCATGGTTTGTAACCTGTGATGGACTTTTCCTCCAGGAATCTGTCCAATACCCTTTTGAAGGCATCCAGGCCAGGTTCCATCACCACCTCCTGTGGTTCTGACACCTGGTCAGTTCATTTGTCCATCTGTTGCATTCTCAGACAGGCAGTCACTTTCCAGGGTTTGTAACAGAGGTGGTCTTCCCAGTTCCCTGCTCCCTTTTAATTAGAGATGACAGGGGTTTTAATATATGATCCAGCACGTGCAATGCGCATGCTGGGCCTCTCAGCTACGCCCTTGCCCTGTGCTCTTGTCTGCCTACCTCTGCTGACGACAGATTTGACTTGCTGTGCCCTGCCTCATTCTTTGCTTGCTTCTCTTTGCAGCTTCCTTCGCCTACACTCCAGCAGGTAAGGCTTCTCTTCCAGGCAACTCCTTTCCCTACAAGCCATGTAAGCTCTTGTCTTGTTTGCTGAGTTTTGGGGAAATGCGTATTTCTCTACTTTTGCTCCCTGGACTCCCTGCCCCAGGCAGCAGCTGGCTGTCATGTCCTGGGAACTTCCGTTCAATAATGCCCCCCTCCCCCCCCCAAGCTCATTTTCTTCCCCGATGACTTGTTCCTGATTTGGTGATGGTGTTCTCTCTTTCAGTATCTTTTCCCCATACGGATGGGCCAGTCCATGATGGCAGCAGGTGAGTGTGGTGTACGGATCAGGAAGACTTCTATTGAATTTGCATTTTGATAAGAATTTAGCAACTTCAAACCCTTTCCATCAGCATGTGGAAACAAAAGGCCACTGCAGTTCATGCGCCACCCATCCCAGGATTCCCACAGTACAGTTCTCTAAAATAAAGAGTGTTAGGGACAATTAACACAAGAATGTGTGGATTAATGAATGCCAGGCAAAAATCGAAACAAAACAAAATCAAAGACAAAAATATGTGTCGCCTTAAGGACTAGCTATTATATGTGGAAGCTTTTGTGGACACGTCCACTTCTTCAGGAAATTAATGAAGGCAATGAAGAAGAAAGTATTATAGAAGGGAAGACTTCTTACCAAAACAAAAAAGACATACAGTGGTACCTTTATTTAAAAGCAGCTCGACTTAAGAGTAATTTGACTTAAGAGCAGAAAACAGTTGGCGTTTTAACTGCTGCCTTACAAATTTTAGATGAGTTCTGCTCTACTTACAAATGTTTTTATTTTATTTTATGTATTTATTTTGATTTTTTTAAAGATATGGAACCTCTACTTAAGTGTTGTTCGATTTAAGAGCACGCATTCAGAATGGATTAAATTCGTAAGTAGAGGTACCACTGTATTAGGCAAAAACGCTTATAAAAATAAGCATGTTAAGCAAAGGTGTGTCTCAAAAAGAGAGAAATTAAAGAAATAATTCAAGGGAGAAGTCTCACTTTTTATTTTAATAGTTTTATTGACAATCCACTTAAGATAACACATGGCACCTAATGTAGCTTGTTATACATATAACACAGAATAGCACAAGCTATCCAACACTCCAATACATTTTCCGATTTATCCAATTTAATTTTTTGTATAAGATCTGAGGCCAGTAGAGGTTGCCATATTTTCAGAAATTTATTGTGTGTGTCTCTCCCCTGCAGAGTTTAAACCTACTAGTCAGTTTTTCCATAACTGCTACTTCCCATATTCGGTTTACAACTTTTGTAAGATCCTGGGCATATTTCCAATCCCAAGTAATTTCCATTCTAGCCACGCCCATGAGAATTGCTATCAATTCTTTATTAGCTAGTTTTTCATTTAGGTGAAAAGTCTCACAAGAGCCACCAAATGATCTAGGTTTTTGTCTCTTTCAGCCGTCCTGGCATGCTTGCAATGGCCACTAGTGCCTCCAGCTATCCGTGGTTGGCTGATTCGTGGCCAGCCCCGAACCTGCTGCGGAATGGGAAGGCAAAGGAGCCCGGAGTGACCTGCTATCCAGGAAACCACAATGCAGCTGAGAGGTACTATAATGGTAAGACCAAGTTTTAGAAAAGAAACTTTGTACCCCAGGTCCCAACATCTGCAAACAATGTGGCCTCTGCCACGTGGTCTAAAAGATAATTTTTCGAAACCCTGGTGCCTTTAAAAAGCCCCTTAAGAAGGAAGCCAAGTGAGGAACTGGTGAGCTGAAGATAAATGTGTGCAGACAGCCAATAGCACATGTGGGTATTACCAGGGATTAGAGTGGACAGATTCACATAATTGGTTTAGTTATTGAGTTTTCAGAAGAGAGGAAGCTGGCGGGACAACCAAAGTAGACTTTCCAGGTCGTGACCTTCCAAAAGAGGACTCACCAGGTTCGTAAGGAGGAGCTTCTTCCCCTTGAGCCTGGATTAGAGATCGTTCTCAAAGCCTTCAAACGCAAGAGGTGCCCAAAGTCAAGGCAAACAGGATCTATACCGCTGAACTGGAAGGCCTGTTCAAGTGTGCTCACCGCACATCTCCTTGTTTGTAGATGCTGGGATTTCCAATTACATTGCGCAGACCGAGAAGTTTGGGACTGGAGTGTCTGACGGGCCCATTTACAGCACCATTGACCCTGCCAGTGAGGACATGAGGACATTCAACGCGGCTTTTTCCCAGCATGCCACCCCATATGCCACAACTCCCGTGGTGCCCTATGGGACGTCACATCTACAGTCACCTGATGAAGAAGAAAGTCAATGGAACGCCCAGCCTGGGGTCTCTAGCATCCAGTATGCCCAGCCTGAACGGGGCAGGGCAGAGACCGGTAGGGACCTTCAGCACAGAAGACGCTGAACACTCTTCTTCTCGTTAAGGGCCTAGATTTACAAGCTGCAGCAATGTTAGGATAAAGAGCCCCTAGTACAAGCATGGGTGGTTTTTCAGAGTTCCAGGAGCCACATACACCAATCCCAGGACCTTGGGCTGAACGTACACCCACAACCCTGATCCCCCCCCAAAAAACACACACACACACTTAGAAATATAGAATATTATAAATTTTAAAAAATTGGAAAAAGCTCTGTGTGCTGTTTAGTGGCCCCATTTCTTTTCAAGCATTGATGGGAAGGGAGGGTATGCTGGGGGTTTCTAAGGACAAGGACAATTTTTGAACCCAGTTTTTGGGTTGGGGAGAAAGTTGGGGCTAGGACCTAGGGACCACCAGGCTGCCAGATGCTTCCTTTTGGCCACTGTGGGGCCTCATGCATCCTGCAAGGCACATGCTGCCCGTCCCTACCCTAGAAAGGTGGAAAATCCAGTGACATTATCACTGATGAATTCCTGGCTAAAATCCTGTCCACATGGCTGCACTGTATAAAGCTGACTTTGGGGGAATAAACTATTTCCAGCCTCCACCACCACTACCACCACAACCACCACCTACCCTAATCAGGTCCTGGGAAACCTTTTTCATTGTAGGGAAGCTATAGGAGGCTATGGGATGGAGGGAATTGCCCTTTAAAAATCACCAGGATGATTTTACCATCCTGGAACCTCTAACCCGGTGGTTCTCGACCGGTGGGTCCCCCAGATGTTCCTGGACTGCAACTCCAAGAAGTCTTCATCACTAGCTGAACTGGACAAGATTTCTGGGAGTTACAGTCCAGGAACATCTGGGGACCTACAGGTTGAGAACCACTGCTCTAACTGCTTTCCAGCAATAAAAGGTATTCCGTGGAAGCCATGGGGCATTTTGGGGAAAGAGAAATCAGAAATGTTTTGTTTTGGAAAAATGGCAGTGACTGATAACGTAATCGGGCTTGCGCAGCCTTAAGATAGGGAACAGGATCTCAAACATCGCCAATTCACCATCAAAACTTAGGCATTGTTGCACATAGTATGCTACAGATCAGTGTGTGCAAAAAAAACCCCCCAGAATCCTTTAAATGTAGAATTCGACAATGAGAAGAAAAGACAGAAGTTGTAAGCGTACTCTGTCTGGGGAGAGTCCTTCCCCATAGAGGGGCAGCTGGTCCCAGTTTGGTGCCAAGTTAAAATTTGGCTGCTTATAGAAACATTTGGGGCCTAGTAATATCATGGATTGTTTTTTAACCTCTCTGATTTCAGGTGTTTTATTGTTGGTAGATACAACATAACTAGAGATGGGTATTTCATTTCGGAAGGGGACTGCTTCCGAAACGAAACATGGCAGCACAGTTGGCACTCGGAACCCAGTCCCATCCTCCGGAACAAAAATCAACCACTCTTTTTTGCCTCCATAGTTTCTAAGTCTGGGAAACAGAAATCAATGGGAAAGCCAGTGAAAACGCCATCCCTCAATTGGACCGAAGTGCTTCCCCCACCACCCTCTGCCAGTGAACTGAGCCAATATGTGGAAGAAGAGGAGGAGGAAGAGGAGGAGGAAGAGCTAGAGATTGGGTGAGTGCAAAAGGAAGAGCAGAGTTTGTCCTTTCCTTGAATTCTCATAGGATTCTGTGATGGTGGAGCAGGATTGGGGACCTCGTGGGGACCTTTAGAAACATCTAGTTAATTCTCTGCATGTAGATCAGAGGTGGAAGAGTGGTGCCCACCCTTGCCAGAAAGGACTTATCTGATGGAGAACATCCAGGAGGAGGCATGCCCCCAGCCTCCACCACGTGGGGGTGCCTCCTCTCCTGCAAATTCCTATGGTCAGCAATCAACAGCCACTCTGACCCCCTCGCCCCGGGAGGAGATGCGAGCTTCTGAGGACATACCCAGGCTGCACCACTTTGAGATTCCACACCTCCCCAGGTATGAACTGCGGCCCCTTACAAGGCAAGGGGACACATCCATGAAAGTCTCTTAGAGCCTTTTCACACGACCCCTAAACTCCGTGGCAAATGGCTCCCAGCTCCGGAGCTTTAAATTGTTTCCCCACCAGCTCCTGAGTTTACAAAAAATTAAGTGCGACCACGCCCACCTAAGCACGTCCCAGCACACTTTTCAAGTACCTGCTCTCCAGGGGTGAAAAGTTCCTGATGCAGATGTAACGTAGTGAGTGCCGGGCTATCCTCGCTTCTGTTTGTTGTTGTTTTGCCCCCCGCCCCTTTAAGAGCTGCCGGGAGCAGAGCGAGACAGCAGAAGGGAGGTGAGCCGGCATTCTTTTCTTCCTTTTTTTCTCCCTCCCCTCATGCAGCCAGCAGCCAGGAGTGCGGAGGGGGTGGGAACACAGGAACAACGACAAACCCCCAAGATCTCTGGTCCGAATTTAAGTGGCCAGCGGATCTTAGAGGTCAACTCAAACACTCAGCCCTTCACTGCTTTCAGCCCTATGATCCAAATGCATTGTCTTGGCCTCTGCTCAACAAATAGCTCAACCATGGAACCGAGTTGCCCTCTGTTGCTCCAGAGGGCAGGACTAGATCCAATGGGTGGGAAACAGATTTTAGCCAAAGATAAGGGCAGGTTTCCTACTGCTTGGTCCCGTTTCTTATCCTTTGAATGCCTGAGTTCAGCTCCTATTCTCTGGAGACTCTTATGCAGGCTAACATTTCACATGACTTCAACTTTTCTCATAAAATTTCTCCAGGCCTCTCACAATTTCTGTTGCCTTCCTTCCAGTTTGCCAATATCTCCTTAAAGGAAGGGTTTTAGAACTGCATCCTTTGCTTACTTTTGGCTCACCTACTGCAGGTGAGTCCATCCTGACTGGCACAAAGGGAAATAATTAATGGACAAAACAGTTATGTTGGTGTAAACAAGACTCGAGTGCTGGAAATAGTTTAATTGAATTGAAAACTTCATATTCCCCCCACCCCAGGGCTCCTTAAAAATGGTCACTGGTGGTCCCAATCCTGGCAGCAATAAACTGGAAGCAATTTTGGATGCACCATTAAATACAGTAGGAACCCCCTATCCACTGATTCATTATCCACTGATTCAGTTATCCACGATTAGCAGAGGAAAAAGCAAGCTACTGTCCTAAAACAGTAGCCGTAAAGCAATCTACCGTCACAGACAGCAGCTGTAAAGCAAGCTACTGTTGCAAAACAGTAGCTGCAAAGCAAGTTACTATCACAAAACAGCAGTTTTGGGGACATTTTGGTGTTCTCTCTTATCCACGGTTTTCATTATCCACGGGAAGGCTTGGAACCAGTCCCCAGCAGATACCAAATTGGGAGAGGTTGGCTAATTGCCTAGAGGACATGACAAAAATCCAAAATGACCTTGACAGATTAGAGTGCTGGACCAAAGTTAATGGGATGAGTTTCAGCAGGGAGAAATATAGGGTCCTGCATCTTGGGAGAAAAATGAACTGCACAGATATAGGGATGGGAGACACCTGGCTGGAGAATAGTACCTGTGAAAGGGATTTGAGAGTCTGGGTGGACCACAAATTGAACATGAGTCAGCAGTGTGACATGGTGGCCAAGAAAGACAATGCAATTCTTGGTTGCATCAACAGAAGCATAATGTCAAGGGAAGTGATAGCACCACTCTATTCTGTTCTGGTCAGACCCCACCTGTCCAGTTCTGTGCTCCTCAAATTAAAAAGTATGTTCACAACCTCAAATGGGTCCAGAGTAGGTTGACCAAGATGGTTAAAGGTCTGGAAGAAATGTCTTGTGAGGAGCAGCTTAGGGAGCTGGGAATGTTTGCCCTTACAAAAAGAAGGTTGATTGGGCATATGGTAGCCATGTTTAAATATTTGAAAGGATGTCATCTCAAAGAGGGGAGATGTTTGCTTTCCATGGTTTCAGAGACTAGGAGCAATGGTTTCAAACGACAGGAAAGGAGATTCCATTTGCACATTAGGAAGAACGTCCTGATGGTTAGAGCTGTCCGGCAGTGGAATATGCTGCCACGGAGGGTGGTGGTGGAGTCTCCTTCTTTGGAGGTTTTTAAGCAGAGACTGGATGGCCATCTGTCGGGAGTTCTTTGATGGGGTTCCTGCATGGCAGGGGTGGTGGTGGACTGGATGGCCCTTGACGTCTCTTCCAGCTCTATGATTCTATGATACGTGCAGCCCAGATGAGGAGCTAAGCTGCCTGTCCTGTCATCTTAATTTGGTCCTTCTTGCTTTCAAGGCGGTTACCCAATGGCTCGGGACCACTGCCCAGGGCTTTGAGTCCCCCCTTGGCTCAGTCTAACCCAAACCTAAGTGTGCCTGAAGAGGGAGCTGAACATTCTGTTGGCAGGCAAGGCCTTCAACGAAACCCGAGTCAGACACCAGGACCAAGTACAGAGAGCATGGACCCCCCAGGAGCTGGTGAGTGCATCTTCCCAGCTGCGGACATGTGAGGGACAATGCAGAGCAGTAGCTAAAGAGTAATTAAGACTGGCGGAGGCTAATGGTCAAGTGCCCACTTACTCAGGAAGTTCTCAAGCCACCTTTGTGGTGACCCCTTGCCCTGCTTGGAAGAGGCCGCAATCCCCCTTTGGCAGGGCAGGTGCCATAGAGAACCCTCAGCCAATCGCAGCCTCCAGTGCCATTGACTGACATCCCCTCTAACCTATCAAGCTGTAACTCACTCTTTCACCCCTTCCCCCCCCCTTCCTCCCCCAGACCCAAGCCGTTTGTGCCTTTTTCTTCACTGGCTCATGGCAACCCCTGGGAAATGGTCATTCGACCCCCAAAGGGGTCCCGACCCCCAGGTTGGGAACTGCTGTGTTAGCAGGATGACCTTTTGGTATATATCCCCAAGGACACTGCAATGTAGAACAAACTTATCGCCCAGTGGGTTTCTCTATCTAGTAATACTGGCCTCAGTCTTTCAGCTGACTGGCCAGGTTTTCTTCAATGCTGAGAAATGGGGAAGACAGAAGAAGCCTCCAACAGATGGTCTCTGATACTTATATTGGGCTTTTTCTGACAGGCATGCCCCATCCCAATGTAGGGGACATGCCTCTCCCTCCCGGACAGAAAGGGAGAAGTAAGAAGAAATGCAAACCCAGCCACTACCGTCGAGAAAAGAAGCAAGGGGGTAAGTATGAAGGCATTACTGTACCGCTGGGTGAAGAATGCTCTTCCCTTTATCTGACACCTTTAATCACACCAGCAGAGCTTTATGTGCTTACATGTTTTGCATGCTGCACAGATGCTTGGCACGTGGAGGGCCAAATCCCTTGAATCAGAGAGTGTAGCTCCCTTTCTGGCTGGGGGATTTCGGCAGCCATGTGGCCTAGTGGTTCCAACTGTAATGTTACAGCCAAAACTCTGCTCATGGTCAGCACTCAGTTCTGGTACCCCTCCATCCTTCCAAGGACAGTAAAATGAGTACCTTGGTGGGGAGGGGGGCAAAGTGTAGCCTGTATAATTTTTTTAAAAAAGTAAACTGCCCAGAGAGTGTTTTAGGAAGCACGGGGTGTTAATAAGCAGCACATTTCTTTTGCTTTAAGCTTTATTATATTAATAAAAAAAACTTTCCAAGTTTTGGGACAAAACTTACTCCTGCCCTTACTGCTGCCTCCTGATTTTTACAGGTTCATTTCCCATTGAGTGGACTTTCAGAGTAATGGGCCATCTCTGTTTATATTAAGAAGTACAGCAGTACCTCTTAAGACAAATGCCCCGTAAGACAAAAAAAATCGTAGGACCCATAGCCTCCGGGAAACCGCGTTTTGTAAGACAAATTTTTTGTAAAACAAATTGACTCGTAGAATGAATTAAATTTGTTTTAAGAGCTACCCCTGTAATTGAATTCAATTGATTCACCCAACCCTGTTCAAAAGCTATGCCTACCCCCTTCATCCAAGCACAACACTGAGAAATCATGACTCATGAGTGGTGGAGGCTTCTGGGAGTTGCAGTCCAAGAACATCTGGGGACCCACAGGTTGAGAACGACTGCTGTATACTGTATGGATCTTTTACTGCTTTTTCTTTGTATTTTACTCCCTGTTTATGTTTTTTTTTTTTTTTGTTCACCGCCTCAAGTTGCCTTTGCGCAAGCGGGCAGTATCTAAACCATAAATAAAGCTAAAACTAAACTATCTCTAGCTATGAATGTATCCTTAAAATAGGTAAGAAGCATCAGAGGATGTTTCAGGAGTGCCCTGTGGAAGGGAGGGGGGGCACTCGGTTGTTTTCCACCCTTGATTCTGCTTCCAGATCTACCACCACCACCCTTGCCACCTCCTGCAGAAGACCTCAACGCTCCAGATGGCACTCTGCAATTGGATTGTCACCCTTCCTCCCGGGAAAAGGAGATGAACTGCTCCACAGCCACAGAATGGAAAGGCATCCATCGCACTGTGACAGGCCAGCACTACCACCACTATCAAGACGGTAATGCGGGCCACAGTAGTCACTCCCCATCCCATGAGTCGGTCTTGTCTAGTGATCCAGGGTTGAGGACCATTAATGGATGCGCCCCCTTTCGAATTAAGAGCAAAGTTCCTGTCATCCAAGGCATTCTGGAACAATTTGCACTTGATGGAAGATATTCAGGATAGCTGAACCTCTTGGAGATTCAAAGAGAAAGGTCTAGACTAGAGTTTCATTTTGGAAGCATTATTGCCTACAGGCTATTATTGGTGGACCGTTAATGAGGATTAGCAAATGAGGGAGAGATACTGAAAATAGCCTATTTTTCCAGGCCTATTTTGGAAAACTTAGGCCCTATCATGTCCCTGACTGACTATTTGTTAAAACATGTATATCCTTTTTTATTGAATGGTCCTCAGCAAAATTTACAACTGAATGCAGTAACACAGACTATGCATGGATTAGCAATCTGTAGCAAAGAGACTGTAAAGCCTGAGCCTGCTGGACCAGCAGCCTGCTTATGTTTAATTTTATATATATATATATATATATATATATATATATATATATATATATATATATATATATATATATATATATATATATATATATATATATATATATATATATATATATATATATATATATATATATATACCTTTATCCTAACAGAAGTGGAAATCATACCATATAGCAAGCCCAGCTTCCTTTCCAGAAGTCAGGTGTCAAGCAATTGTTCTACAACAGGGAGTTCTTCTTCCAGAGGATCGACAGCATCGCGAGGCCACGGCTCAGGACGCAGCCGGACGACAGGGGATCGTGGCGAGGTGATGCTGTAACACTTCCTGAGCTCTCATTTTTGGGAGGGAAAGTTCCTCACTGGTGGAGATCCACCAATCTCTTTAAAAAACGTGTGTCCATGCCTTACTCCTTATGTTACACTGCCACCACATGTGCAAATAGGTCCCTTTTTCTTTTTCACTCCTCCAAAACAGAGGTAATATATTCTTATTTAAATATATTCATCTTTACTTGTATTCATCACCATCTCCATGCTATCTTGTAATAATTTTCTTTAACTCTTATCGACATGTTCTTCAGAATTCTTTTATTCCATATTTTATTCTAATCATCCACTAATATTTCAGTACTAAGATCTTGTTGCCATTGATCTTTTAACCCTCCTATGTCTTGACTGACTTGAATTAATTCATATATTTCACTTACTGCCCCTTTCTTTTAGTTATTTTTTTCTAATTTTAATCTTTTTAAATAATCTTTGAATTTCGTCATTTGTCTGTTTTCCCCTTCCTTCTCGATTCCTTTGTCCATTTTTCTATTTGAAGTATAGTAAACCAAAAGATCCTCTCTCCTCACAACACTGCATTTATAATTTCCCTGTCCTTTAGTTTTAGCACCCAATCTTTTATTCTATTCGCTTTTAAAACTTTAACAAAATTTTAACTTGAAAAAAAACCCTGAAAAGTTCTTTAACTCCATCACCCGGGTGAGAGGGGAGTTGTCCCCCACCCTTTTGCAGTTCATATGCTGCAGTCCCGGTATATTGCAGGTCCGCAGTACATGGGAAAAAAGGCTTCCTGGGGTAAGGAGGAAAGTCCTTCCCAAGCCTGTCAGAGGCCCCAAAAGTGCTTTCCTGCAAACCGGAAGTGACTTTCGGTAAACCAGAAGTGACCTCCAGATCACTATAAAACACTTTTGGGGCCTCCAAGGGCCTGGGAAGCCCCTTGCAGGCCTGTTCAGTAGAGATGGGCACAACTCAAAAAAATGGTGTTTCGTTTGTCGTTTGGTCGTTTAGGGGTCCATTTCGGTTCGTTTTCATTTTCGTGACTTTTTTGCAAAAAATTTCGTTTTCGTTTCGTTAGGTAACGAAATGAAAAAAACCAAAACGAAAAATTGCTGTTTCGTTAGCATTCTTTTTAGTTCAATGCATCTGCTGCAACGAAAATGAAAAACACAGCAAATTTGGTCATTTCATTTTCGTTTTCGTTTTGTTTTTTAAAAAATTCGTTTCATTTTTGTTGCGTAACGAAAAATCGCTCGTTTCGTGTCCATCTCTACTGTTCAGAGCAGTGCCAGGCCTTGGATAAGTACAAGACCCCCCCCCCAAATCTCAACCCAACCCAACATCTACATATTGCAGATTTTCACTTATTGCGGGTCGGGTCAGGTCCGTAACCCCCACGATAGGCAGGGGTTTACTGTATTCCCAGGTAGCAGGCTCATGGTTGACTCAGCTTTCTGTCCTTCTGAGGTCAGTAAAATGAGTACCCAGCCTACTTGGCAGGGGGATGGGGATGTGTAACCTGCATAATTAAAATTGTAAACTGCCCTGAGAATGCTTTAAGCACTATGGGGTGGTTTGTAAGCAGAACATTGCTTTTCTTTTTTGCTTTATTCCCCCCCCCAAAAAAAAGCTTTCCCTGCCTTTGATCTGCTGTGAAATAGAGCTGAAAAGAAGCATAGCAAGAGAGAAGCAAAAGCTGACCCACTAATACATTGTTCCTCTTTGTGATTTCAGGAAAAAAGATGAAACCCAATGGAGTTTGCAAGAGCAGAGAAAGGCTGGCGTAGTGGCATCTCTGGACTTTGGGCTGGGCTGGGGATGGGGTTATGTGCTTCTAATTTATGATCCTTCAAAAGGAGCCATGTGGCCTGGCCCCTTGTAAATATGTTTCCTCCCTGCTGGCCGGCAGTCCCTGGAAACCACAAAAGCTGTATTTATAAGCCAAGATAAGGGGGCACTCTAGCCCTCAAGGGGCTGGGTGGGTTTCTTTCGCACATTATTACAAGTTTGTGCCCAGCGAGGAGAGGAATATCAGAGAAGGCTATGGGGAAAAAGAGTTTGTCTTATGTTAATCCATCTCCGATGGGCAACGAGGAGCAGCAGCCCATAACCACCACATCAAGCACATGCTCCCATTCTGCCTGGGTGCTCAAGTCTCCCCTGCTTCAACGCAGGAACCACCGGGGAAATTCTTTGGTAACTCATGAATTCTTTTGTAAAATGACCAATAAAGCTGTTTGTTACCCTGGAACTCATAAGGCGTGCTTCACTTTCTCCCCAATAATGCAAACTCGGGGCGCTTTTACACGACCCCTAAAATCCGAGGCAAAGGGCTCCCAGATGCGGAGCTTAAAATTGTTTTCCCACCAGCTCCAGACTTTTAAAAAAATTAAGTACGACCACGGCCACCTAAGCGCATTCCAGTGCATTTTCCAAGTACCTGGTCTCCCAAGGTGAAAAATTTCTGATGCGGATTGCAAAGCAGTGAGTGCCGGGCTCTCCTCGCCTTCTGGTTTTGTTTTTTTGCCCCCTTGCCCATTTAAGAGACTGGAATGCTTCCCGGGGCAGCTCCCGACAGCAGAGCGGAGGTGAATCTGCATTTTTCTCTCTCTTTTTTCCTCTCTCCCCTCACGCAGACAGGAGCAAGGGAGTGCGGAGGGGTCAGAACACAGCAAGAGGAGCAAACCCCCAAGATCTCTGGTCCGAATTTAAGTTGCCAGCAGATTGTAGGGGTCATGTAAAAGCGCCCTCGGTCTCATTAGTGAGTCTCGGAATACCCAAAAGAGGATGTACAGGACATTATGTGTTACCTTCCCCCAAAGAACAACCGCACAATGACTCCTGCCTGCCAGAGGTAGCCAGCTGCCTGGTGCTTCCAAGTTTTGGAAATGAAGCAGCCTCTCGGGAGCAAAGGCATTCCAAACACACGGAATGGTGCAAAATCACAGCACAGGCCTCACTATGAAATGCACGCCAGCTCTTGTCCTATGACAGCCGCTGTCGAAAGCCACTAGGCTTGCCAAAGTGCCTTTGGGTGTCAGCCCACCACCTATGATGACCAGCTGTTCAGTTGCTCAGGTTGCTTGTCACTAAATAGAGTGTAGTTTGCTGCGAGCGTTGCAAAGCCAAAGGTCTGCCCGTACGTGTGTCAGCTCTGTGGGGCTCTAGTAAGATTTGATGGATGACCAAGTTCAGCTGACACAGCTTAACCTGCCATCTACGTTGTTGGATTGTCACCGAGAGGCATGTAATCCCCGCAACTTTCAATTAGGAAAATCTGTTGATAGATGCTGATATTTTTGTTTCTGCATCGGTGCTGGAGGGGAAGGTCACCTTTCTATTCTGCTTCTTGGCGCTTATGTTTTTCTCCACAGCTCAGCATGCACAATTTTAAGCGAGTGATGTCTTTCTTCCTGGCATGCATATAAAAATGGTGTCAAAAACCTTATCGGCTTAATTTGGCCCCCTTAGGCAGCTCTTGATGGCAGAGAAGCAGGGATTGGAATGAGATTGGCAATCTTCTCTGCATTTCTAACCAATTGAGCTACGAGCGGCTTAAGGAAATTTAAACAGATACACTACAGCAGGGGTGTCCAAACTTTTTGCAAGGAGGGCCAGATTGGGTGAGGTGAAAATGTGTGGGGTCCAAACAATCAGCAGCATTTGGCCCCCGGGCCAGACTTTGGACAAGTCTCTATAACATGCAAGGAGGCAGGGAGGACGCTGCAGCAATGGAGCCAGGGCGGGTAGGCTGGGCAGGTGGCTGGGGGGATGAATAGAGGCAGGGAGGGCAGGCAAACCGTAAAACTGCAAGCTGATGTCTCCATCTGGTATGGGAAGGGGCCAGCTGGCGGGGATTCATGACAGGCTGAGCTGGTCGCAGGCCGCTTGAAATTTGAAAACGGGCCGCATTTGGCCCCCGGGCCTGACTTTGGACATGCCTGCACTACAGGAACACAATCCTGTTCATATTTGCCCAACAGTTCCACTGTGTCCGGTCCAATTTCTTTCTTAGTGAGTTGAGAGTTGCAGACATGCATTGAAATTCAAAGTTCCCAGGGTTGGGGGTAATGGGGAGGTGAAAGGGTGGCTACTTCCTATAGGGTCTATGCTGGCCCAGAGAAAGAAGCTGCTCCACTTTTCCTATTTTACACTTTTTTCTTTTTTAAAAGAATTTCAGGAGAAAATCAAAGAAAAACAAAACAAACGACGCAAACACGTGGCACCTTAAAGACTAACTTTCATATTTTAATGTAACATTTCGTGGACTACATGTCCACTTCTTCAGACATATAGCAGCAGAATGCGGTGTGAAATATGAGATGGGATATACATTTCATACCAGATATTCACAGGCTGTAGTATATAAAGTTGGGGGGGGTGGATAGGGAAGGGGAGGGATGGGGGGGAGTTTATGAGATTGCCTGTTTTCCTTGGGAGAGGGGTTCAAGAATACCTATTTGCATAATGTTCTCGACAGAGCTTAAAGAACATAAGAACAGCGTTGCCGGAACAGGCCACAGCCCATCCAGTCCAGCATTCTGTCTCACACAACGGCTCACCATTTGCTTCCGGGTATTCCCAAGCAGGTGTCTTCACTTGCTTATGATTCCTTGCAAACGGTATTGAGAGCTATCCTGCCTGTCTCTCCAACCCGGAGGTTGTCCTTTGGCATCCATAATGATAGTCACTGATACCCTTGTTCTCCATGGTATTGGATATAAGATATTGGATTTTAGACTAGCACACCCACAATCCGCCTGCTAACACAACCAAATTACCTGGGGCGGGGGGGGGGCAATGTGTACCCTGCATAATTAAACTGTAAACCGCCCAGAGACTACTTAAAGTAGTATGGGGCAGTATATAAGCAGAACACGTTGCTTTTTGCTTTTTTAAAACTGTAGTCCACAAAGGGCCTTTTTACACAACCCCTAAGATCCGCTGGCCACTTAAATTCGGACCAGAGATCTTAGGGGTTTGTCGCTCTTCCTCTGTCTTCCTCTGTCCCCACCCCCCTCGGCACTTCCTGGTTGCTGGCTGCCTGAGGGACGGAGAAAAAAGAAAGCAAAGAGTGCAGGTTTACCTCCGTTTTGTTCCGGACAGCATTCAGATCTCTTAAAGGGGCAGGGCGCAAAAAAAGAACAAACAGAAGCCAGGAGAGCCCCGCACTCACTATCCTTACACCAGATCAAATATTTGTCACCATCAAAGACCAGGTACAAGAAAACTGCTGTTTGGTCTTGCTAAAGTGGGTGGGGTTGCATTTAATTGTCTGCAAAGTCCGGAGCTGGTGGGTAAACAATTTTAAGGTCCGGACCTTGCAGCCATTTGCGGCGGAGCTTAGGGGTCGTGTATAAACGCCCAAAGGTAACTCACCAAGCTGTGAGTTAAGAGAAGATGGGAGCTCAGAAACCTGATACTTCATACCGTGTGGCATCTAGATTCTACAAAGACAGGAGGAAGGAGCCCCCAATTTGCCAGGGGAACTGTATCCTGGTGCCATTGGGGCGGGGGCGGCTTTGGAGGGCTGTTCCCACTGCTGAAGTGCCCCCCCTGACAAATTTCTTACAAAAATGGGGGCTTCCGGCTGAAAGCAAATTGAAATATTCTGGGTGCAGAGGAGTCTTAAGGTGCTGGGGTGGGCAAATTGATTTCACATGCACACACACCTTTGTTGATTATGCATCTTGAGTCTGGGGGGTCTTCCACCTTAGGGGAAGAAACCAAGTGTCATTTTCCACCAGCCCCAGAATCCACAAAGAAAGTGTGGTTCCCTCACCCCTGCCTCCTGCTGTCGGTGAGGAATGAGTCTGCACTCGGTAAATCATGGGGTCCCTTACCTGTATTTTTTTTAAAAAAAAGATAAAGCAGGGGGGAAATCATGGGGAAATTCTGCTCACGAAATGACACAGCTTATTCGGGAGGAAGGACAAGGCTAGTTGGTGAAGGAGAGGGGACCTGTGTGCCAAGAAGTACTGCTACAGAAATTGCCTTTAAAGAAGAGGGTTGGAATAGTGTTTAAAAAGTACAGTGGCACCTTGTATAAAGTAATTAATTCATTCCATATGAAATGTTGTTAAGCAAATTTTCCTTCATACAAATTTCCCATAGGAATGCATTGAAACCAGAGTAATCTCTGTGTTGTACAGATTCGCCCCATAGACTATTCTGTTAAGCAAATTTCACCTATCTCCGGAATTTTTTATGTTGTACAGATTTTATTTTATACAAACCATTTGTTATACAAGGGTCCACTATACTGTATATGATTTATGATGCTGAAAGCAAACACCCGTGGTTCAAAGAAGACTCAGCTTCGAGGCCAGAATCCAGTTGTGCATTTCTCTGGTCTCTTGCTGCATCCACCAGAATGAGTAACACGCACACGCACACATTTCTGCAACCCATCATATTATGCTGCCTCATTCCAGGGTGCTGGGAAACTGCATGGGGCAGGTTTTGGGCACCATGGAGGACAGTAGCAGGAGGGGATGAAAGTTGCAGTTTTGCAGGTGTTGGTATACTTCCAACGCATATAAACGCTGCTTTGAAATTTGCAGTGAAAGCTTTTCATTGGTTGGAAATCAAGTGATATCTCAGCTTCATGGCCACACAACAGATGGCTGTCATGAGGGAAAGATGGCAACCCTCAGAGTAATGGTCAGACAGTCATTAAAACTGCTCTGGATTTAATAATGTTTCACTCCTGTGCCTACATTTCATCTGGTGATTACTTATTACCTTTGGGGCCCATCTGTTAGTTCACTAGATGTGGATTCTGGACCTTGCTGGTACCACTCCACCCATAATGGCACTCTCAACTGCCAGGCTGGTTGATTTTCCTCACTGCTACAGAAAAGAGCTTGAAAACATTGGGGCCTTTTTCTGTGGGGCATGATAGCAAAAATCCTCGAAACAGCAGAAATGGACAAACTGTCGGCATGGTTAGGAACACCACAGAAACAGAAACATCAGGAAAGTTGGGGAAAGTTCTATTTGTGGTTAAAGAAAAAAAGATAATTACGTTCGTATTTGAAACATGTCAACAGCCAGAAACTTTTGTTTGTATATACTAGCTATATAAGTCCTAATTGATATGTATATATATGAAATATGAAACTGAAGATGTGTAATGTGCCTTGCCAAACCTGCACACACACACACACCTGTTCCCTTGCCCATACCCTTCCTTTCTAACCCTTTTTCAAACATACCCAATTCCTAATTTGTTCCTTGTAATGTCCCTTACCCAGAAAAGAAAAAGGGAAAATAAAATAAAATAAAATAAAATAAAATAAATAAATAAATAAATAAATAAATAAATAAAAGAAAATATTGGGGCCTTCAGCTCACAGAGCCTGTTTTTGCCATCATGGCCACCTGCGTTGGGAACAGCCATGGGAAAGTAAGGCTTCCAAATTGACACAGGTGTTCTGAAGGCTACCTGATTCACATGAAGGAAGAGCTTCAAACATGAAGAACTTCAAATGCTGGTCCATCATTCGGCTATTATTCTGACACTGGCCTGAGCCATCGATAAGCTTCCCTAAGATGAAAGACTCGCCCAGCAGGTTCGCAATGGATACAGCCATGCCCCCTGCCTTTTCACCACAACCTTAATATGGTTGCGCGAGAGCCTGCCTTCTAAAAGATTTTCTAGGAGATTTTCTTCCTGAGGCACTGAAAGCCTCGCTCGCGTTAGCATAAGCAAGGACATCCCTCCCTAGTAGAACCTGAACAAGGGCAGAGCTGTTTGGAAAGCAGCGGGATTTATGACTTCAGTTATTTCTCTTGTGCCAAAGTCTGCTTTAACGAGCAGCGGAAGAGCGTCCTTTGGAACACAAGGCAGAGCCAGAGGTCTCTTGCTAGTAAGGCAAAAACAAGGCCCTCTCATCCAATGGTCAGCACTGGTAGCTGAATCTTTGCTCAACTCTCAAGATGTCCTCTGCACACACTGGGGCAGGCCTGTCCGTTTGAGGGCCCATGACGGCAAAGAGTGTGTCCTTTCACCTTCACTTGGCTGCCATCTCAGCACCTGTGTCAGTCACCTCATTTGGCCTAATGGCCACCTGTACAGCCCATATGGCTAGAAAATCCTGGAAAAGACTACCCTAAGTCAGAATCAACATGGCCTTATTATTATGTGGGTTTTCCACAGGGTCTCATCAACGTGTCCTCTCCCAAAAGGTAGATGGTGGCCTGGGAAGGCCAAAAAAAGCAGAGCCGCACCCTTGTACCTTCTCTGTTCACTAATGGGCAAATTCTGGACCCCACAGTTCAAATTAAAAAGACAAAAATAAAAAAAATGTTATTTCCTAGGAGTACAGAAGGCACTTTTGCTCTGTTTTGCAGGACCAGCCCCCTCCCCAAGAGCTCCAACATGCATCCAAAAGTGTAATTTTTAACAGCTATTAGAAGGAAAGAGGCGGTTTTTCATGGGGTAGTTAAGTGTTCTGGTTTTGGTTTGGTTTGGTTTTCTGAAAACAACTGTGGGGCATGAGAACCAATTTTGTGTAGTAGTTAAGAGGGACAGCCCAGAAACTCATCATGGTACGTGGTGGTGTATACCATTCTTTTGAACATTCATACCCCTATAAAATTCAAAGTAAAATAAAAATTTACTATAAAATTAAAATTGCCATGGATTCAAAGTGTCTTGAAAGCACGTAGCAAGAAGAATTTTCATCTTGAGGGTGCGGGATCAGGGGCTAAGAAAGTTACATATGTCCCTCAGTACTCTATAGGTTGCCTGCCCTGTTCCAGTGCCGTGCCTGCGACGTCATGTATAATTTGCCCACAAGAAATCAACTGGGTACATGCCATCAACACCAGAGTTGGCAATGATTCAACTCTCCCATGTCTTCCGTTCTAGCTTTAATCAGATTTGGACTTGGCAAATGTTCCAACAGAACACACCTTTAAAAAAGAGGACTGTTCTTGGAGGGGCACATGGCCACCTTGCACCAGCAAGTGTGTTTCAAAGTCACCTTTCCAATACCAGTTTGTTTTGCTATTCTGGGCTGGACTGAGACGTGCAAGTGGCTGAAAGATGCCCAAACTCAGCTTCTAATGTCACATGGCTGACTCCAGATTCATAAAAAAAAAGGGGGGGGGACTGACCTCATCCCTATCTGGCAGCTGTCCTAAAAGAGTAAAATCTCTTGAGGTTGCAGGTCTGTCTGCCTGCAGATGCTAAACTCATCATTTTCACTCGCAACAGCAAGCTTCTGTTCTGGGACGGAAGGGATGTTTATGCAGCATATACGAGGACGCAAGGCCTTGACCACAGGTAATAATGAATACAAAAGGTTTGTGTTTCCAAGCAGCCTGTTAAGCTGCTATCGATGTTTACTTAGCCCCTCTCCAACAGGAAACACCTCCAGAGTTCCTCGAGGAAACCAATTAGAGGCACAGTCATTGACCTGCTGCACTGGATGCCTGGCCAAAGACTTTCCTTTTCCAGCTCCAAATCTCAGCGGGATCAGGCCAGAAGTGGCCACTAGCCTCCTTTCAACCAAGACTTTTTTACTCACACAGTAAAAAAAAAATCTCCAACTACAATTACACTTTCCCTCTTCTTTTGTGACTCTACTTGGTTGAGCTTCAGCCTCTTTCATGTTCTCCTGCGGGGCTCTCCTGTACATCCTCTTTGCAGGCTATCTGCTACTCCTCTTCAAGAATCTGGAAACAGTTTTGCAGTTCCCACTGTTGAAATGTCTTCTTATTTTGGCCCTGTGATAGTTTTCCATTATGCTTCTTCCTCTTTGTTCTCCCAGCATTCTCCTCAGCTTTGAGAAGGCTATTCTTCCATCTCCAGCGCCTCCTGCGATTGCTGGTGGTGGTCAAGAGTTTATTTATTTATTTTATTTATTTTGAAAATTTTTATCCCCACCTTTCTCCTTGGGAAATGACCCAAGGCGGCTTACAATACTGAGGGACAATATACAGACCAGAACATTTTAAGACATATTCTAATTAAGAACAGGGAATTAGAAGAGGCATCTTACTCAAGTAGACATGGGCACGACTCGGCGAAATTGTCGTTTCCGTTTTCGGTTATCGTTTCCGTTATGTAACGGAAACGGTGACGATAATTAAGCCGTCAGAACTCGAACTCGAACTCGAACCGAAAAAAGATAAATTTGGTCGGGTTTTTCGTTTCCGTTTGTGGCATCGCAGCGATCGCGCAATGCGAAGCACAGAAAAAGTTTTTAAAAGTTTTTTTTTTAAAACCCGACTCCCGGCCAAAAAACCAGGCGAAAATATGCCTGCCTGAGACTTTGCCACCTACCAGAGGGGTGGTTTCTGGGGGGTCCCCGGCCTTTCCCCCCCCCTCTTCTCCTGTCCTGGGCTGCTTGCACCAGGCTGGGGGGGGTCATCCTCGTCGTCTCACCATGCCATGCGGTGGGGGGGGATCCAAAATGGCGACCGCATTTTTTCTTTTGAAATCGTGGTCAAAAAACACACCAAGTCACCACAGAAACATGTGAAATTTATTTATTTTAAATGTCTGAATTTTAATAGTAGCAGCAGTGGGGTTTTTTATAGCAATAAAACGTCGTATTGATTTTATTTTATTTTATTTGTTAGTTTTTTAGACCTGCCCATTTGGGCTGGGCATGGGATGGGACCATGCAAATTTTTTGAACCATTCCACCAATGGCATTGCCAGGTTTTTGACTGACACTTCTGGATGTCTTGGAGAGCATAAAAAGCCGAGGTACCTTCCAGAAATCGCAGTCGGGTGTATGGATGTGGTTGAGGGAGGAGGGCTGGCTGCTGGTGCTGGTGTGATCCGATCGAGATTGAGGAGGGAGGCTGGAGGCTTTAGGATTTAAGTTAGGCAGGCAGGGAGGGAATTGAATTAAGAAAATAATTTCTTTGATTCCCTGCAGCTTTGTCTGCTGAAGGGAATAGCAGTTTATTCTTTATTTCTTCTCTGGCGGTTTGTGAGGATTTTTTTCTTATATTGGATAAAGGGGGAGGTTCAACTGGGAATGGGAGGTGTGGATTTATTTTAAAAATATATTATATACTACCATTTATTTTCTATTTTCCCAACTTCAATTTGCTTGCACACACACACATTTGGGGTGCAAGCCAAGAACAGAACCTCTATCCTAAGTGATATCCTAACTGCCCACTCGCCCGTCCGCCCGCGCCGCCACCCGCCTGCGGCCCACGCCGCCGCCCGCCCACTCGCCCGCCCGCCCACTCGCCCGCCCGCGGCCGCCACCCACCCATGGGCCCCTGCCACCACCGCCCGCCCGCACCTCCCCCCACCACCCGCGCCCCCCCACCCCGCCCGCCGCCTAGGGCGAAAAAACACCTAGCGCCGGCCCTGATTGCGGGACGCCCCTATGCTCTGGGAAGTCAAATAGCGCTAAATCGCAGTGCAAACGACAAATGACAAACGAAACAACAATTTTTTGAAAAATTTCGCGACAAACGGAAACGACCCGAAACGGACCCGTTCCGACAAACGAAAACTCGAAACGTCATTTTTTCTGGTCGTGCCCATGGAATTGGGGACTATACTTCGGTTAATGCATCATAATATAGCATTTGTCTTTTTGCAGCCACATCATACTATTGCTGAGCCAGGTATTCCCCATCTTGTAATTGTGTGTTTAGTTTATTTTTCTAGCCTATTAAGGTCATTTTGAATTGTGTTTCTGTCTTCCATCTAATTAATTCCTCAAATAGCCTTGCTGGATTCTGGGAGGTTGTAGTCCCAAAGGTTCTGTCTATGTACCTTGTAAACTGCCCAGAGTGGTCTTTGTCGCTAGATGGGTGGTATATAAATCTAACAAACAAACAAACAAACAAACACTCTTCATCTTCTCTTATAGTCTTGAGTCTGGCCACTCACTGCTCCAGTTCTTTTGCTGTCAATTGGCACTTGCCATGTATAAATACATGGTGTTTTGTAGTATCAGCACCATGGAAGTGTCTCTTCCCTCCATAATCCCCATTTTAAATGTTCAATAGCCAGTGAATGGTTACCAATGGCGAAGAGCAGTGACCAAGCTAAGGGTCAAGCTGCAGACAGAGACAGAGGCCTCTGCCAAGCAGCACATGCTATTAGCTCATAATCCAAAGGAAAAGCTCTGCTCGTAAAATTATCATTGAAGTCATAAAATTATCCATTCCTCTTCTGAAGCTGAGCACAGGCACTTAACTGCCTGACCCTGGCTGGCTCACTGAATCTAGTGCCAGGCATGAGTCTACTACTGTGTTTTATTTCACAGTAAAAGGTGCATGATTACCTTAGCTGGTATCCATTAAGATAGTCCTAAACCTTTGTTATTTAACCTATATGGATCCCACTCAGCCACCTAATACCCCTCACAGTGTAGTCATCTTCCAGCTTCACCGGGGGGGGGGGTAGTTTTGTTTATAAGGGTTATTAGAGATCATCACTCCATTTTCGTGGCCTTCCAATCCAAGTCTCAAAGAGAAAGAGTCATGAGGAGAAGTGGAAAAGTAAGCATGCAAAGGGAATCTTAACCACCAATGGCACCTCTACCAGAACCTGGAAATGCATTGCTAAGAATTATTACAGTACAACGACATGGTGGTGCCGTCCCTAAATGGGTAGGAATAGGATGATGCTTTGGGACCAAAGCATCGCCCAGCCACTGTGCTGTGAACAAGTGGGGAGAAGTGAGTGACCAGGCGGTGAGGGAGTAATGAGGAGAAGCAAGAAATGTGGGAAGGGAAGCAAGAGAGAAGGGTTATGATTGGGCAGCAGCAGAGCAATGGGGGGGGAGTGAGTGACTGAGTGGGGGGGGCACAAAAAAGTAGGGGTATTTACATATGTAGAAGCAATGCAAATAAATGGATTCTACATCCACCTCAGAATAAATAGACTTCTGGCACCGGAGCAGAAACATTGCCCCCCCCAGCACAGAAGTCCATCTGTGCATGTACCTCGCGTGTATGCTAAATTTAAATCAATATTTTTTAAGCACAGCCCAATACAACAGTGGGTTTTTATTGTCAAGAGAATTGAAATCTGAGATCCTCTCTGTGCTGAGCTTCCCAAAAGCCTGCATTTAATTACTGTATATACTCGAATATAAGCCTAGATTTTCAGCCCTAATTTTGGGCTGAAAAAAGGGGGCATCGGCTTATATTCGGGTCAATACTTTTAGCCACTGAGGCAAGTCATCTGTGGCTAAAAGTCATTTTAAACATTGCATGCCGCTTCTCATGACCCCCCTCTGCATCACAGGGGAGCGGCACACGATGTTTAAAATGACTTTTAGCCACTGACCCAAGCACTTGCATCAGTGGCTAAAAATTATTTTAAACATCACACACCACTCCCCCAGCTCACAAAGGAAGAGCTGCCAGGCCCTGCTGCATTTCCCACCCTAGACTTATACTTGAGTCAATATGTTTCCCCAGTTTTGGGGGGTTAAATTAGGGGCCTCGACTTATACTCGGGTCGACTTATACTCAAGTATATACGGTATTTGATTTCTCATACTATTTTGTTCTATTTAAGTTGTGCCATTATTTGATTTCTCATACTATTTTGTTCTATTTAAGTTGTGCCGAGAGATCAGTCTCTATTATATTTCAGTTTTGAAAAACCTTGTTGAATGTGTTGCACCCCCTTTTCCGTTATGGCATAATAAAAGTTTAGCTTCTTTGAATCGATGCAAACTTTTAATCCTGTTTAATCCCATGTGTACATTTACCAAATAAAAAGACATCAGGCTTGGAGACGGTTGGGTTTCTCCATTTTGTGTATCAAACTTTCCAGACCTAGGAAACAGGACAGAACCCACAACAAAACCTCTCCTAGCCATTTGTGAGTTATTCATTCGCAAGCAGTAAATGAGAGAAATCTGGTATCATCTACTAAAGCTCTCCCCTCAGATTTATTTATTTATTTTGAGTTCAGAGTTCCAGGCCAGGAGGGTACATTTTGCAGGCTCTGTTTGGTATATTCCCACCCACATCTCCTTGGGAGGATTCATTCCAAATTGGACGCTGCCCACTTTTTCTTGGTGGGGAGTTCAAATTCTGTCCTTAAGTGTACAGTACTTTGCTAAAGTAAAGCGCAGGGAAACAAGTGTGATACTTGTATGGCTTCTTTGAAGTTTTATGACACCAGCTGACAAACCACAGGCTGTTGGAAACATTTCATTTATTTAAGCAATAAGCCCCCCCACACACACACGTTAGTCACTGTGCCATAATCAGGTACAATTAATATAGAAGGTGTCTGAAAGGAAGAAAGGATAGTCAGCATCTTGCTTCTTATATGAAGGCAAAACAGTAGAAGGATAAGGACCCAACCAACCGTTCTCAAGGGATGATTGCCATGTATCTTTTCTGCATTTTGAATGGATTGTTTCCTTGTCTTCTTCAAAAACAGTCCCAAAACTGGTAGAGAGGCAACGGTTATCACATATGGTTTGTGGGAGATTCTAAACCCATTCTTGAGAACCCAAATGAATGGTTAAATAAAATTATTAGACCAAAAGCCGTGACCTCCCCGCCTCCCCCAAGCAAGACGTCCATATCAGTCAGCAACCCAGATGGTGGCATGGATGGACGGATCCTGGAATGAGGCCAAATGAAGGTCAGAAGGGTCTTCATTCTCATCATGACACCCATCACACCTCAGAAGCAGCAGTGGTGTCCAGGGTTTAGCAGAGTTGCTAACTGGCTAGAAGAATGGTCTCTCTCGTTAAAATCAGAGTGGAGAAAAGTAGTTCTCATGTTTGTTTGGAATCTTAGGCAGCAGCAACTGTAGCCCCCAAAACGTTCGGTTTCCAAGCTCTAATGTGGCAAAATGGCTGACACATTCCCTATCTAAACAGGATTGGTCCTCAGTGCTACAGAGCAGACGACTTTGAGAGAAACACCTACAGTCAGCTGAAAAATGACAACCCTGGTCTCTCCAGAAGAGAAAATGGTGTCTAGCGTATATCTGACTGACGAACCATATCCTAGGCATATTTATTCGGAAAATAAGAATCCTGCCATAAGGCAGGCACCTAATGCAATCAATCACAAGTTATTGTGTAACTATTTTCTCTTTTCGTTCTTGATGGATTTTGTCCCCAGAAGTTCTGGTGGGACCACAAAGGAGGGTTGCCAACTCAAGATGATGGCATCTGGTCACCCAATTGAAGCACCCCACAAGAACCCTTGGTCCCACTGTGTTCCATGCAGCTTCTTTTGGGGTGGGTTGTGATCGGACCAAAGGGGACCCCCCTCACAGGCTGAAATGCCCCCTGCCCGGCTGACAAAGAAGTCCACATAGATTGGGTTTTTTGCCCAGAAGAAGACTGCAAGAGGAAAGTCCTTTTGGGGTCGCGAGACAGATCGCAAGGTGCTCCACTCATGTTCTATGATCCCAAAGGACTCCATCAAAGGAAGTTTGGGACAATCCTGCCCAGTGGGCTGCTCACAATGCTTTTGTGCAACTTTATCAACCGTCCCCCTATTGGTCTCATGGAATGCTCTCCCTCCCTTTGAATTTTTCCACAACACGATCTTTGCCTTCATTGGGAATGGCCAAGGTTCTTGACATGGGCTCTTGGGCACAAATCAGAGGAGTCTGGATAGCACCCGTTGTTGCATCTGGATGGATAATCGAGTCAGACCCAGAGGCCCCTGAAAAGAAAAGAAAAAAACTGTTATTACTGTCCTTTGGGGAGGGGTCATGAGGGTCCAACCCCTGTCTATTATTTCCTGAAATCATGAAGGATGGGTGAAGTGCCAGATGACTGGAAGAAGGTTAACACTGCCTGTCTCTCTGCTGTGGCCCTGTTAGGCAAAACAATGGAGACAGTCCTGGGCTAGATGGTTGCAGCATACCTAGACAGAGCCCGCAGTAAACTGTTCGGTTGTTCTATCTCTATCTCAGTGGCAATGCAGCCATGCATGAAAAAGCCTCTTTCCCTTTAAGAGCCTGCTTCTTCTAGAAGTCTGTCTTTAGGCTATGCAGTCATCACCTTCACCTGTCCCTCCTCTCCTGGTAGTATAAGGGAAGGTGCTACCTTCAGCTCTTCCCAAGCCATGCCTCGCTAGCCAGCAACCTGCCTTTCCTAACAGAATGCTGTTGCTGCCTTTTCTCTCTCTGCACAAGCTAAGCTAAGTATGGCTGCTTTACATGACCCCTAAAATCCACTGGCAGATACCCCCCAATGTGGTTTTTGTTCTGCTTCCTGTGTTCCCAACTCCCGCACTCTGATTCTATTGCTTCTGTCTGCGGTGAGGGGAGAGAGAGAAAAAATGCAGGCTCACCTCCGCCTGCTGTTGGCAGCAGCTAATTGTTCCAGCCTGTTAGGATTCCTGTCTGTTAAAAGGGGGGACCCAACAAAAACAAGCAAAAAGTGGAGGAGGGCCAGGCATGCAATGCTTTAAAACAGCAACAAGGAACAGCAACAATGATTTTACCTCCTCCAGATCAGATGCTTGTAAAATGTGCTGGGGTGCGCTTAAGTGGGTGTGGTTGTACTTTATTTTTTTTAAAGTCTGCTTCTGGTGGGAAAACAATTTTATGCTCCGCATCTGCAAGCATTTTGCAGTGGATTTTAGGGGTCGTGTCAAAGCAGCCCAAGTTTGTATTGTATGGACTGTCTATTGTTATTTTGTCTTGTCCTCATTTTATAGTAAAGCCATATTATATTTTTCTACATAAGCTTATTTTGGTCTCGTTATTAAGCCATGCATAGCAACTGGGTGTGAGAGGCAAATAAACATTTGGGTTACCATCTCCCTTTACTGGCTGACACCTATTCACCCCACTTTCGTGTGTGCTGAGTATTTTGCTACGTAACTGTGGATACTCTGAAGCGTTACTTCCCAAGGACTCTACTAAATATCTCTTGATAAGGATCAAATTCCAACATAAACAACGCCTTGAGTTTTGACCTATGCAGTGACTGCATTTCCTAAAAGAGACCAGTCTTGGGCTTTCAGCAAAATGGCTTCCCTCTGCCCAAAACAACCTGACCTGGAACAGACAAGGCTATCTCCTTTTGCATTTTTCTGAATGGCACCAGATGCATAGCTTTGAACTGGAAACACAGGTGCTTATTATGCCAAGGGAACCTGGGTGTGTCAAATTAAGCTGGGTTGAGGGGGGGGTGTTCTGCCCCTGGAAAAATATCACCTATACCCCAAGGGCCTGACCATTGGAGCTGAGCTGCTAGAGGCTGGCCACAGGGCATACTAAGTACAAGCCACGTGGCATTTGTAGATCTAAGTCAGGTACAGGTAATGGCAGAATTTTTCCTTATTTGCTCTGTGTTAACTTCATTTGTATATTGCAGATAGCTCGAACACTACGTTCTCTAGCACAGGGCTGGCCATCCCTTGATTATTAGAGATTGTTTTGCACTTAAAAATCGAACAGACAAAATAATTGTGACAAGTGTTGCTTTCCGGTTGCCTGCAGCACTGCGACTTGGCAAGGTGTTGCACCTGCCAAAACACCCTTGTATCTTCAGCTGTTAAATGAACATGCCATTGTCAGTTGCCATTAAAGGAACCTACTTTGCGGTAGGTTTTTCTGTGTGACCCAGATCTTAAATGTCATCCTGAATGTGTTGCTCTTGGGCAACTGGGTTATCCTCCCTCCTGCGCTTCTAACAACACATGACTTTTCTTAGCTTTTGCTCCAAGTTGCCTCCTATCAATAGAAGACATTTACTGTTTCCTGCTTCTTCTACATTATCTTCTATGCCGGGCTCTCATCACCTTCTGTTTGTTTTTGCTGTCCCCGCCGCCCCTTTAACAAACAGGAATCCCTACGGGGCTGCTCTGACGCAGACGAGGTGAGCCTGCATTTTTTTCTCTCCCTTTTTTCTCCCTCCCCTCACCGCAGACAGGAGCAATGGAGTGCAGAAGGATGGGAACGCAGGAAGCAGAACAAAACCCCATGATCTCTGGTCTGAATTTGAGTTGCCCATGATCTCTGGTCCGAATTTAAGTTGCTAGAAGTCGTGTAAAAGCGACCTATGTTATAATTATTTTGCATTTGCAGAAGATGCCCTAAACACATCCAATCTCGCCTGATTTTGGAAGCTAAGGAGGGTCAGCCCTAGTTAGTACTTGAATGGGAGACCACCAGGAAATACCAGTGACTGTGGGAGCCTGGAGTAGGATCTGGCAAACCACTCCAGTGTTCCTGCCGGAGTAGAAACTGGCAAACCACTTCATTGTTCCTGCCAAGAAAACTCTATGAACATGGCATCACAAAGAGTCGGTCACAACTGAGAAGTACTGTAATTGCTCAAGAGTACAGTCAGGTAAAAAAAATGGAAAACCTGATTTTTTTAGTTTTATTAAATCTGCATGTGGCAGTGCAGTTGGAAAATGCATGCCCAAATTGAGTTAGAAAAGTCCTTCAAACTGTTTTTCATGCCTAAAATTTATTTATTTAAAGTATTTTGCCCTGCCTTTTCCCTTAAAAACAATGGAAGGCAACTCACATGATTAAGAAAACAATACTAAAAAGCGAAAAAATAGTAAGTTATATATATATATATATATATATATATAGATATAGATATAGATATAGATATAGATATAGATATAGATATAGATATATAGATAGATATATAGATATAGATAGATAGATAGATAGATATAGATATATAGATATAGATATAGATATAGATATATATAATTGAGCAAATATATATGAAAAACAGTGAATAGAATCAATACTAAAAACACATTTAAAAGCAACAAGGCTCAACACTCCATTTAAAACAATCCTCTTGGACTGCCAATCACTCAAGGATAGAAAGATCTCTCGTCTCCTTGCAAAATGGCAGCAAAAATGGCAGCTGTAGGAAGGAGTTCTAGAATCTAGGTTTAGCAACAAAGAAGGCTCTTTGCCATGCCCCCACTAAAGGAACCTGTGAAGGTGGTAGGGCCACAAGAAAAGGTTCCCCCAATGGGCTTAGTACAGTGGTGGCAAACCTTCGGCACTCCAGAAGTTTTGGACCACAACTCCCAGAATTCCAAGCCTGTATTGCCAATGACAAAGGACAGTGGGAGTTGTGGTCCAAAACATCTGGCGTGCAGAAGGTTTGCCATCACTGGCTTAGTATCTAGGTACGCTCATCAAGGGAGGCATGATCCTTAAGATAGCTTGGACTCAAGCCATTTAGGTGTGTTCCCCAGTTGTTGGTCCCAACTAGAGGACACCTGTTGAATGTAAGAACTTGCTTAGATCTCTCAGATGTAGGCTCTGTTGACTCAAATGGTCTACTCTCGACGGCAACTAACAATTGGATTTGATCTCTGTCTGCCTTTGTTTAACCATGGAGGAATGTCCAAAGACGCAGTGGTGACGGTCTTGTCTTGGCACGTTGGCAAAATTAGGGCACTCTGTTCTGCAGTTTGGGCTAGAGCAGTGTTGGCGAACCTATGGCATGGGTACCAAAGGTGGCACTCGGAGCCCTTTCTGTGGGCACCCGACATCGCCCCTTCACAGCCATCTGTATTCAGGTTAAATTGCTGTATTGTGGGTTTTGAATTGCACTTTGGCCACTCGGTCTCTAAAAGGTTCACCATCACTGGGCTAGAGTCACTCTTGTGCATGAGTCACCACATTACCACCTCTGAGTTTCCTCCAAGTTGCCTTATTTTGTAAGAATAGGTTAACTTTCCTTCTGAGATGAGGAAGACACACCCAACGGCTGAGTGAATTTCAGCCACTCTTGCAGCTTCTGGCTGTTCCAGGGGCCGGGTGAAGAGAAAATGACCTATTGATTTCCAATCTTCTGACTGACTGATGGGGGGCCTTGATGGTCTCCCACACCTTTGCACCTCACCAAGCAAGCAAAAAAAAAAGATTCAATTAGATACGGCCTTGCCTGATGGAAGTCTCCAGCACAGCCTGTGTCCTCTGGCAAATGCACTTTGGAGCATAGCTTTGCCCTGAAGGAGATGAATGGCTTTCCCTCAGCTAAGTTCTGACAGTCTGTGACCTCATTCTCTGAGGCGGATAGGAGGTGGATGGGGGGGGGGAGGGCTTCTCACACATCTGGGAAATCACTCATCAACTCTGTCCAAGAGGCCACTTTGCCAGACCTAGAATCTAAAGCAAATGAGGCACTGAGCTTTTTTGGCAGCCTTGTAAGGAATGGACAGGCAGGAGTTGAGCTGGGAACAGGATAACTATCTCACACTGCAAAGCTGAACAGAAGGCCACCATCTCTGTTCATCTACAACAAGAGAAGGATGGGTTGAACCTCTGTTGGTTAGAATCAAGTACAACTAATCCTCCGACTATTTCTCCACTTTTTGTAGGAGACAATTATCAGCCACACAAGCCAGGAATTCCTCGGAAGAGCCATGCTTGGCCGAATTTGCCGACATATATCATGATAATAATACATTGTGCTTCTTTCAAATCCTTGCAATTTGTTTTTCAAAAGTTTCATCTGTATATTCTCATTGATTGAGGGGTCAGTAATAGATTCCAACTACCATGTTTCTTTAGCCAGCAACAATACTGTACTTGCCATTTATTTCCTGTGAGGTGGAAGCAGGGAGCAGACAGGTCTCTCCCACTACCGCGGCCCTTCCCTTTCTCATTTTGGGGGCAGCACGCTGATCCTCAACCTGGTGCATATACCGAGCTTCCATCTCATCCACCCAATCGCTGTTCCATTCCCACACAGGTAGGGCTTGCCAGGTGGGCTTCTGCTGCATTTCTTCTGAGTTCTCCACTGAAGGGGCCGGAGAGGGGAGTCCCTCGGGAAGAGATGCTGAAGGCTGAAAGCCTGCAGGGAAGAAGGGCAAACCACACCATCATTGCCTCTTCAGTTAAGCACATAGTAAACTAGACCATGGAACCAGAGCCCTACAGAAACTTATCACACCATGAAAACGCTGACGCAATAAGAGTGATAAGATAAGCAGCTAGAAATAGCATAAACTACTATATTGCTTGGCATAAATTACTGCCAAGATACTGTACATTACTGGCCATACAGAGAAGAGAAACCACCTGCAACATCACAGCCAAAGATTACAGCTTCATGAGTAGGAGCCCCATGGCCCAGTGGTTAAATGCCAGTACTGCAGGTAAAACTGTGCTCACGACCCGGGGTTCAATCCCAGGTAGCCGGCTCATGGTTGACTCAGCCTTCCGAGGTCGGAAAAATGAGTACCCAGCTTGCTGGGGGGGGGGGCAATGTGTAGCCTGCATACTGTTATTAAACTGTAAACCGCCCAGAGTCTACTTGATGTGGTATGGGACAGTATATAAACAGAACACTTTGGTTTGCTTTGCTTTAGAATTTTGCACTTATCATTATATCTTGTGGTTTTGTGTTTACATTGAAAAAAATAAAAGATAGGTCTTTGCAGTCAAATCTGTCTTGCAACTAAATACCATCAAATTCACTGGCTGTACATTTTGGGTGGTCATTCTGTTTGTTTGTTTTTGCTTTGTTTTGTTTGCTTGCTGTTTTAAATTGCTATCTAGATTCAAAGATTCTAGGATTTCTGGTCTCAAAAGATAACATTTCTAAGCTTTGGCCAAAAGCATTCTTAGTTTGTTTGGATTTAGACAAATCATCCTCTTCCAACCATAATATTAGAAAATAAACCAAGCAACCCCCATAAAGGTAATGCAGGTAGCGGATATCATTTTGGGACACACTTGGGTGTTGAAGTGAATGGAAGAGATAATGCAAACATTTGCAATTATTTTATGATAACTGTAGGTAAGGGGCAAAAGAGAAGGAACTGAAAAAATGTGTGTATATGCTATAATTAATTCTAAATTGCACATATTTTAGGGATACAACACAAGGAAAGCATACTCATAATTTAGGGACAGTCAAAATTTTGTTTGGTGAAAATCAATTCATCAGCATTTTTAAGTAATCTATTGTAAATTTACTGTAATAGACTATAGCAGTGGTGGCGAACCTTCGGTACACCAGATGTTTTGGACCACAACTCCCAGAATTTCAAGCCTGGGTTGCCAATGACAAAGGACTTTGGGAGTTGTGGTCCAAAACATCTGGAGTGCCGAAGGTTCACCACCAGTGCTCTAGTGTCTATCGATCTTTGCAGCTCTATGTCAGTCCTCTTTCTAACGTGACTGTGGACAATCAGGAGATGCTAAGTGATTTACAGATTTTCCAGAACATGTTCCTGGATGCCTCAGAAAAGAGTGTACGCTGACATTAAGGATAGAGGTCTGGCTATGAGCCAAGCAGGCCTGTCTGGTAGGTCAAATGTGCTAAGCCTCATTTGACCTCTCTACAGTAGTATCCGGGAAATCTGACTCTGTGGCTGGCCTGGCATAACGAAGGGAAGCTTCAAAGCCCCCATCAGGGAGTGAGAGAGAGGGTTATGAGGAGTCACCGTCTGGCCATTTATTCAATGACTCTCAGGTGGTTACTTCATGTCCTTTTTTGTTCCTCAACTAGTTTTGTACCGTGACAGCGTTGGTCATGATCACGTGGTTTTGTCCCTGTTTCAGTGTTCCCATGGTCATGATAACTTGTCTCGTGACAAGTGTTACCTCACGGTCTTGTACCGTGACAAACACTGAATTTGTCTAGCTTCCTTTTCCCTTTTTTTAGAGGGGGAGGCTTAAAAATTCTTTTTAAATATTTTGCCTCTGAAAAGTAAAAAAAAACAGACACAGTTTTTTGAGAGAAACGAATGTTTTGTTGCATGACAGTCATTACTACACAGTGTCTTGTCTCAGAACAGAAAATGGGAACAAAGAGTGACAAGGGAAAACCCTACCCTAGCACCAGGTACAGTATTGTCGCGCTTAGCACCCATTCCGGGTGTGTGGTCGAGACAAATTTCAGTAGTTGCGTGATGGACGTGAAGTAACTTTTTTTGTACCGCTCCTAAGCGCAACACTAACAGAGACAAAACGTATGTGAAGTAACCGCCTCAGTGTGCCTAGAAACCCCCCCCCCTTTATGTTTGTTCATCAGTTTTGGCATTTACGAGTCTCAGAGTTTGCTATATGGAGAGAAAACTGGAAACAAAAGCCTCATTCTAAAAGCAATGGAGAGTTACTGCAGTGATAAATCAAGCTATACTTTCTTGGCCATCTGCCTTATTACGAGGAACAGAGATTGAATGGAAGTGCCCAGAAACTGAGCAGCGGATACAGTATAAATCAATTCGTCTGTTGACTCGGGAGAGCAGAGAGGAGATCATACTTTGCCTGCAAGTGAACTCCACTGTCCTGGAGATTATCTCTTTAGGAGGGCAAAGGAAAATATGGACTCGGCTGACAAACTTGCAGGGCTTTTCAGCCACTGGGTGGTAGGACCTGAAAAGAGGTTCCTTGGAAAACATGCTTGGAAACTGAGCAATAAATAATAGCCTTATTGGTCTCCCTTAGCCAAAAGAGAGCATTGATTCAATGCAAGTGTGCAAAACTGACCCAGTATTTTAAGACAAAATGGCTACATTAAATGACTCCCACCCTCTCTCCCCTTAACACTTCATTTCTCTGATTTTAGATTGTTTAGATGGCAGTAACTTGGCTTAAGGGGGGTTATTATACTTAAAAGATGAAATAAAAGATACAACTTTATAGACAGTAACTATTATTGAAGCGAAAGGAGTGTAGATTTGTATTTTCTGGGCTAAATCGTCCGGCATTCCCCAGGAAGCATGTTGCCTTTGAAATTCAGAAAGCTGCAGTCTAAAAACATAAATTTGTGCTCCTCAAACTGAAATGCGAATACCAGTCATGCAAATCTTAAATAAACAGCAATAGGACTCTGACCATTATAACTTGCCACAGTGGGGAGAATTATCAACCCTCTCTCTCTCTCTCTCTCTCTCTCTCTCTCTCTCTCTCTCTCACACACACACACACACACACACACACACACACACACACAAAGTTCAAAGACAAAGTGAGCTCAGCTGAGGGGAAGTGATGCCTTCTTTTGCTGCTTCTCTCTTGAATTAAGGGCGTTTATATACGACCCCTAAGCTCCGCGGCAAATGGCTGCAAGGTCCGGACCTTAAAAATGTTTACCCACCAGCTCCGGACTTTGCAGACAATTAAGTGCGACCCCGCCCACTTAGCGTGACCAAACTGCACTTTTCTTGTACCTGCTTTTTGGATGTGACAAATATTTGATCCGGTGTAAGGATAGTGAGTTGTTCTTTTTTTGCACCCCGCCCCTTTAAGAGATCTGAATGCTGCCGGGAACAAAACGGAGGTAAGAAGGCATTCTTTTCTTTCTTTTTTCTCCCTCCCTCAGGCAGCCAGCAACCAGGAAGTGCCGAGTGGGGTGGGGACAGAGGAAGACAGAGGAAGAGCGAGGAACCCCTAAGATCTCTGGTCCGAATTTAAGTGGCCAGCGGATCTTAGGGGTCATGTAAAAAGGCCCTAAGAAACTGAGACAGGCAGTTTCTGATCACCAGTTGAGCCATGAAACTTTAACAGCTCAAGCGATCATGCCATCTGAATTGATACAAATGCATTCACGGGGCAGGGGCATCAAAAGCCCCAGTGGTACAAGGAAAAAGTACAAACAGCGGGACGCACTCTAGGCTAATATGCATTCAGTTGTATGTCATGCAAACAGAAAATATTCCAAATCCGGCTGTCCCCATTGTAAAGCATTTCTCATATTATTTGTCAATATAACTTCCCATTTAGGCGATTGCTGCTTGTGTTCATTTAGCTACTGGGAACCCCCTGCCACCATACTGGAGAGGGGGTACATCCAGTAACCTTGGGTGTCCTGCATTGGGGGGACAAAATATTCCTTGCATAATTGAAGTGATCTGAGCCTCGTGGCACAGTGGTTAAATGCCTGTACTGCAGGTAAAACTGTGCTCACGACCTGGGGTTCAATCCCAGGGAGCAGGCTCAAGGTTCACTCAGCCTTCCATCCTTCCGAGGTCGGTAAAATGAGTACCCAGCTTGCTGGGGGGGCAATGTGTAGCCTGCACACTGTAATTAAAATTGTAAACCGCCCAGAGACTACTTGTAGTAGTATGGGGCGGTATATAAGCAGAACACTTTGCTTTTTTTTTGCTTTTTAATTACATGGTAAACTGCCCAGAGAGTGTTCTAGCACTATGGGGTAGGATAGAAGGGGCTTCAAACAAACAATGACAAAAGAGCACCTTACGAAAGCGCAAGCTCTTACCTGTCAACGTCTTGTCAACTTCCCTCTGAGTCAGTCCAAAGCAGAAACTGTCCACGGCCACAGCCAGAGCTTGGGCAAAATTGGCATCCACCAGGAAGGAAGCATCAGATGAGCTGACCAGGCTGCAGCGGGTGCTGGTGCCATTGTCCTCTGAGACAGAACCCCACCCATTGAGCAGGGAACCCCCCAGGGAGGCCTCGTCCTCACTCAGGCTGGAAGTAGGAGTGCGGCAGAAACTGCGGAAAAATCTGGCGGAATGGCCACCAGTCTCCACCATGTTGGGGTCATCGTCGTCCTCCATGGCACCATTCTCAAGCAGCTCAGAGGCCAGGGGCCCACAGATATAGCCATAGGTATGAGGCAAAGAGAACATCTGAGGAGTAGCTGAGATATTGTCATTCTGCTGCCTTGAAGTCATTGGGGGAAAGGGACAACAAAGTTAGCATCAAAACAAGGCATACAGTAAACTGATGGGTTAGGGACCCAACCCATGATAAACGGAAATCTGTGTTATGTGGATGCTGGGTTTGGTCAGGACTGGGGGGTCTGTTTGGTGCCTCTTGCACTTACCCCAGGTCTGGTGCTGCCCCGAGTGGGCCTCCGACATGCTTCCCAGGCCTGTTGGAGGCTCTAGAAGTAACTAACCCTGGTGGTCTCCCATCTAAGGACTAACCAGGACCAACCCTGCTTAGCTTCTGAAATCAGGCAAGATTGGATGTGCTCAGGGAATCTAGGCAGCTTCCTATCTCCTATATGGACAGATTTAAAAACATGTCGGAGCAACAGGGGCCCTCCATGTGTTCTTGAGCTGCAATCCCATAATTCTAAACAATTGGCTATGCCAGTGACAGAAGTTGTAAGCAAAAGCAAAACAGAGTAAAATCTAGAGGACCACAATGGTATCCATGGAAATACTGCAAAAATGCTGTATACTTCATTTCAGTCCTTAATCAAAATGTGGGCGGCAACCAAGAAATCAAAAGAATATTGAAACTTAAAGGTGGGGGGGCAATGAAGGAACTAGAAGAGATTCTCAAGGATAAAGATGTGCCACTGGGGACCAAAACCAAGATAATTCACACTAGTTTACTATGTTCTCATTAACTATGTTTGGATGTGAAAGCTGTACAGTGAAGAAAGTCAACAGGAAAAAGAAATGTTTTGGTGTTGGATATCTTGGACCACCAGAAAGACAAATAAATGTGTTCTAAATTAAACCATGGGAGCGTGGTGGCTCAGCAGGCTAGAGCGCTGAAAACTGTCAGCTGCAAAGTCAGCAACTTAGCGGTTCGAATCACGGGTGCCACATAGCAGAGTGAGCTCCCACTGTAAACCCCAACTCCTGCCAACCTAGCAGTTTAAAAGCATGTACGGTAAATGTAAGTGCATAAATAGGTACCGCCATAAAAAGCAGGAAGGTAAACAGTGTTCCATGCGCAGAAATGCATTCAGCCTTGCTGGCCACATGGCCATGGACTTGCACAACACTGGCTCAATGGCTTAGAAATGGAGATTGCACCACCCCCAGTGTCAGACATGACTAGCATGCATGTGGAGGGGGGGGACCTTTACCTTTACCTACATTAACCCAACCCATAAAAACTGAGGCTGCCATAATTTGCACACATAATGGAAAGTCAAGATTCACGAGTAAAGACATTACTGCTGGGATAAGTTGAAGGCAGCAGCAGACAAGGAAGAGACATAAAGGTACAGTATCAGTATACACAGCTATACACTTGCAAGAGCTGAACAGGGCTGTTGAAGACAGGAAATATTTAAAGGGCAGGACATGTTGATTGTTAATTATTTGCATGGTTTCTCTAAGTCAGGGGTCCTCAACCTAAGGCCCGGGGGCCGGATGCGGCCCCACAGGGTCCTAAATCCGGCCCCGGGACCAATTACAGACCCCCCTACCCCCTGCTTCAAGAGCAAGCAAGCCACCGCAGCTGCTTCTATTGCTGAGGCAGTTTGAAGCGGTGGGCTATGTCGCTTCCCCCACTCCCTCCACCTACTACCCAGATGATTGGCACGTTGGCTAGTGGGGCAGTTCAAAGTGGGAGGGCCACGGCAAGATCCCCCGCTCCCCCCGCCTGCCCCCCCTTTTTTCCATGGACTGTGGTCCGGCCCCAGCGATATCGGGGTGGTGGTGGATCGGCCCGCTGTTTGAAAACGTTGAGGACCCGTGCTCTAAGTCATAGATTATTTGATGGCACATAGCGACAAAATGCATAACAATTTTATTAAATCTGATTTCCATCTTTTTGTTAAAGTTTTGTCTCAAACAAGCCATTGTCGGCATATCATGGTGTGCAAAAATGACACGAGATGCGATCCAACATAAGGTTGGGAAAGCCTGCTCTATAAAGAGAATTAAAAATACTGGTGGTGGTGGTGAACCTAATACTTTTCTGTAGAATGTTTTAGTAAAGACTCTGTAGGGCCCTCCAAAAATGTGTAAGAGGCTCCACAATGGGAGACAATGCATAATAGTCTTATTCTTTCTTTCTCCCAACCAGCTCTACTCGCTTTATTTCAATTACTCGTTCTCTGTATGCACAGCTGTTCCATAATAATACATGGGAAGGAGAAGGTGGGGGGGGGGAGTACAGGATATCCTTTTCTTGTCCTGTACAATTACACTATGTGTAATGAGAGTCTGGGGAAGATTGCTATCAGGAATGCACTACAACAAAGCATAATATGGCACCATTTCAAATTCATTACACTTGAAAGGGCCATACCTTAGGAAGGAGAAGAGACTTGTGGAAATCAAATCAGTGATCCATCAAGTCCAGAATCTGGTTTCCACAGTGCCGCCACCACCAAAAAGAAAATAAAAAAGAAAGAAGGAAAAAAACACTTCCCAGGACCATGTCTTATTATAGTCATGACCAATTCTTCGTGACCCCATCCATGTCCATGGAGTTTTTCTTGGCAGGAATGCTGGAGTGGTTTGCCAGTTCCTACTCCAGGTGCCTACAGCACCTGGTATTCCTTGGTGGTTGCCCATCCAAGTACTAGCCAGGCCCGACTCTGCTTAGCTTCCGAGATCAGGCAAGATCGGATGTATTCTGGAGTCATATGTCAGATATGTCCAAACTTCGACCCACCTGGTGTTTTGGACCACAGCTCCCAGAATTCTAAGCTTAGATTGCCAATGACAAAGGACTGTGGGAGTTGTGGTCCAAAACATCTGGAGGGCCAAAGTTTGGAGATGCCTGATATAAGTAGTCAAAATTCCATCCCACCCTCAGTGTATTTCATCCTGTCTGCTCCTTTTGTATGTGATCGCATATTGATTCTGAATTAGAGGCAGCCATAATAGTCTTTGATAGTTATCTCCTATGGGAATGGTTTTATCTCATTTCAAAGCTCTCTAAGCCAGTGGCCACCAAACATTTTGTAGGTCAAGGACTTCTGAAGCTATGTGAAGAAGCAGCTTCTTTTTTGCCTGCTTTTTGTTGGGTGATTCCAAGATGAGGATCTTTTCTGATTTAACATATGCTTTAATCTATACTCCACCCAGGGATTTCCGTACCTATCGGGTGAGGTAGAAAACTGACAGCCCCGCAACATGTCTCAGAACGACGTTGCTTCTTCTGTTTGTCCAGCTGAGGCTAACATAATTCCCTGGCTTTCTAGGTCCCAACGGAAGAGCCTTTTTCATCTCCTTCTGTACCTTGAGAGTCGAGTGTGTCTTAGACTTGGAAAGCAGGGCAGCTGGCATGCAGGACTGGAGGGGGGGGTTGTTAAACATTGCCAAAATATATTAAGCCAGCAGGCAAGCAGCCCACCTAGGAGCTAAATGGAGCTGTAATTACCGGAGTGGGATCAATGGGTTTCCTGTAAAATCAGCCATTCCCTGCCCTCCCAGCCCCAATTAAAAGAGTCCATATTGTGGGGCAACCCGACCCTTCTCCAAGCTGCAGAGGCAGCGGTTGCAAGCGCGTTAGCTAATTGCAGCCTGGCAATGGTGGTGCTGGCAGCAATGGGAAGCCAGACTCTTATGTTATGTCCAGTTCCCATCAGATTCAGGCGGAGCAGGGTGCAGTGTTCACAGGGTCCTCCTACTCTACACGGCTTTCTTCCCCTCAACCAGTAATTGCGCAGAACAGTCACCTAGTAACGAAGGATGGGCATCACCATGGTAGCATCAGGTTGTCCTATTTGGGAGGGAGCAAACTGGGTTGCAACTCCCTCTCATGCTTTCTGGGGCTGTCTAGTGCTGCTATCTCCCAACATCCTAAGGCAGGCATGTCCAAAGTCAGGCCCAGGGTCCAAACGCGGCCCGTTTTCAAATTTCGAGTGGCCTGCGGCCTCTTCTCCCCACCGGCTCAGCCTGTCACGCATCCCCTCCAGTTGCTCCCCCGTACCGGATGGAGATGTCAACTTGCAGTTTTACGGTTTGCCTGCCCTCCCTGCCTCTGTTCATCCCCACAGCTACCTGGCCAGCCTACCTACCCCCAGCTCCGTTGCTGCAGCATCCTCCCCGCCTCCTTGTATATCTTATAGGCTTGTCCAAAGTCTGGCCCAGGGGCCAAATGTGGCTGAATGGTCGGCCTCCACACATTTTCACCTCACCAAATCTGGCCCTCTTTGCAAAATGTTTGGACACCCCTGTCCTAAGGGGTGCACTTTGTGCACCTGTGGTCCTTCTCTTTCGGATACTAAGAGATTGGCAGCACAAACAGCATAACATATTCTGGGCAAAACCACCACTAGCCAAGCAGATTTTATTTTTAAACATTACCTTTGACACTCGGCCTCGTCGCTGAGCTCCAGGTATTCCGCTACCTCTTCTGGGGTAAGAACGGTCTCCCTGTCATCGGTCAGAGAAATGGAAATCGAGGCTGCTGAAAGGCGGCTGTAGGGCAGTGTAGGAAAGGTTGGCCCTTTTTCCATAGAGTCGCTAGCTGCTTTCCAGGAATCCTTATCCTCCTGGCAAGATGTAAACTCCATAGGCGGCTCCAGGTAACAAGTGCAGGTACACCTGCAAAGAAGCAAAATAACCCACGGGCACACATTGAGAAAGACGGACAAAGAACTGCTTCTTTACTCTACAGGAGGGGAAATGGTCCCGTTTTGATTTTTCAAGCGTGTCAAAAGAAGTACTGCAAACAATAAGACAACAGTACCTCTTGGCTCTATTCTCATAACATCTTTGATGCTAGTTTTGGTCAGAGCTTGAGTGTCACCTGTCTGGACTACAGTTCCCAGGGTCCTTCACCAATCATGGGCAGACATTCTGAACCTCTGACGATTCAGTTGACAACAGAATGGACATCTGTCTTCCGACTCGCTAGACTACCTTAAAATTGTGTTTCCACTACCAACCATTTATACATTGGACAGAACTACACATTACAGAGACTCCGCCATTAGAAGAGAGAATTCCTTAAATGCAGATTGTATGTACTTATCACAGCATGAGATTTCTTGTGTGTGTGTGTGTTGTGTTGTTATAATCGTGACCCCATGTCCATGGAGTTTTCTTGGTAGGAATACTGGAGTGGTTTGCCAGTTCCTACTCCACATGGCTATAGCACCTGGTATTCCCTGGTGGTCTCCCATCCAAGTACTAGCCAGGGCTGACCCTGCTTAGCTTCCGAGATCAGGCGAGATTGGATGTGTTTAGGGCATCTAGGCAGCTATGAGATTTCTTACCTCCCACAAACCTGTGACTGGTCTTCAAACCAGAAGCATAATTTTCATTTATAGGTTTGACGTTTCAGACAAAAGAAAAAAAGAGGGTGTGAATTAAGTTTCTTTAACATAAAAGTAATTTCAGCTCCAATTATGGATTATTTGTAATGGATGTGTAATCCCTTGACACAGCCATTTCCAATTTGCATTGGGTGGCATCAAGTTGCTTCTGATATATGGCAACCGTTCCTTGGTTTTCTAGGTATAAAGGACTCTGCAGAAGTGTAATGGTCCCTGTTTCTGGTGGTGCCCTGGAATTCTGCAGCTTGGCAAAGACCATGCCAGCCCGTCTTCCCTCACTATACTTGTGATTAGTACTTTTAAAATTAACTTTCCAAGCTCTGTATTTACTGATGTGTACCAAGAAGCAAAATACTACAGTCCAGCTAATGACAGACTCGAACATTGGGCCATGGCCAACAAGATGCAGCTCAATGGCGAGAAAAGTAAGATCCGGCACTTAGGCAGGAGAAACCAGATGCACAGGTACAGAATAGGTGGTACCTGGCTCAACAGGAGTACCTGTGAGAGAGATTTAGGTGTCCTGGTGGACCACCACCTAAGAGTGAGGCAGCAGTGTGCTGCAGCTGCCAAAAAAGCAAACACAGTCGTAGGGCGCACCAAGATCACAGGAAGTGATAGTACCACTCTATACTATCCTAATGAGGCCACATTTGGAATACAGTGTCCAGTTATGGTCACCACAATACAAACAAGACACAGAGGCCCTAGAAAAAGTGCAGAGAAGAGCAACAAAGATGGTAAGGGGACCGGAGACTAAGAGTCTTTTTACACGACCCCTAAGATCTGCTGGCCACTTAAATTTGGACCAGAGATCTTAGGGGTTCCTGCTCTTCCTCTGTCCCCACCCCCCTCCGCACTTCCTGGTTGCTGGCTGCCTGAGGGACGGAGAAAAAAGAAAGAAAAGAATGCCTTCTTACCCGGGCAGCATTCAGATCTCTTAAAGGGGCGGGGCGCAAAAAAAGAACAAACGGAAGCCAGGAGAGCCCCGCACTCACTATCCTTACACCGGATCAAATATTTGTCACCTCCAAAAAGCAGGTACAAGAAAACTGCTGTTTGGTCTTGCTAAAGTGGGCGGGGTCGCACTTAATTGTCTGCAAAGTCCGGAGCTGGTGGGTAAACATTTTTAAGGTCCGGAGCTTGCAGCCATTTGCGGCGGAGCTTAGGGGTCGTGTATAAACGCCCTCTATTGTATGAAGAATAGCTAAAAGAACTAGCAATGTTGAGCCTGACCAAGAGAAGACTGAGGGGAGACATGTTAGCAGTCTTCCTATTCCTGAAGTGTTGCCATAGGGAAGATGGCCTTGATTTATTCTCAGCTGCACCTGAGGGTATGACATGAACCAATGGGTGGAAAGTCATTAGAGGGAGAGCCAACCTGGAAATAAGGAGACATTTCCTGATGGTGCAAGCCATTAAACAATGGAACAGCTTGCCTCCCAATGTTGCACCTGAAATGTGCTGAAGAAGAGTTTTACTGTTAGCGTGAACCACCCAAAATCAGTTAATGGGTTCTATATCAAATCATGCTTGTCTTTCTCTCTGGAAGCTAAAACACTGAGCAAGCCTATGAATTAATGAGCTCTAAAAAATCCAATCATTAACAGCTTCATTTAAGTATTACAAAAACTTCCTTTACTGGATCAATCCATCACTCTTCCTTTTTTCCCTTCTTAATACCTTTAGCCCCACTGACTATGATATTTTTGAATAAATTCTGCTTTCTTAAAATATGGTCAGACTACGACATACTCAATGTAGCAAGTCTCTATTTTTTTTTTTACTAAACGTCTTACCCACCTGATATTTCTGGGCTAACATAATTGCTCATTCATATATATATATGTAACTGTAAGCCACCCAGAGACCTTTGGGTAGTGGGTGGCATATAAGTTGTATAAATAAACAAATAAATAAAATATATATTGGCTGTCATAATGGGAGGTGTGGGACAAAAGTACATGAGGGACCACGGTTATTCTGTCTTGCTTTAGACTCTGTTTCTTATCAGCCTACAATGGAGATGAACCTTTGGCCCTCCAGATGTTTTCAACCACAACCCCCACACTCCTTTGTCATTGGCAATACGGGCTTGGAATTCTGGGAGTTGTGGTCCAAAACATCTGGAGTGCCGAAGTTTCACCACCACTCGGACAATGATCAGTGGTGACAGGAATTGTGGTTAAAATGTGAAGTATAAGTGGTGAGGGGTTATACTTAACTGAGCAGAGGGTTGTATCTGACTGGACCCTTCCATCTCAATTATTCTCTGATTCTATCGAAAGGCTACCATACTGGGGTAAGGCTAACATAATAGTCGTTTTGCAATAAACAGATACTGTAAACATAAAAGCTCCCACTTAACAAAACATTCGTCTTTGAATCTCTGGGTTACCAACTTATTTGGTTCCCGCTTGTTCAGTGCAGCTCTCCCATCACTGGACGGCAACACAGCCACCTGCCCTAACGTAGATCACATCCATGGTAAGGGACAGCACAGCAAATGTACAGCAGATGGTTCTCTCAAGCAAACCCTATCCTGATCTTCTCTGCAACGGAATGCCTTTTCAATGGAGCCGCCAATTATTGTGTAATTGCCCATAAATTCAAAATGACATTGAAATTATTTCATGCACAGATCCAAGGACGATGTTTCCTGCTTTATAAATGTGGCATGGGGGGTGGGGGGAGGAAAAAAGGATGGAGTCAGCTGATATTTCATTAATGGATTGATTTACTTTCCTGGAATGATAATTGTCCATTTACTTAAATAACTGGGCTCTTGTACAGATGGCCTGTCTTATTAAGCGAAAAATGCTTCCTCTCAGCGAGGCACAGATTTGTGGCATGATTTGTAGATTTTTAAGTGCAAAGTAGGTAGAAGGTGTGACTGCAATTCATTCCCCATGCGCCCCACCTCACTCTTTAGAGATGATCCATCATACCAGTGCCTGAGGATAATATGCAAACCATCAGCTTCCTCTTTCTAGAGCCAGGGGAAGAAACACCTGGAACTACTGGAAGGTGAGTCAGCAGCATGGAGGAAATCTTGACGTAGGTCCAGTGTGCTCCCCTTCCTCCCACCCTAAATGATACGTGAATTGTACCACAAGGCTTAGCTCGGTCACTCTCAGCAGCTGTGGATTCCACAGCCTCCTGAGTTCAAAGAACAAGACTTGAGCACTTGTATAAGCATGACTCCCTTGACCGGAGCTAGAGACCCTGGTCGACAGAGTGGCTCTTGGGTGCTCCAGATGTTGTAAGACTTCCAGCCTCTGGAATCCCTGCCGTTCGAGAATACTGGCCGACCTCTTGGGACTGCAGGGGTCTAAGGCTTTCGGGAAGCCAAAGTTTGAGAATCACTGTTGCAGGTGCAACCTTTAAAAATGGCTTCAAGATTCGTTCAATGAATCAGATCTAAATCTTGTGGGTTGAGAAAATATTGTAAGGAACTAAATTTTTTTACAGACTTTGATACTTCATAACACTGGAGAGAACAAACTCATTCTCTGAAGAAGTATTCCCTTTTCTATTATGTATCCTCATATTTAAACACAAACTGCATTTTTCAGACTACTGTTTTTTCATCTTGTATACAAATTTATGAAAATCTACTATCTGTCAAGCAATTGACTAAATTCTATGTCTAAATTATGCCAACAGAATATACCGCATGTTCATTTGTTCTATATTAGAGAATTTAGGACTGTAAGTGGGTCTGTCAAAATTCAGGGTTTTTGTGTGTGATGTGTTGTGTCGTTACAGTTGTGACCGACTCTTCGTGACCCCATATCTATGCAGTTTTCTTGGTAGGAATAAGGGAGTGGTTTGCTAGTTCCTACTCTGGGTTCCTATAGCACCTGGTGTTCCCTGGTGGTCGCCCATCCAAGTACTAACCAGAGCAGAAATCAGTCAAGATTGGATGTGCGTATAGCATGTAGGTAGCTTTGAATTGTTTCTTAATTCAATCTGATTTGTGCTTATCTAATTCACTCTTTGCCCCAGAACTGAACGGATCTGTAAGTTTGTACAAGCAAAATGAAATTAGCTGTAGCTTTTTGGTTTTATATATGAAATTTGGAAACATGACAGATCCTTTAAATACTGATAAACCTGACCAATTCCTGACATAGCTTCAGATATGTTTGCTCTAGATATCTTTAAAAATGTGGACTTAAAAAGAAAACAAAATAAAATTAGGAAAGCCAAAGTGATTAGTAATGCCATCCCATTCACTCTGAGTTCCCTAAATGGATGCTTTTGTAAATTCACCTCTCTGTACCTAAACAGTTCTGGGTGGTTCGATTTGAAATTTGCCAAAATTCAGTGTGCTGTTCTAAAAGCTATGTGTCCATGCCCCCGCAGGTGTATACACTCTGTGGCTTTCGTTATCCTTGGCAGTCAGCAGTTTGCATCATCTGCCATGCCACACAAGGGATGGATGTGGATTTTAGCCCAACATCTAAATATATGACATTAATTATTTGATTCTGTCATAAAGCAATATTTAGGCAGTGACCAGCTACAAAAACAATTCCACTCCCATCTTACTCCAGCTGGGTGTTGTGTTCCTGGTCAGCTTGAAACCCTGGAGGGGCAGGAGGAGGTGGAGGCAGCAAACCTATAAACTTCTGTGAGGTACTGTACTGGGAGAACTTTGGAGAGCTGTATGTTTTCAGCAGCTTTCTCATTTCCCCTAGAAAGGAACACATACAAAAGACATAGTTAGCCATTTCTGACTTATCTGCACCTTTCAGTTATCAGACCCCATTTAACCTCAAGTTTGTTCTTTCTTTCTTTCTTTCTTTCTTTCTTTCTTTCTTTCTTTCTTTCTTTCTTTCTTTCTTTCTTTCTTTCTTTCTTTCTTTCTTTCTTTCTTTCTTTCTTTCTTTCTTTCTTTCTTTCTTTCTTTCTTTCTTTCTTTCTTTCTTTCTTTCTTTTTCTTTCTTTCTTTCTTTCTTTCTTTCTTTCTTTCTTTCTTTCTTTCTTTCTTTCTTTCTTTCTTTCTTTCTTTCTTTCTTTCTTTCTTTCTTTCTTTTTCTTTCTTTTTCTTTCTTTCTTTCTTTCTTTCTTTCTTTCTTTCTTTCTTTCTTTCTTTCTTTTTTCTAGATTCCAGATCTGTTCCAAACTAAATTCACCCATTCAGTAATGGTGAAATCCCACACTACTCTAAAAATTAAGAGCTTTTAAAAATATTTCTTGGGATAGGTAAAGGTAGAAGGTTCCCCCCCCCCCCCGCACACATGCGTGCTAGTCGTGCCCAACTTTAGGGACGGCGCTCATAAGCATTTCTAAGCCAAATAGCCTGCATTTTGTAAGTCCCTGGCCATGAGGCCAGCGTGGCTGAACACATTTCTGCACACGGAACACTGTTTACCTTTTCACAGCAGTCCCTGTTCATCTACTTGCATTTACATGTTTTCGAACTGCTAGATGGGCAGGACTGGGGTTAACAATGGGAGCTCATCGAGCTGCCAACTTTGCAGCCAACAGTTTCAGAGCTCTAGCCTGCTGAGGGATACAAGTCTCTTAATTCTCTCTCTCTCTCTTCCTCTCTCTCTCTTTCTCTCCCCCCCCCCCACTTCTGAGCTGAGGCTGTTGGTGTTTCAGATTATTGGCCTTCTTGAAGGCAACTAGGAATAATGTTCCCCTTGAAAGTCTCATTAGACAGCATTCCCTGACCCTTGCATATGACAGCAAGATACAATCCAGATTAGGAAAAGCTTAATGTGTCAATCAGAAAGAGATAGAAGGGAGGGACCCAGATAAACATTAACTGCCTGACAGCATCTCTATGGACAAATTGATCAGACACTTTAGTTTCCCAAGCTGCAGGGATGTGGGATGGAGATTAGAGCAATAATGCTACCCAGCATCTGTCACAAGTCACAATAAATGGAGCTCTTCACTTGCATTTAGCTCCCTTCTGCAGATGAAAGCACTAGAAAGAATGGTTAGGTTGATCTTGGCTTGTGATTTCTACTAAAGTTATTCATGGACACTTGATGGCTAGGAATGAAGTCATCCACTCTACAGCTTATTAACCTATCAGTACCTGCTTGCTGGTTCCACAAAAGCTCCTTGATCCCCCCCCCAACCATTATTACTATTTTTCCAACCTTTGGGCTCTCCTGTAGGGTTTTGAGAACCAGTACAGAGTATGGACAGAGTGTAAGCTATGGCTCAGGAGAATTGGGTTCAAATCCCCACTCAGCTAGGGGAACTAACTGAGAATTTCACCTGGCAGAATTTCACCTGGACCCTAAAGTTGGACACGATTGGTAAAAACAGTCAAGTACCTCATATGCCTTGATAGCTCTATTAGAGTTGCCAGATGCAACTTGAATACCGTACATGTAATAATAACTAAGCCTTTCCTAGTCAAGAATGCTAAATAAATAAATAAATAAATAAATAAATAAATAAATAAATAAATAAATAAATAAATAAATAAATAAATAAGATCAGACAGAAGAACAGATTCTCAGCTTGTCTTCATCTGTTGCAAATGATACTGTACATACATTTTGAAATGCTTTAATTGGCACTCCCCTGCTCCAGATGATGTGCCTTGCCAGCATTCATGTGTTATGATTTTCCTGTTTTCAATGTCACCGCCACTGGGGAGGCAAGGGCGAGAGTGGGCCCGGCAGGGAGGCAGGATGATGCATGTCCTGTGCTCCTGATTGGCCAGCGTCAGGGAGAAGGAAATATGACGTGCCGGAGGCTTCTTCCTCATTGGAGTTCAGCCCCACGTGACCCCAGAGCAAGGTAAGGGATTGGCTGATTTCATTTCTCCAGTTCCGAATGCTATCTGGGCTCCCGCATTTTGTTTTGGGAACACACTACTTCCAAAATGAAAAGCCCATCTCTAGTTCAGCACAGGATAGGCCTCAACTTGAGTATTGTGTCCAGTTCTGGACACCACACTTCAAGAAAGATGCTGAGAAATTGGAACAAGTTCAGAGGAGGGCAAAAAGGATGGTCAGGGGTCTGGAAACCAAGCCCTATGAGGAAAGATTGAAAAAACTAGACATATTTAGCATGTTTAACCACGAAGAGATATGATAGTATTTTTCAAATATTTTAAAGGTTGCCATAATACAGAGGAGGGACAGTATCTCTTGATTTCTTGAATCATGAGTTCAAGTTCCAGGAAGACACATTTCACAGGTCCACTGAATATTTTGAAAAACATCCTAGCTGTTAGAGTAGTACAATAATGGAACCAATTGCCTTGGGAAGTGGTGAGTGCTCCTACGCTGAAGAAAAGAAAAACAGACCAAACATCTATCAGATCTGCTTTGATTTGAAATTCTGCACTGAACCGGAATTTGGACTCGGGGTCTTTTAAGCCCCTTCTAACTTAACTATTCTATGATTCTGTGTGTGCTGTGTCACTCCATTACACTTGCTGCCCAATTTACAATGTTTGCAAGAGGTATTTGTTTTTGTTTTTTGTTTTTTTTTGAAACTGTAAAACATTGCGGAAAAAATTGGCTGTGGTGGCAAAAGACCTACATCAGGGATAGAACAGCACATTGCTACATTTAATGAAAGCTGAGCTGATTCAGCAAAGAACAAAAACACAGGAAAATCAATAATAATAAGATTATAAGACAATCCACCATCACAGTTTCAAAGTTATTTAAACTTTATGTGTAAAGTGCCATTAAATTGGGGCATGGTGGCTCAGCGGACTAAGGCTCCAAAAATTGTTGGCTGCAAAGTCGGCAGCTCGGCAGTTCGAATCCCAGGTGCCATGCAGCGGAGCGAGCTCCCACCGATAGCCCCAGCTCCTGCCAACCTGGCAATTCGAAAGCATGTAACTGCAAGGAGATAAATAGGTACGCCGTAAAAATCGGGAAGGTAAAACAGTGTTTCTTTGCAGCCGTGCTGGCCACATGGTCATGGACTTGCACAACACTTGCTCTTTGGCTTGAATAAGGAGATGAGCACCACCCCTAGAGTCGGACACGACTAGCAGGCATGTACGGGGGGGAATCTTTACCTTTACCTTTTTACCATTAAATTGCATGTGTGTGTGTGTACACACACACACACACACACACACAAAAGTAAGCTATTGGATGCAATCTGATGCATTCCAATATAGGGTCCCTTGAATCCATCCCAAGTATAAACCAAGGTTCACTTAGTATTTCGGAGCAAGAAAAATAGCTTGTCCAGCAACAATTCCACACACTTTACACCGTTTGTGATCCATTTTGCAACACAATCTATCCAATTCTATCTGCTCCTTTCTCTAATTTAGTCTTGCAGGCATTACCTCATGGACAACAGAGCAGGATTTATGGCTATACGGCGCTCGGGAGAGGTATGGCAGAGGCCCTGCATGCATAGTTTACTAGGAGAAGCATCCTCCACAGCTCTGCTACCTCATTAAGCATTAGAAAAGCCTTCAAAGATGTCTCTGCATTTGCTAGAGAGCCAGTGTTGCCAGATGAGTCCTCAAGCTGACAAAGGAGTTGCTTTAAATAAAAGCAATGGCAGCGAGCCTGGCTTTACATATATTTGCCCATAAAGCCAACTATGCAAACAGTCAGCTTTGATCCAGTCTAATGACAGTCTTTTCTTCAGCCCTGGGAGCCTTTTGCAGGCAACTACTTAGTAGTAAGCCTTAAGGAGGCCTGAACAATTGCTATGCACTGTGAAACAACAAAGAGGGTAAAGCTTCACATCTGTTGTTCTCATGCACAGTCACAGCTTTTTAGCACCCTAACTACTTGCGCACCCCCCAAACCAATTTTCAAAAACAGACAAATTGTAGGAAAATCTGCTCTCTCAGGTCAGTTCTGTGACCAGTGGCGTAGCTATGGAGGGGCAAGGGGGGCATCTGTTCCCAGGTACAGCATTTTGGGGCACCAAATGGCTCCCTTCCAAGGAGCCCCAGGAAGCCACATCATGGGGGCCTGCCAGGGATGATGTGGAGGGCTACCTGGCCACCGCCACCGCCTTGTACATGGCACCTTAGCCCCTCCCCATCCCTTGGGGGTGTGTGTAAAAACTGACTTTGTCCCCGGGTGCTGAAAACCCTTGCTACGCCACTGTCTGTGACCCTCTGAGGTCAGTTTTGCACCCCTCTCAGGTCTGCATCACATATAGAACAGCAAATCCCACAGTTCTTTGTCATTGGCAATCTAGGCTCGGAATTCTGGGAGTTGTGGTCCAAAACATCTGGAGTGCTGAAGGTTTGCCACCACTGCTCTAGGTGGTTGCCTAGTTCACCTAGAGGCCCTGTGCACAATAACATAGAACCAAACCATTTTTCCCATTTGCCTATGAAACCAGGATACACCCCAGAAAGTATGGCAGAGCACTGCAGCAAAATAGTTGCCCCAAAATATGTTTTGCACATATTTCACATATTTGTGGGGAAAGTTCATGTATTTACCATCTCCTTCTAGTAATGGAAGCAAAGGAACATGTGGGAGTCACCAACCACTCAATAGCCTTTCCTAATATTTTATGACAGGCTGCGACATCAAGACATAAAAACTACATAATGATAACCTTCCTGACTTGTCAACTCCTGTATTTGTTCAATCGCAAATAGAAATGGGCACAATTTTTTTACAAAATTGCAAAATCTATTCAAAAATCACAAATTCATTTATTTTGTATTCATAAAAATCGATACCCAACAAATACAAATTGATGAATTTTTAGCAATTGTTTATACAGTGATGCCCCACCTATTGCGGGGGTTAGGGACCTGAACTGACCCGCGATAACTGAAAATCCATGATATGTAGATGCAGGTCGAGTCAGGCCTGGGGGGGGCCTAGCTGGGGGCTCTTGTACTTACCCCTAGCCTGGCCCTACCCCGAACGGGCCTATGAGAGCCTTCCTGGGCCTTCTGGAGGCCCCAAAAGGGCCTCCCTGCGAACCCAAAGTGACTTCCGGTGAACCGAAAATCATTTCTGAGGCCTCCAACAGGCCTAGAAAGACTCTCGGAGGCCTCAAATGATTTTCAGCAATCCAGAAGTCACTTCTGGTATGCAGGGAGCCCTCACAGGCGTGTTTGGGGCAGCTCCAGTCCTGGGGTATGAGAAGCTTAAACATGACTTTTCTCCCCTTAGCCTAGAGGGCCTTTTTTCATATACTGCAGTTCCACGATATACCGGGACCGCAGTATATGAACCGCGAAAGGGTGGAGGACCACTATATCTCAGGTTTTGGACTATAAAACAGCGGACATATAGAGCCCTTTCTTTGGGCATCCAGCATAGCCCCTTCACAGCCACATGTATTCACGTTAAATGGCTGTATAGACACTTTGTGAAAAATGAGTAGGAATGAATTTGGTCTCTAAAAGGTTAGCCATCACTGACCTAAAGCCTAAAGAGAGCTAAGCCCTTAAATAGTTACTGAGCCTTTAAATGAAATAAATAAATAAATAAATAGAAGTATGGGAGATGGATAATCCTAGCAGCTAAAATTCTCATCGTTTAAAGGCGTTTCTGATTTAACATGATGTTCTGCTTCCCTCTGCTGTTTCATTCAGATATGGCATTCTGTCAGAGTTGGAAGCAGTAGCAGGAAAGTTAATAAAAACCACTAGTGCAAGCCACACATATCAAAGTAAGGCAGGGAGTACGAACTACATATTTTACAAGGCTGGAATTAGTGGGCTCAATAGAGATCTTCAACAGAGCAACTCTGTAGTGTCTTCTGCAAGACCCCCTCCAACCCTAGGGTGGACAACTCTTATAACCTTGTGTGATTGCATTGACACTATGTTTTAAATGTTAGTTTCCATCACGCATAACGTTCACATGGAATTTTTACTCTCTCTTTAACTGCTCGCTTTCTCTTGTAGCTTTAATGTAATGTTGTCTTTTAATGCTGTAAGATCATAGAATCATAGAATCATAGAATAATAGAGTTGGAAGAGACCTCAAGGGCCATCTAGTCCAACCCCCTGCCATGCAGGAACCCCTTCACAATATTTCCGACAGATGGTCATCCAGCCTCTGCTTAAAAACCACCAAAGAAGGAGACTCCACCACCCTCCGTGGCAGACTGTATATTGTCCCTCATTACTGTACATTGCCTTGGGTCCTGTTCCTAGGAGAAAGTTGGGGTAAAAATAAAAATAAATAAATAAATAAATAAATAAATAAATAAATAAATAAATAAATAAATAAATAAATAGTTATGGTGTTTATTATTTTTCATTATGTTTGCTTTTGGTTTTAATTGTATTCTACTTATTTTTTTGGCCTTTGTTAACCACCCAGAGTTCCTGTGGGAAAGTCAGTGCGGTGTAAAAATGCAAAAATGAACAAATGAATAAATGAATGAATAAATAAATAAAAAATTCTTGGGGAAAACACTTTTTTATATCTGAAAATTCCCTCACTATACTCTTTGTTGTCAAGTTGGGATCAACTTATAACAACCTAATAGGATTTTTATGGTAAATGAGGTATTTAAGGAGTGGTTTTTACCAGTTCCTCAAACCAAGTGGGTTTCCATAGCATAGTGGGGTTTTAAACCCAGGCCTCCTGAGTCCCAAGTATTGCTATACTCCAGTAGTCTCAAACAGGGAAAGGATCTGGAGTCCTCAGTGTGACACAAAAAATCCCCTCCCCATTTCCCCCAAAGTTGTGAGGGAACAGCCTGAGCGTTACAAGTTGTGGTGCAAAGCCACTCCATTATCTTAGCCCTTTCCCAACTCTAGTTCTAAATTCTTCAGGGAATGTTCTTCACAACATGAAGAGGTTAAGCGCATGACCTCTACCGTCTCATTGTTGCTGCTTCGTGGTGCCTCATGGCACAGTGGTTAAACAGCTGTACTGCAGGTTAAACTGGGCTCACAACCTGAGGTTCAATCCCAGGTAGCTGGCTCATGGTTGACTTTATCCTTCCGAGGTCGGTAAAATGAGTACCCAGCTTGCTTGGGGGGGGGGAGGCAATGTGTAGCCTGCATAATTAAATTGTAAACCACCCCAGAGAGTGCTTGAAGGACTATGGGGCGGTATATAAGCAGGACATTTTGCTTTTTGCTTCATGATGACTACAAAAAATAAGCATTCCGCTTGAACTTACATTCCATCAAAGTCATGATATCTATCAAAACCTAAGTTCCATTTCATCTCAGTGAGAACTACGCTTGACCTAACGTAGGCCCAAATTCGGCACTATTAGCACATCATTAGAAGCAGAGTTCCCTGAAGTGATACAACCAGATCCAGCGTTCAGAGCATGGGCTTTCCTCGCGCCACAAGTTTCAAATTGGTTCGCACTTATGTTGTGATGGAGCTTCAGGAAGTGCAACCAGGCATCGTTGCAAGTCCAACGATGCTTTTGAAGAACAGCAGGAAACATTCATTTTCCCTTAATTTCCCTTAAAAGATCTGGCACAAAACCTCTGGCTTTTCCGAAAATTATTGCATTTGGCCAAATTTCTGGTGCCCTTGTTAGTTTTCTTACCATGAACTGGGAGTTGAGTCATGGCTACTGGACTTCTTTTTTGAGAGATAGAAACGTTTCGCTGTTCATCCAAACAGCTTCATCGATGAAGCTGTTTGGATGAACAGTGAAACGTTTCTATCTCTCAAATAAGAAGTCCAGTAGCCATGACTCAACTCCCAGTTAAACGAACCTGGATGACTGAGAATCTTCACAGACGTATTTTTTCTTACCATGAAAACCATGTTGCTTTCCAGAGCTGTGACCACTTGTCCAGCTGCCCTGGGGGGCCCACTCTGCTGAAAAGCTGGGGGGTGGCATGGGGGTGCTGTGCACTTGCTGCAGCTCTGGAAGGAAAAGGAAAATGTTCTCTTTACCATGTGACTACCTGAGTGCATCCTTTAGGATTTTCTGTTTCAAAACACTTGGTTACATTACATTATCCATTAGTTCCTTTAGAACAGTGGTTCTTAACCTTGCATCCCCAAACATTCTTGGATTACAACTCCCAGAAGCCTTTGCCACTTAGCTGTGCTGGCTAGGATTTCTGGGAGTATAGTCCAAGAACATCTGGGGACCCCAGGTTGGGAACCACTCCTTTGTAACACAGAGCTCACATTTCCCCCCGACAAAGCCTCTGTGCATTTAACAGCTGCATAGCATCAAAAAGGCTATTTCATTGCAGCTCGCTAAGCTTCTTATTGTTATCCAGATCTTAAATGCATAGGAGCACTGCTGGGGAAAAATGTTGGCAACCCTATTCAGAGAACTCAGTTATCTGAGCTGTTCAACACATCCCAGGCCTTACACGGTCATACCTTTCTTACTGTTTTTATCCCAAGATCCCTGGATGATAAGACTTGAAGGGAGGAGGCTAGCGGTTTTCCATGGTCCCTGCTGTGACCCTTCCTTAACAGCGGTGCTCTCCATTCTGGGCTTCTGGCTGCAATGAGGTAGGAGCCTCTGGCCACAAGTTGGTGCAAGTTCCAACGTCTGAAGGCTGGAGTTGGAAGGAGGAGGCAGAGGCACACCATAGAAGGTTTTCAGATCTTTCCCTGGGAGATCTACATACGACGACCCATAGAGGCTGCTGCTTCCACCATCGGGCACCAAAGGGAGAGTCTGGATGCATGATCCTTGGCTTTGCCTTTCAAGGGAGACTGCTAAGGGAAGATGAGGAAGAAAAACACAAGAAGGAAGTACCAGCGGACATGACCGTCTGCTCTACATTGAAAACAAAAACACCAACTTTTGATTTAAAATTTATGTATTTTGCTTGGAGGCTAGGAAACATTGTAGGCAATAGGAAGACTGAACGCGCAATGGCGGGTTGGACTTAAAGGCCTTTTGAGCCCCTTCCAACTTCACTATTCTATGATTCTATGAATCAAGGCAGATATGTCCATGGAGTTTTCATGGCAGGAATGCTGGAGTGGTTTGCCAGTTCCTACTCCAGGTGCCTACAGCACCTGGTATCACCTGGTGGTCGCCCATCAAAGTACCAACCAGGGCCAACCCTGCTTAGCTTCCAAAATCAGGCGAGATCGGATGTACTTAGGTAAGGCATCTAGGCAGCTACCTCTTAGGCAGTACCAGACTCTATCTCCTTATCTCCTTATCTGTCTTTTAGCCCTATCTGACTAAAACAAATGCTGAGCAGTGCCTTAAATCCTTTCAGGCCACTCCCCAGACTCTCTCACTGGACTACAAACCCACCGATCAGCACAGACACCTCTCATGCATTTTTCATCATATAAGTAAATCCCACAGGTGGAACCAGACTGGAAGAGTAGCCTCCATCTTGTCCATTGCCTCAGGCAGAACAATGGCTGTGGCAGCACTCCACACAACTACCATGAAGCCTGAACAGTTGTTACCTTTCATACCATGCCAGAACCATATGCAACTTGCATGGGCTGCATTGTGAAGCACAGAATTGATTGATCCAGTTTGATATTGTGTCAACTAATAGTACACTTCCAAGATCTCTTCAGTAACTGGGGTCTTTTAGCTAGAGATACTGGGGACTGAGCTTGGACTGCAGTGGATGTATGCTATCATGGAGATATGATCCATCCATACTTGTGATGAAAGTTACTTTTTTTGGACTATAAGTCTCAGAACTCAACTACCAGCATGGCCAGTCCTAACTGTTCTAAGCTCTGCATGTTGTCTGGGTGAGGATGGATCTTGCAATGTTCTAAGCAGCTTTGCATACTTCTTAGTATATTATATGTGGAACAGCATTGGGGGGAAATCCAGAACTGTTTAACAAAGGAAGGGACAAAGAGGATCCTTTGCCCAAGCTGGACAATAATCAGAGATTAAGAAGATAACAACAGCAACGACGACGGCAACGTGGCATTAATGAGTGAGGCTTACTAGATTTGGGGCAATCCTGGTTCTCTTTGTGTTCGGTCCATAGCAGTTGGCTGCTCAAGCTACTGGTGGTGCTGTAATTCTTGGATCCTGAAGTAGATTTCCATGTATTTGAAAGCCATGGGGAATCACTGGAGTCTACTCTATAGTCGAGGAAAGATGAAACACAATCCCATGAATGGATGGTTGATGGACAGAAGACTGCCATGGTGACTGTCAGGCTGCAGTCTGTAAGGAAAATAGGAAAGAGGATCCTGCAACCACCGGGAGCTTAGGGCTGGCTCGTCACCTTTGCAGATAATCAAGGACAAGAGTCCATTACTTGAGGTGTGCCCAGAGAGCTCATCTTCCGTGGAAAGACTGTCTGGTGTTGCTATTTTTATTCAGTCCATGATTTAAAAACCAAGCATCATACAGAAGGTCAACTTCAAGTTGGACATGCACAGTAAGCACTTGAACAAGAAGTTCAGCTGGAATGCATTGCTACTGCAATGCTGTTTGACACTATATATATTTTTTAAAATTTGCATCTGTACTTTTTATTTAGCACCAATAATTTTAAGCAAATCAGTGTCTTCATCTAGGCTTGAAAGAAAGAAAGAAAGAAAGAAAGAAAGAAAGAAAGAAAGAAAGAAAGAAAGAAAGAAAGAAAGAAAGAAAGAAAGAAAGAAAGAAAGAAAGAACGATGGTCCCCAAAAGCTATGTGGGCTGCGCCAGTCTCTTTGTGTGAACCAAGAAGATCATCTCTGGCTCAGGGAAATCATAGTCTGTGTTTTTTTTTGGGGGGGGGGTGTTCCCTTCTTTGTTTTAGGGGGAAATTGTGTAATTTCCACTTCCAGTCTAGTTAGGTGGCCGGAGATGCAGATGAATCCAGAATTTGACATGAAGGAAGGGTCTGTGAAATCATGACATTTAAGAAGTATACAGTAGTTCTGTTCGTCACCCAAACTGTTCGTCATCTCCTTTAGACAGCGTCTGTCCAAATGAATGACTGACAGAGTCATATGCCTCATTGCATCAAAGGCCCCCCCTCATTTTGTATTGGAGAAGCAAGAAGAATTAACAAATATATGTCCCAATTTATATTCCTGTCACCTCATTTGCTATCAGGGCCCAAGGACGTGCACAAAGAACTCTAATGGATTTGCAGAAAAGGAACAATAAAGGAGAGAAAAAATCAAATTGACTCCTGTTCCTAAACATAGTACTGTGAAATGTTGCTGACTTCCTCCCTTAGCCCTCATTCTACAATATCTACCCCTGAAAAATGTGGCCACAATCGCAAGAACTTTGGAGAACAGCAGGTTACCTGTGTTTGATGATGGTATCATCACTTGCATTCCGATATAAACCTGGAAAAAATGAAGAGTACCATAAGAAACGTTATTTTCACAAAGGGTTCACTTCATGATTTATATGTGACACCACAGACAATCGCACTCTCCACAATCCAGCATAAAGACGGTTACTTCACGTCCCTTTCATTGCAGTTTGCCGTCCCGCTTGGGACCAGTACGGAAAAATGTTACTCCACATCTGTTGCATGACAGCGGGAGTTCGTTCCCGACCATGCCCCCTGAACTGGGATTTAAGTGTGATGAGCCATACCTCTCCCTGGCCTCGGGAATCTTCTTGTCTCGGTTCTTGTTTCGAGACGAGAGCCCGTGAAGTAAGGCTCGTCACGCAACATACGCATTCTCCATCTAGTGGCAGGAGTGCGAAGTTGCATTCTCCAGTACAATCCCAATGCCGTAAATAATGCATCGCAGAGAGATAAGAAGGCATAAAACCTCAAACTTTGCTGCTTAACACATGAAAGGCAAAGTTACGGAGTATCAAAATATCGAAAAACAGAAGGTCGGACCAAAAAAGGGGGGGAAACGAAGGCGGGGAAGTACAGATATTGTCACAAAACAAGACGTGAAGTAGCAGTCGTCACAATACCATCAATCATGCCCGTGGGTAAAAGGAAACAGGGACAGAACCAGGACAAGACCACGTGACCGTGAATGATATTGTAACGAAACGAACATAATCTCGGAACGAGACGGTCGTGAAGTAACCGCCTAAGACAGTGATGGTGAACCTTTTAGAGACCGAGTGCCCAAACTGCAATTCAAAGCCCACTATATATATATATATATTTTGCAAATTGCCAATACAGTAATTTAACCTGTATACAGGTGGCTATGAAGAGGCGATGTCGGGTGCCCACAGAAAGGGCTCCGAGTGCCACCTTCGGCACCCGTGCCATAGGTTCACCATCAGTGGCCTAAGACCTCTTCTTAGAAAGAAAACTGGCATTAGATACAGAAGTCCATTTTGCTTTAAAGAGAAATGGTTGCTAGTAGAGAAACATCTGGAAAGAAACAACTCATGTGGAGTGTTTAAGCCTTTCCATGCTCCCTAGTTTCCTTAGTGCAAACCACCACCAGCCCCAATTTCCAATTTGCTTTTTGTCCTGTAAGATGGCAAAAGTATTAGCTTTATAAAAGTGCTGTGAGAAAGGGCTGTGAGGCGATGAAAGCAACATTCTTAATGCTTCTGGAGTTAATCACTGTTGGAAGGCAAGCCTGAAGATTCTGGTAGATATCCTGGTAGATTTACTTCCTTCTGCATGACTGGGCAGTTCACAAACTTCTCAGATACAACATGTAGGATATTGATTATTTTTTTTCATAATGTAATATTTCATTCCATGATAGTTGACTTTTTATAGAGTCATTCTGCCTTTTCTGTTATCTGAGCCCGCTTATTTACCCAAAACCTAGTAAGAGACCAGTGAAATGCTATTCCTTCAACAAGACTCAGATCAGATTCTGTATCAGTGGTAGAGATGGGCACGACTCAAAAAAATGGTGTTTCGTTTGTCGTTTGTCGTTTAGGGGGTCCGTTTCGGTTCATTTTTGTTTCGTGAATTTTGTGCAAAAAAATCGTTTTCGTTTCGTTACATAATGAAACGAAAAAATGAAAACGAAAATGAAAAATTGCTGTTTCGTTACCATTCATTACAGTTCAATGTATTTGCCGCAACGAAAACGAAACACACGACAAAATTTCTGTTGTTTCGTTTCGTTTCGTTGACAAAATTCGGTTTTCGTTTCGTTATGTAACGAAACGAAAAAATGAAAACGAAAACGAAAAATTGCTCATTTTGTGCCCATCTCTAATCAGTGGTTTCCAACCAGATGTTGTTGGACTAAGACACTCCAAAGCCATGATTACTGCCCATACTGGGTTCTTGGAGTTCAAGTCAAACAGCAGCAAGGGATTGAAGGAAGGGAACCACGACCCAGGATAAATTTCCCCTGTCTTACCTTCACCAAGGATATACTGTCGGCCTGCATTCTGCCTGGCTTGCTGCTGGCAAACATAAACAGCAAGCACCATCAGCATGATCCAGAGGGCGGAGCCCATACTGGCGATGAAAACAGGTTGCCGTACCACTCCCAGGATGTCATTGCTGGAGAGGAAGCCTGAGGTTTTTGCCATCTTCTCCACTGTAGGCTCTGGAAGGCAATAAGAACCTATGATGAAACCGGGCCACAAAAACAGCTCATAAAAGCAGATATCGATTCTGAGCACACTCAGGAAGAGACAGCCTGGCCTCATTCATTGAGAGGTGGACACTCACCTCAGTGCATAGCTGTCAAGTGTTCCCCATGGCCACCTGGGACTGGGAGCCGGGTCCTTTGGCTTGGGGGTGGAGCCTCATTTGCATACAGGGTTCCCAGAATCCCTTGCGGTGGCTTCAAAATGCTCACTGTGACCTAGGTGTCTCAGCTTTCTATGGGATATATATATATATACCAATCCGGACACCTGGTGGGTTGTGAGTTAGGGGTTGCACAGGGAGAAGTACTCTCTGGCAGGCTACCTGGAGGCCGGCTGGCCGGCCAGCAGCATCTGGCGCTCAGCCGCCCACAGCCAGAAATGCAGGACATTTCAGGGGAAAATAATTTTTCGGGAAGACGGCGGGAATGAGTGATTGATCCGTGAATGTCCCGCCCAAAATGTGACACTTGACAGGTCTGGCTCAGTGGCACACTACTCTGAAAGCATACAGAGGGAGCTAGGCTTAATCCTCCCTCCTCTAAACTCAACTAGTCTATTTGCCCCTCCAGAGGAGACGCCTCTTCCTGTAACCCAGTGGTTCTCAACCTGTGGGTCCCCAGATGTTCCTGGACCGCAACTCCCAGAAATCTTCATCACTAGCTGAGCTGACCAGGATTTCTGGGAGTAGCAGTCCAGGAACATCTGGGACCCACAGGTTGAGAACCACTGCTGTAACCCCTGGAAAGCAGCTTTAGTCACAGAAAATAACAATGGGCTCAAGAAAGCAACAAGCAGCCCACCTGCCTTGCCCCCCTTTTGCAGTTTTCATCACAAATATGGAAACAGAAACTGCCATTTTCAATGTGACATGATTAGGAGGCAGAATTTCTTAAGACCTGGAAGATGCCTGATTCGAGTTGTCCATTTTCTGTAGGGTGCAGAAGAGGCAAGTGCTTGGGTCGGTGGCTAAGAGTCATTTTAAACATTGCACACTGCTCGCCTGTGATGCGGGGGGAGGGGGTCAGGAGAAGTGGTGTGCTATGTTTAAAATGACTTTTAGCCACCAACCCAAGCACTTGCCTCAGTGGCTAAAAGTATTGACTCAAATATAAGCCGAGGCCCCCTTTTTTCAGCCCAAAATTAGGGCTGAAAAACTAGACTTATATTTGAGTAGATACAGTACATAGATGGATTTACTCCCTAAAGGACTGAATTTGCAAGATTTGGACAGAGCTATTAAGGACTGAACATTTTAAAGATCACGCATTCATAGGATTGCCATATCAGAGCTGACTTGAGGGCCAGGACATAGCAACAGGAACAACAATGGGAACAAAAGGATTCTCACCTACAGCACTGCATACAGGATGACTAATCTCTCCAATTCCTGCTCCATTGACTGCTGCTATTTGGACACAGTATTTTAGCCCACTAGCCAGGCCTGTCATTTCGAAACTATGTATTCCTCCATCAACTGTCTTGTTAGATCCGTGGTGTGTTTCATTGCCCAGAAACCAGATCTTTTTAACAGAGAAAGATTTAAAATTACATAGCTGGTCTGCATCAAACAATGATGTAAATCAACATCATTGCAGAAAAAAAACTACATGAACTAACCAAACATGATCTATGAGGACACAGAGATAATAAAACAATATCACACAGGTAAAAGGCTGGTAGAAGCCAAAGAAAATGAACTTAATATTAGTATATCTGCTTTACATGAACAGCATATAAAAAGCATGTGTTAAAACCAAAACTGAATGAGAAACATGGGAGGACAACCACTATTTATCATTGGAAACATGGCAGCAATACAATTTTTGGTTGCATCGTTTCACCACTAAAGCATCTGTCTTGCTAACCCTTGATGGGCTAACCCTTGACAGCGCAATTCTAAGTGGCCAAGGTAGCAATACCATGGGCTCATATGAGGCAAGCTGAAGCTGTGCTAAATCCATCCTCCTTCCACTCCAAGAATGCTGGGAATTACGTAGGGCTATGGAACTCCCTGCTACAGGATGTGGTGATCACATCTGGCCTGGATGCCTTCATAAGGGGATTGGACAGATGCCTGGAGGAAAAGTCCATCACAGGTTACAACAAGTCATGATGGGGATGTGTCATCTCCAGGCTTTAAAAAAACACGGTACTTCAAAGGCCAGATGCAGGAGAGTGGTATCAGGAGACAGATATCTAGTCTCGTGCACTCCCAGAGGCATTTGGTGGAGCCACTGTGAGATACAGGAAACTGGACTAGAAGGGCCCTCGGTCTGATCCAGCATGGCTCTTCTTATGTTCTTATGGCTGTCTTCACCCTTATGGCTGTGCCCCTGGGCGTTTGCAGAAATACTGAAGCTTTGCATCTATTAGAACATTGTTTTGCCTTTGCATCACCCTTGCCCCACTCCCTTTTAAACTCTTCTGCTGGCAGTGTTTAATCTCCAGAGCCACTCTTCGACCAGAGCACATAGTTGGGAGATCTCTGAGATCAACTTGTAGAAGCAGATTCTGCCTAATCCTGACTCCCTACAGCTGGTGCATCTCTGATTTAGGATTCCAATGCCTGTCATAATTCCCTGAGAGTCTTCTGATGCTTCAGCATCTTCCGAATATTCAGCTACCCAGACTCTAGGGGCCTTTTCACACGACCCCTAAGATCCGCTGGCCACTTAAATTCGGACCAGAGATCTTAGGGGTTTGTCGCTGTTTCTGTGTTCCCACTCCCTCCACACTCCTGGCTGCTGGCTGCGTGAGGGGATGGAGAAAAAAACAGGAAGAAAAGAAACGTGGCTCACCTCCGTTCTGCCTCTCGCTCTTGCCGCGGCAACATTCCAGTCTCTTAAGTAGCTCTTAAAGGGGCGGGAGCCAAAAAACAACAAACAGAAGCGAGGAGAGCCCCGCACTCACTATCGTTACACCGCATCAAAGAATTTTCACCTCCAGAGAGCAGGTACTTGAAAGGTGCACTGGGACGCGCTAAAGTGGGCGTGGTTGCACTTAATTTCCTGTAAACTCCGGAGCTGGTGGGGAAACATTTTTAAGCTCCGGAGCTTAAAGCCATTTGCGGCGGAGTTTAGGGGTCATGTACAAAGGGCCTAGATGGCATGAGTTTCTCTCCTCTCTTACCTGGTAGGCCTTAATGATGCCATTACGTGCATCATGTGGAGGAGGTTCCCAGTGGATTACTGCAGTCCCATTACCTCCTGGGATTGTGGCTATGCTGATGCACTGCGGAGCAGCACTAGGCACTGAGAAGTAAATACAAGTTTCATAAAGACTTTAAGGAGAAGCTGGTGCATCAGTTACCATCACAACACTTTCGGCACGGCACAGGCCCATCACCTGCTGTTCGTTCTCTGCTCTGAACGTGGGAACCACTGTATCAATGTTAATATGTTGTGACTACTACATTGTTAAAGAATATTACTTAATTAACACTTAAATCAGAGGTGGGCAACTTCTGGAGACCGAGGGGCCATACAAGCCATCAGTTGGACCTTGAAAAGGTATACCAACATTTGAAATACTGTAAATAAATAAATCACTCAGTCTTGCAAAGAGCAAAAGCTTATAGTAATCCTACAGAGCAGGAATGGAGAATCTGGCCAATGTGCCTGACATAGAATCCCCATCTGGCCTGCATGTTTCTTCTGCTCTTATCTCTGATCAGTGGTTTCAGTTAACAAGAAAGAACCTAGGAAGCTGTAACCTAGTACTGAGGTCTGCTTTGCACCTTAAGAAGCTCATGAAAATGCAAAGTAGTAGTAGTAGTAGTAGTAGTAGTAGTAGTAGCAGCAGCAGCAGTAGTACAGTAGTAGTAGTAGTAGTAGTAGTAGTAGTAGTAGTAGTAGTAGAAGAAGAAGAAGAAGAAGAAGAAGAAGAAGAAGAAGAAGAAGAAGAAAGCAAAGTGTTCTGCTTATATACTGCCCCATACCACTTCAAGTAGTCTTTGGGTAGTTTACAGTTTTAATTACAGTAATGCAGGCTACACATTGCCCTCCCACCCCAAGCAAGCTGGGTACTCATTTTACCGACCTCGGAAGGATGGAAGGCTGAGTCAACCATGAGATAACAAGGCAATTAAGTGACAGTTCATGAAAATATCACAGGTTCACCTGGAAGCCATCTTGACCTAGAAAATAATCTCTGGCAAAATGGACTGCTTCAGTTCAAGGACCCGCCCCCCCAATCCAGGTTTACATGTCTACCACTGCCTAAAGAAAGTCACTAGCTGGACACAGAAGATACTGTACATGAGTTTATTGCAGTCAAAAACAAGAGCTATACCTTCTTCAGGGATCCAGAGGTGCCTCATGTTGCTATCCAAACCATGGATCTTCCCTAAATATGGCCGCACTTTGAACTCATACATATAACCTCTCTCCAGTGCTGGCACAATAGCATGGTGGTTTCTGGGGACATCCCATTCAGCCCAGGGAGAACTCACAGGCAGCAAGGAACGGTAGAACACCTTATAGCCTTCTATATGTTGGGACTGGGCAATGGGGATAACCTTCAAAGTAATGACAGGTACTTGTTTTCATTTCCAAGCACAGTTAACAGAAATTCTTAACAATGGACAGATCCATCTGATGTACAAACTGATACACTCTCCCGCCCCCCGCAATGGGACACAAGCAAATGTTTCCATTGATTGAATAAGCCTGGTATGCGTAGTTTCCCACATTTATGTATTTTGATGCACAACTTTTCAGAATTTTCTCTTTTTAAAAGAAAAATAAATTCGGTGAAGTACATGACCGGACCTTATGCCGTTTGCCTTGTCTGTGTTTAAGCAAGAGGATACTGGCCACTGTGTTTAACTATAAGGGCATCCAATTCTACATTTATCTGTTCGGTTACAGCTTTTTCTCCTTTCCCCACCCCCAAAAGTTCTTATTACGTTTAATTCACCTTCCAGTGCAGATGGGCTGCTGGAGCAGAGGGGAGAGCAGTGACGTTTAGTAGGTAAATCCTGATATCCATTAGCTCTTTCGAAACATCTTCTGACTCGTCCCATTCCTTCTGTCCAGTGTCTAATAGATCTAAAGGCAAAAAAAGGGAAACTTAGAGTGTATCTTTGGTGATCCTCAACTAATCTCTTCAAATCAAGGTATAATGACATCAGCAACTTGTGAGTCTCCCTTCAGTCCACCAGCCACCCATGGGTGGTGAGTTCTCATGTCTTTTCTCTAAAGTAATCTATTGAGCAGGTCATCCATCCAAAGGACCATCTGGATTACTAATGCTATTTCTTGCTAAACACACCAATCACCTCTTGCTAAACACACCAATCACCTCCTCCTCCTTGAGTGTCACAACCCCTCAGCTTGCTTTTCTCATTGGACCAATTTCAGACCCTCTCCCCAAAAAGATGAGTAAAAGATATTTTTCATTCCCTTTGTTCTCTCTTCTTTTTCTGTTCATTCTAGGAGGACAGGTGACAAGCCAGCAGACTTAGGAAGGCCTGGGGCCTCCAGAGATTTGGACTGGGCTTCCATAAATGCTCAGTGACACCTATCCCTGGCACTGCCTCTGTGAAGTTACACTTGAGGAAAGGAATCCCCTCTTGTTTGTTGACCCTTCTTACCCTGAACCTTTAAGGTTGCCTTGGCTACAATAGTTCCCGCCTTGTTGCTAGCCATGCAGACGTATCTGCCCGCATCATACATTGTCAGATCGTTAATCTGAAGGACATTTTCTTCGTTTACTTCATACCTGTAAACAAAGGTGCAGAATTCAGAACAAGTTTAAATCCTTATTGATGAGCATGCATCCATCACTCAACATTGCAGTTGTCAAGCAATAATCATGCATCAGGTTGAGCTTGTCTTTGGCGGTTACTTCACATCCTACATTGTTCCGCGATTACGTTTGTACTGTGACAGCGTTGTTCGCGGTCACGTGGTGTTGTCCCTGTTCAGTCCCTGTTTCCATTTACTCACGGGCATGATTATTTGTCTCGTGACAACTGTTATTTCACGGTCTTGTTCCGTGACAAATTCTGAATTTGTCTTGCTTTCTTAACCCTTTTTTAAAATATCGTAAATAAAACTTTTTTGATATTTCGATTTACTGGTCTTCTGGGATTTACACGTCAATGCTACAGGATTTTCAGTACTTTCTTTAATAAACATTTGCACTGCATGGTGTTTCCCATAGGGAAACTAATGTTGAATGCCGCTTCAGCTGCTGACCACTAGGTGGACACTGGCTGTTGCATGACAGTTGTTACCACATGGTCCCTTGTCTCGGAACAGGAACCGGGAACTAACCGTGACAAGAGAATTCCCCAGCCCAGGGGCACGTATGGCTTGTCACGATCTGTCCCGGTTCGGGGGCGTGGTCAAGACAACTTTATGTTGTCACGCTATGGACATGAAGTAAGATTTTTTTGTACTAGTCCCAAGTAGGACAGCAAGGAAGGACGAATGGGATGTGAAGTAACCACCTTTGTAGGAAGACAGTGCAATATATAAATGAAACAAACAAATAAATAATAAATAAATTGTGAATGAGTCATCATGAGTCCAAACTCTGTGTCATTCTCTTGTAATACAAAACTTTCTAGAGCCCTCTGGTTTGGAAGGCAGTTGCCATAATTCATAGACACCGGACACACTGGCTGGGGCTGCTGGAAATAACTGGAAATAACTGCTTGATCTGAGAACTGCAGATAATGATTGTTTGTGTTTGGTGTTCCATATTCGCTTTTTCTTTTAAGCACAAGTTCATTCTGGCCCATATGTGCATCTTTGTGCCTGTGTTTAAGTCCCTCATCTACCACCTTCTCCAGCCCCTACATTCTCTTAACCGAAGAAAGACATTACAAAATTCAGGAAAAGGAAACAACAAAAAGTAACTGTGCTCCTAGTCATGTATTAGCTTAGAACCATGTAGGCTGGTATGAAAATCTCTCCCCAATCTCTACTGAAGACAAATTGTAAGACATAAATACAGTAGGACCCCCGTATCCACTGATTCATTACCACTGATTCAGTTATCCATAGTTGGCAGAGGAAAAAATAAATAATTCAGCAGCCACAAAGCAAGCTGTAAAGTAAGCTGTTGTCACAAACAGTGGCCATAAAGCAAGCTATTATCTCAAAACAGCAGTCATAATAGAAGCTATTGTCAGGAAACAGCAGTTTGGGAGTGGGTGGGCAGGCGTTCTCTCTTATCCACGGTTTTCATTATCCATGGGAAGGCATGGAACCAATCCCCAGTGGATACCGGGGTCCTATTGTACAGCTTTCTGGTTCAGGAACATGGATATGGACTCTACAAAGACCAACATGGAAATATCAACACATTGATCCTGCCTCCTGAAACTGTGAAGCCTGCAGAGTCTGAACAGCAAGAAGAGATTGGAAACTGTCCTTCAAATATATAACCAATCGACCTCACCTCCCTGTGGGCAGCTCTCCATTTTCCTTGTGCCACTGAACAACGGGTGTTGGATCTCCATAGACTCCACACAGGAACTGAACAGCACTACCAAGTTTGGCTGAAACATCATTAGGCCGCCAAGTGAATGTTGGTTTTTCTAAAATGAGAGACACAACGTAATCCAATCTGATAGAAATAGTTTCTTAAAAGAAGTTCTCACAGAGAGTAGGCAGATCACAAGAGAATTACATTTCTACAAGAGGACTTGCCTCCCTCTCTAGCCATGTTGTCATTTGAGCCTCTTTCTGATACTTTTTGATGATGGATCCAGTAAAATAGCTATATATACCCTTTATGGTACTCATGTTTAATACGCTGAGCAATCTATGCTGTAACTCTTCCTCAAGACCAGTAACATGCCATAGGTACATTTAAAGTTGTCACACAGTATTTCCAGCTTAAAAATGGTTATTTTCAGAAGTTCAGCATTCCAGTCAAATTCTACTGGTTCTGTATACAATGCACGTCAGTTTCACTATAATGCACAGACTCAAAATCTATGTGAGACACATACATATGAAGAAGAAGAAATATGGCCACTATTAAACAGATTTGACTGAAAGAATGGTCTTTAGAAAGCCAGCAGGATGTACTGATGAGAGTACCAGACTCGGGTCTATCCCCGGAGTCCAGTGGATAATGTTGGTCACATGATTCTCTTTCCCAGCGTGCTCTAGCTTACAGAGTCATTCTTAGGATAAAAGTAAGGAGGAAAAGAGGTGTGTATACCACCTGGAGCTCACAGCTGAACATGTGGGCTATCAAATCCCTTCGATAAAAACTTCAGCCATTTGCATAATGAGGTAAAGCTCATGGGTGCAGACTTTGCTGATTTGGCCTGATCCTAAACATTCGGGGTGTTCTTTTCTGGACTACAACTCCCAGCATGCAATGCTGGCTACAGAATTCTTCAAATATATAAGCCAAAACAACAATAACCACTTTCTAATCTCCAACCTTTATTGATGGCTCAGGAACCCCAATCCATCAAAAAGCACACTGGGAAAAGATGGGATGTACATTTTGCTACTTATCTCACCCAAAACAGTGACCACCGCTGTTCGACTCGCTCTCTCTCCGACTTGATTGGTGGCCAGACAAACATATGCTCCTGAGTCACTCTTCAAAACGTGAGGTATTAGGAGCTTTCCGGAGACAACCTGTAAAAGGAGAGGAGAAAGAAGACATTGGAATTCGAGGCCTCTTTTCTGTATTTTTGGTGACACCACTTTGTCAGGGAATCTGAGAAGCAGATCTCTATCCATCTACCACCACCAGTTTCTCTGAACATTTTTTCAGGAAAAATTATTTTGGAAGGTGGCTTCACGTCATCGCTCCATCTCTTCCAAGCCAGAAAATTTATTTATTTATTTATTTATTTATTTATTTATTTATTTATTTATTTATACAGTGGTACTATGTATAAAGGAATTAATTTGTTCCAAATGAAAATCTGCTAAGCAATTTTCCCTTTGTACAAATTTCCCATAGGAATGCATTGAAAGCGGATTAATCCCTAATCACGACCATTTTTCTGTTGTACGGATTCACCCCCATAGGCGATTCTGTTAAGCGATTTCCCCCTATCTCTGGAATTTTCTTCCTTTAAACAAACCACTTGCTATACCACGGTCAACTGTACTTATTAACCACCCGATTCCTGCGGGAACTCGGGGCGGTGTACAACAGATTACAACATCAACAACCTATCCGAAAAGCCCACAATAAAAATCCAATAACGAAAAAGGGATAAAACAGACAATCATCCAGCTAGAGCTTCATCCCTTGCCTCATTCCAAATGACATGATGGGTTCAGATGGCCTGGTTCACTGGTTCACTGGTTTTCTCCCCAGTTCCCTCCTCTTGTTCCTGTTTTGTTTTTTTTTGCTTTATTTTGTCTTTGTCATGCTTAGGCTTCTCTTATTTTTTGGAGCTGCTAGCTAGACAGATTACAGGACTAGCAGCAAACCGCAGCAATTCCCACTGTTTGGCACAAAGTAAAATGCAATGAGCTGGATCCAGGTTTAGTCACATTACTGTAACCAGGACAAAGTGAGTCCCACTTAATTCATTCCAATGGATTTATTCTAAGCATGTATCGTGGGTTTTTTTTTCAAGATGGGAAATGCAGTTGGTGCGAATTTTTCCCAAAGGGATACAGGACTTCCCAACATTCGTGTAAGGTGGGGGAAAGGCATTGATCAAGCATTCGGTCACTTGAACAGTTGAGGAAAGCACAGTGTGGGAATCCATATGTCTATAGATACTTTAGCCCCACATGGAAGAGCCCTGAAAGTTCCCACCCAGTATAATTGCCAGATATTTTCATAGTTATTCATCATTACCTCATAATGACCACTTTCCTCATGTATCAGCACCCCATTTTTCTTCCATGAAATAGTAGGTTCAGGATGCCCTCTAGGAGGCATGCATTCTAATGATAACCGTTCTCCAGTTGTAACCACCAAGTCACTAGGTTGAAGGCGAAACTCTTCCTGAAGAGCTACGAGAAAACACAAGTGAAATTACTTTACCTTATAAAAGGCCAACAGCAAAGTACCCTTGGAAAATCAAATGTTTCTCAGTTTTATTATTGAAAGTTCTTATGAGGGGTACTCAAAAGTGGTTTACCATTCCCTCCTTCCGGGCAGGTGTGTGTGCAGTGGGACTGTGCAGCTTGCCCAAAACCACAATGGGGATGCACAGTGGGAGGTTGGACTTGTAGACTTGGATTCTGCAGCCGCTCACTGAGTGATAGAGCAGCCTCGCTGTCATTTTCCTGTAATTATTCAAGGCAGACAGGATGTGGCTGTTTGTGATCTTCTATTTTCAACTCGAAGACAAGGGCCCTGCATCCCTCAGAGTAGGATAGGACCCCGGCCATTCTGTCTCCAGGAACTAAACAGTTCAAAAAGTGAGGTAGGCAGCCACCTACTACTGAAGAAGCAAACCTGATTAGGGTGCAAGGTATCAGGCTGTTCACTCACTCTGGTCGCAAGGTCCCTGGGTTTGCCTTGGCTTTATTCCTCAGCTGGGCTCTGTTAGGAGTCTGCAGTCAAAAGGTCCCCTCAGAACTCCCACCAGCTACTGTACTTATGATTGTCAGCAGAAATCAAGACACACCCCACCCTGCCAAGATGAGCACACTGTGCTCCTGAATGGGGAAATCCAGAGGTCACACCAGGTCCCTTCCTGGCATTAATCTAAAATCTATCTGCCTTTGCCTCCTTGGTTTTGCCCCTTCCTCCAATAAATCTTTCGTTCCTATCTCTTCCAGTTATCTCTCCCTGGTCGTGAGCTCCCTGGATCTGCCTTGGCTTTATTCCTCAGCTGTGCTCTATGAGAAGCCAGCCATCAAAAGCCCCCTGCTCCCAACTCACTGTTGTCACTTATAAACTCTGAGCAGAAATCAGGACACTCCCGTTCATGTTAAGCTGAGCAGATTAAGGACAACTGACTCATTGATGGTCATTAATGTTGAGAGAAATTATGGGTGCTGGGCCACCTGTTCTCCATCCCTGCTGCAAAACCTTCCAAACCAAGGAGAATTTATTTATTTATTTATTTTTATATTTATATCTCGCCTGATTTTCCCAAAGGAACTCAAGGCGGCTAACAAATACCAAAATTCCATAGTACAAAACTAACAAAGGTCAAAATAATAATACAAATAATAAAACTAATGTAAGGTGAGGTAAATATACTCTAAATAAATAAATAAATAAATAAATAAATCACCACATCCTGCGGCAATGAACTAAGAACTATGGCTATTTATGGGACTCTACCTCCATTGCTTTGTCTCCTTCCAATAGAATTGTCCTGGCGGCCTCAGTAGGGCAACACAATCAGAAAGGAAACCCCATAGAGACCAAAGAGAGCAGCTTTTCCCCTTGCGATTTAGTATTCTGCCTGTTTCCTGAATCCATCCCTCCAACAGGATATGAATCAGTTTGTGATATAATCAAAATGCCAGAAGATGAGTCAAGTGCTTACAAGAAACAGGCTGCAAGTCCATACGTTAGGATGTTATTCCTAGATATTTTTAGACTATTGTCCCCCATCCTGATTGTTTCCAAAAGCCACTCCACCCTATATGCACCCCATCACAGGCCAAGAGAAATAATATAACCGGTTTGCAGTGGGTGCAGTATATTTTTGCATCCAAGAAAATAAGATGGCATTCAAATGAAGTTGAAGTGTTGTTGTTGTTGTTGTTGTGTTGTTGTTGTTGTTGTTGTTGTTGTTGTTGTTGTTTTGTACAATAATTATTTTTACCAGATGGCAACATGGTTTAAATATTTGGAAGGATATTGACCTGCTGGCTTTGCTTTCATGACCTACGGAGATGGAACAGGATGACAGGAGTTAACCTGCCTCCTGACGTACATGCTTCTCTGTACTTAATGACAATGCTGAGCCTGATACCCTTCAGAGGCAGCATCTATTTGCAAGCCCAGACTTTAAATGCCAGAGCCATAGGGCATACTTAATTTAGTGCTGCAAACAGAAGCACCTTTCAAGCCATTCTTTGTTGACATGAATATTGATAGCTGCCAAATGCCACCATGGGTCCTCCCACTGGGCCAAGGAAGTCAAACACAACCTGATCATTCATGAAGCGCTAACTGGGGAGTCTCTGAGCCTGCATTTTAATTGCATCAATAAGCAGTCCTGCATTATTCTACAAAAGTGCCACTATAGCCTTAGTAGTGAGGACGGTGCAGTCCAGGTGTACTACGTATGATATTCTGCTTAGCATCACATTAATCTGGGAATAAAGAACCTGGTATCTCTGAAGGAAGCAAGTGACAAATCTTTGTAGTGCAGAACAGGAACAAAGCGGGTACAGTAGTTATCATAGGCAGTTACTTCATGTCCGTTTTGTCTCTGTTAGTGTTGCGCTTAGGAGCGGCACAAAGCAATGTTACTTCACGTCTGTTGCGCAAGTACTGAAATTTGTCTCGACCATGCCCGCAGAATGGGTGCTAAGTGTGACAATACTGTACCTGATGCTGGGGTCGGGTTTTCCCTTGTCACTCTTTGTTCCTGCATTCTATTCCAAGACAAGACACTGTGTAGTAACAACTGTCATGCAACAAAACATTCGTTTCTCTCAGAAAACTGTGTCCGGGTTGTTGTTGTTGTTGTTGTTGTTGTTGTTGTTGTTGTTGTTGTTGTTGTTGTTGGAATTTTCAGAAGCAAAATATCAAAAAAAGAATTTTTTAACCCCCCCCCCCAAAAAGGAAAAAGTTATCACGACCATGAGAACACTGAAACAGGGACAAAACCACGCGTTCACGACCAACGCTGTCACGGTACAAAACTAGAGTATCCCGCCATAGAGTATCCCCTTACAGAAACACGCATGATGGCTAGCTCCTACAAACCCAGAGAAATAAGCAAAACATTGAGGTCAGTGCTTTGCCTATTGCTTATGTCATGAGAAACAAGCCTTTCCATGGGATCAGACAATGAGTGATTCTACAGTTTCAAGGCTGCTATGCTGAGAACATTATGGGCTTTTTTGCATATCTTTTGGTAGGAAACCACAAAGGTGTTTGCATTCTTTATGTGCAAACAGTGTAGTACCCGGGGATTATGGGAAGTATAGTCCAAAAAAGGAATTTTGCAATGCTCTTATGGGTCTATGATTCTATAGCCTTCCAGGACATTAAATTACAGTGTGTGTGTGTGTGTGTGTGTGTGTGTGTGTGTGTGTGTGTGTGTGTGTGTGTGTGTGTGTGTGTGTGTGTGTTTGTGTGTGTGTGTTGTGTCGTTACAGTCATGACCGACTCTTCGTGACTCCATGTCCATGGAGTTTTCTTGGCAGGAATACTGGAGTGGTTTGCCAATTCCTACTCCAGGCGCCTACAGCCATCCAAGTACTAACCAGGGCCGACCCTGCTTATCTTCCGAAATCAGCCGAGATCGGATGTGCTTAGGGCATCTAGGCTGGTAGGTTTAACTTAGCTCTAAAAAGATATTTGCCAGAGCATATTCATATGAGAATCTTTGAACATCTAACTTTAAAAGGTGAGCTTTGACCTGATGTGTCTTTTAATACATTTAGCTTTCAGACTCAGGTTTGCCACCTCTTTCCTGGCTAGCATCTTTAACTGCTATGTGGCAATTAGGAATGGGCTATTTGTTTCAGAATCTATTGGTTCGGAAACGAAATGTGCAAGCTCAGGTTTTGTTTGGAAGCCTCTGAAACACAATCAGCCAATCCCTTATCTTGCTCTGTGCCCACGTGAGGCTAAACTCCAGCAAGGAAGAAGCCTCCGCTGTCATCATTCCTTCTCCCTGGCACTGGAAAATCAGACAGGGAGGAGGGGAGATGAATTTCCCTGCACAATTCCTGATTAGACAGTGCCAGGGAGAAGGAAAAATGACATTGGAGGCTTCTTCCTCATTGGAGTTTAGGCCCGTGTGGGCGCAGAGCAAGTAAAGGATTGTCTGATCGTGTTTCAGAGGCTTCCGTACACCACCCGGGCTTGCGCGTGTTGTTTCATAACCAGTAGCTTCTGAAACGAATAGCCCATCCCTAGTGACCATCCGTGGCTGACTGCCATTGTCACTCTTACCACATGAAGAGAGGAAGGGGAATACAGTTCTCATTTCTGCACATGGTACTGATTCAAAAAGGATTTACATTTTAAGTCAGAGAAACAACTTCTTCCTTGGCAACAAGCACTCCAATAAATGCCCGTGTCCTGCTGCAAAGAAAGCTCCTTGCCAAACATCCGAGTACCTCACCTTCCACATAGAGAGAAGCATTCTTGCTAACAGCTGTACCAAAATGGTTCCTGGCCACACAGTTGTACACTCCCTCATCTGATTTCCCCTTCTTCTGGCTGAGACGGAGAAAGAAGAGGGACCCATCCATCAGTAGGGTAGGCTGCGAAGTTGCATCGTCTTTGTTTGTTTTCACGTACTCTCCATTGCGATACCATTCTATTGTGGGTGCAGGATTCCCAGTGGCCCGGCAGTTCAAGGTAGCAGGTTGATCCCAGCGAACCACAAGGTCAGAAGGATGATCTATGATCTGTGGGACAAATTCTTCTGAGCAAGACTTTGAACCTGAGGAAGAACAGAACCAATAAATAAAACAGAAATATCCTTCATCTCTTGCCATTAATTCCTTTCACTTTTTGATCTACTGTAGTGTCAGAATTAATAGACTTTGATGGGTTCAACATTCTACCAAGGCCACAAAAATGTATTGAGATAATCATAAGAACATAAGAAGAGCCATGCTGGATCAGGCCAAAGGCCCATCTAGTCCAGCTTCCTGTATCTCAACAGTGGCCCCACCAAATGTATCTGGGAGCGCATGAGACTAGATATCTGTCTCCTGATACCACTCCCCTGAACCTGGTCCTTGAAGTACCTGGGTTTTAAGCCTGGAGATTACACATTTCTATCATGGTTTGTAACCTGTGATGGACATTTCCTCCAGGAATCTGTCCAATCCCCCTTTGAAGGCATCCAGGCCAGATGCCATCACCACATCCTGTGGCAGGGAGTTCCACAGACTAACAACACACTGGGGTAAAAAAAATATTTTCTTTTGTCTGCTCTCACTCTCCCAGCCCTCAATTTGAGTGGATGTCCCCTAGTTCTGGTATTTTGTATGTGAGAGAAGAGTGTCCCTCTATCCACTTTACTCATGCCCTGCGTTATTTTGTATGTTCAATCATATCCCCCCTCAGGTACCTTTTTTTCCAGACTAAAGAGCCTCAAATATTTTAGCCTTTCCCCAGCCCAGTCCTCAGTTTATTATTGCTTGCACAGGGTTGTTGTGAGATTAACCTTTAGGAAATTTTGCATGCAGCCTTGTGTCCAAAGGGAAATGTTAGGATACAGAATGGCTGTAAGTAACCGCTGGTAGTGGTGACATAAATGTGCACAGAGTTGAGGCAACTGAAGGTTGTGATGAGGTACTCCCCCTCCCACCACCACCGCCCTGTTGTATGGACTTCTGTTCAAGAAAGCTTACAAGTTCAAATCCTGGAACTCCTTGCTTTCCTTCAAATGGCCAAACACCAGCCTTTCCAAGAGCTAGGAGCAAACGGAGGGGACTGAGGCTAAAGCTGCTGGGCGCATGCCCGTTGGGCACATAATGCCAATTGGAGCAACGCACATAAGCACTCCCTTTTGCTTTTGAGCATGAGATTCAGATTTCACAGCCAATACACATATTTTTTATTTATATACAATAGAATCAAACAAAACAAAACAGCCATTCCAGTGACCAGACTCATAAAGCAAAAAAGAAAAGGGGGAAATTTTAGAAGTGTAGACACAAACAAAATCTGTAGTGGACACAACCTGTCCACTTGTCTATTACTAATACAAAAGGATTAAGGATTTTGCCATTCACCGGCGATCTGCAAGTCTTTCACAGGCTCTAGCAAGCACTGTACAAACATCCTTATATCTATTTCTTCCCTTATTCATTTGTCTGCTTCTGGGCCCAGTTATATAGCATCTTCCAGCTCTCATTCACAAACTGTCTTGGTTGATCTCGCAATGCCTCTGAGAGCATATCTAGTTCCGCAATGTCCAGTAACTTTTTCAACAGTTCATCCTTAGTTGGTATGCTCTCAGAGGCACGCGCACACACACAAGAATATATACATATTCTGTTCTTTAATGAGAGATGGTAAAAGCCACCCCATCCTCCAAAGGAGGCTGAAGGCAATTGTATTCTCCTGCTCAGCACCCCATCCCCTGAGAATCCGGCTCATTGTTCTTGCTGAATCACATGGTAATTTCTTCAGCGTGTCCTGTGCAGAACATCCGGACATTGTTCTCTCAAGGAGGACTAAAAGTCATGGCCTTTTAGGCACAGTGAATGGAATCTACAAACTGATGGGTCTCCAGGTGCTCATCCAGACTTCTCACGAGCCCTACTTCTCACTAGTAATCTCTGCCTTCTGGGTCTTCCATTTTAAAAAAAACAACTCTCTCACTATATTTATCCCCAAAGCCTTCTTGAACAAAGATCTTCATGCTACATTTGCTTTGCATAAAAAGCAAAGTGTTCTGATCAGTTTAACACACCCTATTTCCAAAGCCAATGCAGGGCAAACTACGGCAGGAGAAACCAACACAGTAATACCTAGGTCAGTGGTGGCGAACCTTCGGCACTCCAGATGTTTTGGACCACAACTCCCAGAATTCCAAGCCTAGATTGTCAATGACAAAGGACAGTGGGAGTGGTGGTCTGAAACATCTAGAGTGCCAAAGGTTTGCCACCACTGGTGATGGGCATATTCTTAGTATCAGATAAAGCTTAGCTCAGCAGGGCTGTTGATGAGAAGACAATTTGGAGATCTCTCATTCATAGGGTCACCAAAAGTTGGAGGCAACTTCGTGGCACCTAACAACAGCAAAAACTCTTTGCTGGTATTATTGAAGCAACTCATTGTGGCCATTCTTCTTCTTCCGTGGAAATTACTACAATCTAAGTATTCCACAGCACTGCTGGATGGTGTCTTCCTTTACCCTGGAATAGCAAACTCAAGGACAATTCACTTCCCTGTTCAATTCCTGCTGCAGGACTCTGAGATTACATAAAATACAGTAATGGCATTTTCGCTCTGCTCACCAAACACCGGAATGCAATTTGCCTCTCCAACAATCCTCGTTCCTCACCTATCATCTATTTAATATCAACCACACGAAAGGCCACCCCAAAGGAGACAAGTATCATGTTGCCCTTGGCAGGAATATTGCTGGAATGTCCTGATTTCCCACATTTGGAAAACATTTTGGAAAAGCAGGAAATCGAAAGAATGGGCCATTGTGTCACAGGATCCCAGGACTTTTGCAAAGTATTTCACATTTTCTGGTCACTCATTTATGATTACTTTGTGATGTTCGCAAATTTGTAATCCCCCCTCATATAAACAAATTAAGGAAAGGGGGGGGAGAATCAGGCACTCCAATCCCTAACTATTTCAGGGTAGAATAACAAGGCAGTTAAGTTAAACTTAGAGTTTAGTAAAGTTACTTTTTTGTACTACGTAGGACAGGGCACTTCAGGAGCTACTGCTCCCAAAAGTATTTTTTTCAAGCTCTGGTTTTAATCATAATTTGAGCCAGATCATATTGCACTGGAATAAAAGATCCATACGTTCCTTCCGGTTCCGTGTTCCAATATTATTATATTACATTATTATTATTTTACTTTCAGATTTAATAGGTTTTAAATCTTAGGTAAGGAGTCAGACTCTATCTTGCAGTAATTTGAATTGGGGTCATGTTACAAGATTTGACAGTCTTTGATGACTGAGAGAGCAGATGAGCTGATAGCCCCCAAATGCTCATTAAGCAAGTTAATTTACAAACTACTAGAAATAAAATCACTCCTGCAAGGACAATAACACACCATGAAGGGCCCTCAATGAATTCTCTCTTTTAATTATGGAATACCTAAACCATTTAGCATGTGCCAAAGATTCCTTGCTTCCCACTGAGTTGAAGGGGTGGAATTTGCACAGGTACAGTTGACAACAACAATAAGAGATTCGTTCAGTCTGAACTGTGGATCACTCACCTTCCATTAATAGAAATGCTGCCCAGATCAAGAGCCGTTGTGATGCAACCTGGATTATCCTTTCTCCAGACATGGTTATCTAATTAATGAATCTTCTTCTTTGGAGGCCTTCACACGCATGAGGATTGACTAGATGCCATTCACTTCTGACTTTTTTGTGCTATTAATGACCAACTCACGAGGTTTTTCCATCTCTCTCTGCTCCAGAATGTCCCACAATTGTTAGCTCCGTTTTCATTAAACTATTGGCAACCCACTTGGTAGTATCACATTATATTCCTGAAGTATTCACAGGATACAGGATGTGGTGGGTGTGAACTTTAGTGGCCTCCTCCCCCCAGTTTCAGCTTGTAATCAACAAAATATTACTAGCAAAAACAGACTTGCAGTCCTCCGTAGCTTTTTCCTGTTGTACAGGAAAGTTGAAATCTGTCCTTTCCTAAGTCAAGACAAACAAGATCTTTTCTACAGAATGTTTTCCCCCTGTTCTTCACTTCCTCCTTGCATCCTCCCCCACCCCATTATACATGTTTCAGCCACCCCTGCCTTACTAAAGGAGCAAAACAAAGGGGATTCATTTGTCGGTCTGACAAGCTATACTGTATGTGAATAAAGAATGAAATATTTTAAAAAGGAGTGGTCTGTAAAAGGTGTATAGTGGGAGGAGGGGCTGGCAATCTGGATCCCCTTTTTTACAGACAGAAAAAGGATTCATAGTATGATTTTGATGAACCTATAAAACGAGAATGTTGTGACAATCGGGTCTACAGACTAAATCAAATAATTTTCGAAACATGATCAAAATGTAATCATTCTTAAACATGTTGAGTTCATTTTTAATGTCAACCAATATTTCACTTCCCAAGGAATATATTTCCCAAAATGTTATGCTCACATCAGAGCATAACATTTGGACAACTAACAATTGTATTTGGCATGAACTTTCATGGATTTTAACCCACAATACTCATCTGATGAAACAGGCTACAGTTCATGACAGTTTTTGTGGTAGTTTTTTTCTGTGTGTTGTGTCGTTACAGTTGTTACCGACTCTTCGTGACTCCATATCCATGGAGTTTTCTTGGCAGGAATAATGGAGTGGTTTGCCAGTTCCTACTATAGGCACCTACAGCACTTGGTATTCCTTGGAGGTCTCCCATCCAAGTACTAACCAGGGCAGACCCTGTTTAGCTTCCAAAGTCAGGCGAGATCGGATGTGCTTAGGGCATCTAGGCAGCTGTGGTAGTTTTTACTGTGTAGCAAAAGTCATATTTTATTTTATTTTTATTTTCTCTCTTTTCTTTTTTATGCTAATGAAATTGAGAAATTATGTTCCTAAAATGAAATATTTCCTGTTTTTAATTTGTTTAAACCCTTATTATTTAATTTAAGACAGTTTAATTTGGAGCACTTGGTTATATTATGTCTGTTTTATTCTTTGTGAACTGCTAAGAATGACCACTGGTCAGAAGGCCAATGTAAAAATGGAATGAATGAATGAATGAATGAATGAATGAATGAATGAATGAATGAATGAATGAACAACACACACAAAATGCAGCAAGCTTATAAACTCCATGTGTCAGGAATGAACTGTTAACACACTGATTTGTATGTGACTCGTGTACTCATAGGATGTGTGGTGGTTATGCTACATAAAGAGGAAGGAATAGTTTTTAAAGATACTGAGGAAACAATTGGATATGATAGTCAAATGTCTTCATTGACTACTTTATTGAATATGGTCAAGGATAGCCAACTGAAGGAAGATTCAGAAAGTTATTATTATAGTTACTGTGGTAAGATTATTATTTGCAAAGAACTGGAAAAGTGATAACCAAATTAATATTGAAGAATGATATAGAAAATTGTGGGATGTGGCAATTAACGATAAACTAACTTGTAAAGTGAAATTAAGAAGATTAAGAATCAAAATTCAATGATTTTTAAAAGTATGGCATTTTATTTATGGAACATGTGCTTCAGAAAGGAAGGAAGTATACACCTGGAGAAGAATAAATGTTTCTGGAGAAAAAGTAGATGGGATGAAATGGAATTTTTAAAATATTGGAACCCAGCCCTAAAGGTGAAGGTGCCGTGGGTGAAGGAAACACGTGTAAGAGAAATTTATTAATGTGTTACACATTGTAGAAATGTTGTTACGTCATTTCTTTGATATATATTTTTTAAATTAACAAAAATTAAGAAACGCATAAAAAGGAAAGAAAAAAGAAAAGGCTCCAAGGTGCTTGCAACACTGAAAGACAATATTTAAAGTTAAAAATAATGAGTATATAATGGAGCATAGGTAAAGGTAAAAGTTCCCCCCGCACATGCGTGCTAGTTGTGTCCGACTCTAGGGGCGGATCTCCATATTCAAGCCGAAGAGCCAGTGTTGTACAAGTCCTTGGCCATGTGGCCAGCAAGGCTGAATGCATTTCTGCGCATGGAACACTGTTTGCCTTCCTGCTTTTTACAACAGTGCCTATTTATCTACTTGCATTTACATGCTTTCAAACTGCTAGGTTGGCAGGAACTGGAGTTAACAGTGAGAGCCCACTCCGCTGCATGGCACCCGGGATTCGAACCGCTGAGCTGCCAACTTTGAAGCCGACAGTTTTCAGTGCTCTAGCCTGCTGAGCCTCCATGCCCCTGCTACAATGGAGCATACAATGAATTTAATCCATTCTACAAGTCAATACATTTTATGAAAAAAATCATCCTATGAAATGTGGTTTCCCATAGGAATGAATAGAAAACCAATTAATCCGTTCCAGAGGTCCGAAAAATGGCAAAAAGGCAGGGTTCTTTTGTTCAAACCTCTTTATGAAGTGCACTTTAATGGCATGCAGAGGCAGAACACACACACACACACACACACACACACACACACACACACACACACACACACAAGTGCAACGCAAAAGAAAAGCTCCGAGACAAACCCGAGGTCATTTCCACCAAAACTGCAATGAAAAGCAATGCAAAGGAGATCAAAAGCAAGCATCAAGACAAACCTGAGGTCATCCATGTCAAAAGTGCAATGAAAAGCAGTAAATAAAATAAATAAATAAATGCAATGCAAAAACACAAAAGAAAGCAAGGAAACCTCAGCTCCCTATCTTTCTAAGTTCTAAAAGTCCAAAAACTGCTGCAAAACAATGTCCAGAATGGCTCCAAAACTTGAGGAAAAAACTTCTCCCACCCACTTCCACATAACTATAGGGGCGCAATGCATCCCTGTTCAAAATGCGGTACGGATTTTCATCTTGCGAAGCATCCCATAGGGAATTTTCATCTTGTGAAGCATACCTATTCCCAGAAATTTCATTCGTCTTCGAAAAGAGTTTTTCTTCTTACGGAGCATTCGTCTTGCAAGGTACCACTGTATTTAAATCTAAGGACAATGAGTATAAAGAGGCAGTTTACATCATTAAATGTCAATATTAAAGCTAAGAGCCAGAAATATACAAATATTAAAAAGTAGAAAACAAATGCCAATCTGAGCAATGGAAAACACAAAAATAGAACACGCAAGTACAGTGGTGCCTTGGTTTATGAGCATAATCAATTTTGGAAGCATGCTCATAAACCAAAATACTTGTATATCAAAGCAAATTTCCTCATAGGAAATAATGGAAACTTACGTGATTCATTCTGGGAGCCCAGTTTCCATTATTTCCTATGGAGAAATTTGCTTTGGCCAGGAGCTGCAGCAGCCTCTGGAGCTCGTCTCAGGCCCAGTGCTGCCTGGGACACACTGTGGAGGGTGTGGACAGGTGGCGCCAGGCCTAGGGCGAACTCCAGAGATCCCAGTCTGTCAAAGATCACTTCCAGTCCAAATTAAGTTTGTTGAGTGCAGTCCTTCTTGAAATTCAGGGAACATAATGGCCAAGAACCTGTTTAGAATGTAAGGGCAATTGCATTAGTATTTCCTTGATCCAGCAGGCCGCACATGAGTAATCACACATAAGGACATAAGAAGAGCCATGCTGGATCAGGCCAAGAGCCCATCTAGTCCAGCTTCCTGTATCTCACAGTGACCTCACCAGATGCCTCTGGGAGCACATGGGACAACTAGATACCTGCTTCCTGATACCACTCCCCTGAATCTGGCATCTTGAAGTACCCTCCTATTAAACCTACAGATAACACATATCCACATCATGGCTTGTAACTAGGGATGGGCACAAAACAAAAAACAAAATGCTGTTTCATCGTTTCGTTACGCAATGAAGTGAAACGAAATGAAATGAAATGATGAAGCAGTATTTTGTTAAAGATGAAACAAAACGGCCGTTTTTCCATTGAAACGAACCGTTCCGTCCCGTCTGTAAAATGGTGGCTTACCTGCGGGTGTTCCGTCACCGCTGCTGCCACCGAGACTGCCCAGCCAGGCCGGAGAGGGTGAGTGGCTGGCAGGCCAGCGTAGGCCCGCCGCTGGAGCCTCCATTTCTGCCACCAGAGCCACCGCTGCTGCAGCAGAAGAGGATGAGTGGCCAACAGGCCAGCCTAGGCCCGCCGCTGCTGGAGTTGCCATGGTTGCTGCCAGAGCCCCACCAGCGAGCTGGGCAGGCCAGCCTAGGGCCCCCGCTGCTGGAGTCGCCACGGCCACCAGCGGAGTCGGAGTCACCACCAGCCAGCTGGGCAGGCCGGCCAGGTCCCCTCCCCCCCCCCCCCGCTGCTGCCAGAGTCACCACCAGCCAGCTGGGCAGGCCGGCTTAAGGCCCCCCGCTAACCCTCAATTTGAGTGGTTGACCCCGGTTCTGGTATTGTATGAGAGCAAAAACGGCTTCCACTTTATCCATCCACAGCATAATTTTGAACATCTGAATTATGTGTCCCCCCCCCCCGCTCAGATGCCTTTTTTTCCAGCCCAAAGAACCCCAAACACTGTAGTTTTTCGTCATGAGGGAGGTGCCCCCAGCCCGGTAATCAATTTAGTCTCTCTCTTCTGCACCTTGCCCAGTTCTACTATGTCTTTTTTGAGACGTGGCAGCCAGAACTGTACGCAATACTCCACGTGCTGCCTTACCATCGTTTTGTACAGTGGCATTGTCACCCTACTCTCGCAATGGATGGACAGCCTTTCCGTTCTTGAATTTCAGTTAGATAAGTCTATCCAATGAAAAATACAGTCAGGAGGCTTCTCAGAAAAAGAACACAGTTTTATTCAAAAGTACAAGTGAAAGAACACAAGCTTGTGGGTGTATTCTTGAAGGGAATGTCTGAGGTTTACAATAAGTTTACAATAGGTTTATACATTTTAGAGTCCTAGGTAAATAATTTTAAAACTCCTCCTGCACATCAACATTTCTATTACACACAAAGAATATGATTACACACCAGTAAGAGGAATGGATACGGTATGGAAATGTAAGGGATAGAAATGTATTAAGGAAATACCAGAGTTATACCAGAGTTGAGTATACACAAGGTTATTATAAATCTTAAAATCAATGACCTATGTTTTGGGGAGGATACAGTCATAGGTCATTTGAAGTTAAAGGTCAGATTATAATCAAGTCACAGTTACATGATAACACTGGGATGAATAACTCAGAACTCTCATTTCTATAGCAGGAAGATTAGTCTTCTTCCTGTATATGATGTTTTGCAGCCAACTACAGTGGTACCTTGTATAAAGGAATTAATTCATTCCAAATGATATTATGTTAAGCAAATTTTCCTTTACACAAATTCCCATAGGAATACATTGAAAACAGAGTATTGTAATCTCATTTTTATGTTGTATGGATTTTCCCCATAGGCGATTATGTTAAGCAAATTTCCCCTATCTCTGGAATTTTTTATGTTGTACAAATGTTATGTTATACAAGCTGTTTGTTATACAAGGGTCCACTGTACATATAGAATTTGCTATTGATTAACAAAGGTTAATTCTGATCATATTAACTCACATTAACATGGCCTTGATGGCTTCATCCTTAGTGTAAGTAGGAGCAATGTTCAAATAATTTAATCCGGTTCCATCTCATATATCCAGGGGCTTATGAAACGAAATTAAATAATGCCTCCCTCCCAAAAATACCCAAGTCATCCTGCCTCATCCTAATTCAGAGCACTCGAGTATTTGGCAATGGTACCCAAAGAAAAAACAGAGGTACAGCTGTATCTTTATTAACTTTCAGGTCAGAGAGGTGACTTCTAGGAAAGGATTGCGTATTATAGAGAATATTGTACAGTTCTTACCACCATCACAAATAACTCATCTTTCAGGTCAGAGAGGTGACTCATCTAGGAAAGGATTGCGTATTATAGAGAATATTGTACAGTTCTTACCACCATCACAAATATTGCCAGGCTTTTACACAATCAAACACACACACACACACACACACACACACACATGCCTTTCCATTGTTCTACACTCACAGGTACATCACTCACAGTAGCCGTTTCATTTCTGAAACTTTTTTTAAAAAAGTCTTGAAAAGAAACACTATCTGTTTGTATAACAACACCGAAAACATGCAGTACAGTATTTATATTCAAGATGCTGCCTGGAAATAGAAGGAGGACATAAGCAGATCCTGAATGTTTTCTGCAAGTGACGGTGAAGCAAAAACCCAATGAAATGTCCACAGGTTGGAAGGTGGCCCTAGGATGATTTAATGTGTTGCCTTTTCCATTAAATGCCACTAAATGCACTTGCTTGGATACAAATTTGCTACTGTGTTAAGTTCCCTTGCTAAGTCACAGGGGCTGTATGACAATGCTAAGGCTTCACCTCAGGCATTCGGTAGTGAGACGTAGAGCAGCAAACTGCACTTCCACCCATCCTAGTCAATGGGCAAGCTTTTTTAAAAATGCATGAAGGAAAATACTGTACGACAAGCACCACCACTGTAACAAATTCAATAGCACAATAAGTAACTGAGACTTTGCTTCCCTTTCATGACCTGCCTCACCTTTGCATCCAGGGAGAGCTGAGCTTTGTTGTGGTCATCAAAGGTCTCACACACACAAACACACACGCGCACACACACACACACACACACACACACACACACACACACACACACACACACACACACACACACACACACACACCATTTGGGCATTCCCCCCCCCCAAATATCCTTCTTTGCTTGCCTAGTCTCTTCTGCTTTTTTTCCTAGTCTGCCCATAACTTTACAATCTACCTTGAATGTTGGGGAAATGCCACTGTTATATGCCAACCCCCCACCCCACCCCACCCCCACCCCACTCACACAAACCACACTCCCAATCCATGGCTGCTCAATTCGGGTATATTTTCCCACTCCTCAGTTTTGACTTAAAAGAAACCCATTCCTACATTATAGAGGAAGAGCCAGAGCCAGAGATGTTTCATAAATCTCCATATGAAATATCATCCTCCATGTAACTGCAACCTTTGGCTTTACAATATAGAGAGCTGACTTATTTTGAGTCAAACCTCTTACCCAATCCTGTTGACTTTGACTGACAGCAGCTTTCTGGAATCCCAGACCAGGATTCTGCCCTAGCTCTGCCTGGAGATAATTGGCAACTGAATGTAAGGCCTTCTCCATGCAGAGCATCTGTCTGTCCTCCTCTCCTATCTGTTCCCTTCCCAATTCACCAAACCATCACTTTCAGAAACTACTTGCCGATTAAACACCTGAGCAGTAATAATGCTACCGTGTGAATAATGCTTCACCCGGGCACGTTTCCTGGGCTGTTCTGAGAGCCCCTCAGATTGTGAAAAATCCTCCATGCGAAAGATGGTTGCACACAGGCTGTGCCTGTGAAAGAGATGACGTCCACTTCCCATGTCCAATCTGGACCCGGGCCGTTCCAGTTGCACCTGGATAACTGGGGAAGGAGGGGAAGGGATGAGGTTCTCTTACCTCTTAGCCTGTGCCTTTGCCTAAGTTGGTGGTTGGGCCACAGCGGCCGCGTCTGCCTAGGTGGCACCCGTGGGGGCTTCACCGCTTGCTCAGCTGGGCAGGTGCAGCGGCACTGACATCTCTGAGCAGCCCGGATCCAGGGCAGGGATACAAAACACAACAGGAGAACCCCAGGCAGCATCCTGTACAGAGGGAAAAAGTGCCAAGGGGGACAGAAATAACAGAAATAGAGGGAGGGAGGGAGGGAGGGAGGGGGACAGAGAGAGAGAGAGAGAGTATGTGTGTGTTGGCTTCGGGGGGGGGGGATTGACTCCCCTCTGATAGCATCCAAGGAATCCAAAAGAGACTCTTGTCCAAATGCCCAAGAAGACTCAAGGGCAAGGTTTGGGGGGGGGGTGTGCACAACTTCTCGCTCTCTTTATTTCTCTCCCCCTTTGCCTGCACTCCTCTCCCCTCTGTTTACCTCAAGCCCTCTGTTTGGGAAATTATTTGGAATTTGTGATGAAGTATGTTTTCCAACTGCTTTTGTATTTTGGTCCCCTTTTCTTTTTCTAAACTCGGCGGACAATGGGCGTAGGAAAGCCTATGGACCCCCTGCTGCGAGCAGGCTGCTTCCCTGCACCATCTGTGACATCAGAAGGCAGGGAGGGGGGGCGCACCATCCTGTCCAAGAATCCCTTTCTTTCCTCCGCCACCCCTTGCAATATTGTGAAGAACTAAATTAAACGATCAGTGAAGAAAAGTGAAACATTCTTTGCGGTTTCCTTCCTGAAGGGCTGACATCTCTCATTTTAATGCCCCCCATCCCCCGCCTTCTCTCCCCCCCCATGCACCCTCTTTTTTTTAATTACTCTCCATGAAAGATGGCCTTCACACTCCCTCTCTTCCCTGCTTCCCTCTTTCATTTAGGGAACAAGCAAGGGGAGGTTGAATTCCAGCCATCCTGGTGGAGGGAGATTGACTGCATAAAAGAAGGCTCACCACTTTGCAAAAGGGGGGGGCGCCAGGGGTGGAGAGAAAAAGACCGTTTTCAAACAAAATGGACCATCCCCTGATAGATTTAACCGGTTGTCGGCTGCGCCTTTGTCAACCTGGCCGGGGCGGGGGGGGCGGGGGGACTGGGCGCCTTGAAGGCAGCCTGCAACATTTTCATTTTGACACAAAAGCACAATGTGCTAGACACGGTTACAATTAACATTTATTACGCTAGCACCAATTATTTCATCATTTCGGTGCAGAAAATCCCAATGTCTTCCATTGTTGGCCTTGCTGCTGCAGTTGCACCTTCCCTTCTGGGTTCTTCCATCCATCGTTTCCACCACCACATACATCCTTTTTCTTGTTTTCTGGGTCTTTTCTTCTTCTTCTTCACTTGATTCAAATAGTTTTAACAAACATAATGAGACTTCAAGACATTTGTTCCCATTTGACTCACGGACACACAAGCCACCAACATCCTTACCTCTTATTGGCCATGCTGTGCACCGCACCTCTCCCTGCCTGCCCAATCGACTGTGTTCAAATGTCCAAATATACTCCAAAATAGTAACTCACAAACATGTTTCGGCACCCAAATCACTGGGGTTCCAAATAATTCAAAATCGCTCCATCTGTGCTCAGATGTTTCTCTAGTGTCCTTTATCAATTTCACTTTGTGTGTTTTTTTTTGGGGGGGGGGGTCAGATGATGCACATTGGATCTTGCATTCCCTTCCCTCCGACCCCAACCAGGCAAAATCCACAGCAAATCTTGAAAGTCAGGAACCTAGTTCTTATTTTGTTCAAACATCATTTCTGAAGCCTCTGACAGGCCTAGAAAGGACCTCGGAGGCCTCAGAAATGATTTTCGGCAACCCAAAAGTGACTTCTGGTTTATTGTAAGTGATTTCCGGTTCACAGAGAGGCCCTTTTGGGGCCTCCAGAAGGTCCGGGAAGGCCCTCACAGGCCCGTTCCAGGCAGCACCAGTCCTAGGGTAAGTAAGGGAGGCCTGAAACAGGCCTTTCCCTCCTTACCCCAGGGGGGCTTTTTTCATATACTGCGGTCCTGTGATATAGTGTGACCACAGTGCTGTATATGAACCGCGAATGGGTGGGGGAACCACTGTATCTCCAAAGTCCAAATACCCTCTGCACTACTGTTTATGTTTCCAACCATCTGAAAACAAGGACAATCTTAGGTTACAGTTTCATGCATAAATGTCCCCCACCCCACCACCATCCCTGGTCTGAAAGACAGTGGATAGTGTCTCTAATAGTATCTGGAGAGCTGAAGATGTCATGGTAAAGGTAAAGTAGATACTTGTTATCTTATTACCTGTACTAAAAGTTTTGAGCATGCATCATGTCTAATGCTTGGATTAGAGATGGGCATGAAATGGAAAAATAGCATTTACTGTAATTTCGTTTCATTTTGTTTCATTTGTAACGAATTTTTAAAGTAGTTTTGTTACAAAATGAAACAAAATGAAATGAAGCACTATGCTCCCCTGGGGGTCCTAAAGGACCAAAATGACAGAGGAGCTTCCTCAAGTGATTCTAGCTAACCCCCTGAAATTTGGAAAGGTTTGGGGGTAAGGGTGCTGAGTTATGAATCTCTAAAAAGGGGGTGCCCCTAGGAAAAAATATTTCGAATTGGAATCGGAACTTCAGCAGCTAAGCTGCAGGCAAGCCGCATGGCTCGGCTTCTAATTCCAAGAGAAATGTTTTTCCCTAGGCACACCCCCTTTGGAGCTTCCTAACTCAGCTTCCTAATCCCCCAACCTTTCCAAATTTCAGGGGCTTTCAGGGAAGAGCTTGAGCTCCTCTGACATTGATTCCTCTAGGATGAATTGTTTCGTTCTAGAAGGGAAAACGGTGTTTCATGATGAAACAAAACACGTACTGCCGTTTCGTTAGGTAACGAAGTAAATTCTCACCCAACAAAATGTCATTTTTTTTTGTTTCGTGCCCATCTCTAGCTTGGAACAGACACAATGCAAATAGTCCAGAGACATATCTCTTAATTTGCTCTTTCAAAAGCAATTGCTAGGAAGCTAAAGGTGATTCCTCCCCACCCACTTCCTTCCCATCTTAAAGAATTCCCAAGTAGCTTACATGGCATAATGGGAAATAACTCTGCAGTTACGTTCATTCCTCCAATATATATCAATGCTGCTCAGAGGTAACATTGCCTTTCCACTCTGGTCTCTCATTGGGTCCTTGCAGCTCTTCTTGCTGTTCATCCCATCTCATTTCAGCTTCCTTCAGCTGCTAGGAAACTGAGTGGGCATTTGCCTGGTGCAGCTCTCCTTACCACTTTCTCGTCAGTACTTCAATCACCATCACTGTTCAAAGACAGAGAGTGAAGGCGGTAGGGAGCGGGGTCTCAAGTGAGTTACAAGTGATGGCAAGTGGATGGTCCTTTGGAATCATAAAGTTGAAAGGGGCCTGTAAGACCATTGAGTCCAATTGCCTGTTCAAGGCAGGAATACAAATCAAAGGATAAGAAAGCCAGGTGGTTGTCTAAATTTCTCTTGAATGATTCCAGTGTTGGAGAACTCACACAACCTCTCGAGATAATCTGTTCTATTGTTGTAATGCTCTCACAGTTAGGAAGTTTTTCCTGCTGTTCAACCAAAATCTGGCTTTTTGTAACTTGACCCCATTGTTGCATACCCTGCACCCAGGGATGATTGAGAACAGATTCTGTCCCTCTTTTGCATAACAGCTTTCCAAGTATTTGAAGTGCTATCATATCTTCCCTCAATCCACATTTCTCAAGACTATACATACCCAGTTATTTCAGTCTTTTCTCATAGGGCTTGATTTCCCATGCTATGAACTTGTTCCAATTTGTCAGCATCCTTCTTAAGAACATAAGAACATAAAAAGAGTCATGCTGGATCAGGCCAAAGACCCCTCTAGTCCAGCTTCCTGTAATGAATGAGAACAAACCTGTTGAATCTATTGCACAGTGACTTCTACCAATCATACTTCATGTTTTTTGAGAGTTCAACTGTTATTGCCAATCAGAGTATCAGAGTGAATGATAGATTCTCTCAAAGGTTGCCATCGGCATGGGGCTGTTGCTTCTCATTGTTCTCGTTAAAGTTGAATTGAGGGTCAGTGTAATGAAATCAAAAGTGGGTACTCTTTCCAACTTTCAACCAGTGACATCGACAGAAGTTGACAGGGCCCTTGTTTGCTGTCAGGCCACCATCTCCTCCTTGGACCTTTGCCTGCCCTGGCTATAAAAGCTGCCAGGCCAGTCACCACCAAGTGGGCCAGTGCAATAATTAATGGGTCTCTCCAGGAGGAGACACTCAAAGAGACACTCATTAGGCTCATTTGGGGAAAAACGAATTTGGTGGCAGACCAATTTGACAGCTACAGGCTCATTCAGGTGCCCAAGAAACCATATTTTCTTATAAGCTGTGAGCTGCATCCCCTCTAAAAATATGGTTGCCCCATTATTTTCCCAGAATGAAAAACAGTGGGAACATAGCCTGCTATCCCACAACCACTAAAAACAGCTTCAAACTGCTTGAAGATGTGGTAACTAAAATTGTGTCCCCACGACCAGCAGACTTTAAAGGGGGGGGGGGGGGGAGCGACCATGCCCACTTAAGCATGACCCAGCGAGTTTTGCAAGTACCTGGTCTTGAGGTGGTACAAGGCTTGTCTCAGTTCTGATGCAGATTTTTAACCGGTATTGAATTCGTGGGGATTTGGAAAATCTGCATCAAAACCTTTTCATCCCACTGTGTTGCAGTTCCCTCTTGTGGGAACACAAAAGATGCAGTTCTTTAAACTGTACCTGTGGGAACACAGGAACAGCTTTTTCAACCACGTGACCATTCCGGGGGGGGGGGGGGGAAATCTGCATTTTACTTTGATCCGGATTTTCTGACCGTGGGATAGCAGCAGAGATACATATGCAATCACTGGCAGACAGATGTACAGCTTGTTTTAAATAATGATTGCTGCCTCTAGAAGCTTCCAGGAGTGATTCTCCATTTTCAGCCCATTTTCCCCCACTGGAAAGGTCTGGAAAGTCACAGAAATGGCCCATTGCGCCCTACACTTGCACTCCTGACACACATCAAAAGTAGGTCTCAAAAATACATTACTGGTCCTGTGCCAGCCTAATATGGCATGCATGTATGATGGTCCTTCATAATACATATGAGGCAGAATTTCAGCTCTAGTTCCATAAACAGTGCATATTTTTGCTCTTATCTGACATTCACCAGCATTCTGTCCATGTGCACAATGCAAGGCCTCTCTTAACAAGAGACAATAAGGCCCCATTTTCTGAAGAAAAAGGAGGTCACTCCCCTAAAGGATTTACAGTCTTTGTGGTAGTTTCACACTATTGACAAAAGCATTTACATTTCTTTAGCCTTGGATTTTGTACTGGGCTCTTCCTAGGCTTTCTTTTAATTTTTTCTTTTTCAGGCCATGGTAGCCTCCGTTTTTTTGCTCACCTCTTCACAGTCACACCTACTAAGGCCTTTTCTTGCTTTCCCTGGACATATAAAGAGCTAAATCAGTATAAACATTTCCCTCAATAGTTTCCATCTCTTCATAAGATGTTTTACACTGTGTGTGAGTAAGGTCTCTTGCCACATTATAGTAAATTTACTACGTTTAGGCCGTCTGGAAGCATGCTTTTCAAAAACATGTCCATAAGAGTGCCTTCAGAATTTTAAATGTTTTTATAAGGAAAGTCGGACGGCCATTTTTTGCTTTCAGAATATCAGAACCATGTTAATTGTTGCAATGCCATAAATAAAGGCGGTTCTTAAATAGGTTCTGAGCAGAGCACAAATTAAACACATCCTAGCAGGATGATGTAGAAAGAGTGGCACACTTTGCATCTTTACTCAGGACCTAAACACACCTGCCAAAACAACTCTAATTATATCAGTTATTTGCAAACCTTTGTTGTTTTGCTACATTTATTTTTCATGACCACATGGTATATATACCAGTAGAAATGTTACCATTGGTTTTAACTACAGTGCTACCTTGTATAAAGGATTTCATTCATTCCAAATGAAATTATGTTAAGCAAAATTTCCTTTATACAAATTTCCCATAGGAATGCATTGAAAAGAGAGTGATCCCATTTTTATGTTGTACAGATTCGCCCCATAGGCGATTATGTTAAGCAATTTTCCCCTATCTCCATAATTTTTATGTTGTACAAATTTTATGTTATACAAACTGTTTGTTATACAAGGGTCCACTGTATCCTGATTTAGTTATTTCTACAGTGGTACCTTGTATAAAGGAATTAATTTGTTCCAAATGAAATTATGTTAAGCAAATTTTCCTTTATACAAATTCCCACAGGCATACATTGAAAATTGAGTAATCCCTAATCGTGACCATTTTTATGTTGTATGGATTCGCCCCATAGGTGATTCTGTTAAGCAAATTTCGCCTATCTCTGGAATTTTTTATGCTGTACATTTTTATGTTATACAAGCTGTTTGTTATACAAGGATCCACTGTATTTGAAATGTTATTGCTGGGTACATCATGGAATCAATTTATTTTCTTTTTCGTTTCCTAGAATAGGGATGCCGCTTCTTTTATTTATTTTTAAATGCCTAATTCATACATTGATATGGCAGAAAGAGGATCCTGTTTGGAAGGCTTGATCCATGATGCAACAGAGAAGTCCAAGCCTTTGCAAAGGAGCACAATACTTTACAAGAGCAGGTTTTTTTTTTTTTAAGGGAACGGGGGAGGCTGTCTCCAAGCTGATAACAAAAATGGATAGATTGCTCAATTTGTCAATGTCATTGTCAAAAAAAATATTTAAGTATTAGCTCAGTAGCCTTCAAGGGGCCTCAGCACCCACAAACCCAACCCCTTTGCAAAGATCCAGGCTACTTAATGCACAAGAACAGGATTTTTAAAAAGGGAAGGGGGGGAATAAATTGATAGGAGTATGCACACATGCTAAACTGGTAAGGACTGAATCGATACATCATTGGTACAGTTTGAAACAACCCTCTTGGTGTGGGGGGAAATAAATCAGAAATAAAACACTGTCAGGGAAAATGAATTGATGTTGGTCTTGCATGGGAATTTATGAAACAATCTAAAATAAAAACACCATATCAGTATAACTGGGGTTATTCTGCCAGGTGTGATCAGGCCCTCAAATGTATCTCTTCCCAGAACAGCACCCTGGTCATGGGAAGTGGTATAAGTTGACCCTCCACAGTCAAGTGTGTACCTCCAGAGGTGTTTAAACTACAACTCCGACCTGCTATCTGCTCTAACCGTAAAACGGGAAAGGCAATCAATACGGGAAACCATAATCCAACACCCTCTGTAAAGTCAGACTTCAGTCACCTGGATCTATAATTTACAGGAATACCTCTTAGGATGGATTTGATTCATTCTACGAGTCATTTCGTTTTATTAAAATTTTATCTTGCAAGCATGGTTTCCCATAGGAAAACCTTTCTTAAAATTTTGTAACAGCTTTTCGTTTTGGGAGGCAGCCCATAGGGAATTTTCGTTATGCGAAGCAACCCTATTCCCACGATTTTTTTCATTTTATGAATTTTTTGTCTTATGGGGCATTTGTTTTAAGAGGTATTACTATATATTGTATGGAATCTATCCCAGGCACATGTTCACTATTAGCCTCTGCATTTTGGACTCTTTAATCCTAGGTATGAAGTTGTTCAAAACTGTATGGTTTTTCTAAAGCTGGTAGCAATAACTGTGATATTTCTAACATGCTAACATGAGAAATGAATGGGATTTGGGGAAGGGATTCAGAAGCCCAGTAGCTAAGCAGTAGATATGGAATTGGCTAGCCAGTGTGACATAGTGGGTAGTGACAAAATCAGCCTCTGGTTCAAGTTCAAATTTGGCCATGGAAACATTGTTGGGGAGGAGATGCAATGGAGTAACCACTCTTAATTGTAGAGGTAAAAATTCTGGAAATGTTGGTATATCAGATGTTCTTGGACTGTAGTTCCCAGAAGCCTTCACCACTAGCTGTGCTGGCCAGGGTTTCTGTGAGTTGCAGTCCAAACAACAGGGTCCCCCTCCCCACATTTCCCCTAAAGTTTCTAGAAATGTTCTATCTCTACTCTAGAGATGGGCACGACTTGAAAAAAAAATTTTTCGAGTTGTCGTTAGTCGGGCCGGTCCCGTTTCGGCTCGTTTCCGGTTTTTGCGAAAATTCGCAAAAATTAGTCGGTTCGTTTTTTCATTTTTTTGTTGTCGTTAGTACTGGTTTTGGGGGGGGAGCGGGCTCCTGGAGGCACCTCTGTGGGGTGGGTGCCTCCTCTGGCCCGCTATAAAGGGAAAGTGGGCTCCTCACCCACTAGGAAGGGGAAGCAGGCTCCAAGAGACCCCTCTACATGGGGGTCTCCCTTCCTCACCTGCTGCTGCTGCAAAATGCTATGCAATAGCCATATGGATATTGCATAACAGAATGTGCAGACAGTGAGACCAGTGTGAGAGTGATAGAATCATGCCTTCCCTGCACAAGGCTCTCGCACCACCATGTCTCACACAGAAGGGAAGTGTACTTGCTGCGTGTAGTGCAATGCAAGCAAGTAGATCTGGCTTTAAGGTGGCTTAGTGCAATGGCTAGGGTTAGGCTAGTGACGGGTAAGGTTACGGTGGGCTAGTGGGTTGCACCTCTGGGTGCCTCTCTGACCCACTAAGAAGACAGTCTGTGACGTATGGGTACGGAGTCAAGGGTTAGGGTTAGGGCTAGGGCAGGTTTTAGGGGGCTTTTTGGCACATCCCAGAAGTCTCCATGGCCAAGTGGCCATGCGACTGGTGGGATGGCTCCAAAAATTTGCATGGTTGTCCACTCCCACATGGCTGGCCACTCGGCCAGCCCATCATTGCGCAGCTGTAAAAAAATTAAAATAAAATAAAATCAATGGAGGACAGAGGAGGAGAGGAGAGACATTTTGTTGCAAGAAAAAACCCACTGCTACTGTGAAAAATCTGGCAGTTTATAATTTTTCACATGTTTCTGTTGTGCTTGTGTGTTTTTGGACCACGATTTCAAAAACAATATTGCGTTTGCCGCCCCATTTTGGATCCCCCGCCCGCACCGCATGGCATGGCGAAATGGCAACTCGAGTCCGGCTGCCCAGGACGGGGGGGAGGCGGGACCCCCCCTCCAGAAACCACCCCTCCGGTAGGTGCCCTGCGCCCTTAGTCAAGCAGGCATTTTTCCGCCTGCTTTTTTGGCCCGGGAATGGGTGGGGGGAGAGTTTAAAAGTTTTTTCCTGTGCCGTCCGTGCCGCTTGCTTGCGCTTTAATTGCGGGCGGGCGGCGGCGAGACTGGGCTTTTTGCTGGCTGCGAGCCTGCGGCGAGTCCCACCAGAGCAGCCCAGGACGGGGGATGAGGGGGGAGGCCGGGGACCTCCAGAAACAACCCCTCTGGTAGGTGCCCTGAGGCACGGCAGGCATTTTTTCCGCCTGCTTTTTGGCCGGGAACCGGGTTTTTTTAACTTTTAAAAACTTTTTTTCTGTGCCGCGTGGCATCGCGCAATCGCGCGATGCAAGGAACAAGCACGACAAATCAGACCAAAATTGTTCGTTCGTCGGTTCGAGCTCGAAGTCTGGCGGAGTAATTCCCGTTACCGTTTCCGTAGAGTAACGGAACCGAGTAACGGAAACGGAAACGGGAATACCGCTAAGTCGTGCCCATCTCTACTCTACTCTTAATTAGCCATAGGGCTCCTGTGAACAATGGGAACTTTTCTCTTAAGGCTGGCTTTTTCCACACGAGTAGACATATGATGAAAGAAGACAGATAGCACGTTCCCCTTGCATTTTGGTTTCAAGGACTTTTGCAAATAGTTGACTGAGGACAAAGACAGAGATTTTAAACCACAGAGATGGACCAAAACTGAAGCCTCTATTTCATTCTCCCCATCTGGAGCAAGACCTTTAAATGAGTCAGCGCTCGGTGTGTTTGTGTGTGGTACACACATTTTGTTCCTCTCCACTTGTTTTTCACCTGTTGAACCCCAGCTCAGTGGGAAGTGTAGAGACACACTCCTGCCTAGCAGGCAGGTAGTTCTGGCACAACTGAGAGCAGCGTGGGCCCTTTTACTACTCCCAAAGTGACCTTTAAATTGCTTCTTAGTCATCCCAACAGGAGGACGGGGCTTTTTAAATGCCTCCTGAGGAGAAGCCATTTTCCTCTCCCACCATGGAGACCTTTGTTGGGCCTCTTGCTATTCCGAGAGGCTCTGAAGCCAACAAAATGGGAAGCAGAGCATATCAAGGTCTGAAACCAAAGAAATATAGGCGAAACAAGCCCCCCGCTCAAACTGCCTCTGCTTCATGCCCCTGTCTACCCTCCCCACCTCTTCTCTGCAGGTGAGCCATGTTGGGGGAGTGCACAGCTTTCACTGGGTCTGATGGTTTCCCCACCCTACCCCTTGGCAGCCGACACTGAATCCCTATAGCAACGGAGTTACCATTTCCTCCCTCCCGCCCCGCCTTCCATCTTTCTCTCTCGATTCTACCCCCCCTTTTTTCTCTCCCCCCCCAACTCTTTCAACCCCATGGCTGCCAAGCCTAACCCCATGAAAGGGAAAATGGAGTCTGCGGATGTTTCCCCGAGTTAGTTAAAGCAGAAAGTACATCTCATTTGCAGGGACTGCCCCAATGAGAAAGTGAGGACACGTCCGAGGAAAAAGAGCAGGCCTCAGGGGAGAGGTTTTTGTCAGGGGGGTTTCGTTAATAATAAAAAGGGAGGGAAGAAGGGACGGAGGAGGGGGGGGCGAAGAAAAGAAAGAGGGTATAAGAGAGCCAAGCTGGCTTCTGCTTGACTGCAGCTCAATGGAGGTGGCCCAGGCCTCTCCGGGGAAGGGGGTTTCTCTTTGTAACTCGTTCCCAGCTGGCACTGGACAAAAGGGGGGTTTCTCAGAAACTCCGGTCTAATAGAGACCCAGCCCTGCTTTGTTCCAGTTATTTTCCCACTCTGTGAAGAATGATTGGCGGGGTGGGGGGAGTTTAGGAGAGAGAAGGGAAAGGCAACATAGGGAAGATGGAACAGTATTTTCCCTCTATTCAGGCAAAGGAGGAGAGATTACTAGGAACAGCCTCAAGCCTGCCCTCCTAATGTATTTCCCTTCACAATCAGCTGGATGACAGGAAGGGAGTCTAGCCAACAGAGCATTTCCCCCCCCCCCAAGAACTGGGGGAGAGTTAGAGCACCTTCCATGACCACAAGCTCCTGCCAAAGTTACACAGGGCCTGCCCAGACTGCTCGGTACGTAATGCCCAGCTAAGGTGGCCATGTGTCCTCCTCTGTAGAAGACAATTCTGTGCTTCACGTTGCTGTCTTTTTGACAGCCTAGTCTGGTCCAGGTAGTTTAAAGCACAATTGCATTAACTGATGTCCTCACAAATGGTTCTTGTACTGCCATTCCCATCATGCTTCAACATGGCTTACTATGGCTAGTGCCAACAAGCTGAAAAACCACATGTTGCCCTCCGCCTTCTGATTCCAACTAGGCACGGGCCTTTCGTTTTGGAATGGGTCTGAAACAGGATGTGGTGATGGCACCTGGCCTGGATGCCTTCAAAGGGGGATTGGACAGATTCCTGAGGAAAAGTCCATCACAGGTTGCAAACCATGATGGAGATGTGTCATCTCCAGGCTTAAAACCGGAGTACTTCAAGGACCAGATGCAGGGGAGTGGTTTCAGGAGACAATTATCTAGTCTTGTGCGGTCCCAGAGGCATTTGGTGGGGCCACTGTGAGATATAGGAAGCTGGACTAGATGGGCCTTTGGCTTGATCCACCACGGCTCTTCTTATGTTCTTATGTTATGTTCTTATGAATCACAGCAGCACAGGTCCTGTTCAGAATTTGGACCCACACTTCAAAACAAAATCACCCATTGACTTACCTTGCCTCTGATGACGCGTCGGATGCTATTTCCTGGGTTTTTTACGGCTATGATCATACAAGACTCCTTGACTCTGTAATGAGAGATTTCCTAAGTAGGATCTTGGATTTCTATCTAAAATATTTTTTAGCAGGCGTAAGCAAGTCCAATACAGAACGACTGGCCAGGTTTCTTCTTTCTGCACAAAGAAGACATAAAAGGATTCTTGCCTCTGTTTTATAATATTTGTTGGTTTTGGTGCATCCATGAAATTTTAAACTTTTAATTATTTTTAATGCATTGTATTGGCCTGTGACTGTATAATAAAAGATTGTTTGATTGAAGGGTATACTATTAGAGATGGGCACGACTTAGCGGTATTCCCGTTTCCGTTTCCGTTACTCGTATCCATTACTCTACGGAAACGGAAACGGGAATTACTCCACCAGAATTCGAGCTCGAACCGACGAACGAACAATTTGGTCTGATTTGTCGTGCTCGTTACTTGCATCGCGCAATGCCAAGCGGCACAGAAAAAAAGTTTTTAAAAGTTAAAATAAAACCTGATTCCCGGCCCTAAAAGTAGGCGAAAACTGTCTGAGGGCACCTACCAGGCCAGAAGGGTGTTTTATTTGGGGGGGGGGGGTTTCCCCGCCCCCCTCTCCTTGGCTATTGCTACTGCTGCGCTGCTGGTACCAGGCTGGGAGGGCGCATCCATTTGCCATGCAGTGCGGGGGATCCAAAATGGTGACCGCAATATTTTTTTTGAAATCGTTGCCCAAAACCCCACCAAAGCACCACAGAAACATGCGAAAATTAGCTATTTTAAATGCTTGAATTTTTACAGTAGCAGCAGTGGGTTTTTCTTGCAAAAAAAGTCTCCGTTGATTTTATTTTATTTTATTTTATTTTATTTTTTTACACCTGCGCATTCGCAATGATGGGCTCGCCCATGGGAGTGGACCATGCAAAGTTTTGGAGCCATTCCACCAATCGCATGTCTAGGTTTTGCTGACTGTAACAGGCTGGGAGGGCGCATCCATTTGCCATGCAGTGCGGGGGATCCAAAATGGCGACTGCAATATTTTTTTTGAAATCGTTGCCCAAAACCCCACCAAAGCACCACAGAAACATGTGAAAATTAGCTATTTTAAATGCTTGAATTTTTACAGTAGCAGCAGTGGGTTTTTCTTGCAAAAAAAGTCTCCGTTGATTTTATTTTATTTTATTTTATTTTATTTTATTTTATTTTATTACACCTGCGCATTTGCAATGATGGGCTCGCCCATGGGAGTGGACCATGCAAAGTTTTGGAGCCATTCCACCAATCGCATGGCCAGGTTTTGCTGACTGTACCAGGCTGGGAGGGCGCATCCATTTGCCATGCGGTGGGGGGGATCCAAAATGGCGACCGCAATATTTTTTTTGAAATCGTTGCCCAAAACCCCACCAAAGCACCACAGAAAGATGCGAAAATTGGCTATTTTAAATGCTTGAATTTTTACAGTAGCAGCAGTGGGTTTTTCTTGCAAAAAAAAGTCTCCGTTGATTTTATTTTATTTTATTTTTTTACACCTGCACATTTGCAATGATGGGCTCGCCCATGGGAGTAGACCATGCAAATTTTCCACCAATCGCATGGCCACTTGGCCAGGTTGACCACAGAGACTTCTGGGATGTGCCAATCGGGCATAAACAGCCCACTAATCGTAGCCCAAACCCGAACCCTAAGCCTAACCCATACGCCAGTACACTGTCCTTCTAAGTGGGTCAGAGAGGCACCCAGAGGTGCACCCCAATACTCACCCTAACCTCACCCGTAACTAGCCTAACCCTAGCCGTTCCGCTAACCCGTCTTAACCCTAAGCCAGATCTACTTGCATTGCACTACATGCAAGTACGTGAGACACAGCGGGTGCAAAGAGTCTGCCAGTCCGTCACTTGTGGCTCTGGCTGACTCCTGCAGCTCCCTCCAGGAGCCCGCTACCCCCTCCCCAAACCAGTACTAACGACAACGAAAAAAACGAAAAAAAAAAAAACGAACCGACTAATTTTTGCAAATTTTCGCGAAAAACGGAAACGAGCCGAAACGGAACCGGCCCGACTAACGACAACTCGAAAAAAAATTTTTTCAAGTCGTGCCCATCTCTATATACTATAGTTTGGCTTTGCTTTGTTTTTCTTCTATATAACACTTTGTTAATCAATACTTTAGAGAAAGATGTGGGAAAGATAATGGAGCATCTATAATGCAGTTGTAATTTCGTCCATTTCTGTGGAATGGCACAGAAGCAGTCAAGTAGGTATGCCAATAAATGTGACTAAAAAAAAAAGTAGACTGAACCAAATACTGTATGTTTTCCCCCTGCCTACATGCAAGGAGAGCAAGTTCCCCCCCTTTCCCCCCCCCCTTCTTTCTTTCTAACCATTGTAAATGAATGCTCAAACTGATGTGCACTTTCAAAACACATTGTGCTTTTATTATTTCTGTGTGGCAATGTCATCCAGTCCTGGGACTTGTTTGCTTGTGTGTGGGCATAGGGGTTTCAACAGACACACATTCAGAGAGTCGTGCCAGGATTATGTTGCCGACATACAAAACTCCCAGCCAACCCCCAGGGAGATGGTGTCTGTGAGAATAGACATGCTTGTCGTATTCTGTCACCATTGCCAATAAATACAACTCTAGCAAAGGTTCCTCTTGGCACTCTCAATTAGACCACCCAGCTGTCGTTGCATGTTCACTTCACCTTATAAATGAAAATATGGTGAAAATGCATCAAGAGTTATGTAGATTTCTGTCAAGTGAAGCAGGATAAAAACCAAATATGTTCCATTTATAAATATTTTGCAAAATCTGGACTGAGTTAATGTTGGTTCCCATTGATGTCAAGGAGACAAGTCATGACTAGACATTATCAACTTTGCTTTTTGGACTCCCAGAATCACCCAGTCATGCTTATTCAGCATTCTGGGAGTTCAGAGAAATACAAATGATTTTTACAAAGTCTTGTTATGAAATGTTCCTGTTTATTTAAATGTTCAGCTGATGTCATTTAAGGGGCATTTCTTTCTTTCTCGTAGCTATTTTCAGCCTTTTCTTTTTGCCACACCCATAAACACTATATTAAAGAAATATAAGGTGAATTGGGATTGTGTGCGTTGAATAATAACCTTATAAGGTGTGAAGAATGCTTTCACATTCTGTGACCTCCTACAGATGGGCCAACCCCCAAGCCATATGGCACTTGTTGAAAAAACCCGTCTGGTTTCCAGTGACATTCTTTGCTAACTTCATCCTCTTCCTTCTTTTATTATTATTTTAAAAACCAAAAAATGCACATATGAATTATGTGAAATATTGTACTTCTGTAGTCACGATTCAAAAAGCCAGGGAATGTGCCAGTATTGCTTTGTAATATTGTGCCAACATAGCCAACAGGAAAAAAAGGATGTCAAGCTTTACGCAGTAAAGGGCAGTTTGATATCATCACTAGCAATCATCAAGTTGGCCTACAGTGCACCCTTTTCTGTTATGTACAGTTTGACTCTTGGACTACAAATCCAGGTACCAACTGCTGATGGGCAGTTTCAAAGTCCCTGTTTTGTCTCTACTTCCCGTCCCTCTCATCGCAGTTCGCTGTCCCTCTTGGGACTGGTATGAAAATGTTACTCCACGTCCATTGCGTGACGGCACGAGTTCATCCCGACCACGCCCCCTGAACCGAGAACAGAGCGTGATGAGACATACCTCTCCCCGGCCTCGGGAATTGTCTTGTCTCAGTTCTTGTTTTGAGACAAGTGCCCGTGAAGTAATGCTTGTCACGCAATGCACACATTCTCTATCTAGTGGCAGGAGTGCAAAGTTGCATTCTCCAGTACAATCCCAATGGCATAAACAATGCATCGCAGAGAGAGAAGAAGGCATGAAACCGGGAGTTTTGCCGCTTAACGCATGAAAGGCAAAGTTGCGGAGATTCAAAATATTGAAAAACGGAAGCCCAGGCCAAAAACAAAAGGGTAAACGAAGCCAAGAAAATTCAGTAATTGTCACGAAACAAGGACGTGAAGTAACAGTTGCCACGATACCATCAATCATGCCCATGGGTAAATGGAAACAGGGACAAAACCGGGACAAGACCACGTGACCGCAAACAATGTTATCACAAAACGAATGTAATCTCGGATTGAGGAAGGATGTGAAGTAACCGTGGTAGAGAAGGAATTGTTCTTTAAACTTTAAGCACTCAGTATGTAGACAGTTTGGTGAGCCTTTATGCTCTGAGATTCTCTTTCCTCCTCTATGCTGTTGCTCTTCTCTGCTCCTTTGAGCCCAATCCACCTAGGACACTAATTGTGAACCTTTTAAAGATCAAGTGCCCAAACTGCGATTCAAAACCCACTCATTTTTCGCAAAGTGCCAATACAGCAATTTAACCTGAATACAGGTGGCTGTGAAGGGGCAATGTCGGGTGCCCACAGAAAGGGCTCCGAGGGCCACCTTTGGCACCCGTGCCATAGGTTCGCCTACACTGACCTAGGAAGAGGAAGTAAAAATGCTGCTCCTCTTCTTCCCTTGTTTGTCTCCTTCCTCTCTTAAAAACAGCAGAGAGATGGCAAGGAAGAAGAAAATGAGCCAAGCGTGGGCATTTCTGTCAATAGTGCAGTGGTTCCCAACCTGGGGGTTGGGACCCCTTTGGGGGTCGAACAACCATTTCACAGGGGTCACCATGAGCCAGTAAAGAAAAAGGCACAAACAGCTTGGGTCTGGAGGGGGATGGGGGAGGAAGGGGGAAAAGAGTGAGTTACAGCTTGATAGGTTGGAGGGGATGTCAGTCAATGGCACCGGAGGCTGCAATTGGCTGAGGGTGCCTATAGAGGGAGATTCCCTACGGCCCCTGCGGCAGTGGCCTGCCAAAGGGGGCTTGTGGCCTCTTCCAAACAGGGCAAAGGGTCACCACAACATGAGGAACTGTATTAAAGGGTCACAGCATTAGGAAGGTTGGGAACCAATGCCATAGTGAGTGATGGTGCTGATCCATGACATAGAGCGGTAAAACTTTGAAAAGTAAAAGAGAGAAGCTCCTGTCTGGGGCTTTAAAATACTTTAAAATGAAGTTTCAGCATCAGGTTAAAGAAATTAAGTGATTTGTCTAATACTATCCAACGACTCCGTGTCAGAGAAGATAACAAAAGCAGTGCCTTACTAACTGGACCACAATTGCCCTTCTAACACGTAGTGCCAATATACGGCTCGGCATCCACCAGACCCACAGCCCACAGGTCTCTCTGCGCTGCTATTAAAAGCCTCCTCCCTTTCCCCGGCCGCCCATTTCTACCTCAAAGCCATACAGGCCGTAACTAATAGGATTGACTCTGTTTCATTAATTCCCTTTCATGTGGTCTGGTTGGATTTCCACCACACGTAATACCTTCTTTCCCAACATTGATCATGGATTAAGAAATGCTGTCTGCTAATGTGAATGGCAATACACTCCTCAAACTGAGACACAGGAAAGAAGGCCCTCAGGTTTACAAAGAGATTTTTTAAAAGGGGGAGATTAAATACTCTACCCTGCCCTCCTCCCACACTGGAACCCCCTCCTTCGCACGGCAGTGTTTTCAAAAGTAGCTTTAAAATCCCCTTGTTCCCCCTGCTCTTCAAAGTGAAACATTTATGCTGAGGATGTACAAGAAGCAAACCTGGACTGCTGATCATCTCCCAAGTCAAGGACGACATGAACCGTTTGGTTTTCCATATGCTACCCTGTGAATGTTAATGCTAAAGAGGCACTAGACATTATTTAAATACTCCACTATTTGCACACATATGCACCAAATCCTGTATACTGTATTTAATATCCTTTTGAATGCTAACTCCTAACGGAGCACAGCGGAGGAATAAAGCCAAGGCAGACTCAGAGAGCTCATGACCTGAGCAAGTGTACGGGGAGAACTAACAAGAATTTTACAGAGGAGAGATAAGAAGGAAAGGTCTGCTCACCTCCCTTAAAAGAGATAATAAACCAAATTATACAGGGAGAGTACCCAGAAAGATGGAGAGAAGCCAGCATTATAGCTATTCCAAAAGAGGATAGAGATTTAAAAGACCTTTAGGACTCTAGGCATTTTCATTACTCAATCTAGATTATAAAATATTTGCACAGATAATGGCAGAAAGATTTAACTGATTCAAGGTCTTAATCGATTGGCTAAAAGAAGATCATACAGGCTTCCTACCAGGGGAGCAGATGAGAAAGAATGTAAGACTCATAATAGATGTACTAGAACAATGGTTCTCAACCTGGGGGTCGGGACCCCTTTGGGGGTTGAACGACCATTTCACAGGGGTCTCACGGAGCCAGTGTAGAAAAAGGCACAAACGGCTTGGGTCTGGAGTGGGGGGGGAGAAGGGGGGAAAGAGTGAGTTACAGCTTGATAGGTTGGAGGGGGTGTCAGTCAATGGCACCGGAGGCTGCAATTGGCTGAGGGTGCCTGTAGAGGGAAGTTGTCTATGGCACCTGCGGCAGTGGCCTGCCAAAGGGGGCTTGTGGCCTTTTCCAAGCCAGGCAAGGGGTTACCACAATATGAGGAATGGTATTAAAGGGTCATGGCATTAGGAAGGTTGAGAACCACTGTACTATAATATTATGAGTAACACCCAGTGGAAAAAAATTAGGACTGATTTTTTTTAGATGCCAAAAAAGCATTTGATAACATTAATTGGGACTTTATATTCCAAGTATTGGAAAGCCTATATTTCTTTAATTTGGAATGAGTTCCACTGTACTTTACTTTATGGACACACCAATATTTCCCAAACGCACAGTAATGAGCACAGAAGAAGAAAAGATTACTGCCAAATTGCAAATTATTTGTCCATCTAGCACAGTGATTCCCAAACTTGGGTAATCCAGGTGTTTTTGGACAGCAACTCCCCAAAGCCTTCACCACTAACTGTGCTAGCTACAGTTTCTGGGACTTGCAGTTGAAGAACACCTGGGTTACCCAAAGCTGAAGACCACTGAAGTAGCACATGGCTTTCTAATAGAGAAATCTTTGTCATCATCTATTCCCGAGAAGAAGAAAAGTGGGGAGGCTTCTCGGCAATTCACATGCACTTCCACTAAGGTAAAAGCAACTTCTGCAACCAGTGCTTCCCATTCCACAAAGTCTGGAGAGGATTTTATGAAGCTAGAGATGTTGAGCTCAACAGTAAGCAGATAGTAGAACTACAACATACACCTTTGGGTAATTTGTGGTAGGCCTGTGAGGAGAGAGAAATTCTTGTAGGCTGAGTTCTGGCACTGATGACAAAGTTGATTGTGTTTGTCTGAGCAATCAATTTCTCAACTCTGAGCAGAGCTTTTTGGACTACAACTCCCAGAATCCCCCAGTCTTGAATATTTCCAAGTCTGGGTCTAATTGTGTATCTGCTCACCTTCATTCCACATTCTGCTATTGATCATAGGTGGAAGAACACAGGGTGTGAGAAAAGACCAATGAAGATCCTAAAACCTGCTCAGCCTTCTTCTGGTCAGGGGATGCTGAAATGGCATTGCTCTTCTTAATAGGCACAAACTTCTATAATAAACTTTTTGAGGATCCAACTGTAACAGGTTGTAGAAACCATCAGTCACAAAAGTGAATAATGAAAGAAGTGGAGACATCGGAAAACCGTAACCTTTTTGAAAAAAAGGTTTGGAAACAAGTAACCAGTGCACTTTAAAGGACACTGCTATGCTCCTTAAAGATATGCAACTCATGGATACATTCCCAATTTGTATTCTCCCATCCGTGACCAATGCATACACAAGGGTCAAAAGGTTCGGACAGAAATACCGTGCTTTATGGGAATTAGTTGAACATTGTTCTCGAAAGCAACAAGCTTTTGTAAGAAAAGGTGGCGTTCCTTGGGTGTTACAAGCTGCAAGTTAGTGCCTTTTAAAAAGATATGGAAGCAGTAGCATCAAACCTACAGGAAACTTTATAAAGCAGGTCCAGCCAGCCAGTGGAGCAGTGTGTGAATCACTCTTATCTCAACGCCAAGGCCAGACACCTTCCCTATACAGTAATCCCCCACCTATTGCGGGGGTTAGGGACCCAACCTGACCCGCAATAATTGAAAATCCGCGATATGCAGATGCTGGGCTGGGTTGGGACTGGGGGGGCCCTCTCTGGAGCCTCCTACACTTACCCGAGGCCTGGCACTGCTTTGAACAGGCCTCCAATGGGCTTCCCAGGCCTGTCAGTCACCCCAGAAGTGGTTTCCAGTGATCCAGAAGTCACTTCTGGTTCACCAGAAACCACTTCTGAGGCCTTCAACAGGCCCAGGAAGCCTGTCGGAGGCCCATTTGGGGGCAGTTCAATGGTCTGGGGTAAGTGCAGGAGGCCTCAAATAGGCCCAAGCAGCTTGCCCCAGGGGGCCTTGGGTTTCATACACTGCGGTCCCGCGATATACCGGGACCGCAATGTATGAACCGTGAAATGGCAGGGGACGACTGTAATAGGAAAAATGCATTCACATGTGCAAAGAGATACTCAGGACCAACCCATTGCTATCCCTGGGAACATTCTCAAGCACTGCAAGGCTTCCCCGCTACTGTACATAAACACACACGTATACACATATCACCAAGTGCCTTCAGGCATTGATTTCGACAGTGCTGCCCTCCCCCTGCTGCTCCCGGATGATATGAACCCCAGCAGTCCGCACCATGCGTGTGGTGTTTTGGGTGCGCCCTGGGGAGGTAGGTGACCTAGTCGGAGAGATGTGTGTTCTGGAGCTGGCTGGAGAGCGGTGGTGGTATCGGTGGGCAGAGTGAACGGGTGGCCCAAGCGCTCTTCCAGGAGGAGGAGGAGGAGAGCTCGAATAGCCAGGCGGGGAGGGCTCGGCAGCATTTTGGGAATCAGGAAAGGGCTCCTCTTCAGCCTCCGGAGATTCCTTGGAGGGGAAATAAATAAGAACAAGTTCGTTAGGGGCGTGGTGGCTCAGCGGACTAAGGCTCTGAAACTGTCGGCTGCAAAGTCAGCAGCTCAGCAGTTTGAATCCCGGCTGCCACACAGCGGAGTGAGCTCCCGCAGTTAACCCCAGCTCCTGCCAACCTAGCAGTTCCAAAAGCAGGTAAATGCAAGAAGATAAATGGGTACTGCCATAAAAAGCGGGAAGGTAAAACAGTGTTTCCTTGCAGCCATGCCGGCCACATGGCCATGGACTTGCACAACACTGGTTCTTTGGCTTGAATACGGAGATCAGCACTGCCCCTAGAGTCGGACACAACTAACATGCATGTGCGGGGGGAACCTTTACCTTTTACCTTTTTAGAACAAGTTCAGCCGCCAGTGCATTTAAATGACTGTTCAGATGGGCAAAAAGCAAATAATATGAGCCTATATGCATCCTAAAACATATATAGATAGAAATAAGCATATGGATATTATGATTCCAGATATTTAGGACATCAGCCCCCAGTAGATCCAGGCATCATGACCAACAGTAGACAATTTTGTGTGGAGACTGAGAGATGCAATCCTGTTGTGTTCCATGCTCACCGCTGCCCTGCAAAATTTCACTGTCACTATACACATGGAGAAATTGATTTTGTTGGGTCTGGTAAACCGCCCAGGGCCTCTATCACACGCACACTAAATGCGCATGTTGATATGATGCGTACTTTCTCCAAAACTGGTCACGTGATATATGATGCGCACGTTCAGTCCCCACGGTGGCATTTTTGATGCTCTATTCATGCGTCCCCATGGGCTGAAAGCACATCAAATTGCTGTTTAGAAAAATAAATTGAGCAGAATAACAAAAAATGTATGCTAACTACACCCCCACTGACTTTTGATGCGCACTTCTGTTCTTCAAAAATGCGGATCGAAAAATTATAACCAGAGGGGCAAGGATCAGGAAAATGTGGTGGGTCACGCTTCAGGAGGTGTGACAGAGACATCTATTTTTTGAAGTGCAGCACAATGGGGACCAGCACCCCAGATGCGGATTTAAACAATCAAAAATGCACTTTTTAAGTGCAGTGTGATAGAGGACCATGTTGTCAGTATTTCTGCAGCACAGAGAAATTTTCTAAGAATTCCTACCAGAAGATGTCAATCGTGAGTTACAGGAGAAATTTTTGCAGAGATTACTTTTTTTGGACTTGACTTCCCGGAATGGATTTTATTTATTTAATTTAATTTAATTTAATTTAATTTAATTTAATTTTAGAGTGTTTTTACCCCGCCTTTCCCCTTGGCGGATTACAGCAATGAGGGACAATATACAGTCCAGTACAATTAGACATATTCAAGTTTGAGAACAGGGAATTGAGGGGTATCTTATAAAATTAAAAGGCAACATTAAAGCTACAAGAAAACGCGAGAGTAAAAATTCCATGTAATCATGCACGGTAGACCATCTAAAATTTATGGGGGATGGAAACTAATTGAAAGCATAATGTCAGAGCAATCACACAAGGGAGATATAAGCACAAAGTTATAAGTGGTTATAAACACAAAGTCTGTGTAATCATGTATGATAGATTCAGTTAAAGACACATAATATGTATGTATGAATTCTCCAGCCCCTGTCCCATACTCAAGAGAGGAGGTTTCTATTTAGAGCACCAGTGGCCCGCAGCACAACTGACGCAGAAGGTCATCCTGTCACTGGGGAATGAGGTGCCCTCCCCATCAGAGGTGATGATACTTCCGAGAGGTAAGCTTCCTGAACTACGGAAACTTTGTTACACTACTAAAATTTCAGGCAGGGTAGCTTTTAATTCTACACAAATCTTTGGGCCTTTTTACACGACCCCTAAGATCCGCTGGTCCCTTAAATTTGGACCAGAGATCTTGAGGGTTTGTCGCTCTCCCTGCATTCCCACCCCCTCTGCACTTCCTTGTTCTGTCTGCGTGAGGGGAGGGAGAAAAAAAGGGAGAAAAGAATGCACTCTTACCTCCGGAGTGCCGGTGGAAGTTGCTCCGACCCCCCCGTCACTTCCTGGTTCCTCTTAAAGGGGCGGGAGGCAAAAAAACAAAAAACAAAAAGAAGCGAGGAGAGCCCGGCACTCTCCGCATCAAAATTTTTCACTCTTCCAGAGCAGGTACTTGAAAGGTGCGCTGGGTCGCGCTTAGGTGGGCAGGGTCGCACTTAATTTTCTGTTAGCTCCGGAGTTGGTGGGGAAACATTTTTAAGCTCCGGAGCTGGGAGCCATTTGCAGCGGAGCTTAGGGGTCGTGTATAAACGCCCTTTGTCAGGCTGGGCAGTACAGAGCTGGAGAACATTTTTAAAAATGCAAAATCCATAGCTGGATCTGCAGGTGTGGTTTTGAAACAGATCTGCAGAATCTGTTCAGATGGTGGGTTTCAGATTTCACCTTTGGTGATAGGGAATGGAATGTCCCAAACTTTTTAGATATACAGATATACAGGTATCCTAGAGATACAACCTGTGCCTTGTATCAAAACACATGGTTTATTTTGGGTTATGGGAGAGGGAGGGGCTCACAGAAACATGGCAAACTCCATATCAACGAAGTTGGGATAACATTGATTTTACACCCTACGTAGGACAATCCAATGTGGGGCATGGGGGCTCAGTGGCTAGAGTGCTGAAACTGTTGGCTGCAAAGTCGGCAGCTCGGCGGTTTGAATCCTGGGTGCCATGCAGCGGAGTGAGCTCCCGCTGTTAACCCCAGTTCCTGCCAACCTAGCAGTTTGAAAGCATGTAAATGCAAGTAGATATATAGGCACTGTTGTAAAAAGCGGGAAGGTAAACAGTGTTCTGTGCACAGAAATGCATTTAGCTATGCCGGCCACATGGCCATGGACTTGCACAACACTGGCCCTTTGGCTTAAAAATGGAGATGAGCACTGCCTCTAGAATCAGACACAACTAGCACGACTAGCAAGTGTGAGGGGAACCTTTAGCTTTTTAAGACTCCCAGCCAAAGTCATCCTCCAGCCACTCGGTAATACTTTTTATTTGACTGGAATTGTCTAACCTAAAATTTATCCCAGGTTATTGGAGAGACCATGCCCCCTCCTGGTTATAGTAAGACATAACTCTGTATTTTATGCAACAGCCGTCTTTGTCTGGGAGTTGAGTCATGGCTACTGGACTTCTTTTTTGAGAGATAGAAACGTTTCGCTGTTCATCCAAACAGCTTCATCGGTCTTTGATACTGCTGTCTTTGATACTGCTGTGCTGATCTCAAAAGAGAGCAAATGATTACGTTCCACTTGCGTGGTGTCACAAGATCAGAAAGCAGCTTCACATTACCTTTGTAGAGCCAGGGTAGGTACATGTTCTTAAAGGTTATAGCAGTAGTTCCACTAATCACACAAAGAGGATATAAGAAGCTAATCATACAATCCCATTTATGTTTACTCAAAAGAAACATAAGAACATAAGAAGAGCCATGCTGGATCAGACCAAAGGCCCATCTAGTCCAGCTTCCTGTATCTGACAGTGGCTCCACCAGATGCCCCTGGGAGCACACAAGACTAGATATCTGTCTCCTGATACCACTCTCCTGCATCTGGCCCTTTAAGTACCCCGGTTTTAAGCCTGGAGATGACACATCCCCATCATGGTTTGCAACCTGTGATGGACTTTTCCTCCAGGAATCTGTCCAATCCCCTTTTGAAGGCATCCAGGCCAGATGCCATCACCACTTGCTGTGGCAGGGAGTTCCACAGACTAACAGCGCCCTGGGTGAAAAAAATAGTTTCTTTTGTCTGTTCTTACTCTCCCAGCCCTCAATTTATTTGAGTGTATGTCCCCTAGTTCTGGTATTTTATGAGAGGGAGAAGAGTGTCCCTCTATCCACTTTACTCATGCCTTGCATTATTTTGTACGTCTCAATCATATCCCTTCTCACTCTGTTCAACGGGATTACATGGATTTGTTATTGCAATTCAGCAAGTGATACTTTTCATTGGGGGGGGGGGGCTTCCAAAAGACAGAAAGGTGTGGTCGCCTCTTTCTTTTTTAGATCTACTCCTTCAATTTTGTCCAAAGTCACTTCTGTTTTTTACTATATTCCTCTTCCATTTTGGCTACATAAAACTGCATAGAAGCCAGCCCTAGGGATTTCTGTGACAAAATGGAAAGATCATCTACCTGTTCTGTCTATAAATGGATTCTTGCACTATCAAATTCATGTGTTCTTCCTTTTCTGAGTCACCAGATTATTTCTCCTCAGCAATCACAAGCTGTGCACCAGTTTGTAGCGCCCATCAAGAGGAACAGTAAAGAGCAACATTTTCTCTGCACCAATTGAAACATCTGGTTCCCAAAGTGAGTAGTACATCTGAGCCGGCAACAAATGCCCACTAGAAGGACTAAAGCAGGCATGTCCAAACTTCTGCCCTCCAGATGTTTTGGACCACAGCTCCCGCAGTCCTTTGCCATTGTAAAATACAGGCTCGGAATTCTGGGAGCCGTGGTCCAAAACATCAGGAGGGCCAACGTTTGGACATGCCTGGACTAAAGGCAAAGTACAGGAGGAAAAGACTGGACCTACCTACATCTCCCTGGTCTATATTTTCTTCTAGAAAGAGAGGAAAAAAGCATGGGGAACATAAAGTGCTACAAGTGATCTATGCACTTTTTTTACTTTTTGTAAAAAAGTAAATGTATAGCCTATTATATGTATTATTAGCTATAATTGCACTCAATAATGAACTTAAGGACCACCAGCAGTGAGCACTTGGACAGTATTACCTAGGGCGTTTATACACGACCCCTAAGCTCCGCCGCAAATGGCTGCAAGGTCCGGACCTTAAAATGTTTACCCACCAGCTCCGGACTTTGCAGACAATTAAGTGCGACCCCGCCCACTTTAGCGCGACCCAGAGCAGTTTTCTTGTACCTGCTTTTTGGATGTGACAAATATTTGATCCGGTGTAAGGATAGTGAGTGCGGGGCTCTCCTGGCTTCTGTTTGTTCTTTTTTTGCGCCCCGCCCCTTTAAGAGATCTGAATGCTGCCGGGAACAAAACGGAGGTAAACGGGAATTCTTTTCTTTCTTTTTTCTCCCTCCCTCAGGCAGCCAGCAACCAGGAAATGCGGAGGGGGGTGGGGACAGAGGAAGAGCGAGGAACCCCTAAGATCTCTGGTCTGAATTTAAGTGGCCAGCGGATCTTAGGGGTCGCATGAAAAGGCCCTAAGGTAACTTACACCATTCCTAGCCAGCCTATAACCAAATGGGAAAGATGATGGGAGCTGTGATCCATCTAAATTTACTGCTACTCTCAGCAAATCTGCCAGGTGGGGTTGTGAGTCAGGCAAGAACCAGTGACAGAGCCCTTTCTGGTGATGACCCGGTACATCTCTTGAATAGTTTCCTCTGGCCAGTGCCTTTGGCTGTTTTGTACTTGGCCTTCAGGTGGACTTTAAAATCTGTGTCTTTATGTGTTTCCATCAGCTTTTAGATAAATTACAGATGGCGGTACAACTTTGTTTTCCCCTACAGCCACTATTTTATTATTTATTTACATTTTGATCTGCTCTATTTGTTCTATTTTGTATTGCCACTGTTGCTTCCTGTCTAAACATTGCACATTTTAATCTTTTACTGTTGTTTTAGCAATACTGCTTGTTACGTTGTTTTACAGACTCCTGTAAAATGTCTTGGGCGGGTGGCTAGTCCTGAAGGACAGTTGCAAAGGAACAAGGAGAAGGTCTCATTGAATAAATAAATATATGGCCTAGACTAGAGCATCTTTCAAATGTCAGTACAGGAAACTTACTTTGTCCTTCAGGATGTACAAAGCAACTGGATTCTTGTGCTCTTGTTCACCACTTCGAGGAACAATCTCAACTGCATTAAAATGAGAAATCAGAATTTTGCTTTTGTTACAGTGTGCGGTGCTGAGCATGGAAGAGAAAAGGGTGGAGAAAGAGGTATGCAGACAAAAGAGACTTTAAATTAGATAAGATGTTTATTTTGGAGCTTTGTGATTCCCCCTCCTTTTTAAATCAGAACATAAAAAGAAAATATGCCAAATAAGTATATGAACCAGGATGTATTTAAAGACACCACTCTATTTACCCGTATATACTCGAGTATAAGTCGACCCGAGTATAAGTCGAGGCCCCTAATTTAACCCCCCAAACTGGGGAAACTTATTGACATGAGTATAAGTCTATGGTGGGAAATGCAGCAGGGGCTGGCAGCTCCTCTTTTGTGAGCTGGGGGAGTGGTGTGTGATGTTTAAAATGACTTTTAAAAGCACTTGCCTCGGTGGCTAAAAGTAATTTTAAACATTGCACGCTGCTCCCCCGCAACGTTGGGGGGGTAGGAGAAGCAGTGCACAATGTTTAAAATGACTTTTAGCCACCAACCCAAGCACTTGCCTCAGTGGCTAAAAGTATTGACCTGAATATAAGCCGAGGGCCCCTTTTTTCAGCCCAAAATTAGGGCTGAAAAACTAGGCTTATATTCAAGTATATACAGTATTTCCCACAACATCCACAACACAGAGATTCAGAAGCATAGTGCCCCTCACGAGATGCTACCTCTTGCTAATCTTGTGAAATCTTGTTAACGGACCTACCAAAGACATAACCAATTTCAGCACCTTGGACAAACAGCACAAAACATGCTCCCAAGCTGACTTTGTAATTCAAGGAATGAAAATAATATGAGAAATATTTACAGCGCTGAACACTTGACTGGCATATCCCTTCCTTTACATGGAATCAGCAGCAGCGTGAATAACAAAAATAACAGAAATACTCATCCACTGGGGAAGGCTGTCATGGTAAAACTGCTCCAAGAAGCATAGCAAAATTCAAAATTAATAAACTATGCCTTAAGGAGAGAAAACACACAAAGTCATGGATATTGTCACTGTATTGAGCAAGACAATGGGGGCATCATGCAGACGGCAGGGAAAATGCCAAAAAGAGCAGCACAGAATCAGCTGCATTGTAGACGACAAATTCGCCATCTAGCAGAGCTCTCAGGTAGAACTAGAATTCGTATCATCTTTCCTATCCTAATATAAAATATAAAATATGGCTTTCTTGATCTCCTTTGTAAGAAATCTGGAACTGATCAATTTCAAAATGTACTCCACTAACCATTCTGATATTTCAGAAGACTGAATTAGAGATGGGCTTTTTGTTTTGGAATTGGTCAGCTACCGAAACAAAACGTGGGACTTTGTGCTGGGCTCGCACAGGGCACAACTCCAATGAGGAAGAAGCCTCCGATGCATCATCTTTCCTTCTCCCTGGTGCTGGCCAATCAGACAGGAAGGCGGGATGATGCATTTACCTGCACAGCTCCTGATTGGCCAGCGCTAGGGAGAAGGAACGATGACAGAGGCTTCTTCCTCATTGGAGTTACCCAGCACAAGGTAAGGGATTGGTTGGTTTCATTCCTCCCATTCCAAATGTCAGGTGGGCTCCCGCACTTTGTTTCGGAAGCTGACCACTTCTGAAATGAGAAGCCCATCTCTAGACTGAATCTATGACTTAATACAATTGTAACTGTTACTAGTTCACTCTGCTAACAGCTCTGGTTAGTGGATGTCAAGGTAGTAATAAAAAGGAAAGTAGGTCTGATGAGCCCAAAGTCTCACCACCCATTGCCCTATGTAGCAGATCTGGTTAAGGTCCTCTCTTGAGTCCTAATGACCAGATCCAAGCTCTCTGCTGAATCCTGCATGCGGCTCAACACTGATAGACCCAAGACTAGTTCTTAAATTATGCTAGCCCAGGATTTCAGCATCAGGTAAGCGACTTACTTTCATGTTTTAAATGTTCTTCATTCTTATCCAGGTAGTCAGAGGAGCTTTGCTTCTTCATTTTCTGCTTCTTCCTAAAACAAAAAAATGTCCCACAAAGGTATGTTAGTTAGTTTTACCTCCCCTCTTCCTAAAAAAGAATCCAAGGGGGCTTACATGATTTAAAGCACAGTGATTGTGAGCCGCCCAGAGACCTTTGGGTAGTGGGCGGCATACAAGCTATATAAATAAATAAATAAATAAATAAATAAATAAATAAATAAATAAATAAATAAATAAATACTAAAGGACTAAAGCATCAGTAAATTATTCAAATAATGTCTACACCTTCCAGAATACCCCCTTCCCAAGTTAGCAAGGAAAATGTCTTATGCGACATCTGATGACATTTCGGCGCCAGGTAAAAACCTTCCTGTTTCCGAAGTTTTTTAACTGACATAACATAGATTGTGGGTCCTGGTGGCAATTTTAGTGTTTTGTGTTTAAATGTTTTTAGTGTTTTAATTGTTGATTGCCTTTTTAACGTTTTAACTGTTTTAACTGTTCATTTTAATTGTAAGCCGTCCAGAGACCTTTGGGTAGTGGGCGGCATATAAGTTGTATAAATAAATAAATAAATAAATAAATAAATAAATAAATAAATAAATAAATAAATAATCAGTGCACATATTTCATTGGGAGCTACTCTCAGGCTTTGAATATTGTCTTCAATGTGGTTAGCAACCATTGTATACTCGTTGTCTTCGATTTAAAACGTTGTCTAATGATGTAAGCTGCCTTGGGTCCTTGTCAAGGAGAAAGGAGGGGTAAAGTTATTTTAAATAAATGAATGAATAAATAGTCTCAAATAACATAGATTGACAGATATCGGTATTGATGCTCATACTTCTTGGATGGCTTCCAACAGGCACAGACGGTCACTAATGTAACCAAAAGGAAAATTCCTCCTGTGGACAGGATTATATAAAGAGAGCTCCTTCCTAGAGACATAAAAGACAAGAACGGTATTAGAAGTTATGTTAACCCTATTAAGTCAATAGAGAGTTCACACAAGGACAGCCCCGAATTTCAGGGCTTGACCAGAGGTGTCATGGTTCTCATCTCCTTTTCCAGGTCTCTTGATAAATGTGATCTAGGCTGTAATCAGGGTGGTTTTAGAAGATCAACGACCATGACCAGCCCAAATACACATTTAATCCAGCAGTCAGTTGACACAGTAGCCACACATGGAAATAACAATGGGGATCAAAAGTAAATTTAAAGGGGGAGGGAGATCTAAAAGTAATATATGAATCATTATGTAAGATGATTAAAACCAGCTAATGAAAATGATTACTATCAAATGTCATATGAGAGGAGACACGATAGCTTTTGTCAGATATTCACAGGGTTATGGAGAAAAGGGAGCACGCTAGTTTTCTCTCCCATCATAGGGTCAGACCTGAAGTAGCAGAGTCAAATTATGAGAGAGAAGACTTCTGCTAAACATCAGCAAGAAACGATAGGAAGAGCTGTTCATCAACGGAGCGGGCTGTCATAGAAGGTGGTTTTCTTTCAATTGAGATTTTTAAACAGAAGTTGTATGGCCCAGTGGCCCAGTGGTTAAAGGCCTGTACTGCAGCTAAAACTGTGCCTACGACCTGGGGTTCAATCCCAGGTAGCAGGCTCATGGTTGACTCAGCCTTCCGTCCTTCCGAGGTCGGTACAATGAGTAGCTAGTCTGCTGGGGGGGGGGGCAATGTGTAGTCTGCATACTGGAATTAAAAACTGTGAACCGCCCAGAGACTACTTGAAGTAGTATGGGGCGGTATATAAGCAGAACACTTTTTTGTTTTTTGCTTTGCCCACTTCTTAGCGATGTTTAGCTGTGCATCTCCTGCTTTGGCAGGGGGGCTGGACTTCATAAAAGCTGGCGTCTCTTCCAGCTCTGCAAGCTAATGATTCAGGGTTCAAAAAAAATGCAAAACTCTAAATGTCTAACATCCTATTGCTAATCCTCACAAGAGTAAACCCACTGGCCCAAATCCTCTTGCTTCCGCAGCATAGGGAAAACATTTCCTGCTCCGGCATGATCCACAATGGGGAATCCCAATGGGGATAATTAGCAACTGTTAGTGAAAGTTGCTCCAATTTAGATTTCAGGTTGCACTCTTGCAGATGACTTCAATTGCCATATACCGTGCACTTTTATGCAAGAAGATTTTGGCCTTTTATTAAATGGGATTTGTCTTGGTGCTAATCCAGTACAGTGGTACCTTGTGTAAAGGAATTAATTCATTCCAAATGAAATTCTGTTAAGCAAATTCCCCTTTATACAAATTTCCCACAGGAATACATTGAAAACGAAGTAATCCCTAATCGCGACCATTTGTATGTTGTATGGATTCGCCCCATAGGCGATTTTGTTAAGCAATTTTTATGTTGTACAGATTTTATGTTATACAAACTGTTTGTTATACAAGGGTCCACTGTAGTTAACTGTCTTGCTGTAGAAAACTAGATATTGTCCAATATACAATGGTACCTTGTATAAAGGAATTAATTTGTTCCAAATGTAATTCTGTTAAGCAAATTATCCTTTATACAAATTTCCCATAGGAATGCATTGAAAACAGAGTAATCCCTAATCGCGACCATTTTTATTTTGTACGGATTCACCCCATACACGATTCTGTTAAGCAAACGTTTTTATGTTGTACAGGTTTTATGTTAGACAAACCCTTTATTATATGAGGGTCCACTGTATAGTGTAAACATTTATAAAACAGCCAAAGTAGCCAAAGAAGGTTGAAACTAAAAATTCATTGCATAGGAGATGTAGGAGCTCCACAATGAAAAGGAAATTTTTAATTACCTTCCTTTTTCAGTTAAACAACAAGGCAATTCCTTTAAAAAAAAAAGAATAGTGTGTGTTTGATTGCATGTATTGCACTTCTGTGCTGCCTTTCTCCCAGCAGTGAAATTCAAGAGACCTCATAGCAAAACACTGGGTTCAGCGAAGAAAGGAGTTTTCTTCTTCAGTGTGGAGTTTTAAGAGATGTTCACATCATACAATATACTATAAGCAAGGAATATCTGCCCGTATTTCAATTGTTTTTCTTCAATATCGTCTATGCGGATTGGCCATACTTACTGTACACAGTCAGTTTTATGGGGATGCTGCGCCCGTAACTGATGGGGTTCTCAACCAGACAACTGTAGGTGTCATCGTCTGACATAAGGACCCTGGTGATGGTCAATACCTTCTGATCATGGGAGAGGATCATCCGGGAGTCATTGCTGAGGGGTTTGCTATCCTTCAGCCAAGTGTAGGTGGGTTTTGTGCCGTTCTCATGGGTGCAGTTTAGGGTGAAGTGTTCACTGAGCTCTAGAACAGTGGAAGAGGCCAGGGCAACGTGAGGCTTGGAAATTGGAACTAAAACAACAAACACATAAGCAAAAACAGAGAGGTTGTTGCTTGTTAATTTTTAGTTAAGACAAATACATACAAACAGAAAAATGATGTTTTTGAACGATAGCTCTTCTATTGCCATCTTAGGTACAAACTGATTTCCCTCAAATAAGTGGATACTTAAACATTCAACATACAGTAATACCTCGGATAAAGAATGCCTCGGATAACAATTTTTTTGGATAACTAATGGAAATTTCCAGGTATAGGGCTGCCTCGGATAGTAAATGTTCCTTATGGGCTGCCTCGGATAACAAATGTTTCATAATGTCTTGCAAAAAATGTGGATCTTGCATGTATTGCAGAATGCATAGTTTGTGGAGGGGTGGAAGGAGTTAGAGCATTTTTTTCATGGTGTTTTGGCGCCATTCTGGACATGTTTCGCTGAGGGATTTGGACCTTTCGAACTTGGTAAGATACGGAGCTAGCTTTTATTAATCTTTGAACTGCTTTTCTTTGCATTTTTGCCTGGAAGAGGCTGGGGTGGTCTTGCTGGTTTCATTTCTCTGTGTTTGCAGTCTTTTTTCATTACTCTGCAGGCAAAAATGGGCTGGATTTTTCTTCCTGCTTATGTTTGTTTGTTTGCATTTTTCCCCATTGCACTTCGGGTGGGAACAGGCTGGGGTAGTCTTGCTGGTTTCTCTTGTCAATGTTTGCATTGCACTGCAGGGGAATGGAGAGGTCTTCACTTGTTTCCTCTCTTCCTCTTTCAGTGCCACCCACTTGTGTGTAGCCTCTGCCCTCAGGCCCTTATAATATCCTCCACATAGCCAGCCCTCAGGTACTGAACTCAGGGCTATTCAGCCTAAATGGCCCTCATAAATAACGCAAATGTGGCAAAAGAGAGGTTGCTTTAAATTCAGGACAATTTGTCACTCTGCCTATGACGTTTCTTCCCCTTCCACAATCTGTCTACACCAAACTGCTATCTCAGAATCCTTGCTAAAACCTCACTCTGTGTTGATCTCTGTCTCAGATTGATCTAAGCCAGCTGAGATGGTAAATCTTTAGGCCCAAGTCTCAAACTCCAAGCCTCAAGTTGTTTGCCAGCCTCCCCCCTCCAAGGCTTTGAACTTCATCCTTCCGGGATCTGAGGAGGTACTTCCCTCCATCTCAGATCCTCAGGATGGCTCCTCAAGGCTTCTCCATAGCTTAAGCAGAATACTTTGTTGTAAACAGAAATTTAGGGAGAGGAGAAGCCTTGAGCAGTCATTTTCAGGGTCTGAGACGGAGTGGAAGGCTACCTCCTCAAGTATATATAGCTGAGATATACTTCCTGGAAAGTATTTGAGAAGATTTTAGCGCGATCGGTTTTGGGATGACCCATGGCTTTTCAAACACTTGCTTTTTCAAACAATTTTCAGAATTCTGTTATGCCTCTGAGCATTGAGCAGACATATTCGGAACCTCAAAGAGAAAAGGAAACAAGGGTCACTCACCGTCCACTGTCAGGTTAATGTTCAACTCCCCTGTAAAAGTGTCAGCTGTAATGGAGATCTCTACCTCATATGTCCCCTCATCCGACAGCTGCAATTCGTGAATCAGTAGGGAGCCATTCTCAAATATTTTTATCCGATCTTTGTACTCTGGGCGCAGGTTCCCAATGATCCCGGTGCCAATGGACTGCACCACCGTCACTGCCTTCTCACGTTTCATTTGCCATTTGATGACAGGCTTGTCACTGCTGCTGCTGGTGTATCTGACAGAGAGCAAGGCAGGTTTGCCAACTATCCCATGAATTAATAGCGTCGGGCTGGTGATATTGACTCCCTCAAGATGGTCTAGTGAGAAGGGGGGGATGAAAAACAAGTCCTCACTGTTAGCAATAACACAAATCCCATTACTGCTCAAAAATCCATTTCAGACAACTAATATAGATAGAGGATATACAGCAGGCATGTCCAAACTTCGGCCCTCCAGATGTTTTGTACAGCAGCTCCCAGAGTATTTTGCCATTGGCCATCTAAGCTTAGAATTCTGGGAGTTGTGGTCCAAAACATCAGGAGGGCCGAAGTTTGGACATGCTTGATATACAGCAGGCCTGCCCAACAGGTAGACCGTGGGGTTCAAAAGTAGCCTGCCGGCCATCAATAAAAAGAGTGAGGGGATAAGTTCTCCACCCCTCCCTCCCCCATCCCAAGGACCACCACTGCCCCAGCAAAGTTCTGGGTCTGCCACCCCACTGTGTCAACCGAGTGGGGCAGTTCAAGGGCCATGGCACATTGAAATCTGTTCCCTCCAGAACAGATTAATTGGTTTTCAATGCATTCCTATGGGAAACCGCTGCTCTACTTACAACAGTTTTTACTTATGAGCATGAGCTCAGAACGGATAAAATTCGTAAGTAGAGGTTTTAGTGTAGTAGCCCTCAGACACTTTGGGCCAGAAAAAGTAGACCTTGGCCTGTTCAAAGTTGAACAGCCCTGTTATACAGCATCATGTTGACAAACAAGTTGGTGTTCCCATAACTGGAAACCTGCAGAAGGGCTTGAAATGAGATGTTCTAACCCTAACCCTAACCCTAACCCCACCACCACTATCCTAGTCTTTGTGTTGAGCCAGGACACGGGATGTGGGGATGGCTCAATTGCAGATTGGGAGAGGGGTTATATTTCTGCCTCATCAGTATCAATGGAATGGAGAAGAGAGTGTCTATGCAGCTCATGTGAAGATTAATCTTGTCAAAGAATTAGAAGGGCTACTTTCTCTCAAAGTTTACACTGGTGTTGATAAGTTGATAAGTCTTGGATCTTTGCAATCACTATGAGCATTGCTGGATCTGAGACCCCAGATGGACGGTACCACCATCTGGCTTCCTGTCTCTGTGTTATGTGTTGTGTCAACTTTCTATGTTATACAATAAAGCTGGCTTATAACTTTGCAACCAAGATGTCTCAGAGCAAATTTGTTCCACCCAAAACTCCAACTTATCAGTGTGCCTTATTGACATGAGACCGGACCTGAAGAGCCCGCCTCTATCTATCTATCTATCTATCTATCTATCTATCTATCTATCTATCTATCTATCTATCTATCTATCTATCTATTGGATTTATATACTGTACCATCTAGCAACAAAGGCCACTCTGGGCGGTTTACAAGATTTATACAAACACAAATTCAGAGCATACAATCAACAGTGATCAATAAATAAGCAATGCAACAAAATAAAACATAATAGACATAACTAGATCCAGTCAGAAACAAGCAGAAAACTAAGGCTAAGACAGAACAGGACAAAACAAATAACAGCAAAATCAAACAGAAGTGAAACTAATATCCAGAGAAAGCCTTTCTGAATACTGTAACCATGTCTTCAGATGTTTCTTGAAGACAGGGTGTGAAGAGGCCAAGCATCTCTCAGGAGGGAGTTGGTTCCAGAGCCGAGAGGCCACCACGGAGAAAGCCTGGTTCTTTGTTGACGATTTACGAGCAGAGGGTGGCAGAACATTTCATTAGAAACATTGGGAGGGGCTGAGAGGGTGTTACTCTGTTGGAGAAAAAAAGTATTGACCAATGGACTGAATGCTGATTGGGTAACATCTTGGAACATGGGTGGTAACAAAGGAACTAGCTAGCAATAATTTAACATGGTTTGAAAATGGGAGAGAGAGAGAGAGAGTCTTTGAATTAAAAATAGATTTTGGTGCTATGAATTTTGTAGTCCTTAGATAGATAGTTACTTAGGATTCTTAGCTAACGTCATTATTATTTTTTAAAAAACTGAGCTGCCTAGATGCCCTAAGCACATCCGATCCCGCCTGATTTCGGAAGCTAAGCAGGGTCGGCCCTGGTTAGTACTTGGACGGGAGACCACCAGGGAATACCAGGAGCTGTAGGTGCCTGGAGTAGGAACTGGCAAACCACTCCAGTATTCCTGCCAAGAAAACTCCATGGGCATGGAGTCACGAAGAGTCGGTCACGACTGTAACGACCCAACACACACACACACAGCCTTTACATGCCTTTGGGGGCAGTGCGCCAGCTCTTTAAGCACACACCTATATGCCCCTAATTCTCAGATGCTTATATTCCACTTACTGCTAGAATCGTAGCAAGGCATCTCACAAAGGCAGAAATGAATAACCGAACAAGATATCAAAGGATGATGAAGTTGGAGATCATCTGACACACTGCTTCAAACATCTCACCCCAAAGCATAAATAACCCGGTCGTTTGAACAGATAAGACTGCTTTCTGCCACCTTCCAGCACTCAATGTCATACCCAAGAAACCTCTAATATCAGCATTCAGCAGTCACTTAGGCATTTTACAGCACCTAAAGCACTCGCATTTACCACTGCTCTACTAGACTGCCATTCTTTCTTGCATTGGCATTACAGAGGCGCCGCTCGCCTGACCTTTCCTTCTGTCGGCACCACAAAATGCCAGATTGGCGAGGGCTGCCCTAGTATCCGGCTGCTGATCCAGGAAAGCGCAAACGAGCGAGTTCATTGGCATTTTGGCTAACGCTGGGACGACAAGAGCGGACCAGCAAGTATGCAGAAAGAAAGGGCTGAGCTGGCAAAAGGAGCAGCCTTGATCAAAAGCCTCCACGTCCAGCATTGCGAGCCCAAGGGAGAACATTCATCAGCATATGCTCCAGGTTGCCTGGATGTGCTGTTTGGAGTTGCAACTCAAGACCAAATTGGCAGCCCGTGGAGATGCTGCAATGGGGGGTTATGTGGTTCCTGCAACCAGCCCCAGTTAACAACCTGTCTGCATGGTTTTGGACCCGCAGACGTTTCTGCATTCTCCAGAAGAAGCCCCATATAAAGTGTGTGACAGTTACAGTAATCAGCCGCTATGTAACCAAGGCGTGTCATCATCACTGTGACCATGTCAGACCTGGCCAGGAATGGGCACAAGTGGTGTACCAATTTTAACTGTACAAAAGCTCTCCTGGCTAAAACCTGGACATACAGGTTCGGAGACAAATCTAGGCACATCCCCCAAGCTGTGCACCTGTGTTTTCAGAGGCAATGGCTTGGAAGAGCGTATAGCTAAGCAAAGCAAGACTTGCCTCTTTATAAATCTATGGTGAGGCCCCATCTGGAGTATTGTGTACAATTCTGGTCACCATACCTCCAGAAGGATATTGTGGAAATGGAAAAAGTGCAAACGGAGAATGAGGGCCATCAATAACCATCTGGCCCAAGTTTTACCCTGCAATGATAAGATGGATTTGCATTTGTCTATATAAATTGTAATGCTCGATTCTAAATGTGCAGCTTTCCTTATAAATTAGTGCATCCACATTTCAAACAAATATATATCTTCTTTATTTGATAACACATTTGTTCTTTGGGGGCAATTTTTTTACTGTCACCCTGTCTTTTAAGACTGAACTAGGGCTGCGTCTTGCCACTACAGTCTGAATAATTTGGGGATTTCCCCCCCCCCCCCACACACACACGCTTTAAGTTTATTAATATTCCATCATCTTAACCATTCATATTTCTAAATTAATTTCTACAAACTATTCCATTTGTCGTTCATCATATTGTCTGGGTGCACTTAACATTGATTACATCACATCTTAGTACCAACTAATGCATTGTTTCTACTTTCATAAAATCTATTCCAAGTTGAGTAATACACAGAGTCCTCTTTTTCTTTGATTCTTAATGTCAATCTGTCCATCTCAGCACAGTCTAAGCTTTTTTTGTATAATTATTTCCTCCTTAGGTCTGTTTTCGTTTTTCCACATTTGGGCCCAAGCTATTCTAGCGGCAGTCAAGATATGTAATATAATATATATCTATCCTGTATATTAACATTTTCTGGCATAATACCTAGGAAAAACAATTCTGGCTTAAATTCTATATTCAGCTTAGCTATTTCTTTGAATCTGGGGAGTTTTTGTTGATCTTGCTCCATGATTCATGTTCAAGAAGATGCAGTAGTTTATAGGAACACATACAGCTAGGGTCAAAACAGGACACGTGTCTTTCTCTCAGACAGGCTGAGAAAGAACAAACCCCCTCAGTATTATGAAAGCAGCCTCCAAAACAGATTCAGCCTACAGCTTGGCTGCTGAAATCTAAACAAAACCAGTATTGATATGTAGCACGGGAACCATGAATCAGCTGGGTGACCATTAAGTGCTTGATTTGAAGCTGTGCACAGGAGGACAAGAAAGAGCTTAAAAGCCCCAAAGTCATGAGATCTATTTGTATGCAAACCTCTGTCACTCTTTTTCCTTCACCTCATGCAAAGAGTTAAAACAACTTTCTGTAGTGTGGCAGCCCCAGACTAATTCCCCTGGACACCAAACTTATTTATTTATTTATTTATTTATTTATTTATTTATTTAATTTATTTATTAGTCTTATACCCCGCCCATCTTCCCAATGGGAACTCTGGGCGGCTTACAATAAAATGGTAATACAAAAAAAAAAACAGGTAACAAGCAAAACAAAACACAAGGGAAAGGAGCAAGATGGCGGACCATTAAAAAAAAAACCTAACTAGAAAAGTCGCCAAACTTGCTCTTTTTTGCTTCTCTCTTTCATACAAAGAAAAATACAGTGGTACCCCGACTTAAGAGCAGCTCGATTTAAGAGCAATTTGACTTAAGAGCGGGAAATGGTTGGCATTTTAACTGCCGCCTTACAAATTTTAGATATGGTCTGCTCGACTTACAAATATTTTTTAACTATTTTTTTAAACTTTTAGATAGGTACCCCGACTTAAGAGTAGTTCGACTTAAGAGCATGCATTCGGAACGGATTAAATTCGTAAGTCGAGGCACTACTGTAATGTCACAGCAGGTGTATTTGACTTCTCTCAACTTTTTTTCCATTCTCCCCTCCCCCAAAAAGTAAAAGAAGGGGTTTCCGCCTGATTTTGTCTTTCCCCTCCCCCCCTACCAGGACTTTCCATCCCCGGGAGGGAAAAACCAAATGAACAATTACAAGGCAGGGGGTTCCTGGCTCAGTAATAATACAAATGAGGAGGATCCTGGAATTATTGTAGATCAAAAGTTGAATTCTAGCCAACAGTGCAGCGTGGCTAAAAAAAAGGCAAAAGTGATTTTAGGATGCATTAAAAGAAATATCATCTTCAAATTCCTGTATTCTGCACTGATTAGGGCTCATCTTGAGTACTGTGTCCAGTTCTAGACACCACAGTTTAAGAATGATGCCAATGAACTGGAGCAAGTTCAGAGAAGGGAAACAAGGGCCGTTACTTCACGAAGTACTTCGCTTCGCAGCGGGATTGCCTTCGCTTTGAATGCGAAGGCGGTCACGTGGTCTCCATTCGCTCCCACCCCTCTTTCTCTGTCCTCACGAGGTGAAGTTTTAGGATCGAATCCAGTACTACCTCACGTGCTCCCTTCGCATTGGGAAGCTTACTTGCAACGTCCGGTTTCTGCTTTCTTTAATATTTTTAAAAAAAATACCACGGCGTATCGATGCATCAATACCCGGCTGTCATTTGCGGCAGAGCTGAATAACTGTATGTTCCCTTGTTTTCTACTCCCGATTTGTATTGCTTCGTCCATTGGCGACGTGAAAAAATTGCTGTTCTCCGTCAGGGTCACTAGGTGGACCAGCACACAACATTTGTTGTGTATACCATCGCTCCTCCAAGGAATATTGTAAGCACAGAAAGCAAGATCAAAAGAACGGGTTAACCAAAATATCGATGCATCGGCATTTCGGAGAAAAAGTAACTAAAAAAAAATTAAATATATATAATCACTGGCTACACGTGACTTTGGATGCGAAGCGGGATGCGAAGCGAAAAAGATTCCCGGCCTCCGGCAGGGGAATCACTCGCCCCGCTTGGAGCACGGTTTAGGGGGCGTGGTCGGGGTGGCGCCGCATCCAAAAAGGAGGAGCGTGAGGACAGAAACGATCGATTCGCACAGAAATGACGGCTCGCCGCGCAGTGAGACGTTCGTGAAGTAATAGCCAAGGATAATCAAGGGACTGGAAAGCAAGCCCTGTGAGGGAAAGACTGTAAGAAGTGCGCATATTTAGTCTTGAGAAAAGAAGACTGAGGGAAGATATGATACTACTTTTCAAATCCTTGAAAAGTAGTCATACAAAGGAGGGACAGGATCTGTTCTCAAACATCCCTGAGTGCAGGGCACATCATAATATGCTCAAACTACAGGAAGCTAGATTAAGGCTGAATATTAGGGGAAAACTTAATTACTGTTAGAGCAGCATGATGCTGGAACCAATTGCTTTGGCAGGTTGTGAGTGTTCCAAGCATTCAAGAGAAAATTGGACAACCATCTGTCAAATCTGCTTTGATTTGCATTCCTGCATCGAGCTGGGTATTGGAAATAGTAACCTATAGGACCCTTCCAATTCAGTGATATCAGTCCATGAACTCCTGAACCAATCAGGTTCTTATTCTGGCAACATCCATTGATTCCCTACAGTGGCTTTGCCAAAACCTTAATTCACCTTTGGAATAAGGGGTTACCTCTGGCAGTTAACTCTTGCTCTGTACCTTAAAAGCAAACGTCCCCTGGGCTAGACCCAAACAATATTATTCTACCATCCTCACTCACGAGCAAAATGAACCGCATGGGTAAAATTCAAGGCAAACTTTCCAGCAGGACATGTGGAAAGAGTAGACCAGTGGTGGCCAAACTTTGGCCCTCCAGATGTTTTGGACCACAACTCCCACAGTCCTTTGTCATTGGCAATACAGGCTTGGAATTCTGGGAGTTGTGGTCCAAAACAGCTGGAGGGCCGAAGTTTGGCCCCCACTGGAGTAGACCAAGGCCCTTTGTACACGACCCCTAAACACCGCTGCAAATGGCTCCCAGCTCCGTAGCTTAAAATTGTTTCCCCACCAGCTCCGGAGTTTACAGATAATTAAGTGCGACCACGCCCACCTAAGCGCGTCCCAGCGCACTTTTCAGGTACCTGCTCTCTGGAGGTGAAAATTCCTGATGCGGATATAACGTAGTGACTTGCCCGGCTCTCCTTGCTTCTGTTTGTTGTTGTTTTGCCCCCCGCCCCTTTAAGAGATCTGAATGCTGCTGGGAACAGAGCGAGACCGGCAGAACGGAGGTGAACGGCATTCTTTTCTTCCTTTTTTCTCCCTCCCCTCACGCAGCCAGCAGCCAGGAGTGCGGAGGGGGTGGGAACGCAGGAACAGCGACAAACCCCTAAGATCTCTGGTCCGAATTTAAGTGGCCAGCGGATCTTAGGGGTCGTCTGAAAAGGGCCCAAGCGACAGCAGCAGCAGCAGCAGTTGAGCTGGGGCAGTGGGAGCAATGAGCCAGGACAGCAGTGGTGAGGAGCCAAGGGCAGCAAGGATGAGGAGCCGGGGGCAGTTACGGTTCAGCACTGAGGAAGCTCAGGTGAAGAGGTGGACTAGGTAAGCCCTGGCAGCCCACAACTTCCCAAGGACAAGAGGAGGGGAGGCATGAGGGAGGAGAGCAGCTGGTGAGGAGCAAAAACCAAAACAAAAAGCCACCAACACAGCAGCACCTGGGACAGAAACACCAGGAAGGAAGCCAGCAGAAAACTGGGGCTCATTCAGAGGCTGGTTCCATTATGTCTTGCAGCAAACATCAGTTTTTCAGCCAAATTTGTTCCTGGATTGGATAACAGTATCGGCAGATGCACTGTCTCATTGCTTGTTACAGGAGTGGCGCTGTCTGACAACCCGCTTCTGGGATGAATGTGAAGTGCTGGTTCTAACCCATTTCTGGTAAAAAAAATCATCTTAACATTTTATATTGTTTTTAATTTTGCCTGTATTTCATATAAATCCATAATTTTAAAGTGTGCAATGATCTGATACGAAGAAAAGCTTAAAAGGATGTGTGTGGTCTCACTACTTAGGCAGACTTTGTTAATAAATTGAGGAAGTGCCTCCTTCAGTCACTTTTGGAAAAGGTGAAATTAAAGAGTTTTGTAAAAGATAATGAATAATCGTAACAAAGTGCTTTCAGAGCCCTCGGAACTGCAAGCATTGCAGGATATTTCACATGGCATACCCTGTACCGTATGGAGTAGTAAGACACATTTCAGGCAATTCCAGAGGGCATCTTGCAGGCCCAGGCTCTTGCTGAGGTACAGTAGGACTTCTGTATCCACTGATTTATTATCCACTGATTCAGTTATCCACGGTTGGCAGAGGAAAAAAATTAATAATTCAGCAGCCACAAAGCAAGCTGTTGTCACAAACAGCAGCTGTAAAGCAAGCTACGGTCACAAACAGCATCTGTAAAGCAAACTACTGTCAAAAACAACAGTCATAAAGCAACCTACTGTCAGGAAACAGCAGTTGGGGGGGGGGCAGATGTTCTCTCTTATCCACGGTTTTCATTATCCACTGGAAGGCCTGGAACCAATCCCCAGCGGATACTGGGGTCCTATTGTACTGAGAACTGAGTGCTGAGGTGCTGATAATTCAAAGCCCTGCAGGGCTAGCTTACATCTGGGAGGAAAGAGACTGAAGAACAGAAAGATGGGTGGTCCTGCCTCACAGCAGGTGAACTAAATTATTAGTTCTTTTCTTGTGGGGCCTTCCCCTGCTAGGACACTATGAATAGAACCAGAATAATTCGTCCCTTGAAAGCGGATGCGCTTTATGGAGGTTTGGCAACCATTCAGGATGTCTATTTTGAAGGCTTGGTTCCCTTTGAGTACATTTTGTATCTTAGGTGTGGTAAATCCTTGCAGAAAAATAGAGGGAGACTTAGTCTCCTAGGTACCAGCCCCAGCTTTATGTTTGGGGGGTGGGGGTGGGTAAGAAATGAGACTGCTGAGGAAACCCAGGACAAAGCTTCCAGTTGCTGGCTGTAGTTCCTTTCTGGTGCAAGCTTAAAAGGGTGCAGTGTTAAGGAACATCGGCATTTGTGAGGCACCGGGCTGCATCAAGGACCTGGCAAATGTGCTGATCAGCAGCTGGACAAAACCACAAAGCTGAGTCTTCCCAGCCTTGGAGCCTGAAGGTTCTGCTTTGGCTTTGGTTCAGTAACACCAGGAAATTAGCTTTAGAAGGGATAGCGATCCTGGACGTTAATGCCGAAAGAAGTGGTGTACTCGTGGAGGGTGTTAGTTTTGAGACATTTCTATTCAGAGTCACACATTTTGATACCTGAGAATCTGCTGCCATATTGGTTATGCTTGGACCAGTGAGAACAGTGTGTCGGCAATAAAGGGTGAAGATGAATACGAAGAAACTGAACTATTGGTACAGTGCTGGAAGCTACCAATGGGTGGGAAGGAACAACATTCCACCCTCCAAACTGCAAGATCCTTGGTTACCGCCCTGGTCACTTTGGCCTAGTAGCAGCTCAGGGTGTCAGATCCACAACAGACCATAACATTCTGATGATTTTAAGCCAGGCATATACTGTCGTCTGGGCCTGCCTCACATGGTTGTTGTGGACATGTAGTGGAGAAGGCCACATACCCTACTATGAATTCTTCCAGGTGGGAGTGGAAGCAGGATAGAGACCTAGCAGCTAGCTGGATAGCTCAGTGTTTCACTGGTTGCAGAGTACAGCAGTAGTGGCCAATCTTTTGCCTTCCAGATGTTTTGGACCATGACTCCCACAGTCTGGAAGTTGAGTCATGGCTACTGGACTTCTTTTTTGAGAGATAGAAACGTTTCGCTGTTCATCCAAACAGCTTCACCAGACCGATGAAGCTGTTTGGATGAACAGCGAAACGTTTCTATCTCTCAAAAAAGAAGTCCAGTAGCCATGACTCAACTTCCAGATAAACTCACCTGGATGACTGAGAATCTTCACAGACAACTCCCACAGTCCTTTGTCATTGGCAATACAGGCTTTGAATTCTGGGAGTTGTGATCCAAAGCATCTGGAGTGCTGAAGTTTGGCCACCACTGAAGGAGAGCCATTCTATGTTGCCTTGGCCAAGCTGTCTAGTCCCAGGACACTCCCAGAAGGAAACGGTAAACCACTTATGAGTATTCTCTACCTAGCAATCCCTTACCATGTCTGAATTGATGTGACTGCACATGATTATTATTTTCATTGGAGATATAGCAAACTGGGGGCAGGGGGAGAGACAGATGCTTGAATGTAAATGTAAATGTACATTAAATTATCCTGCATGGTCTCTGTAAATTAAAAGTGTGTACTATGTCTTACATCATAAACCAGAGGGACTCCAACAGATGTTCTTGGCATCTGAACTGAGAGGGACAGTGACTGGACATAGCACAGAGCTTGGCAAAGAATTATGCTCAAACTGCAAGGAAGGGCCACATCCAATCACAAAATAATGGGTTGCTTTCCTGGGAATGGTCTCCTTCTTTCATCTTTGATTGAGTTGCTTCAACCTGCTCCCTCAAAGGATAACCCTGCCAGTGAACTGAAAAGGTCCAGTTTTGACATTTAACTGGGTTGGACTGGATTGCTAATTGTCCTTATGTTATGTGATCACACAGAAATATAGTAGCTAGCACCAGACAATGACACATGTGGTCCAAAATGCAAGCTATCCCTCTGTCCAGTTGCACTCAAGCTAATTTCCTCTGGATCTTAGTTTTCAGAACACCAACCAACACAGCTGGCCAGGAAACTAGATGTGTAATCTCAAAAAAGTAGCTTGTCTAAGTTCATTGGCAGATGTTTCCCGCTCTCCTTCTAGGGAAGTTAACTTCTGTTATATTTTACAATTCAAAGCCTATCTTTCCGTTCAGTTCAGTCTCCGTTCTGCCAAGAATTTTTAAAATTCTCTATTGTAACATACGGAACTACTGCTTTACTTCAGTCTGTAAATCTCTATTGATCATATTGACAGTGTTAGCATACACATATACATATACAGACACATATACATATGAGCACACACAAATTTGTACATACACACCCTCTCTCATGCTTGCATGTACATATGTGCTTGCACACAACATGATCAGTTTGGGGAGTTTTTCAGCTGAAGAAAGTACACAAATAGCTTAACTACTTTTCTTCTCTTTGTTTTCTGGGTTGATCTCAACAACCATTCCAGAAGTTTCTAAATCCATGTGAAATTTAACTTGAATCCTACTTTAAAATTTCCCAGTGCCATTTCTCCCACCAAACTGCCCCATAAATATTCCATGAGGGTCCATGCCTTGTACTTGTTTTTCCCTCTTGCTTTCTAAATCTGGGTGCAATGGACTACCAAACCAATGGATGAATGGTTGTATTCTCCAAGAAGGCATTGCCTTTACCACAGAGTTCACACAATCCTAATACTGAGTGGCAACCATAACGCAAGTATCAGCACCTATTCAGGACTTCCTGGGAACAAACAACCAAGACTAGCACCTTGAATAACATGAGCTGTCAATTTTGAGGCATTGCCTAGGCAACAATAAACCTTGGAATGCGGGACACGCAAGGAACTGGGACGACATCAATATGTCCAGGCTTAGTGAAGGAATACGATGGGCGGGCAATGCCTCTTCCTTGCCCTTGTATTTCTGTTGCAATTCTAGTGGCTATTAGATGTTTAAGGGTTCCCCCCCCCACCCGGGAAGGGGGAATTTTTACAAGCAACACTCTTAGGTAGAAGGGGTCCTGATTAGGAATGAATTTATGCTTTGAGACAAAGACCTTGAGCAGCACCTCTGGCCTCCTTTTTTACATTGTAATGGCTTCTCTGTCAAACTTGGTCAATATGTTCAAGCAGAACACGATGCTGAGTGGTCAGCATAATCTATGCTGTAAGATAGGAGGATCCCATTGCAAAATGCTCTCCTAAGTTTGGACTCTCTCTTTTTCTCTCTCTCATTATCTCTGTGTGCTGAATTTGGTTATCATCACAGCTTAACTCCACCTATTCAGTGGTGTCCAAACTTTGGTCCTCCAGATGTTTTGGACCACAACTCCCACAGTCCTTTGTCACTGCCAATCTAGGCTTGGAATTCTGGAAGTTGTGTTCCAAAACATTTGAAGGGCCAAAGTTTGGACACCCTGTCTTAGTTTTTTTAATTTCTGGCCAATCTATGATGGAGTGTCTGAAAAGCTTAAAATGGTTTTTGGCAAACATCACATCCCCATTTACTTCAAACCCACAAACACTCTAAGGTAGAGAATTGTCCACCCGAAGGACCTGACACCAAAACACAAGTGGAGCAATATAGTACAACAGTATATGTGGGTAGGAGGGGCAATAGCTCAGGACCAGAATCAGTACTGTATCTTCATTTGAAGGACAAAGGACACTCATTCAAAGATGAGGATGTACACATATTCAACAGAGAAAGGTGGTTCAAGACTGGGGTCAGGGAAGCCATTCATGTGTGCATTGAAAACCCCTCTCTCAACAGAGATGGGAGACTCAGGCACAATATGTCTGCTGCTTATTAAGCGGCCCTTTCACCAGTCCCTAGGTGTTGTGAAGGGTTGCATAGGTAAGACTTTCACACACCTCAGGCCATTGTCCATCTAACAAGACAATTCAGGCCATTGTCTACCTGATGAGCCTACTCGGGCCATGGGCCACCTAATAAACCTATTCAAACCAGGGGTGTGTGAAATCAGGGTGAACTATAAATTGGAGGCCTTGCCACTAATTTTCCTCAGACTGGTGAAGCTGCTTGGATGAGTAGCGGAATGTTTCAATCTCACAAGAAAAGATGTCCCGTTGCCCTGACTCACTTTAGCCCGGAATGTTTTGCTTTGTTTTATAGCTATTTTTGAAATAGAAGATGGTGCCAAAACTTTGCCTGCTCTTTAATTCTTCATTTAGCACTTCTTCGTTCAGCATCAGGGAGCTGAAAAGCCTGGAACAGAGTGTCCTGACTCTCAGCATTGGGCTGCACAGCACAATGGGTGAGAAAACATGCAGGGACTGCTGACAGCCTACTATTTAAAGTGGCAAGAAGAGATTAGTGCGAGTATCACACAGTGCCAGGAGGAACACTTTAACAATAAATTAAACAAGGAAGTGGTAAGGCTTCTTAGCACAGCGTTTAATTGTAAGCAATAGGTCCTGTACCCTCTGCCATGCTGGGTGGGACCAATGTGAGCTGTAAGACAAGAACTGCAGCTCCACCTCATTGTCACATTCAGATCTCAAAAAAGTAACTATGTTTCAGCTAGAGTTATAGCTAACCATCTTGGTAACTGGGGGTAGTGGTTCAGAAATTAGTTCTTTCATTCAATTTTTATACTTCCCATCTAGCAAAACGCTACTCTGGGAGGTGCAAAGAAAGTAAAGCGAAAGAAAGAAAGAAAGAAAGAAAGAAAGAAAGAAAGAAAGAAAGAAAGAAAGAAAGAAAGAAAGAAAGAAAGAAAGAAAGAAAGAAAGAAAGAAAAGGAAAGGAAAGGAAAGGAAAGGAAAAAAACCCAGAAAAACACACATACTAAAATACAATAGTTATTTACCGGTATATATTTATTTATTGCATTTTTACACCGCACGGATTTCCCAGAAGGGACTCTGGGCGGTTTACATAAATGTAAATAAGAAGCAAACAACAATGCAAATTAAATAAACAGTGGAATAAACAAGTAAAATAAGCAAATAAACACATAATACATACAAGAATCGGGCAAGAGGCAAAAAAAAAGAAAAAAGAAAAAAGAAAAAAGAAAGAAAAAGAGTAAGGGGTGGGGAATTTAAAAAGATAGGCAGCAAGAAACTGTGAGATGACAGAGAACAGCCCCTTTCCATCCTATACTCTACACAATCAATAGAGGAGAACCTCCCCAAAGGCTTCCCTGAAAATGTCTGGGTTTAGTTGTTGTTTTAAAGGTACAGAGGGGGCACCTGGCATAATTCTTGAGGCAGCACAAGGAAAGTACTCCAGCAGAGAAGGGTCGGCTTGAGGTTGTGTTCCAAGCCTCTTAATAATACTCCTCAAGAGTATATGTTAATAGGTGCACGGTCTCTAAAGACTTGTCTTAATTAAACAGGTAGCCAAATTTGTCAGAAGACATTCAGACTAGTAATGGGTGTGGACTTATCGGGGAAAAGGACAAGGAGAATGTGGTGGCCCCCAACAGAAAAGAGAAGATTTGTGCTTTTCAAAGAAGGAGAGCAAATAGGGTGGGAGGTGTTAAATAAGAACATAAGAAGAACCCTGCTGGATCAGGCCAAGGACCCATCTAGTCCAGCTTCCTGGATCTCACAGTAGACCCAACAGATACCTCTGAGGGCACATGAGGCAACTAGATACCTGTCTTCTGGTACCACTCCCCTACATATGGCACTTTGAGATACACTCCTTTTAAGCCTGAAGATAACACACCTCCCCATCATGGCTTGTAAACTGCAATGGATTTTTTTCTCCAGAAATCAGTCCAATTCTCCTTCTCTTACAGGTGGGAGAACTGCAATAGGGACAATCTGCAACCCCAGAGTAAAGTCATTAACGCTAGCAAAGCCATCCAAGAGATTGTACAATACAGTATAAGGAAAATGTATCCCCTGTGCTAACATTTAACTTCCCAGTTCTGTGCCAGTTGCAAGGAAGAAACCATTCATTTACACAGATATAAAAAGACCTGTAAAGAAAAGTTCATTTTGAAACTGTGGCAACTGGTAGCCTGTCATGTGCAGCTTTATTGGCATATGTTATATATCTCACAGTACCAAAAAATAAATACTGTATACAGTATCACAATTTCCCGTGCAGAATCCTACAATCCTGAGAAGTAAGTCCCACTTATTTCAATGGGACATGTTCCCCGTCAGCCTAAACAGTATTATCATATGCATGTTTGCTCATAACCTGGTCTCAATGAGTTCAGTAATGTTTACTCATTATTTCAACATATATACCCTTCCTTGAAGGTAAGCCCATTTAACTCACTGGGACTTTACTTCTGACTAAACACATAGAGAATTGCCATATTGGGTTTGCTATGTACTTGAATTCCACTCCATTGCTTCTGTTAAGAATTTTGTGATGGCTTAAATGTTTACCCTATGTTTAGCATCACATTATTAGAAATTAATTTAACAGCACTTACTATTATTTTTATAACTATTATGTTGTTTTGATATTTAACAATACTGTATCCTTTAAGTTGGGACTTATTGTCTTTTTATTGCTGATATGGAGGATTGGGTGGAAATAAGTCTGAGAATGGTATACCAAAGTCTGTTGCAGAGACAAAATTTGAACACAGGACTTTATGAGACATGACACAGTTTCCTGTATTGTCACATCACACACATTTTGCCATTTTTATATTCCTATTTGTTGAAATGTGGTTTGCTGCCTTGTTTCTTTCTTTTAAAATTACAAATATGTTTTTCTAAAATCCAGCAATTTGCTTTCAGATCATAGGGAATTTGTTTTAGGGGATCAAAGCCTGAGAGCTATAGAACTGATATTCAACATTTTGAACAACACAGTATTTCCCCCAAAAGCACTGCTGAATTCTGGGTCTCACCGCTGACCTAAATCATCTTCCCATAAACCGAGCACATGAACTAGCGTGCCAGGTTTTTTAATGGATTTATTTATTTATTTAATTTACTTATTGAGTTTTTACACCATCCATCTAGCAAACAGCTGCCCTGGGTGGTTTAAAAGTTCAGCAGGTGAGAACATGCAAGCACTCCTAAGGCACAGGATTAAAAGAGTTCCCCAGATTTCAGAGGCACACGGATCAATAACCACTCAATAAAGACTGGCTCCGTTAAGTTCTTACGCAGTACATTGAAATGCAAGGAAAAGCACTTCTCCCAAGTGCCACAGGAGTCCTGTTATTTGCAAGGGAACATAAGAGGTATTTTGCTTGAATGAACCTCACCTCTTTGCCTAGGAACTACATAGCTTACAGAAAGACACCTGGCTATTCAACCAACCCCTCATCCCTTCACAGGAATATTTGCTAAGCCCCCCAGGGTTTCCCCAGTGCCATTTTCCTACCTGTATAGTAGATTACGAGAAGACAAGCTACGTGCACAAAAACCTGAGTGCTGAGAACTCTGGACAAGACTTCCTTTTCTCTCTTCATTTTGGGTTTAGTTTAGATCCTTCTTGCACACAATTAGCATGATTTGTCCACTCTGGGCACGTCCCTTCGTACTGCTTGGACTTGTTCTGCCACCACTGAACTCTGCCAAGTTTTCTCTCAATAGACAAGAGCTCTGTGTGTTGTCGTGCAGTGTTGTAAGGCTTTCTGTTTCACCCTCTTTCCTCTCTTCTGGTCAGATTTGATGTTTTCTGGTTCCACGGTCCCTGTAGCCACAGTTTCAATGGATTTGGTAACCATGCTTTATGAAGCAGTAACACAAAAACAATCTCCCCAAACCATCCAAATCAATGTTGCAGCTAAAGGCCTGTTTTTCAGTTCCGTGGTCCACGAAGGCTCAGACTTCAAGACCACTTGTCCACAGACAGTCCTACAGTTCCCAGGAAGATTGACAGATGTGACACTACTATCCAGCATGACTCTCTGAAGCGAAGGCTTTTCCATGCAAGAGCAGGGAATTGTTAGAAATATTTGTTTTTCTTGTTTTGAAAAACAGTTCGGTTCCTAACGGTGGCAAAGTTATGGCTTCCGAGTAGGTTCCTGGGCTTTTACATCATGGCAAATCTACCCCAGCAGCTAATCCTGTCACCTGAGGGGCAACCCCCGGTTTCTGAAATGTAGTGTCGGCAAATCAAACCACTGCTGAAAGGGAATGAATCTTCCCAGTTTTATACTGGAACGGTGCATCCTGGGAGCAAATACTGCTGCAAGTTGCAACTCAGAAGAAACTATAAAACAGGTAGGATATGTGCAAAGTCCAATGTGGTCATGCCCTATGAAGATCCTGATCCCTCTCTGCATTCTTCCACCCTCTTGCTGCAAATGCTGAGCTCAAATGAATAGGGCAGAGAAAACACCTGAAGTGCCAAAATTACCACCTATGGCTGTGTTTCAGGTAGAACATGGGTGCCCAAATTTTTTCCAAGAAGGACCAGATTTGGTGAAGTGAAAATGAGTGGGGGCTGACCATTCAGCCGCATTTGGCCCCTGGGCCAGATTTTGGACAAACCTCTAGGACAGTGGTTTTCAACCTGTGGCTCTCCAGATGTTCCTGGATTGCAACTCCCAGAAGTCTTCATCACTAGCTGAGCTGGCCAGAGTTTCTGAGAGTTGCAGTACAGGAACATCTGGGGACCCACAGGTTGAGAACCACTGCTCTAGGACATGCAAGGAGGCAGGGAGGATGCTGCAGCAATGAAGCCAAGGGCGAGTAGGCTGGGCAGGTGGCTGGGGGATGGACAGAGGCAGGGAGGGCAGGCAAACTGTAAAACTGCAAGCTGATGTCTCCATCCAGAAGGAGGGGGCCAGCTGGCAGGGATGCAGAACAGGCTGAGTCGGTGAGGAGAAGAGGCTGTGGTCTGCTTGAAATTTGAAAACGGGCCACATTTGGCCCCCGGGCCTGACTTTGGACATACCTGAGGTAGAACAATTACATAATGCAGTCATCCCATCCCACCAAAAAGCTTATGAGATCAAGTCATTTTCAAGCTATTTCTTTTATTATTAATAATGTGCTTTCACTATTTCACTTCCTCCATTATTGAATTGAAGTTGCATACTTCTTCTGTAGTCATTTTGTCTTCTTAATGTTATTGTAATTGTCTTCTTAATGTTACTGTGATCTTCTTAAACTCCAGTCCTTTTATTAAAATTAGAATTTATTGACCAAAGCTGAGCAAACATTTGCCCTCTCTGAATTTAAGGAGCCCTGTAAAAAGCAAGCAATCACCAACAGGTATTTTTACTTGAACCTTGTTCAGTTTTCACTGTTGTTGAGCTTTGCGGCTTTTAACTTCAGTATTGGCTGTACTGTACTGTCCTTCTTGTATCCTTCTAACTAGGCCAGCATTCCAGACTTGAAGTGCCAATTAGTTTCCTGTTGTTGTTCCAAATCTTTTGAATAAGACACTAGATGTAGCCAATAGCTGAAAGGAACTCGGTGCTTTTAAGATTCCAACTCTGTTGTTGTTAATAAAATCCAATATTTACAACCAAACAGAATGTGCTAGTTGTTCTAAAATGGATGATTACAACAGACAACAAAAGAGGGGACAGAGTTCCCCAAATGCCCGTTTGACTTCTTACCACACTGTTCTATTAAACTGCATATTTCAAAAACCTAACAGTGAAAGCTCTTATTAGGGCCATGGATTTTAGAGTCCACTGAGCACATTCCATCCCGTTTTTAAAATCAGTTTCTGCAGAGGATTGTAAGGGTTTGGAAAAAGATTGTTGTTGCCTGAAGTTTCCTTTTAAAAAAAACTAAAGCAGCTAATATACATTCTAGTCTATTACTGGAGTTCTTGGTGGGATGACTCCCAAGACGGGAATAAAGCAACTGGATGACATAAATTGTTCAAAAAGAAAATACTAGAAAGGGAGGTGGAGTTGTAGTACAGTATATGTCAAAAATGTGCATTCCTGCACAGAAATACAGAAGTGTAGGACTCTACACTGGAAATTGTGATTTGTTCATTTTTTATTTTTTGGTACTGTGAGGTATACAGTGGTACCTCAACTTACGAATTTAATCTGTTCTGAATGCGTGCTCTTAAGTCGAACTACTCTTAAGTCGAAGTGCCTGTCTAAAAAATTAAAACAATTAAAAACAATTGTAAGTCGAGCAGATCATATCTAAAATTTGTAAGGCAGCAGTTAAAATTCCAACAGTTTTCTGCTCTTAAGTCGAATTTTAAATCAAGCTGCTCTTAAGTCAGAGTACAATTGTATAACATATCTCAGTAAGGCTGCACATGGCAGGCTACAAGTTGCCACAGTTGCAAAACAAACTCATTTCTTTACAGATATTTTTAGCTCTGTGTAAATGAATGGTTTCTTCCCTGCAACAGGTTCAGAACTGGGTGGTCAGGTGTTAGCACATTTTCCTTATGATCTGTACTGTACAATCTCTTGGATGGCTTTGCTAGCATTAATGAGTTTACCCTGGGGTTGCTGATTGTCACTATTACAGTTTAGGAAGCTGCCTTGTAGAAATATTGCAGGCTTTCCCCCCTCTATTAAACTCCAAAGTAAGGTGTTTTTCATGTGGACTGTATCCTCCTACATGGATTGGAAAAGTTACTTTTCTGGACTCCCACTGCATAAATTTTCAGAAAAGTACCTGCTTTAGTCTGTTGCAGCAAAAGAACAGAGTCCTATTTTTAAAGATTGCAGGTGTGATCACACAGAAATTTCCAGTCAATGATAATAATGAAGTGCATCGCCTACAGAGGTACATTGTCTAACTAATAGCTTTGATATACAATGCTGATGACTGTTTGATTGCTAGAATTGGAAACAATGCAAACACAAACACATACACAAAGACACTCTGGCTCTGACAATCTCTAATAAAAAACTGAGGTGATTTTGTAACAAGTCAGGCAGTTATCTTGAATTTCTACTACGGTACAAACCTGTTTCTGATCAGTCCTCACACAGCTCTTCATACACAGAATATTGGACAAGAGCATGCAAAAGCATGACTTTCCTTGTTGTCAGCAAAAAAGAAATCAAGTCATCTACATTTTTTTCTATGAGGTAAAAGTGCTTATCTAGCTCCTCTTTAACTGCTTTGAACTGTTTTATCTTGAATTCATTGTTGAACGCCGTGAACTGTTTCACCTTTCTTCTTCAAAGTGGAGAGAACAGTCTCTCCTGCCACATATATTGTATATAAATGAAAGGGCCCTAATATATTATACATTATTTTTTTTATTCTTTTATTCTTTGTTTCTTATTTTTGTCTCGTTGATGTATTGTTCCTTTTGGGTTTGTTTGCCCTCTTTGTTCACCGCCCAGAGTTCCTTCTGGAAGACGGGCGGTATAAAAATGAATGAATGAATAAATAAATAAATGTCAGATACTTCAGAGAAACAAGAATCCAGGTAGGTCAGAGCTTTTAGGGTACTGTTAGAAGGGACACAGGTGGCTCAAAGGTTTTTGTTTTGAATGAGAGGGATTGAACTATCTAAAGATGTGAAATCTCACAGATCTTCACTCTTGATAATAAACCAAGGGGGGAAACCAACTTTTTTCTTGTAAGTGAAATTTTCTGCACCATTTTAAATAAAACTTGTTTGTTTCTCAACGAAGCATCAATCTGAACAGAATTATTACATTTCCTATAAAGAGTGCTATCTTTCCCGCAAAAGATTTTCTGGAAAGGGCATTCACTCATGCAGATACATTGCACTCAGAGTGAGAAGAAACAGGTGGAAGAAAACAAAATAAATGGGGAAAATCGGGGTTCTCATTTTGTGAAAAGCTGATGCAGAGGAATATCTTTGGCAAGATGTCTCTGCATGGTGAAATTTGGAAATCACTGAGAAGTTTTGCTGGAATTCTTCGTCTATCTAGTTCTGTGATCTACATTCAAAAGGTAACAGAGCGACCATTTTTCATATTCATTCACTCTGGGAGCCGGAGCTTGTAGAAGTTACTTTTAAAAAACACCAATTCCTAACATTCTTCCATCAATGTAACAATCACGGACCAAGAAAGCAATTGTACATTTTGGTCTATGACCGTAAATAAACTTTATTATAAGCAGTAGTACGCCTGGAGGTTCTGGAGGCTCAGAACCACAGCTATCACTTGGGCACGTGTGTGTGTGTGTGTATTTATTTATTATTTATTTATTTATTTAAAACATGTATGCTGCCCGTCACAACGTTCCACGGGCGAGGCGGGAAAAGGAGAAATGGTCGGTCAACCGCCCCACCGCGAAGGTAAACCAAGACCGACCGAGTACGTGAGGAGCAAATCCCTTCTGCCGCTTGATTGGCGGCCGGGTGGCTAAGAAGGGCGGGGCAAAGATAGGACCGAGAAGGGGGGATTGGCGCGCGCTTTCCAAACGACAGTTGGAGAGGCGGTTGGATCATGCAGCCCTCCTTGGGGCCGAGAGGGAGACGTCACGAGGAAAAAGCGTTTTTGATAGGTTGGGCTCCTTTTCCCCGCCTGAAAGCCCCGGGGGGGGGCGGCCATGCTGTGGCTTCGACGCCATTGGCTGCACCAGACGTCAGTGAGGGCTGGTATTGCGTACCCCGCGTTGGAAAGGGGTGGGGAGAGGCGCGCGCCCGCGTTGCCATGGCAGCAGTGCAGGTAGTAGGGCCTAGTAAGCAGGCGCACCTTAAGAAAGAGAGAAGAACCCCGTCGCTTGGAGCGGAGCTCGGTTCCTCGCAGCAGGCCTTACCGGAAGGCTTCTGGTGCTAAAAGTATGTATTTTCGTTCGCTCGTTGGGTTAATTAATGGGAGTGCTTGCCTATGGTTTTATAGTAGAAGCTTGCTTATTTATTTATTTATTTATTTATTTATTTATTTATTTATTTATTTATTTATTTTTATAGCTTGTACGCCGCCCACTACCCCAAGGTCTCTGGGCGGCTCGCAATCAAAATAAACAATTCAGACAATTAAAACGTCAAAATTGCAACAAAATTAAAGCAATAAAAACATTTAAGTACAATAAATACACTACACCTGGATTCAGAGAGGGTAGCCGTGTTAGACTTTAATTTACTTATTTATTTATTTTTATACTTGTTGCTTTCCCTCGGGAACTCTGGGCGGTGAACAACAAATAGCCAAATAAACAACATGCCACAAAACAAACAAAACTCAAAACAAAGTCAGGTAAATAAATAGCAAAAACAGAACAACCATACGACAAAACAGACTCCGGCAAGAAAGGGCTGGGACATTTTCAAGAATTCCAGGCAAGAATCTAAGAAAAATAAAACAAAACAAAAGATACAAAAGGCACAAAACATGTGGCGCCTTAAAAGACTAACGTTCATGTTTTAATGTAACATTTCCTGGACATGTCCAGTTCTTAAGACATAGCAGCACAGTGAAACAGCCCCTTGGTCTTCACAACTGTTGTGATATGCTATATATAAATGCAACTTCTAAGTTGCAACAGTATGTGACATAATATTAAAAGTGAGTGAAAACTAATGCCAACAAATACTTAGAAAATATTAAAACAAAGCAGTCATAAATAAAAATTGAAAAAATCATGTGTTAAATTATGCCAAGCACCAGTGTAATTGTTAGGTTTAGCTCAGTTCTGTGAAAAATCTCCCTGACTTATATAAATGTTTGCTGAACAAGGAAGGAGTATGCTAAATTATTTTTGTTTTCTTCCCTATATTCCTTTCTTGCCTTTCAGCAGAGCCTCCTCTCAGAAGTCCCAGGCTTGAATCTTCTCAGTTGCTGAGATGCAGTTACCCATGAAGCAGCTGCAGCAACAAAGCTATCCCTGGAGAACAGCTAAAAAGAAAGGGAGGGGACAGTCAGCAAGCCTGAACGTGTTAGCAGAGAGGACACAACATGTTGCACCTGTTGGAGCCTGGGTGGAGAGTGCCCAAGAGGATGCAGGGCAGGAGGAGAGCCCAGCTTTTGTGAGTGTTAAGAGTGAAATTGTCTACTGTACTGCTTCAACCTTCTCCAGTGCTTCAATCTACCTGAAGTGTGTGGATGTTTACCAGTGATACATCTGGGACAGTGGTTCTCAACCTGTGGGTCCCCAGATGTTCCTGGACTGGAACTCCCAGAAATCCTGGCCAGCTCAGCTAGTGATGAAGACTTCTGGGAGTTGCAGTCCAGGAACATCTGGGGACCCACAGGTTGAGAACCCCTGGGGACCCACAGGTTGAAGTTACTTTCTGTCTCAGCAGCATCATAGAGCCCCTGAAACTATTGTTGCTGGACGTTTGGTCTAGAAATTTCAGGATGGACAGGATGTGATCTTGAACTGATTTATGGCCTCTGTCTAGATTATATTTGTTGTGTTATTGTTATGGGCTGTCAAGTTGGTACTGATTTATAGCCACCCTAACAGGGGTTTAAAGATGAGATATTTAAGGAGTATATTTACTGGTTCCACTCTCCCGGCGAGTTTCTGTGGCAGAACACAGATTCAAATGCTGTTTTCCAGAGTCTGTCGCTCTATCCACCACACTACTGAGTATCAAATTATATTTATTACCTTGCAATTTTATCTGACCTGTAACTTCAGAGTTTGTATGAATTAAGATGAGAAATGTGATGCCTTCAAATCTAGCTACTGTGGTTGCATGGTTCTGTTATCCTATGTAACTGATGTTTCATTTCCTCTCTTCTCAGTTGCTATTAATCTAGGAGTAGAATCATAGAGTTGGAAGAGATCAAGGGCCATTCAGTCCAACCCACTGCCATGCAGGAACCCACATCAGAGTACTCCCAACTCCCTAGCATTTTGAAGGGGAGGCATAACAAAGTTCCATTCCACCAAAGACTTTGTGTTTGTGGATTAGGAGTGGTTGAGAATGTATTCCATTATTTATTCAGTTGCTCTTTATGTGAGCACCCCAGAAGTCAATTTCTTGCTGGAATCGTTAGACTTCAGTGTGACAGACCACCCTTGGCTCAACTCTTTATGCTACTTGTGGGTGTGGATGTAGCTACTACTCATCAAGTAGGAAATTTGCTTTGGCAGCAAAGAAAATATGGGCCAAGCTTCAGAAGCCTTAGGAAAAGCAGGAAGCCATGTCATTTTATATATATGTATAAATATGCTGCGTCTGCATTGTGTATGTTTTATGTTGTTGTGAGGATCTGGTTTAACAATAAAGCCTGTTTGATTGATGTGTGTAAAATGATGCTAAGTATACTTTCTTGCTAACTAAGAAACACCCTGTGCCATTTAATTAAATTCTAGCCAGTCCTTCACATTTTCTACAATCCCAGAATCTGACAAGAGTTACGGTGGCCTTTGGGTTTCTTGATCTTTGTACTTCCACTTTCTGACCAAACTGGGACAGGTCAAACAGAGCCAGAGATTCCCTACCCTGTGCTGTTTCATCCTAAATTGTTCCATGGTTTGCTGGTAAGCTGGACATTGCCATCTGATTAAAACACTATTGAATCAAATCTTTTTATTTTAGGTAACGGCTGCTCAGATTGAAGAAAAATACAAATCCTTGCAAAAAGAAAAGGAGAGGATTCTGAAACATTTTCAAGAGGACGTGAAACACCGGGTGAATCAGCGTGTTAAGCAAAGAAGAAAACAGCAGTTGCAGAAGTCCTATGAAAGTGTAAGGCAATGTATTCTAATATCTAATTCCCCTTCATAAATTTCACAATTGGATCTCTCCTTCGAACTGACATTGTTTAAGAATAGGTATCCTATACAATGAAACATGGCATTGATCTCATATTAGGACTGGTAGTAATCCTTATGGTGTGTTAAGTTGTTTACGGTTCTGGAATCAAGGCCCTCTCTGATGTTGTTATTGACGGTTGCAAGAATGGATAATCACATTGAAAGGTAGTTGTAGCCTGATATATCTCTTGCGCTTGAAGCCTTCCCTTAGCTCTAATATTTAGGAAATGCTTCCAGTGCCTTGTTTGTTCTTGAGGCACATGGCATATGTTTTTTTAAATGTACAGTGCAAATATTGCCTTTGGTTTCTTTGGCTTGCTTCATTTTCAGTACAGCCTGATAAATGCTGCTTACTTCTCTTTCCCCATGTGGCTTTATCTACGAAAATAATTTTTCAATCTTAGAATCACTAGGATCCAAAGTTAACTTGAGGCTTATTTGGGTTGAATTGCTAAAGAAAAACTGACCCCAAAAGGCTAGTTTTCTGCAGTGGGCCAAAACCACTAAATAACTATTGCTTCTCATACTGAAATTAGATCTGGATATATTTGTTCTTTTATTACACTTGTTCTTTTACAGGCTCTAAAAGAGAGTTCTGTGATGCTAGGATTCTCAGATTCTGCACAACACTTGACCCCCAGGAAAAGCACGTGTCTATACAGGTACAGCACAGATGCTGCCATTTGCAGTTCTGGTAGTGGAGCCGTATCCGTGCAGGAACACAATCAAATGATGGACTGGGGAGAAAAAGTGAAAGACCTAAAATGTTTAGAGCAAACCAAAACGGTGAGTGTATTTTTCTCTGTGGTAATCCGATTCTTACCACGTATTGAATAGGAGTATGTTTATTCAATAGCAATATGTTTTTTTTCCTGTTGGACTTCAATTCTTTATGCTTAGTATCAGAAAAAGTCAGAAAAACATTCCTAATGCAGAACAGTAAGTACATATGGACAAGTTTCATGCATAGATCTGGAATGTCTTACTTATGAATGGGATAAAGGAAATGAAAGTTTTAGTGGGAATAAGGAAAATTTTACAATGTGCTTCCCAGCGATTTCTCCCCACTCCCCCATTTGTGTACCAACATGTGCAGATGAATGTATGTTATTGTAATTTCATATTGATAATTCCCAAATGGCCATACTATTGCTTTTTCATCGAATCAAGCAGTCAGCAGTTTATTGTAAGACAAATATCTGAAGGAGGATGGCTTGGTTGGAGTGCTCAAATACTGTGGGTTGTTTTATCTAGTAACACTTGCTTGAACTACACTAGACTTTAAGGGAAAGAAGTAAGCAAACCCAAGACTGCTTAGAAGGATCATTACTGTTGGTAGACTTTTTAAAACTCTTTCCATAGGTAAGGAAAACTGTGCAGCAGGCTGTCCGTCGCAGGCTGGCTTCCCGGAAATCTGTTTCAGAGAAAGGTGCTCCTCTAGATCTTCCAGGAGGTGTTTGGGATAACCTTCCAAACAAAGAGGTGATGTAATGGTTAGAATGTTGGACTGGATGTTGGAAATCCAAGTTCAAATCCCTATCACGCCATGGAGCTCAGTGTGCGATGCTGGGGCTGTCACCTTCCTTCAGTCTAACCTACTTCTCAGGGATATTGTGAAGGGGCAGAGGGGAATCCATGGATCCTGCTTTGACCCCCCCCCCCCCAAGGAGGAAAGGCAGGATATAAACCAGGTGCTCTAGGCACCTGGAGTAGAAACTGGCAAGCCACTCCAGTATTCCTGCCAAGAAACTGTAACGACACAAAACACACACACACACAGAGAGAGAGAGAGAGAGAGAGAGAGAGTATTTCAGGTGTTAAAGAAAATGGCCTTAATCTGTTATATTAGGAAAGAGGCACAGACAAGGGCCATCTTTGGTCATTGCATCACCTGGGCTCTTCTGTTATCAGTTGCCCTGACAGTTGGGTTTAACGAGTCATTGCTGGTCTGCTTATAGTGGGGTTTATGGATGCATTTTAATTTTGTTTGTAAGCTGCCTTGGAATAACCTTTTTATCTTGAAAGTTAAGATATAAATAAATCAACCTATGTGGCCTTGGCCAAGCTGCACATTCCCAAGGAACTTCCAGTAACAAGAATGATAAACCACTTCTGAGTATTCTGTACCTGGAAAGACCTGGAAAGGGTTGTCGTAAGTCAGAATTGATTTGGTGGCACATGATTATTTTATATTCTCCTAAAAAAGACACAGCTAGATCTGCTTTGTCTTTAAAACATAAGAGTTACTCAGAATCTATTTCATCAGTAACAGTATCCCATAGTGGGGCTTCTGCCAAATAAATTTATCTTGAGAGGTGAATTTGACATTTAACACTGGCTAAGTTTTAGGTAAGTGAGTTCACATATTCTATTTAAATGATTTCGAAATGTGTGTCTTTTCTCATCTTCTATTATATAGCTTCTTGAAATTAGAACATTAGCTTATGATAACTTATCTAGCTGCTCACCACAGCAAATAATGAGGGGGAAGTTACTATTGTGATGCTGTGAACTTTGCCTTTAAAAAGTAGTGCTTTTGCACTTTGTAAACTTCCGAAGATACAATTGGATCTGGCAGTAACAATAACCAGTCTAAGTAGCGACAACACCCTATAAAGCCACTGTGGAATGACAGGTAGACTTATGGTAGAGTGTTGGCAAAAAAAAAAAGGTTTAATTTCCCACATCTTTTATTGCGTCAGCAACCATTTCTCCTAGGGATGGCATTTCTTGTGGAAGAAATGATTTTGGTTTTGCTGTTTTTAAGGTTTGGGTGTAATGTGTAAAATTTAATTATCTGGGCCTCCCTTGGGTGTGTCTTCATATGCTCCCCACCAACATTATACAGATTTTGGGATGATCCAAAATGTGAATTTGTTGCATTACATTCCAAATCAACAGTAATGTTGAAACCATCTCTCCTGTTCAGTTTATTATTCAGAATATTTGTATACTGCTTTTAAAGAGGTTATGCAGTTCAAGGTGGCTTCCAGTTGTTTCAAAATATGCTCATACCCAGCGAAGTTATATTGCATACAACGACTTTTTAATTTTTATCTACATTTGTGCTCAGCTGCCAGAATCTTGCAAGCCAACTTCAGTAAATGCAGAAGAGGGCGACAATCAAGAATTTCTTCTTGTGGGATACCATGACCTTCCAGCAGAACTGCAAAATCAGGAACAAGGACAGCAGGGTACCAAAGTGGATTATACAATAGAGTTGAAAAAAGTAAGGCTCTCCTCAGATCGGCCTTGTGTCTGATACTGTATCTACTTCTAAATACGTGTCTATTTATCAAGGAATAATATATAGTCCCTAAATTGCTGGTGCACACTGTACACACTCTTTCAATTAACTACTGGGACCACCTTTGGAGCTTAAGAACTCAGACCGCTGATTGCCAAACCTATCCAATTTTTGGGAGCTTACCTAGAATCACCTGAGGAAGCTACCCTGCCATTTTCATGCTGCTACATGGCTGTGATCCATATTTTCGAGTGCATAATGTTTTGTTATGCTTACGTACTCGGAAATACAGATCACAGCCATGTATCAGCATGAAAATGGCAGGGTAGCTTCCTCAAGCTCTTCCCTGTAAGCCCCTGAAATTTGGAGAGGTTTGGGGCTCAGGGGGCTGAGTTATTAAGTTCCAAAGGGGGTGCCCCTAGGGAAAAATCTTTCTAATTGATTGAATCGGGATTTGGAAGCCAAACCATGGCACTAATCGCTCGCCCGCAGGGGGCTCAATCAGATAGATTTTTCCTAGGGGCACCCCATTTGGAGCTTAATAACTCAGCCCCCTGACCCCCAAACATTTCCAAATTTGGGAGGCTTACAGGAAAGAGCTTGAGGAAGTTCCCCTGCCATTCTGGAGCCTCTAGGCTCTTCATTTCGTACTTTAAACATTTGTTATAAACAAAATGAAACACTAAACAGTATTTCCATTTTGTGCCCATCTCTATTCTCCACCACTGTATTATGTTCACAGGGTATTTATAGTGTGTGAAATGGCTTGATGTTAAAATGGAAAGCCACTGAAGAAGATATTACATATTTTGGTATGCTTTATTTCATACCATAAGATGAAATAATTAGATTCACACTTATTTGAACATCAGTTGCTTCCTGACATTCACTAAGCCCAAATGAAGAAATTTGTCTGAATATTACACCACACACAACCAAGTTAAGTAATTCTAAGACCCATTAATTTCAGCAAGTGATTTAAGGGCATTCATAAATCTTTCTCTTGGGCATGAAAATATTACAAAAAGTTCTAACTTTTGCTGAATTGCATCATTGGTATCAGCTGACAGCATCTTTGCCAGAATCTCCTTAAAAATTTACACTAGGGTAACAGGAAAAGCAAAAAACCTTTAGCTGTGTACTGGTTGCATGACTAAAAATCTAACTCGGAATTCAGTCCATAATTCATTATTTCGCAGTCATACAAATCTGTCCAGTCATTAAGACCCTCAAAGTTAACCCTCGTCTTGTGGACATGAGAGAGGGACTCCTCTGTGGCTGTTCCCAGGTTGTGGGATGCTCTCCCTACAGAGGTTAGGTTGGCCCCCTCCCTTTGATCCTTCTCCTAGCAGTTGAGAACCTGCTTTTTGGGGACACTTGGAATGATCATAACTGAGTCGCTGAATACTGAGTTTTTAGATGAGGGACTACATATTACAGTAGTTTGCTTTAACCTGCTGCCCCTCAGATGTGTTAGGCAGTGGTTCTCAACCTGTGGGTCTCCAGATGTTCCTGGACTGCAACTCTCAGAAATCCTTTCCAGCACAGTGAGCAGTGGAGTCTTCTGGGAGTTGTAGTCCAGGAACACGTGAGGACACACAGGTTGAGAACCACTATGTTAGAGTGACTATTGCCTCTTTGTTTTGTCTGCCATGGCCACTGCCTTCTACTTGAAGAAGCTACGTGTGTACATCAGTCAATTGTTTCTGTGATTAAAGAGGTAACAAGGTGGGTGGGGCTAATATGCTCCCCCTCCACATGTGGGTGCTGTACATACTTTAGAGCACAACTTAAGAGTTTCATTTTGGAGAGGCTACTAAGATCTTAACCAAGGCCCTTTGTACACGACCCCTAAACTCTGCCGCAAATGGCTTTAAGCTCCGGAGCTTAAAATTGTTTCCCCACCAGCTCCGGAGTTTACAGATAATTAAGTGCGACCACGCCCACCTAAGCGTGTCCCAGTGCACTTTTCAGGTACCTGCTCTCTGGAGGTGAAAATTCCTGATGCGGATATCACGTAGTTACTGCCCGGCTCTCCTTGCTTCTGTTTGTTCTTTTTTTGCCCCCCGCCCCTTTAAGAGATCTGAATGCAGTGTGGGGACGGCAGAAGGGAGGTGAGCGGCATTCTTTTCTTCCTCTTTTTCTCTCCCTCCCCTCACGCAGCAGCAGGAGTGTGGAGGGGGTGGGAACACAGGAACAGCGACAAACCCCTAAGATCTCTGGTCCGAATTTAAGTGGCCAGCGGATCTTAGGGGTCGTGTGAAAAGGCCCCATAACAGATAAAGGCAGATGTGACAATTTAGGAGTCTTGCTGTTGGGTCTGTTTCCACCCCTTGCAGATTAACAGGGAGGTGCTCAAAACTACTTATCCAGTGAGCCCTTCAGCAGCTGACCCTGAGAAGCAGCCTGCTTGGATACTTTGGCCTGAAACAGAGAAAGAAGAGTCAAAGAAACAGGTATGCAGCCGTAGGTTAAACTGCCCTTGAAAATTTGTTTATATCAGGGAACGATTCAATGGCGTGATCACTACATGTGTGATTACTGTCTCAGTTCTTCTTGGAAAAAATGTTGAAGATTATTATAAAAGGCAACTGTATCTATGCATATTCAATTCTTCAAAAAAACCTCTGGTTTATGATTGTGGGATGTTGTAGATCACAACACAAAGAGAAATCAAGTAAGGGAAAATCCAAGAAGCTGATTCTTTTCCCCATCAGTTAACTGCTTCTCACCAAAACACAAAGCAATTTTTAGGGCTGTTTTTAAACAAGGATATAGGCACCAAAGCTGTACTAGCATCAGATAAGGCCATCTCTAAACACAAAGCAATAAACAGCAATTTCACATCTTAAATCGTGAGCTGAATAGTTTTTCTTTTTTAATATCAGGAGCCAAGAGCTAGCTTACTTCAGAAATCCTTAAATAATATTTATTCAAAGCAGTCGGGGGGGGGGGGGACACAAGCACAACTGCTGTGTTTTTTGTAATACAGAAATACTTTGAATATGCCTTACAAATTTGTAATCTGTACTTTTAAGGAGAAAAGGGGGGGGGGTAAAATATTTTAAATGAATAAATTTCCATGAGATACATGGCAAAATACCCCTCTTTCTAGACTAGGGAAAGGATTGGACAAGTTCATAGAGAACAAGGGTATCAATGGGTATAAGCAGGATATCTCTCAAAGCCATTTGCAGGGAACCATAAGCAGGTGAAGACACCTGCTTGGGTATACCATGAAGCAAATTGGTGAGCCCCTGTGTGAGACAGAATGCTGGACTGGATGGGCTGTGGCCTGCTCCAGCAAGGCTGTTCTTATGTACTTTCTTTAAAGCAAGCCTGGGTTGGTTGATTTGATTGTTACTATTTCTGTGGCACTGAATTGCTCTAAGCTGTCCAAATATCCCTTTTCCCCTCCCACAATAATGTATTGTATCTACATTTCAAACCTCTGCTGGTAAGTCTGTTCTACATATGTTCAGTGTGAAAAGTAAGCAGTGTTTCTTTTCCATTCAAAATGCCTCTTTTGAGGATGATTATTTTAGACCTTAATTGTCAATTTTAAAAATGTGGGACCAACCATTCTCTTTCAAGATAAGCAAGATGAATCTTTAAAATTTAGTGGCTATGTTTTAAATCTGGACATTAAGGTCACCTGTTTCTCAAGGGGCAGATTTACTTTTTAAAAATCATAATACCAAAACACTTTGCTTAAACTCCCCCAGATTTGACACAGAGCACGAACAGTCTGTCTGTTACAACTGTGCCATATCCAGTACCTATCTGAGGTTGTTTAAAAGTTATAAGCCTATGTTTGGGCTGCTCCATTTTTAGAATTGAGTTATAAAATGTTGACTTATTCTTCCAACTCAAGAACATTGCTGCAATGAACTACACAACATTGACTAGTCCTGTATAAGTTTCAAATTGTGCAGCTATAGAATAATGGCATTGTTAAACTCCTGTTTCCTTTTCGTAACTGACCCTACACTTTTATGATGGCTAGCTTATCTATTGTTTAATGCACCTAGCATATGCAATTAAAATAAAGTATCTGATTTTGGACTTTGGGATATGGGTTTTGGAATAACCAGACATTGGAAGGGGCCCATAAATGGAAATTGTGCAACATAAATAGTTGTGGTTTAATTACTGGCCAGCAGAGGGAAATCTAGTTCAAGAAGCTTGTATCCCTAGCTGAAGTAGCTCAATAGGTTGTAATATGTCTATGAAGATTTTCAGTGATCCAGGTGAGGTTATCCAGAAATTGAGTCATAGCAACTGGACATCTTTTCTTGTTCGACTGAAACGTTTCGCAACTCCGTGAAACTGACGAAGCTACTGTAAGTGGATAAGTACTGAAACATTTTGAAGTTCAGTTGCCATGACTCAGCCTCCGACTAGGTTGTAATGGCATACTTCTGAAGCATGACCATATACCATTTTATTGGCCTCGTTAAATATAATTGCACTGATAAAAAACCTGAGAACAAGCAGTACTATCAGGTTCTTATTAAAACCACAGAATCCTGTAATGTGATAGATTCTGTAAAGCAGCGGCTGTGGCATTTTGCATTATTAAGATGTGAGCCAGCTGTGGCTGGCAGACAGAGTGTCCAGCCTCCCACCGCAGGAGAAAAGCTCTCCCCAATTGGAACACCTGGAGGAGTGGGCCAGATACAACCCTCAAGGGCAGAACAGGCTCTGATAGGGTTAGATACAGAGGAAGGTGTGGAAGGCTGGGGGGGGGGAGAGAGAGAGAGAAGAAAACACTGACACTTGGCAGGGGGCTAAGGAATCCTGGAAGAGGAAAGGCAGACCCTCACGGTGGGAGGAAGGAGCTGGCAAGGAGCCCGAGCCCAGCGATAGACCAGAAAGGCTGCAAGTTCGGCATCCCAACCCTGAGCTGGTAGGCAAAGGAACTGAGGAGGAGAAGCCTTGGCTTTGCCCCCCCCCCTTTCCCAGTTGCTTATGGAAACTGCAGTGGTACTTTGTATAAAGGAATTAATTCGTTCCAAATGAAATTCTGTTAATCAAATTTCCCATAGGAATGCATTGAAAATGAAGTAACCCCTAATCGTTACCATTTTTATGTTGTACGGATTCTCCCCATAGGCAATTCTGTGAAGCAAATTTCCCCTATCTCTGGAATTTTTACGTTGTACAGATTTTATGTTATACAAACCATTTGTTACACAAGGGTCCACTGTACTTCCCTGGTCCAGGAGAAGGGCAGAGGGGATTGTAGCTGGCTTCCCACAAACAGGATTGCTTGGTGGGCATGCCAGCAAGGCTAGCTGAGAGTGAAGTAACTCTCAGGCAGCGAAGGGACTAGCCTCTTACTGCAACAGAGGCCAGACACCTGCAGAGAGAGCGGAGCCTGCCTGAAGATTGAGGGAAGGGTGCCTAAGTAGAACCTGGATTCACAGGATTTTGGTTGTGGGACAGGAGTACCCTGCCCCAGGGGGTTGCTAACTAACCTTTGGGCATGACCTGAGAACGGATACCAGCCTCACCTTGAGAGACTTGGATTACGGCCAAGCATTTTTGTTGTTTACTCTTCTGAAGTCCTAATAAAAGTCTAACCTCACTGCTGCTCATTGGCCCATCATGGAGGGGGGAGGAGGGCGTTCACATAAGACGAAAAGGCATTAAGAAAATATTCTATTCTGAGTGCTTCTGGATTGATTAATTGATTCGGGATTGTTACCCTGTTTGATTTTTTCAAAAAAATATTATGAGGCAACCGATGTTTTCTAGACACAGTGAAAATTAAGAAAACGCAGTTCCACACACAGGTTCACAGTCTGATAGACATACTGTATCTTAAGAGTGCAGAGTGGTCAGAAGGAAGCAAGAAAATAAACAGATTCATCAGGTTTTATATCTTAATTGGTAAAAATTGGTTCATGAGTGGTTGATGTGGTCACTGACCAGATTTCTGGGACAGAAGGAGCAAGATAATGGTTGTCCTAGCTGATTCAGTGGAGTGGGCTACATCTGCATTTGCGTTTGCTTAAGCCAAGTGGAAATGGATGCTGGCAGTTCCCAATGTAGGACAGAAATGAGATTTTGAGGAGTGTTTGTTCCCTGCTGTGATCACCACTGCTCTGAAATACTGTACCTCTCTCCTACAGCGTCAAAACCAGTACCTGAGATACAGACGACTCTTCATGGATATTGAAAGAGAACACGTAAAGGAGCAACTAAGGCAGAAAGAGTGGCAGAGAAAAATGGACAAGTATATCATTTACTATCCTTTAACATTTCATTTAATTGTGCTGTATTTGAGATCAGGATGGAAAAAACAGAAGAATTGTTACAAACAGAAAAGCATAGTTTTGTTGGAGTGTGTTAACATAAAGAGATGGAATGTTGAAAAGAAATAGAAAAATTGCTGTTCGTGCAATGTCTTCCAGACAACATTCATTCTGCCTTGTTGACTGTACAGGTATAAAACTGGACACAATGATAAGTCTTGAGAACTGCAGGACACTGAAATATACACTTCTGTTGTAACTTTTTACTTTGGAGCAGATCTAGTCTTCAAACTCACTTTCATTTATTGTCTAAATTAAATTAAAATAAAATCATTTTGGTACAAAAGTGAATTGCACCCAGAAACAGATGTGATTTCTTAATTACACTTGAGGCATCTCCTTCCATAACAGAATCTGATTTGGCCTGGTTTCTCCTAGCATGCTAGTTGCAGAGTTGTCCTATAAAAGGGAGGGAAACACTCATCTACAGTTGGTTACTGAGTTCACCTGCCTTTGCTCCCATAGCTTTTTGCTAGTGAAATCTTTATATTACTGCAGTAAAGTCTGTACAGGTACTGATTTTTAAAGAGATTGCTGGAGACAGAGAAATGTGAAATGGGTATCTCTTTTACTGAGCAATATAGATTTGTTAAGCAAATATTTGCGCTTTGTATATTGTTGTACTCCCCACCCCACCCCTTTGGATTGGTAATCTGTTTCGTTGTCCTACTGTTCTAACCTGTGTCAAATTCAGTTAATTCAAGGGGTGTGCTCGAACTGTGACTTTAGCATTGTAAATTGCAATTCAAGTAGACCCATTTGAATAATTGGAACTTATCGAGGAGCTGATTTACTAAAGCCCCAATGTTTTAGTGGGTCTCTAGTGTGATTTGCTACCATTAACAACAGGGTTTTGGCTGTTCTATGCAGTATAGTGCATAATACAGGAAAATACTCAAAAGTACAGTAATGCCTCAGATAATGAATAGAAATGTCCGGGTATAGGGCTGCCTCGGATAACAAAAGTTCCCTATGGGCTGCCTCAGATAATGTTTCAAAATGCCTTGCAAAAAAGTGTACCCAGGATGCGTTGCACCCTCCCCCCGTAGTTTGTGGAAGGGTGGGAAGATTTAGAGTGTTTTGTTCATTGTGATTTGGAGCCATTCTGGACATTTTTGCTGAGGGATTTGGACCTTTCAAACTTGGAACAGTAGGGAGCTAGCTTTTATTAATCTTTGCACTGCTTTTCTTTGCATTTTTGGCGGGAACAAGCTGGGGTAGTCTTGCTGCTTGTGTTTGTGTGCATTCTTCCTCCCATTGCATTTTTGGCGAGAACACGCTGGGGTACTCTTGCTGCTTTCTTTTCTCCATGTTTGCATTGCACTACAATGCACACATGGGGGGTGTTCTGGAGGTGTGTGTTCATGGGGGCTGCTCTGGAGGTGTTCATTGAGGGAATGTTCTGGAGGTGTTGTGTTCCAGCACTGCAGGCCTTTAAATTGCACTTTATAAAGAGGTCTGAAAAAATAGCTTTTTTGCCTTTTTTCAGACCTCCGAAGCAGATTAATTGGTTTCCCATTCATTTCAATAGGAAACCACATTTTGGATAACGTATGTTTTGGATAACGAATTGCCTCAGAGAACAAATTAAATTCATTATCAGAGGTACCACGGTATAGGGGTTGAGCTTTCAGATTGCTTCTATATTTACCAACCCTGGACTTTGTTGAAATGAAGGAATATTAATTCCTTTTAAACATGTGTTTACTATTGTCTCTTTATTTCAAACATAATTTAAGAAGGTAACTGAGATTATGGCAGTCTTGCAGTTTCTTTTCTCATATGATTTTTGAAAACTGCTTTTGCCTCCAGAATTAAGAAAGAAAAAGAGCAGCAGCGTCATGCCCACGAACAACAGATTCAGGAAAGGCACCATATGGAGAAGCAAAGAATACAGGAACAGACTGTGCAGAGAGATGAGAACTCTTGCGGGGAAACTTTTGCAAAATTGGGTTATCTTAGATTGGAAGACACAACAGAGAAGAAAAAAGTAGTGGAAAGACAACAGAGAAATAAAGAGTATGCACGGTAAGCAGATTCATTTGAGAGAGGCTTTCTTTATATTTGAACATCTCAGATAGAAGAACGGAGACCACAGTGTATTCTCAGAGGCTTTCACGGCCGGGATCTGATAGTTGTTGTGAGCTTTTCGGGCTACTTGGCCATGTTCTGGAAATTTTTCTTCCTGGTGCTCTATACCCCACAGCACAGAGAGAACTTCTAGTTCCCTTTAAAGATGCCGGCCACAGAGTCTGGCGAAACATCAGGAAGAAAAACTTCCAGAACATGTTTGTTTTGCTGAATTGTTATCAGTAGTTTTTGGGTGTTCTTTAAGTTGTGTTTAAAACAAATAGCTATATAACAGTTTATATTGCATTTCATTGCCTTGAGAACACCAACTGACTAACACTTCATGCATCTCAGAAGGCACGTTATGGAACACAAAAGACTTATGTCCCAGTGGCTAAAGCTTTGTTGCACAACTCTGTATGTGCAACACAAAGCCTTGGCAGTGCTAGCAAAAGGCATAGCTAACCGAAAGGGCTACTAAGCAAATGTTGATGCATCCCATGCAACAGTCAAGATGAGAAGCGCTGGCTTGATTGTGTAATCACATTGCATAATGGTTGCCTGGTCATAATGCCCAGCACGCTTCCAGAGGCATAACTTGGCAGTACATCAGCATCAACAGGATTTTAGCCATAAAGACGGTCTTCTACAAAACTACTGTCTTCCATATGTTTTGGACCATAACTGCCATCACCCTTTATCATTGGCCCTTCTGGTTAGCATGAATAAAAACTGTAATCCAAAACATAAGAACACCAAGTTGAGGAAGGTGCTATAAATCCCATGATCACCATATTTGTTCTAACAAGTTGATGCAGCTGGAATTTTTATAACAGTAATCATAAAGCTTATTATGCCCTTCAACACAAACAAGATTTTTGTGTCTACGTGTGTTTTCCAGATATGTAGAAGCATTACGTGCCCAGATGCAAGAGAAGATCAAAATGTACAACATTAATTTGCCTCCCTTATGCTTCTGCGGATCCGATTTCTGGGACTCTCACCCAGATCGCTGTGCAAACAACTGCTTGTTTTATAAAAACCACAAAGGTATTTATTGAATCTTTTAAAGTATCACATTACTGCCTTACTATTAACAGCAACAGAGTATTCTTTCTGTAAGTTTGAGTCCTGATCTACTTAGGAATATCGAGAAGCTGCCACTTACCTTCTAATCCTGATTGCTAACCATACAACTACTGATGAAGATCTCATTTCAGATACCCATCCCATGACCTTGAAAAGAGATCGGTGCTTTCTTCCAAAAGAAATGGCAACCTGAATTTAGTATTTTTCTATACATAAGATACGTAATCGACCCTACAAATCTTTGTGAATGTGAATGTGAGGAAGACAGAATATCTGGCGACTGACGAGTTAAAATACCTCAGTTCCACAACCACAGCCAACAGGAGTCTGAATTGCTCAATCACATCAAGGATCAGCAGTGGGTAAAATGGCATACAACATCAAGCGTCATGTGCAACCAAAAAGATCAGCGACCATTTAAAGTCAAAGAACTATGTCATTATCCATTCTACAACCCGTCATGCTCTATGGTGCAGAATGCTAGCCGGTGACTAAAGAAATCTAACATTGACTTGGTGTCATTAAGACAAACATGCTGCAGTGGGCCTCTGTCATTACCCAAAAGAATAATCTATGCAATGATTATATCCAATCAAAATACAGCATTGCACCAATTGCTGACCAGATGCCTGAAGCCCGGCTACATTGGTATGGACATATCTGGCACACCAGTGAGGAAACTCTAGCCAAAAAGGGTCTCACTGTGGAGATCAGCAAATCACGACTGGGATGATGCCCCAGTCAGCGCTGAATGCACGCCCTTGACAGTGACATGAACTTGTCCTGGGTTCATCCAAACCTAGCCCATGACCGTGCCCAATGGAAGGCAAAAACAAGAATAGCAGACCCCAATACTTTTGTGAGACAAATGCTAAGAAAAAGAAGAAAGAAGAAGAACAGTGGAAAAGAACCAAAACAGGCCAGGGTGGCTTCACAAAAATCTTAGAGAGAACCTGGAAACAAAAATGTACACAGGTAGGAATTGGAAAGAAGGCCAGGCCACATGCAGGGATGGCAAAAGCTGAGAATGAGGTCCAGTTAGCTAGAGACAGTAAAACAACCCAAAAAGCATTCTTCGGGTATGTGCATAGGAAAAGAGAATGAAAAGAAGCATTGGCTCAGCTGCTCAGTGGAGATGGAAATATGGTAACAGACAACAAACACAGAAGTGCTCGATTCCTGTATTAGCTCATTCTTGTCTCAAAAGACTGAGAAATGTGAAGTGCAAGTGGAGGAGATAGGATCGAAGCTGGAGATTGAAAAACAAGTAGTCAAGGAATTCTTTTTTACCTTGAACAAGTTAAAATCTCTAGGAATGAATTCACTGCATCAAAGAGTATTAAAGGAACTGGCCGAAGACTGTCAAAACCACCATCATTTTCTTGAAATCGTGGGGAATTGGTGAGATGCTGATTATGATTAAAGGAAAGCTAGTGTTCCTATCCTTCAAAAAGATCAAAAGGAGGAACCTGGGGACTGTAGACCATTTAGCCTGATAGCAATCCCAGGAGAAATTCTGGAGCAGATTATAAAGCAGCCATATGCAAGCACCTAGAAAACACTGCAGTAATCACTAGATGCTAATATGGATTTGCCAAGGGGAAAAATTCTTCCAGACTAATATGATCTCATTTTTGATTGGGTAACCTTCCTGATTGGTGGACAGAATGCTCTAGACATAGTATATCTTGACTTCAGCAAAGCTTTTGACAAAGTGCCCCATGATAATCTGATTAGCAAGGTAACTAGGTGTGGGCTCGATAGAGCAATTGCCAGGTACTTCCTAACTGTTAGAGCAGTATGGCAGTGGAACCAATGATCTTGGGAGGTGATGAGTGCTACAGTCATTCAAGATAAATTTAGACAACCACCTGGCAGATATCCTTGGATATGTATCCCTGCATGGAGCAGAAGACTGGACCAAATGAACTTATAGACCCCTAAGAATTTCCTGATATTATAATTCTATGCAAACTTTTTTGAAACTAGAGAAGAAACAAGAAGTGGTTTCCAGTGGTTTCAGACAATTTCATCCTGTTATTTCTAAGTATGAGGCTCTGGGGTACATTTTGGCACTTTATGGTTCTTGTTAATTACTGTGGCTTAATTTAAAATTTAAACCCTATTTGAAAACTATTTAAACAAATTATCAGTCTGCAAATAGGCATTGTAAACAAAATTTAAGGGCAAGTGATCATGTTGTTTCCTGCTCAGAATATGATGAAACTATGAGAATCTGTATTTAAAAAACAGAGTTAAACTTATATACTGAATCTATGGCTCCTGTTAAGGGAGAAGGGGAAAAGTCCTTTGACCAGTCTGTAAATAGGTCTAGGACCCTCCATTATAACTCCCTCTGCCTCTGCTTTCTCAGTTTCATACGAAACCTAATCCTATTCCTTTCCCTTTCAGCATATGCTCAGGCCCTACAGTCCGTCATCTCATCTTGTAATATTCTCGATGGAGGTTCTAGCACAAGACTTGCTGTCCATACATTTGCTACTATACATGCTCATTCTAAGAATTCCTGAAGGAACAAACTCTGGAATTGATGCCTCTTTCTCTTCTTAGTTGTTTCAGAACAAAGTTTCTCGAAGCAGGTGACTTATGCAAATACTAACCCCTGGACTGTGTTCTGATGATATTGAAACATAAATGCATTGGAAAGGGAGAATCTTCCTCCAAAGATACTTATTTGGTCTTTTACTAGTCCTCTTTTGTACTAACATTTACAAAATACTGTTTTATTGAAAACTTTGACTTGTCAGGTGTGCTATAAGTGATGTATGAGAATTGGCCTTGGCCTGATCTTGAGCTAAACCAGATCTATTCACTACCCACGTACTTAAAGATTTGTTACATTTTTTTACACCTGTGCAAAGCTCTGTCTAAGGGAATTCTGTTGCACTTTTCATCTCCCGTTCCTTTTATATTTTTTAAATAGTTCCAAGAATATCTGTATCCGGATGAATTTTAACCTCCTTCAAATTCTGATGGTATAGTTGAAACCGAAACAAAAAGTGATCACTTCAGGAGGTGAAACGTTACTAATAATGATGGCATTTAAAATGTTGAAAGCGCTATGCACAGTTTGTTTATTTTTTTAAATTTATCCCATTGCAAGAGAAAATTTGTTGGGGCTGATTTACTGTAGACCAACTTAATTCATGAACATTACCTCCCAGGCATAACAAATGCAGAGCAATTTCAAGTTCTCGCTTATGTCAGTACAAGAATCAAGCCAGCTTTCTTCAATTGGTCCAAGATGGGAATGATGACAGCTGTACTCCAACATATGTAGACAGCACCAGCTTGGGGAGAACCAAGTTCATCCTGTGTTTCAGTAACCACCCCCTCCATTGACAAAGATGGTGTCGTGCAGGTTTTTCTTTTGTTCCCTGATACACAAGCAAAGAAGAATCTTGCCCTTGATCTTAAGTGTTAAATAAGAAAGGAATATGGAGATATTACTCTCTTCCTTTTATTAAAATCTGAATCTATGATTCAGGAAAGAATGCTTTTGAATAACTTTGGTTATAAAGATAGGAAAGCTGAGCTTTAGTGTTTTTTTACAAAGGACATTTATAAGATGCTAGCTTCCTTTGACTCACAAGCTTCTCAATTTTAAATGTTATTTTTAATGTGAACTGCTCTTATTTGAGCATGGCACTGAAGCATAGTTTTCTACTGTTGACCCATTACAATAAAATGTTTTAAAGGTCTGACTTTGTCTTTTATTATGTCTGTGGTATGTTGCAACATAGCCACAAATGCATTCTACTATAATGAACTGTAAAAAGTGTTGTCAAACTAGCAACCTCTGCCTATTTCTACCAGGTGTAGTCACTGATAAAACTGTTGCTATGATACAAATGGATATACAAGTGTTTGGGACAGTGTTTTTTTTTTCTTCTTCTTCCATGATTTAACTTTCTACAGCTTACAAATACCTAATAATACCTGCTGGAGATGCAGTGTCATTTACTAATTTATTCCCCAAGATATTACACAAACAGTAATACCTTGGTTTATGAATGCCTTGGTTAAGAATGATTTGCGAGACAAGCAAGACGGGTCCAGAGATACCACTGTTTTTTCTACATTTGTGTAGGTTTCTCAGTTGCATGCAGTAATATGGATAAAAGTTAAAAGACTGTTAATGAATCTTACATATAATCTGCTAAAAGACTACTAACACATTTTTTATATAATCTGCTAACGAAAATTATGTGGCATTCATGAAAGAACTGACGACTTATTTTTTGTTTTTGTTTTTAAAAATCCTATACTTTCTTAAAGCAAAGCAAAGTGTTCTGCTTATATACCACCCCATACCACTTCAAGTAGTCTCTGGGCAGTTTACAGTTTAATTGCAGTACGCAGGCTACACATTGCCCCTCCAGCAAGCTGGGTACTCATTTTACTAACCTCGGAAGGATGGAAGGATGGGTCAACCATGAGCCTGCTACCTGGGACTGAACCCCAGGTTGAGAGCACAGTTTTACCTGCAGTACAGGCATTTAACCACTGCGCCACGGAGCTCCTTAGATCTATCTCCCTTCATTTGTTCTTATTTTTCCTGTTTATTGAATGTATATACTTTCCTTTAGAGATAAAAATAATGCATCAATAAAATTACTCAATACTTCCCAGTTAAAACTTCCTTTCTGTACAAAGGTCAGTTTAAAAGTTTAGTGTTGTCAAAATTAATGAATGTTTGCCTGCTTGTGGAAGGACAACAGAGATGGAGGTAATTAGATTTACCACCTAGTTTTCTTTGAAAGGAGATTGTAGGGTTTTACAGCAAGCTCTGAGAAAGCATCTTCTTGCATTCATGTCAAATGTGCTTCTCTGGCGGCAGGGCATTTCCCACAGAAGACACATTCATATGAAGGGTGGGCATCCTGATGCAGAAATTCTGACCATTTAAAACACTGAGTTATATTGGGATCTATTTTTCATAAACATTTTAAATTGTATCCAGGAATAGCCATTGAAGTTGGAGCCATATATTCTATGTAGCCAGTCTTGACCAGTTTTAATAACTAGTCTCATGTTTTAATAATCCAAAAGGGATATGGCTGAAGAGCCACTGTAGCCCTGTTTGGCCTCTCCATATCAATAAATACTGATGTTTAAAGTCTACCAGAGATTTGATATTTCAATATGCTGAGGACACCAAGTCTCGGATTTTTGAAGGCACTTTAAAATCACTTGGTTTTGTGTTCACTTTGTCCATCTTCTTGGGATAGCTTTTAATCTGCTTGTAAGTTATGTTGTATATTAGTGAAGGAGGTGCTTCATGGGTTTTTTAAAACTGGCACTGCACTACGTGACTCCAACATCCTGTATTTCTTCCTCTTGAGACTGAAAAACAAAAATAAAACCCCGCATTGCCATAATTATAGGGCAATGCTCTAGCACGTTGTCCTATAACTTTTTGAGGTTTTTTTTGTCCTGCATCTGCCTGCTCTTGTGCTAACTACCTCTCACAGCCACTCACTGCCACCATCAGGTCACTTTACACATTAAGGTGATGTGGATAAGAGGGACAAAAACCATGTTCTGTGGTGATGTGATTTTTAATATTTTTATTTTTGTTTCAAACTGTTATAGCACTAGATCAGTGTTACAGATGGAAAAAATAGATCAGTCAGGTTACCTTGCAGCATGAAAGCCATTATCCTTACATAAAGTACTTGAGAAAGCCCACAGGCACAGTTTATTCTGACTCATGCAAGTATACATTTTAAAAACTATTCAAAATAAATTGTGTTCATACTCAAGTTAAAATAACTCCCTAGCTGGTGTTTTTAAAGATGTGCTTCCCAGCCAAGAAAATGCATGTTCAGCCATAAGTCATGTAAATTGATATTTTTAAATCAATTTCACGCGTGCTAAACCCAGTCCAAACCTAGCAATGTTTGACTTGTAACCACGCCATCTATCAGTGTCTAGTGGGATAAGATGTTAGGACAAATGAATTGAACTTTAATCTAGGTAAATCATAAGAGTTCAAGTGAGAGGCAGCACAAGGAATAAACACGTCATATCTCATCTTATCTGGATAGAGTGCTTCAGGTTCTACAGCAGTGAGATACGAAATCAATTTGTTTCTGGGGACACATTGTATCTTAAAAAAATTTGTATCATGGATCTGAATGGGCACAAGCCACCCTGGAAATTGAAGTCTTCCATAAAATTTTCGTGCCTCAGGGCTTTCCATATGAAATTTTCATATCTCAGGTTTTTGCAGAATACTTACATTCCCAGGGTGCATTACACCCCAGACGGACTTCCCTTTTGTACTCAAGGCACTGTATTAGTTTTTAGTGGTCTTATTTTTCTTAACTGTGTTCCCCAGATGACACTTAAAAACCATTGCCCATATGACCCCCACCTCCCAAACAAATCTAATAAAGCTTTAGCAATTAAAGCACTTTGGCCCTTCTCATGCAGCCATCTTGCCATAAAGGCGGTGCTGTGGAAGGAGAGGGAAAGAGTATGTCTGTGCTCAGTTCTGAAACAAGAAGCTCAAAGGATAAAGGGTTATGCTAAGGACTGACTCAAGTTTTCCAGAGTTTTGATTGATTAAGGGTAAGGCAAATTTGGAATCTCTTAATTGTTTGGGATATACTGTGAAAAAAATAAAGTTACTACTAAAAATAATAAGTGGAGTCTTTTAAATATCTGAACTTGGGTCTTTTTAAAAAGGAAACCTCACATATTGTTCAGCGACAGAGGAATGTTAGCTACCACAGCTACTTTCATCAATATTTATTTTATAGTATTTTTACCCTGCCTTTCCCCTTGGAAAAGGACCCAAGGTGGCTTAAAGTAATGAGGGACAATATGCAGTCCAGTACAATTAAGACATATTCAAGTATTGAAAACGGACTCGAGGAACATTTTACAGCGTTAAAAGACAACATTACATTAAAGCTACAAGAGAATGCGAACAGTTAAAGCGAGAGTAAAAATTCCATGTAAAAGTTATGCATGATGGAAACTAACATTGAAAACAGTGTCAATGCAATCATACAAGGTTATAAGTAGTTATAAACACAAAGTCTGTGTGATCATGTATGGTAGATTCATATAAAAGACACCATAGGTAGTCCAGGGGTGCCCAAACTTTTTGTAAGGAGGGCCAGATTTGGTGGCTGAGAATGTGTCAGGGGCCGGTTGCTCCCTGATCCTGCCACCCACTGCAAGCCCCACCCACTGACCCATAAGCCCCACCCACTGATCCCTTGCAACCCCACCCACAGGAAGGAAGGCGGGGACCAAGGGAGGGAGGGAGGGAGGTGGAAACCAAGAGAGGAAGGAAGGAAGGTGGGGAACAAGGATGGGAGGGAGGAAGGAAGGTGGGGACCAAAGGAAGCACAGGGAGCCGTGGCCACAGGTCGCCCCTTGGAAGAGGCAATCTGTGCGACCTTGCACCCCCCCAAGCTCCCCAGCAGTGGTGACGGCTCGCCCACCAGCCCACCCCAAAGCTCCTTGGCAGTGGAAGAGGCCCGCTGGCCTGCCCACCCCCACACATTCCCCTGCAGTGCCGGTGGTGGCAGACCGCCCGTCCACCCAAGCTTCCCAGCGGTCCCGGTGGCGCGGCCTGCCCAATCACTGCCCCGCGCATGCGCCCAACCTCACAATGTTCTCGGCTATGCTGGTGGTGGCGGCCCGCCTGCACACCACCCCTGTGCACACACCCAGCCCCACAAGCTTCCCGGCAGTGCTGGTGGTGGTGGCCCGCCCCCTCGCCCACCCACCCAGCCCCACAAGCTTCTGCTCACTGGCCAGCCGGCCCACCTAGCCCCTCAAGCTTCCCGGTGGTGTCAGTGTTGGCGGAAGGTGGGAGGGGCGGGCCAGCCAGCTGCGGGCCACTCAGAATGGCCTGACAGGCCAGATTTGGCCCCCGGGCCGGACTTTGGGCAGGCCTGAGGTAGTCCATCATTCATATGGCAGCTTGTTATATATAAAATAGTCCTTTATAGTATTTTCAAAGATACAAATGTAAAATGCATTAATTTTGGTACATGTTTATAAAAAACCTGGCTCCTATTTTTTCTTACATTTGACACATCTATCATATAGCAATAATATGCATGGTTACGTCTATCAATCTAATCTACTCACTATTCTGATTCTTGAAGAAATACATCCGATAGTTTAAGCCAGTATCAACACACAGGAGATCCGCATCAGAGTCTAGCGACTTTCAGTGAAGCTATTGCTGGAAATGTGTTGAATTTGGTGCTTGAGTTTCGATTATGATGAAAAGTGAGGATTAAATTAGATTAACTAAGCAAATACAGTAGCCTGTTCAAATGCTAACTCTATTCAGTCTGCTTCAAAGAGAAGACTCATATTTAATCTCTCAGTGTTTCTTACTGTATTGTTAATCCCACACTGAGATCACCCAGTGTGGTATAATGGATAAAGTGACAGAACAGGACTCAGAAAACCCGGCTTTGAACCTCTGTCACCCATAGAAATTTACAAGTGGGAATGAAACCATTTTAAATATCTCACGTGAATTTACTAGGGTTGCTATAAAGCTAATCCAATTTGGCAGAACACAACGCATAATCCCATATTTAGGATTTATTGCTTTCTCTTTCCTTCAAAGTAAGAAACATGCCTTTTATCATACAAATTTATTTATTTTGAATATTTTTACCCCACCTTTCTCCTTGAAAAAGGACCTATGGTGGCTTACAATAATGAAGGACAATATACAGGCCAGAACATTCAAAACATATTCAACTAAAGAACAGGGGAGTAGAAGAACCATTTTACAACACTAAAAAGTAACATTAAAGCTAGCATGGACACACTGGTGTTCTTATGAGATCAGTCAATGCAATCATGCATGCTAATCCATCTAAAAGTCACAGAATAGGTAGTCCATCATTCAGGGAAAGCTTGCTTGAAGAGAAAGGTCTTTGCCTACTTCCGGAAAGACAGCAGAAATGGGGCAATCCTGGCCTCCAGCAGGAGGGAGTTCCAGAGTCTGGGAGCAGCAACAAAGAAAGACCTTTCATGTGTCCTTTTGAGGTGCACCTGTGAAGGTGGTGGGATGGAAGGAAAGGCCTCTCCTGATGACCCGAGCCAGTTCCTACTGCGAGATTCGATCTTTGAGGTAACTAGGACCCAGGCCATTTCGTGCTTTGTAGGCCAGCACTTTGAATTGTGACCAATAGCTGATTGGCAGCCAGTGGAGCTGCTTTAATAGGGGTGTAATGTGAGCTCTGTAACCCGCCCCAGTCAGCAGTCTGGCCGCTGCATTTTGGACCTGTTGAAGTTTCCTGAGACTTTCTATCAACAACCCAAATAATGTTTTCAGGGCATCGTTAACAGAGTTCAGAAGGATATAAAGATTTTTATTTACTCAGGATGCTAATTTTCCTCATAGCACTTTCTGAAGTTTGATTTTTCTCTTACTTAGTTCTTGTTCTCTTCCAATGCCAACCAAGAACTCATTAATCTCTCTAATAGGACCCTGTGATGCCATTTATTAGTTGATAACTCATGACCAATTTGCGTCAGTGGGAGTGACAAACTGCTAACAAAGCACTTAAGATGTACAGAGGTGATTCTTTGTACGTAGGGGCTTCTATCCCCAACAACGTACAAAGGGGAAATCACATACTTTCCCCTCTTGATATAGTATCGACCCCTGCATAATAAAGAAAATGAACTTTAGCGCATGCTGGGATGCAGGTCATAGTTTTAAAAAAGTAATGAAAATGAATGTTACTTTCCCCAGAGGGTATCTGCTTTCGAATGTCTTTGGTCTATTGTCATTAAGGTTGTCCTGTTAAGGGATCATATGCAGGTGTTCACTTTCATTGTTGCCACAGTTAAACTATTCACTTTGAGAGTCGTGATGAAAAATAATTTTCCAAATATTTCCTGCGATTTGTGTCTGTGCATCTGTGTATTTAACCCTTCGTCGAGGACTCAACAGGAGGCACTAAGAAAATAGCCTTTCTTTAAGCTCTCCTTGTTCTTTATACCGCAGCCAGGGAATAAAACCTTAGAAGCTTAAGTCATAGCTTTAGGGGAAAAACATATGCAGGCAGCCTTCTCCCTGGAGTTCAGCTGGATTTTGGTTTGTCTGCACTGCCAGGGAAGCCTGTGCATGGAACTGTAGCACTCAGTTCGTTTGTGCTGCTGGAATTCGTAAAGGACCATCTGCAGCAGAGGAAGAATGTCTGGTTCTCCCGGTGCTTTTGCGCTGAATTCACAACATCGCGGGCTAGTGGCTATGGTAGCTAGGGCTGATGGAATTTGCTATATAATAACATCTGGAGGCATACATCCCAAATTGACAGGGATGTGCAATTCAGTCTGCTTATTCAGTGCATGCATTGGCATTCTCATAATGAACATGCTGTGTGAACCTGGCTGTATTGTTATTCTGTGCCATGCCTGCTATATGAGAGCAGTATTTTTGAGCCATGCAATAGTCATTGTAGCATAACAATCTCCTCCACCACCACCACCCAGTTTTTCCTTTTTAAAATAAAATTATGTCTCTCCTTTCTAGCCACAAAATAAAATAAAATAAAACTGACCTCAAATTGATAGATCTTTCAGGGAGAAGACCCCTTCCCCGATTTCTAGACATTTAAACCAGTGGTTCCCAACCTGTGGGTATCCAGGTATTCCTGGACTGCAACTCCCAGAAGCCTCCACCACTCACTGTGCTGGAAGGGGTTTCTGGGAGTTGCAGTCCAGGAACATCTGGGGACCCACAGGTTGAGAAACACGGATTTAAACCATCACGTCAGTCATTCTAAATGGCATGATTTTGGACACAGTGAATGATGCTTACTTCTGTTTCTGTACCGTACTTTAGGGCGGGAATATAACATCGTATTGTAATGCTATTTAACTTAACAAAGCCATCTGTAAGGCAAGAGATGAATGTTCCACGCGGCCGCATAGATTCCAGGAGGCACAAAGGATCTTAAGATGTCCTTGGCAAGCCACATGTGTAGTCGCTGGAATTACGTGTTTGACAGTACTTTGCAGCTCTGTTCCAGAAGTTCAGCCATTCCAAGATTGCTTTAATCAGCAGTACATGGAAGTTACCTCCCAAGAATTAGTAGGTAGAGGTTGAAATCTTATCAGAATGAAGATGCTGGATTGCAAGTTCCATCAGTCATAAGAGGAGTTCTCTTAAAGGTAACATCAAGAAGAGAGCACGGTCCTCGTGCCAATTGTATTTCAGCTGAATTCCAACAATAAAGGGTAATCCATGGGTGTTACCATGGCAGTGTTGTTTCCTGCATGCAGGCTTTATCGGCATCTATTGTTGGATTCCCACTAACAAGAGCAGAATCCAGTATAAGTGGGTGCAGTCTTCTCTCCTTGCAGTAGTTTGTGGGACATGCCCCCCGAAACCTGCAGCTTCTCAGAAACCATCTATGGAAGATTCTGGAGGGGGCTACAGGTGGAAGGGCATGAATGTTGTTATGATTGTCACACTGGAATTTTTGTTACTGAAAGGTGTGTGTGTGTGTTGTGTCATTACAGTCATGATTGACTCTTTCTCACCCCATGTCCATGGAGTTTTCTTGGAAGGACTACTGGGGTGGTTTGCCAGTTCCTACTCCAGGTGCCTACAGGTGCCTGGTGGTCGCCCATCCAAGTACTAGCCAGGGCCGACCCTGCTTAGCTTCCGAAATCAGGTGAGATCGGATGTGCTTAGGGCATCTAGTAACATCACACTATTTCATACCACATAGTAGAAATGAAAATGATTAGAAATGTAATTTCAATCATGGTTTTTTCCTGCCCCCTATTTGATTCCTGCTTATGATCACTTTAGTAATGTTTCCAAAGCATGAGTTTCCATAGCCAAGCCAGGATTTGAACTCACGTCTTTTGCGTCTTTGTCTGACACACAAGCCTGTGCATTACACTGGCTCCCAAGTGCTGTAAAGAACTGTAAAAATTAAACTTGATAACTTACAGCAAGTTTTAAAATTATTTAGAAAGTCACCAAATTACAGAATAGTTGCAAAATGGCAGAACCACGAAATAAAATAAGCATATGCAAATTAAGCTTTTAAAAACAAATTTTACAGTGGATACCAACTAAAATTTATCGACTGGAATTTAACAGATTATTATCTCAATTGCCAAATTAAAAAAAACTATACATTTGTCATCTAATTATTTTAACTTTTACTTTCAAGTAACTGGCAACGTTGTCTTTTCTAACTATTGCGAATTTGTTTCTAATTAATTTCTAACCATCTAATTTGGCAAAGGTTCTTATTTGTTTCATTCCCTGGCATTTCCCAATGTGATGTAGAGGACAGCATAATGGACTAGCAGTGTGGAAAACAGGCTTTGATTCTCTGCTCCATCATGAGATCTCATTTTCTTTAAGAGAACCTTAAAAACTCCCTTCTGGCTCTATCCCTGACCAAGTATCTTCCCATGTGGTCAGATTTAGACCTTGGTCAGTGCAGGTATCTGTTTAACCTTCTTGATCTCTTTTCTGGTGTCTGCTGCATGAGTATCGCTGTTACATAAGCTTTGCTATCTGTCGGAAGCAGGATGTTTGTTTAAATTTAAGGACATTCCCAATAGATCTTACATTTAGTTATTGTTTATCTACTTCAAGCAATACAGACAGCATTTAATGGAATTATAATAAAGGATTAACCTTATCACTTTATAGATGTATTACAGGTTCTTTCATCATATCCCCTATTTCTGATGTTCAGACATCAATGCCAATCCTAACACAATCAGAATGATTCCACCTGTGCATGGGAGAAAGAACTTCATAAGCTTGGAAGAAATTTCACAGTATATCTACTAGTAGTGACAGAATACTACTACTAATACAGTAGGACCCCGTATCCACTGATTCATTATCCACTGATTCAGTTTATCCACGGTTGGCAGAGGAAAAAAGTTAAATAATTCAGCAGCCACACAGCAAACTATTGTCACAAACAGCAGCTGTAAAGCAAGCTACTGTCACAAACAGCAGCCATAAAGCAAGCTACTGTCTCAAAAGAGCAGTCATAAGGCAAGCTACTGTCAGGAAACAGCAGTTTGGGGATGGGCGGGCAGGCATTCTCTCTTATCCACAGTTTTCATTATCCACAGGAAGGCCTGGAACCAATCCCCAGTGGATACTGGGGTCCTACTGTACACAGACAGATCAGCTCCTGCTGCAAAGTAGCACCCAATCATCTCAGTCTGGCCATTTGAGGGTGCCTTCACTGAAGGAGGCCCATAAGACGTTGATGAGGAACCGGGCTTTCTCAGTGGTGGCCCCTCGGCTTTGGAACCAACCTCTTCCTGAGATTTGTTTGGCCCTTTCGCTTGCTGTCTTCAAGAAACACCTGAAGAGGTGGCTTTACAAAAAGGCTTTCTATGGTGATTAGCTCCTTCTATCAATTTGCTGTTATCTTTTCTTGCTTTGTATTTAGGCCATCTTGTTCTCTGTTTGATATTGTTTGATTTGTCATGTCATTATGCTTTATTATGCCGTGTTGTTTATTCACTGTAGAGTTTACTATTTGAGTTGTATTTTGATACTTGTTTGTCGCTTGTAAACTACCCAGAGTAGCCGTGTCACTAGATGGTGTGGTATATAAATTTAATACAGTGGTACCTCAACTTACGAATTTAATTCGTTCCGAATGCATGCTCTTAAGTCGAACTACTCTTAAGTCGGGGTACCTATCGAGAAATTGAAAAAATAAGTTAAAAAAGAAAAAAAAGGAAAAAAAAGTAAGTCGAGCAGACCATACCTAAAATTTGTAAGACAGCAGTTAAAATGGCAACAGTTTTCCTCTCTTAAGTTGAATTGCTCTTAAGTCAAGCTGCTCTTAAGTTGGGGTTCCACTGTAATTAGAACATCTTCCTCATCCCCATGTCAATAATTTTAAACAAAACTGGATTGGGCTACCATATTTCAAAACAAGCAGGTAAAATCAATTATCTGTTACATATGGAAATGCAAAAAGTTCCTCAGAGATAAACTGCCAAACACAGTGCAAATGTTTAGTGAAGACATTCAAAATAATTTGATATTGACAAATGTGCCTCTCTGTCTCTACAATGTGGTCAGAATCAATAGCTAGATGGAACAGAGTTTAAAATGGTGATATTATAAAATCACTGTCAAGTGAGATAAATTATAAATACATCAGAATACTAGAAGCAGATTACTTCCTGCACACAAAAGTTAAAGAACTGACAGAAAGAGAATACAACAAGAGATTGAGGAAAATCTTAAAATCAAAATTGATACCCAGCTGCAGTAATAGATTGGAACCAAAATGAATAGAGGATTGGATTGAAAAGCATGGAAACTAATGAACATGCACCATGTGCTACATCCAGAAACTGATGTGGACTGGTCGTATTTACCATGAAAAATTGGAGGCCATGGATTCTTGCAAATACAGCAAGTAGTAGAGGAGGAAAAAAGATTATATTAGTACAGAGAAAAACTACTTAATGTGGTAAAAATGGAGAATACTGTACTTTGAATACAAGATAAACAAAGGGTCAATATAAGAAATAACAATTTGAAAATAAACTAAACAGAAAAATAAACTACTGCATGAAAAACACATGCAAAATATTGATGGAAAATGATCATAATTGAACATGGGTATGGATAAAATGGGGGGGGGGAATTAAGAAAGAAACTGAAGGCTTCACTACTGCCACACCAGAATAAGTACAGTGGTACCGTGTATAAAGGAATTAATTCATTCCAAATGAAATTCTGTTAATCAAAATTTCCTTTGTACAAATTTCCCTTAGGAATGCATTGAAAACGGAGTAATCCCTAATCGTGACCATTTTTATGTTGTACAGATTCACCCCATAGGTGATTCTGTTAAGCAAATTTCCCCTATCTCCGGACTTTTTTTATGTTGCACAGATTTTATGTTATTCAAACTGTTTGTTATACAAGGGTCCACTGTACTCCAAACCTAAGCCGAGGTACAAGACAAGGATGTCCTCTAGCCCCATATTATTTGCATTAATAATGGAATTATTGGCAAATGCAATAAGAAATGACAAAACAATAATAGGAATAGGAACCCAACAGAAAAGTAAAATAAACTTATTTTCAGATGATAGATTGTTGACGATAGAAGACCCAATAAAAGTTTTAGGTAGGCTACAAAAGCATGAAAAGAACTTTGGGGAAATAAGTGGATTAACAATTAATTTGAATAAATCTGAAACAATGTTTTATAATCATTCTAGAGAAGAAATATAAAATATATATTTAAAAAAGCATTTTTGTTTTCATTTTTTAAAATAAAAACAAGTTAAAAATCACTTTTTTATTTGTGTTGTATCACTTAAGTATTGTAAAGTATTGGGCAACAGATTATATCCTGGCTGTGTACCCTACATACATTCAGGTCCTGTCAGTTTGGCAAAGCTGACATTACTCAACATCTGTCAGTGAAGATTACATAGCCGAACAAAGCTTATTTTTTCTAAGATGGAAATATATCTCAGAAATGAACTAAGCTAAAAGGTCACTTAGACTTCTTCGCCAATCAAACAATGCAGCGCTATGCCACTTATGAAAAATTAACTGAAAAAGAAAAAAGAAAAAAGAGGAAAAATCCAAGACTGAAAACCAGCACTCCGTAACCTCCTTCTTGGTGTACTTAAAAACCCATCCACAACCAAATGGAATCCTGCTGTCTCTCAACCTGCAGCACTGATGGCTACTGCCAAAGAGTAGACAGGGAGTGAATGCATTGTGACTAAATGGACCAAAACAGAGCAATCCAGTATCATCATGTGGTTGACTAGATTGCAGGTACAAGGGACAAAACAGCAATCTTATCAAACCCCCTACATTCCGACTGTTCCAAAACAATCCAGACTTGATCACTCCCTGTCACCAATATAGCTGCGCCCTATGTTATTCAGTGCCCCGGACATTAGCTGAACCCACACTCATAATCTTTGTTATTAATATGAAAATAGTTCTCAAATAAGATTTACTGTTAAGGTGAGGAGGAGAGAAAGCATGTAGGAGTATTGCTAGAGATGCTTTTAAGAATTTACATGTTGTTCACAAAGGTTATTATGAGTGCTTTCAATCTGTCTCCAGGACACTGGAAAAATAACATAGTCACGTTATATAACCACTTGCCACCAAAAGAGCTAATAAATTTAGAGTGTGAAACATCAGGAGAAAATAGTAGTTATAAAGATTATGTACAAGTACACGTATTTTATTTGTGGACAGCACAAACACTGTTACAATGGGAAGTTGAAGTGCTTCACCAACGTGTTGCGCAAGAGCTAGATGGACAAGGTTTTATACGTACCTAATATAGCCTCCTCTGCAGCCACGTAGTTATATTGCTGTCCTCAGATGCCATTGTAGATGCTGCCCGGGCCGTCACCCATATTGAATTGAAACCAGATTTAGATACCAGTCCAGACAGCTTATCTCCATGGAACTGGAGGCCATCTTGTCTTTTGTTTCAGGTCGCGCAATAATTTGGGTGATAACAAATGAGAGCCTTTACAGGTTTTTCTTTTTCCTGAATTCTGTTAAAATGTGTTGTTGTTTTTGTATTTAGCTAATATTATGCCTGAGATTGGAGATATGAAAATGAGACGCTTGGTGTGCTACCTGTAAAAATTGCAGCTAGAATTGTATATTCTAAGTCAGAGATGCCAAAACAAAAAGAGCTGATACAAAAGTGTTTGGAAATCATGGAGTTGGGCATATTATCAGAAAAATCAAAGGATCAACCAACGTAAAAAGCACGTGAAATCTGGGAACCATTCTATATAGAGGGATTTGGAATAAGCTTTGGAAGAAACCTCGAGAAAATTTAATGGAAATAAATTGCAAAGGGAATGTATAAGAGCAAAAAATACTTGGCAGCACTTTCTGCCGCAGCACTTAATATGTTCTGAGAAGAGAAGGAGTTAAAGTTCGGAGAGGAGCAACTTGGCAAGAAGCCAAGTGACCTCTTTGGAGGACATCTAACTTAATAAAATAAAATAAAATAAAATAAAATAAAATAAAATAAAATAAAGAATTACACCGCGTTGTTCTTTTTACCCTGCACTTCTGTGAGTTTTTCTTTTCTTTTCTTTTAGTTTCAGCACTCTTTGCTGCATATATGAAGTTCATAACTGCCAGGCATAGCCAAAGATCCAAGGAGAGACTATGTGACATGTCATGTCAGGTGGGCACCTCAACTAACTTTGAATGGATATTCAGTATGCAGCACTTGTAGGTTCCCGTTGTTTAACAACTACTCCCTCAGAAATTGAACTCTGCTCTTTACCCTGTAGTTATTTAATTGTACTTTTACAAGTGTCCTTATCAAAATCTTGGTGGGACTCCAGTAAACGACACATGTTAGCTCACCTTTGGCAACTTTGGATCAACTTTGCAAAGCTTTTAAATTAAAAAAATCCCAACACATGAGTACATGTTCAGGGTCGGGGCAATGTCTTTCTTTATATCTACGAAATCATATATAAATCATATAATCTACGAAAACATATATATATATATATATATATATATATATATATATATATATATATATATATATATATATATATATATATATATATATATATATATAAATTTATGAAAAAAGAAAAAAGAGAGAGAGGGAAACACATTCCCTCTCTCTCTAACACACCCACATATATCCATGTCTTTCTGAGCTCCATGGCACATTGGTTAAACCGCTGTACTGCAGCCAAAGCTGTGTTCACAACCTGGGGTTCAATCCCAGGTAGCCAGGTCAAGGTTGACTCAGCCTTCCATCCTTGAAAATGACTGGTCTAAAGCTGGATCGTTTAGGGGTGCCTCCAGCACCTGCCTCCTGAGGTAGCTGTGTCATTGTGCTTATTGGTAGGGCCAGCCCTGGGACTCTGCAACCACCAAGAGGAACAAGAGTTGCTGCGTTAATCACAGCCCTTCCAACAGTATTGGTAAGGAAATATCATCAAACTGATATCTCTCCTTAACTTTCTCACTTCTGCTGCCCCTGCCATTTGCAAAGTGTGTGTTGCCACCATCAATGCATCAATGAAGAAAAATATTTTTATTTTATTTTTTAATTTTTATTCCCCCCTCCCCCAGTGCCCATCAACTGGCCTTCAGTGCTTTAAAAAAATCCTAGCACCAGCTGGCTTGGTACCTTTAATTTTTTTAATCCCCTCCCACCAGCACGGACCAGCTGGCCTTACGGCTGTCAGTGCTTTTTTATTTTTTAAAAATGTCCTTGTACGTGGGAACGGAGAACCCACATCTTCAGTCACGTGACCAGAAAAGGAGAAAAGCTGGACTTTCACAATCACCGGATCTTCCGCGTCATGAGATAGCGGCTTTAGTGGCGAAGACTGTTGTCCCTGCTTAGTGTATGCTCTCAGTGCTGATGAATAATTTCCAGGCTCGTTCTGCATTTCCTTTTTAAGGTATAACCAGTGGTGGTGAACCTTCAACACTCCAGAAGATGTTTTGGGACACAACTCCCAGAATTCAGAACCTAGATTGCCAATGACAAAGGACTGTGGGAGTTGTGGTCCAAAACATCTGGAGTGCTGAAGGTTGACCACCACTGGTATAAACCATCCCAGGGCAGGAGAACACTCAGGCAGAGATCCTTTTATTTCTGACATCCTTTCAAACAGAAGATAGCCATCTGCAAAACTGGGCACATGCTTATACTAAGTAGGAGCTGGGTTAGTGGCATAACCCAGCTCCGACTTCCTACCTCCAGTGGCATAGAGGTGAAATGAACCATTTCTATTCATTGGTCTCCTTGCACACCATGTAACTCATTCTCAAGCTTGAGGCCTTTCAAGGTGGCGACAGGTGAGTGCAGAACCTGTCCTAAATTCCCACCTGCAGCACAACACAACAAATTATTTGTAGATACTTTATCAAGAACAGAATGGAGTGCACTCACTTTATCTCCAGAGAGAATTATCAAGATCCATATGGTGTTCCTTCTCCTGCCTCAGAGAAAGTGTTTGGACTCCTTGTGCATTAAGTTAATATATAATGGAGAAGACCGGAATATCTAAGGAGAAAGAAATGAGATGAGAATTTCCTGAAGTCATAGACAAAAGAGCTCATTTGGAGGTGGAATAATTTTTTTTAAGGAGGAAAGGGATTTGTGGGGGAGGAAAAAGATTGCACATAGGTTTATAATTTCCTTTTCTTCTAGGCCATCTTAAATGAGTAATTTACCATTTGCAAAATACCCCATGCTCTTCTTAACCAACCCTTCCATGACAAAAACAAATCAGTTTTCCATTTAGTTGCTATTTCAGTCCTAGTTGTTAGCAATGCCAATTGGTTCATTATTTTCTCCTGCATAGAGCTTCAAGGGAGAATTTAGTAGTAAGTAGTAAGTAGTAAGTACTAATTGCATCTTTCTAAAAATGATTGCTTACATACCAGGCCTACCTTTCACTAAATGCACACAATTATTGGTTTAAAATACTTTAAACGCTTAGAAAAATAGCTTGCCTCTTTCCCCTCACAAACCCCACTAAGATAGAACAAAGGGTCATGATGTGAGTTTCATGCTGAGACTTAAACCTGGATATCCCAATTTTTAGTCCGTCCCTCTAAACAACATTGGCTATCACCCAATGTCAGGCCTTATTATGTTCTTTTTGAAACTGATCTCAAATATTAGTAAAACTTAGGTAACGTAAAGCCAGCTCTTGCTGATGTAACCAAACTGCCAACATCATCATTCCTTTATAGAAAGGTGTGTGTGTGTGTGTGTGTGTGTGTGTGTGTGTGTGCGCGCGCGCGTGTGCGTGCGTGTTGTGTCGTTACAGTTGTGACTGACTCTTCGTGACCCCATGTCCATTGAGTTTTCTTGGCAGGAATACTGGAGTGGCTTGCCAGTTCCTACTCCAGGCGCCAACAGTACCTGGTATTCTCTGGTCGTCTCCCATCCAAATACTAACCAGGGCCGACCCTCCGAAATCAGGTGAGATCAGATGTGCTTAGGGTATCTAGGCAGCTGATACAAAGATATAGTGTCACCTAAATCAACCTATTGTGCATTGCACGTCAAATATATATATTTCAGAGCTGGCAGAAGTGTGGGAAAAACCCAATAGTTAAGGGACAGGTGCAAGCCTATATGAGAAAGGTTTTTAGCTTAGAAGAGTGTGAATATTATTGAATTTAATCAGTAGGGGAGAGAAGGAATACATCTAAATAGCCCCTCCCTACTAGTTGTAGCTTAGCATGGAAAGGGGGGAGCAATATTAACAGGATAACCTCCCCTCACTGCCTTAACATCTCCCCATCTTATATTTTAAAGTAAAAATAAAAAATGGTTGGTGATTTGCAAGCTTTAGAACCTTTTATTAAGCAAAAAAGCAATGTTTGAAAAACAGATCCACTGTGTGTATTTGGAGTAGGCACAGTGGTTAAATGCCTGTACTGCAGGTAAAATTGTGCTCATGACCTGGGGTTCAATCCCAGGTAGCAGGCTCAAGGTTCACTCAGCCTTCCATCCTTCTGAGGTCAGTAAAATGAGTACCCAGCTTGCTGGAGCGGGGGAGGGATGTGTAGCCTGCATACTGTAATTAAACTGTAAAAACCGCCCAGAGACTCCTTGAAGTGGTATGGGGCGGTATATAAACACAACACGTTTGCTTTTTTCTTTTTCTCCTTCCTAGGTCATTTAGAAATCAATCACCCTTTGCTTTTTCATTGACTTCTCTTACCCACACTGTTAAGCTCCGTGTTTGTTCTTCTGACCACAGCCAAGCTGTGCTGTCTGTTGACTGCACACTTGGAAAACAATTGTGTAATTTTTAGAAGCTGTTTCCCAAATAGTACTTTAATAGCAGATTTATTTTTTCCTTGCTGATGTGTTTGCTTTAAAGAACTTGGCACTCGGTCTGCTTCCCCCTGGATGAGAAAAAAGGCTACAAGATAACAGGCATTGCGGGTCAACAGAGGGGACTTTCCACAAGCAACAGTGGTACAGTATCTTCATTCATACCTATGGAAAGTTATAGCAGCAGCTATATCAACCTGAAGCCTGATCTCAGCTGATCTCGGAAGCTAAGCAGAGTTGGGCCTGGTTAGTACTCGGATGGGTTCCCGTCTGGGAATATCAGGTGCTGTAGGCTAGTGGCTAGCCGAACTTCCCAAAAAGAAAAATTGCATCAAAACAATGGATCTGTCTAGAGCAGTGGTGGTGAACCTTCGGCACTCCAGATGTTCCTGGACTGCAACTCCCAGAAGTCTTCATCACTAGCTGAGCTGGCCAGGATTTCTGGGAGTTGCAGTCCAGGAACATCTGGGGACCCACAGGTTGAGAACTACTGTGCTAGCAGATGCCATCACCAAGTGAGACAAATGCTAAAGAAAAAAGACCATAGGGCTGGTTTTTAAGAACCACAGAAGTCATTTTTCAGCTAGACCACAAACCAAAACTAAAACAGTAACTTCTGAACAGTTTGAAGTTTTGAACAGTTAGTTTTAAATTGTTTTATATCTTTCAAAACTGCTTTGTTGTTGTTACTGTGCCTTCTCCTGACATCTCATGATATAGGGTGGGATATAAGCAGTGTACAAAAACAATCAAATGTATTTTGCTGGCTTTCTAAGTTTCAGGGAAAGAGTTGACATCTGTACATAGGCAGTAAAGAGAACTAGGTGGGGAATGGCCACCTTTGTCCTTTCTCCTCTCTTGTAGTCTCTATGCACATGCAGAGTGACTGCACAGGGACATTTTGAAGATAAATCAAGATGCACCATGTTTTAAATCTTGAATGGACACACAGTTAATTTTATGGATGTTTCCATCTTGCATAGAAGGCTGCCAAGTGATTTTCTTTATGCCCGTGGGCAATCTGTGTAAACTTGTTCTACAGACAGAATACTTCTATCATCAGAGGCATGAAGTATGTTTGAGAACATCTGACACTCTCAGGTTCAGGTTCAGAGATGTTAGCCGTGTTAGTCCTTTCAAGAATTGCAGACAAAAATCAAGGAAAAACAAAACAAAACAAAAGACACAAAACATGTGGCACCTTAAATATTTTCATATTTTAATGTAACATTTAGTGGATACGTCCACTTCCTCAGACATATAGCAGCAGAACGAGGTGTGTAATATAATATGTGATGAGATATACATTTCATACCAGATATTCATTGGTGGATAGGGGAGGAGGAAGAGGAGGGAGAGATGATTAGTTGCACTGTACAACTCATGGGAATGAAGATTTGGCTGGAAGTCATAGATATGTTAAGTATTGCTAATGGCTCTGTAGCCAGGGTCTGCAGAAATGTTAAGTGTAGTTTTAAGGTAAATTCCCCAAGAGTAAGAAACCAGAACCAGATAGAGTGGGGTGTGGGGAGGTGGAAGAGAGGGGTGAGAGAGCGGGAGAGTTTTTACCTTAGGGTCCAGGTGGGAGATAAACTTCCATTTAAAAAGTGGCAATATCATAATATTGCATCCGTTGCCACTTAAGGTGGCAGGAGATAATTTAGGGAGGAGGTGATACAGAGAGGTTCAGACCCTCTCCCGTTGTATGCTCAGCATCCTAAGCTGAATGCCCCACTGTGGGAGTTAACGAACGATGAGGAACCTTGTTCATTCCCAGTCTAAATTCAATTTTAATGAGAACAGGAGAGGATGTTCCAGTTGTCCTACCACTAAGTCACATCCCCTATATATTTCAGGCAAAAACCAAAGAAAAACAAAACAAAACAAAAGACACAAACATGTGGCACCTTAAAGACTAACTTTCATATTTTAATGTGACGTTTCGTGCACATGTGCACTTCTTCAAAACATAGCAGCAGAATGAGGTGTGGGATATAATATGAGATGAGATATAAATTTCATACCAGACATTCATTGAGCCTAGATATCATTGGCTGGCTGCAGCATATAGAATTGGGGTGGGGGAAATAGGGGAGGGGGAATAGGGGAGGGGAGGGGGAGGAGGGGGGAGAAGAGGAGGGAGAATTAATTAGTTGAAATGGTGAGAACATTAAATGGTGAGAGGATGAGTTAGAGCTGTATAGTTTTATGGTTTTATGGCTCAAGCCAGTCTCTGTTTATGTTTAAAAGTATATTCCTCAAGTGACAGAAACCAAATCAGATCAGATCAGATCCCTCCCCTCCCCCATTCCCCCCCCTCCCCTATTTCCCCCACCCCAATTCTATATGCTGCACCCAGCCAATGATATCTAGGCTCAATGAATGTCTGGTATGAAATTTATATCTCATCTCATATTATATCCCACACCTCATTCTGCTGCTATGTTTTGAAGAAGTGCACCTGTGCACGAAACGTCACATTTAAAATATGAAAGTTAGTCTTTAAGGTGCCACATGTTTGTGTCTTTTGTTTTGCTTTGTTTTGTTTTGTATTTCTCTGATTTTTGCCTGAAATTCTTGGAAAGACTAACAGGGCTATCCTCTCTGAATCCCCTATACAGTATATGAGATGCTCAGACACTGGTCACCATGGCTAACTCCTCCGCCCCCTCCCCTCCCCTCCCCTCCCCTCCCCCCCCCCAATGGCTGGGCAGAGCTACTTTGAACCTGGTTCTCTTTAGGTCCCGTGTGGCAGCATCCATCATATCCGCTTCTGGCCCGTCTCCAGTGGAGGGGCGGGCGCTTTCCCTCTACGCCGCCCCCTCTGCGCGCTCCAGGGCGGAGAGATTGTGTCCGCCTGCATCATCACCGGCGAGTGCCGGCCGGCCGGGCTCCAGCGGGGCGTTTAAATGCCAGCGGGCGCCTAATTCGGAGCAGCGCCAGCTCCTGCCCCCATCCTCGCCGGCGGAGCGAACCCAAAAGACGACTCGGCGCCAGCCTTGCACCGATCCTCCTCCTCCTCCTCCTGGTCCCGACCGACTCTCGCTCCGCGCCCGTTCCACTCCGGTTGGACCATGAAAGCCATCCCCGCGCCGGGCATCCGATTCCTTCGCTCCTTCTCCAGGGACAGCTGGTAAGGGGGTGGGGTGGGGGGTGGAATCGGGCCGTCGGGGCCGTCGGTCCGGTTCCTGAACGCCCTTCCAGCACCGAGCCTGATGCGGCCCCTCCTGGGTCTCCCGTGGATGAAATCCTGCTGGGAAGCAGAAAGGGCTTTTTTTTTTTAATGGGATCGGGGCGGTTCGGGGCGAGGCCCTCCGCACGGGTGGATGCGGGGAGACCAGGCGGTGTAGCCGGGCGGGAGGCAGCCCTTTGAGTCGGGACTGGCGCCGGGATCCAGCTCGGGAGGGGGGACGGGGGGGGGCTTGCCTGCCGGAGCAGCAGCACCGATCGCGTCATCTTTTGTTCTGGCTGGGACGCCCTCCCAAACAAAGGGCAGCCTGATGTGGAGGAACAAAGCGCATCTGGGCCGGGAGATGTTGCGATGGAAAAGCTGCTGGGGAGGGGTGTGTGGGGGGGGGGGTGGAGCACGTGCTCGGCCAGCCGAAGGTCCTGGGTTCAAAGTTGGTCAGGTTTAGGGTTAGGAAATCCTTCCCTAAAAAACCCGGGTTGCCATTTCCATGTGTAAGGAATATTGAACATCTGGAGACCTGATCCGTTGTTTAATGGGAAAGCTCAGCAATATATTATCGGAATGTGTTGGAAGAGAATTCTACAAAGTATCAAAAACATGAATACATGGATCCTAGGTAAAAAGAAGCTGGAGCTATCACTCAAATCTAAAATAACTGGTTTTGGAGTCCTCTGTTTACAAGACAGCCTTGCTCCATGTGCCGCTGTACAGCATTTAGGTCATGGTTCTGCAGTGCTGTTTTGCAGAAATAAGACCCAACACTTCTGATGAATAGCCAGAGACAAAAATGCTGAAAATGTTGCCAAGCTATTATTTCAGATTTTTGAAACCAGGATTGACAATTGCAACATCAGTCAGGATTTGATATTCAGAGGTGAGTCAAGCTGTTGAAAGAACTTCCTCCCTTTCTTATTTGGTGATGGGAAGGGAGTGCTTCCCATTTAAACCCCAGGACAGTGCTTCCCAACCTCGGGTCCTCTCAATGTTCTTGGAGTCCAGGTCGCAGAAATCCTGGCCAACACGGCTAGTGGTAAAAGGATTCTGTGAGTTGCAGTTCAAGAACAGCTGGGGATCCAAGGTTGGCAACCACTGTGCTTGTAGCTAAATCCAGCTATTCTTCCCTTCTTGAGTATCTGTGTTGAATCAATGGCCAAGATCTGGTTGCTTAGTATAATAGGTTGCAGTTAGAGTAGACCCACTGAATCAGTGGGTATTTGGTAAGTCAACTTCTCCGTAAAGTTTGTTGATCCAAATGGGTCTACTCTAATATGTACTGAGCTAAAGTAAGGCGCCATGAAAACCCCATTGATCCAGGTGGTCTGCTCTAACTGCAACTTATTATGTTAAGCAAAAGGATTTGAGCCCATGGATGACTCCAACCCACCAAATTGATGAAAGAGAGTAAGTACTTACAGAATTAACTGAAGTTCATTGATAAAGTTGGTCCACTCTAGCTGAGACTGTGTTTGTGAGTTGTGTTGTTATAGCCGTGACCAACTCTTCGTGACTCCATGTCCATGGAGTTTTCTTGGCAGGAATACTGGAGTGGTTTGCCAATTCCTACTCCGGGCGCCTACAGCACCTGGTATTCCCTGGTGGTCTCCCATCCAAGTACTAACCAGGGCCGACCCTGCTTAGCTTCCGAAATCAGGTGAGATCGGATATGCTTAGGCAGATACATTTAGGCCTCTTCTTGGGCTGAACAAAGCCCCTTTTTCATCATCCTACTGGTCATTCTGTTTATTTATGCTCCAGTGGCATTATTGCCAACTGACCCCACACTCCTGTTTATTGAACACCTTGTATAATCTTCAATGACTGTAGCTTTTGCATATCTGCAAGATGCCACAAAGGTCTTGGATGTTTCTTTTTCAGGTAGATTTATCTCATACAGTTAATCTGCAAGGATGTGGTTGTGTCTGGTTGTTCAGCATGCAAACCCTCATCTCCATGGATACATCTGCAGACATTGTTTTAGTACTCCGTAGGTCACCTCTGTATCAAGCGAGAAAAATAATAAGGAAGTGGGTTGAGGGGTAGCATGAGAGAATTAAAATTATGCAGGACATGGAGAAAGCATGTGGAGTCATTATGAAATTGACCCTCTCTGTATATCTTTTATATCGAGGATAAAGAATTTGGCTGCCCTGCAGTCCAAATATGGTGGTGTCAAGTTCCCTAGATGGCCATCCTTCCCTCATTGCATTGGTGATTTTACTAATTATTTATGGTTTCTTCTGTATCTTTTTTATCTTTTGTATTTAGTCTCCTCCATAAGTAGAATGATTCCTTCTTTGGAGGTTTTTAAATAGAGGCTGGACAATCTGTTGACAATATTGTGATGGGGGTTCCTGCATGGCAGGGGGTTGGACTGGATGGCCCTTGAGGTCTCTTCCAACTCTATGATTCCTTGAAAAATTTTCTGAGCATGAACTTCACTATTAGATTCTTCATTTTGTCATTTTCTGACTTATAAACAAAGATAGCCACGGAACTAACCATAAAAACCCTAGACCTGCAAGGTGGAAAGGCTTGTCTAGTTTTACCCCCAAATGATGCACAGTCAACAGCCAGTGCATCTCTGACAGACAATGATCCAACCTTGGCTTAAAAGCCTCCAGTAAAGTACCAGATGGCTCTCTGAGGCAAGAACTGGCCAAAGTGCAAAGGTATCCTTAGCCTCAGCTTGATCAGAGTCTTGCACATAGAGCTGGTTCTACCCTGAATATCTCTCCATAACATGTCCTTTGAACCCAGCCAGGGCTTTCCATGGCTTCCTTCCTGCTGCCTGCATTTCTTGGTCCAGCCAGTTGCACCGTCCCTTGTATACCTATGATTCATCAGGCCGCATTCCTTTATAACTGCTGACTTGCTCCTCTCTGCCTTATTATCAGCCACACCTTCCACTTGAAAATCATCTGAAAGAAACATTCCAGAAATTGGCACTTTGTCTCTTTAAACTGTAAACCTAAGGCTGTTACACCAAAGCCAAAACCAGGGGGGGGGTATTTATTTATTTATTTATTTACAGTGGTACCTTGTATAAAGGAATTAATTCGTTCCAGATGAAATTATGTTAAGCAAAATTTCCTTTATACAAATTTCCCATAGGAATGCATTGAAAATGGAGTAATCCCATTTTTTATGTTGTACGGATTTAGCCCATAGGTGATTCTGTTAAGTGAATTTCCCCTATCTCGGGAATAATTTATTGTTATACAAATTTTATGTTATACAAAGTGTTTGTTAAACAAGGGCCTGCTGTATTTATTTATTCATTTGACTTTTATACCACCCATCTAGCCCCAGGGCTTCTCCGGGCAGTTTACAACATGGAATCACATGACAAGTTAACAAAGGAATACATTTAAAAAAACCAAAATACAAGGAGCATAATAAAACAAAATATACATAAGTCAACAACAGTAAACTAAAGTTGCCTAACTGGGTAAACTCCGGAAGTACTGGACTTCATCAACCACATCAATGTGAGGAGGAGGACAAGATTTGTAGTCTAGTATCTCTAGATACTAAGAGAGTTGAGGTTGGAAAAGGGCTGCAGCCCTGGGCAGATGTGATTCAAACTGGTGTTGTGAACATGCCTAAAAATGGAACACCATCTGCAAGGGAGGGGGCAGAGGTACACGCTGCTGTTTTCAGTGTGTTCACAGTGCCAACTTGAAGATAACATCAAAATTGGATTGCTGTAATGCTGGAAATAAAAAAGGTTACCCTGGTTTACATGGTTTTCAAAGAGGGTTCAAAAGTATGTGCAAGTCATGGCTCTTGGGGGCTCCTAGATGCCCTAAGCATATCCAGTCTCGCCCAAGTTCGGAAGCTAAGCAGGGTCGGCCCTGGTTTGTACTTGGATGGGAGACCACCAGGGAATACCAGGCGCTGTAGGCGCTTGGAGTAGGAACTGGCAAACCACTCCAGTATTCCTGCCATGAAAACTCCATGGACATGGAGTCACAAAGAGTCAGTCACGACTATAATGATGCAACACACACACACACACACACACACACACACACACACACACACACACACACACACACACACACACACACACACACACACACACACACACAGCAAAGCTTCTGGACCATCACAGCTGTGAGGAAGGAGGCTCTTGTGATGTGATTCCAACTCAGAAAGTGGGCATTCCTTCTCCACACCATCATTCAAGCAGACAGTTCCACATATCCAGGTGGCAGCTGTAAAAGAGGAACAGTCTGACTTTCTCACTTGGGTTTTCAACACACTGTGGTAGTAGAAACAGTCTCAAATTATCTGGAGACTGTATCAAGGAACCTTTCCCTGGTGGGCCACATATAGACCGTGGGGGCCTCATTTAGCCAACCAGCTTTCTGCTGGATTCATCTCTGCTTAATGATGAAAGAAAATGAATTTCCTTCCTCTCTCAGGCTGTAAAAAGGTAAAGGTAAAGGTTCCCCCCGCACATGCGTGCTAGTCGTGTCCGACTCTAGGGGCAGTGCTCATCTCTGTATTCAAGCCGAAGAGCCAGTGTTGTGCAAGTCCATGGCCATGTGGCCGGCATGGCTGCAAGGAAACACTGTTTTTTACGGCATTACCTGTTTATCTACTTGCATTTCACATGCTTTCGAACTGCTAGGTTGGCAAGAGCTGGGGTTATGAGTGGGAGCTCACTCTGCTGTGTGGCACCCGGGATTCAAACTGCTGAGCTGCCGACCTTGTAGCCGACTGTTTTCAGCACTCTAGCCTGCTGAGCCACCACACACCCCTGCTCCCCTCAGGCTGTAGTATGGCTTTTAAAAAGCCTCTGTTGGTGGTAGTGGAGGCTTATAAAACCTGATTGAAGTGTGAGTCAGTGCATGGGCAGGATAATATTTATTTATTTATTTATTTATTTATTTATTTATTTATTTATTTATTTATTTATTTGGCTTATATATCACCCATCTGGCAGAAATCCACTCTGGGCAGTTAAGAACCAGTCTGACTGTACCATACCTGGAGCTTTCCTTCTCTTAATAAGATCAACAGGTTAATTAGTGAACAGAGGATGAGTCTGTACTACAAAGGACTCCAAGGAGGCATTTAACAGCCTAACTATAATGGGGACAGTAGATGGTGAACGTTTGGCAGTCCAGATGTTTTGGACCACAACTCCCACAGTCCCTTGTCATTGGCAATCTAGGCTTGGAATTCTGGGAGTTGTGGTCCAAAACATCTGGAGTGCCAAAGCTTCGCCACCACTGGGCTAATCCTATCTTTCCAATGTTGTGACTTACCCTCCTCATTACAGTTAGGCTGTTGAATGCCTCCTTGGAGTCCTTTGTAGTACAGACTCATCCTCTGTTCACTAATTAACCTGTTGACCTAATTAAAGAAGGAAAGCTCCAGCTATGATACAGTCAGACTGATTCTTAAACTGCCCATTTCCCCTAATTGAAGCTATTTATACAACTCAGTGCGAAGCCAAACAGGCTCCCAGTGTCTCCAGCAGTTATGCTAAAGAAAGGATTTTAATTAAAGTCACTCAGGGGTGACACAAAGGGATGTGCCATTGACTCTACAACATGTGACAGTACAGGAGGGTTTGGCGTGTTTGACCCATAATCTGATTCAGAGCTTGGAAATGTTACGTTTTGGACCCTGAGAATTCTGGGAGTTGTTGTCTGACCACATAACATTTATCATTTCTAAAGACATTCCAAACTGGTGTAGTAATTTGGTACCACTTTAATGCTTATAGATTCATTTGGTGGAATCCTAGAATTTATGGTTTGATGGAGGAGTTGGCGTGCTCTACTAGAAGTACTCTAATGTACTCCTTTGAACTAGAGTCCCGTAGCTGAAAGTCCTTATCACACACACAAGGATTCTGTCACTTCTAGAAGTGATAATTAATGTGTTATCAAATTGTCCTTAATTGTGTAGTGCAGAAATGTTTGCTATAATACTGTCCCAACTACCAGCTCTAATCCATGAAGACCATGCCTTCTGTTAATTTATTTAGCCTACCTTTAAAGCTTCCAAGATTGGCAGCCATCAACCGTTCTTTGTGAATTACAATTTTTATTTTGTGCTGTGCAAAGACGTGTACCTACTACTTGGGAGAGCATTTGAAATCTTCCTCATGCTTAATCAAATCAAAATTTGAACATATGTAGTTTAGATCTTGCTGCAATGCTGCATGCAGCAAAAACAGGGGAAATTGCTGTATCAAGTGCTAGCCTTCCAATCATCCGTGTTTAACTTGCTGTTCAATGAAGCTGTGTCTGCGATTGCAGACATTGCTCCTTGCATCGCAAACATGCAGCTGCCCAAGAACTGTGGCTTTGGTGGACGTGTTTGTGGTCAGTCTTAACTGAAGCTTGTATCTTAATGGATGATGATAACCAAGGGGAAGCAAATAATTTCACAGCCTCATTATGACTCTGGATAATTATGCTTCACAGCTTATGTTGGAAGACTTCATTATTTTTCCATGCAGAGATAGGCTTCTGGTCTTTGAAGGTGTACAGACATCAAAACAGAAGATGATTGCTGTGTTCTCTTGAATAAATGACATCTCTGACTCCTAGTTAAACATCTGGAGACTGGTCATATGGCCTTAATCCTGAGCTATTTAGTGATAGCATGTGAACATGGGTAGGCAGTTCCTTTACAAGGAAGGTGCGAATAGCTTTCAGTGGCTCTGTTCCTCCTTATTGCTTAAATCTTTATTACATAGGTCAGTAGTCTAATGGGCACTTAACGCAGAAAAACAAATGCTATAAAAAGTCATTAAAGTTGGCCAAGGAAGGGGAAAGTACAGGTAAGAGATCCGGGATGTGCAGGAATGTCACTTAAAGCAGATTTCTCCTTATCTTTCCCATGATGTTTTCCTGCCGTTAGGGTAAGTAAGCATTTGGGCTTCAGCTCTTTCTTATGCTGGGACGCAGTACTTAGTTGTCTATATTCAGTAAACACGGGGGAAATCTGTAGTCTTCAGACAGGAAGCAGGCGTCTGAGTCCAGTTTTAAAACACACATGGTACAGAATTTGATAAAGGTCCTAGCTTCAACGCTGGTGGGCCCAGTTAAGAGAACTGAGCTGCAAGTGTTGAGGAAGGTGGCTGTCTGAATTCCTGAATTCACTTTGGATCAGCAGATGGCACTTCTGACATCTAACTTGCCCATGCCTGAATCAGGATCCAAACAGTTGGAAATGTATTTATTGTTAAAACTGAGCACATACAATGGCATGCTTAAGCAATCTGTGCATAGTATTAGCATGGTGACAGGGAGATGCCAGACTCAGATATCTCCTTTGGAAGGAAACACATCTCTTTAAAATGCAACCCTGCTTTACTCCCTTGTTAGTAGGTATCAGCTCAGATAGTTGACCTGTAGGTAGGCACACCTGACACGTGGTGTTAGAATATAGATTTTTAATCAGACAGAGCAATCTTTTATCTATCCCTAAATTATGCAGCTTGCTCCAGAGTAGAGCCCTGTCCACTGAGTCGAACGCACTCTTAAGATCTAAAAAGGCCACATAAAGCTTAGAGTCGGACACCTTAAGTTGCTTGTTAGTAAGATGTGATAGGCTGAGAGCATGGTCTAGCGTTGACTTGCCTGACCTGAAGCCAATCTGTTCAGCCCCTAAGATTGCTTGGTTTCTGATCCAGTGGTCAAGTTTGACCAGCAGATGTTTGGCATAGAGTTTTCCTATAACTGAAAGAAGGCTAATGGGTCTATAGCTTTCTGGTGAGCTGTGATCTCCTTTTTTAAAGATAGGAACAATTACAATAATGTAGCATTGTTAAATAAATGTATTGTTTGAAAGTAACAAACACCTCTCTAAAGAAAAATTAAACTAATAGAGCAATACAATACACTACGGTACTTCCTTACAAGTTCTGTCTGCTTAGAAAACAAAATAGCAATTCTACTTTTCTCTATTGTCAGTTTCACTTCTGCTTTGAAACAAAAAAATGTATAAGAGGCATGGGTTGAGAAAGTGCATAAGAAGGAAAGAAAAGGGGAGGAGTATGTATACATGAAGCTTTGGCATGGAGCACAACTTGTTGCAAACCACAACTGCTTTATGTTTCTAGTAACGAGAGTACAGTGGTACTTCTACTTAAATCTGTTCCAAATGCATGCTCTTAAGTCAAACAACTCTTAAGTCGAGGCACCATATCTAAAAATGAATAAATAAATAAAAATTAAAAAATTAAAAAAATTAAGTAGAGCAGACTTCTTGTTTTAAAATGTGTAAGGCGGCAGTTAAAACGCTGTTTTCCGCTCTTAAGTGGAATTGCTCTTAAGTAGAGCCACTCTTAAGTAGAGGTACCACTGTATAAGAATCTTGAACTGCATATGATTTTAAAAAAACAGCATGTGACCTGGCATGTGCAGTAGTTGTATGTATTAAGGATAGTCTACCCCTGGGAAACTATCATACCCTTCAGATCTCAGTTGCTCCCTCTTGACTGATGAGTTCAGATTATCTGAATCTCTAGCTTCCCATGATGTCTGAACTTGTCCTTTATCTTATCTTAGGTTCTGTGTCCTTTGTTACTCTTTGGGGAATCCAAAACGCAGATAGGTCCCCTCCGTATTCAACCATTCCTGCACATTCCACATCTCTGTGCAGACTGTTTTGTGTTGCTTCTTTGAGTGACCTTGACAAGCCCAAGTGTCCAGTCCAGCTTATTTTACATCACGTTGATAAGCTTGGTCTTGTGAGGTGCTTAGATCCTTTTCTCTTTTGAAGATGGAATGAGTGCGTCTTTGACCCTTATTGACCCCAGACAGCTTGTCCTCACATGTTTGAATTTCCACCACTCTTCTCATGTGACTCTGAAAACATGATTACAATTGTTTGTTGTGGTTGCCTTACGATGATGAATGTGGAGACGCTCTTTCTTGTTTTTTAAAAAAAGAGGAAGCAAAAGACAGCGGCTGACCAGCTTGTTGGTTGCTTCTTCTGCATAGGAGTTGCTGCCGCTCTGTAGCTTTGTATAGATTTTACACACAGAAATCCTTAAATCTCTAGCTAGAGCTTGTGTGCCAAGGGGGCGTGGTGGCTCAGTAGACTAAGGCCTCCGAAAACTGTCGGCTGAAAAGTTGGTAGCTTGGCGGTTCGAATCCCGGGTGCCACGTAGTGGAGTGAGATTCCGCTGATAACCCCAGCTCCTGCCAACCTAGCAGTTCGAAAGCATGTCAATGCAAGTAGATAAACAGCGGGAAGGTAAAACAGTGTTTCCTTGCAGCCACGCCGGCCACGTGGCCATAGACTTGCACAACACTGGCTCTTCAGCTTGAATATGGAGACGAACACCGCCGCTAGAGTCGGACACGACTAGCACGCATGTGCGGGGGGAAACCTTTACCTTTTAGAGCTTGTGTGAGAACTATCCTGAAACCCCAGAGAACTGCTCTCAGTAAGTGTTGGCAGTTCTTGTCCTGATGGACTGAACTATCAGGCTTCCTATGAGACAGATTCCTGTGAAATGTGAAAATACTTTCAAAGACAATTCCTAGGACTGGCAGCCCATATTCCCCACATTGGCAGGGGAGATTTGGGGAGTTGTGGATCCCAGTGCTCTGGTTCATAACTTTTTCCCAAGGTTTGGTTCCCTGGTCTTAATATTGGCGGCTTCTTCCTCTCTCAAGTCCTCCATCTTGCCTTTCATCAGTGAACTCAGTGGTGTCCAAACCTCGCCCCCCCAGATGTTTTGGACCACAACTCCCAGAATTCTAAGCCTGCACTGCCAACGACAAATGACTGTGGGAATTATGGTCCCAAACATCTGGAGGACTGAAATCTGGACACCACTGAGTTAACTCTTGTTGCAATCCTTCCCATGTTTACTTGGGTGCAAATCCTTCCATGTCCAATGAGGCTTACACCCTGATAAGTGTGTGCCGGTTTCTGTTCACCTTGCCAAGGTTTTGGGGAAGAGTATGAAACCCACATCACAGTTTTTTTGTTCTTCACCTTGCCAGGGTTTGGATGCAAACATTAAATGCTTGAAATCTTGCACTCTTGAATTTTGCTCTGTATGTACTGATTTCACCTGCAGAGATGTTGTTAAAGGTTCAATGTTTCCCATTCACAGTTTTGTATGGTCTTTTTTAGGTATCGGGGACTGATTCTTGTTCTCACTTTCCTGTGCTATACCACGTTCCATCTCTCACGGAAGCCTATTAGCATTGTAAAGGTAAGTAGCAGCCACCCTGGGAGGAGGGACCTGTTTTTGAACATGTGGAGAATGGATGTTTGGAATAACCACAGGAAATACAAGTTGACATTCCTGGATGCCAAGAGGTGGGGGGTATGGAGTCCTCCAGATGTTGCCTGCCAGGCTCAGAAAGCAGAGATGTTGGGAACTGTAGTTCAGCAACATTTGGAAGTCCTCACCTTCCCAGCACTGGTGTATATGCTTACCTGGGGACATGTTCTCCTGAATACAGGAATTGCAGGCAAAATTCAAAGAAAAACAAAACAAAAGACACAAAACATGTGGCACCTTAAATACTAACTTTCATATTTTAATCATGTAGCATTTCGTGGACATGTCCACTTCTTCAGACATAAAGCAGAAGAATGAGGTGTATACAGTAGGACCCCTGTATTCACTGATTCAGTTATCCACAGTTGGCAGGGGGGGAAATTAAATAAATAATTCAGCAGCCGCAAATGAAGTTACTGCTACAAACAGCAGCTGTAAAGCAAGCTACTATCATAAAACAGCATCCGTAAAGCAAGCTACTGTCACAAAACAGCAGCTGTAAAGCAAACTACTGTCACAAAACAGCAGCCATAAAGCAAGCTACTGTCACAAAAACAGAAGTTTGGGGTTTTTTGGCGTTCTCTCTTATCCACGGTTTTCATTATCCACAGGAAGGCCTGGAACCAATCCCCAGCAGATACCGGGGTCTTACTGTAATATAATATGTGATGAGATATATATTTCATACCAGATGTTGATTGGTGGATAGGGGAGGGAATCAGCTAGATGTGTAATTGAACTGAATACGTGCTCCATTGCCATGAGCTATGTTCCACGTTTCCTCTCATTCCTCTATTGCGGGTTGGGCAACTGTTGCCCCTCCAGACTTTTTGGACCACCATTGCCACCGTCATTTGACATTGGCAGTCTAGGCTCAGAATTCTGGGAGTTGTGGTCCAGAACATCTGGAGGGCCAACAGTTGCCCACCCCTGCTCTATTGTCCTCTTGTGTCATTTTCAAGATTGTAAGTTCCTGAAAGTGGGGATCTGGCCTCACTTCTTGAAGCGCCCTATTTACAGGAAAGCACCAATCCTAAACATAATACTGACAAATGTAACTCTTGTGCCCGTCCCTTTTCTTCCTTCCTTCCTCAGAGCGAACTACATTCTAATTGCTCTTCACGGGGCCCCAATCCAAACAATGGTTCCAACAGCACAACGTGGTGCGACTGGAAGCCCTTTGGTAAGAATTTACTAAGTTTTCCAAGAAAGGAGAAAAGTGCCCCCCCCCCCCGCTGTGTTCTTGGGAGCATCATTTTGTTTAAAGGGGACATCAGGGGAAACAGGCAGTGAGAGAGCATGGCAGCATCATAGTAGATATTTATTGTTCACGAGGCATCTTGTTAACATGCAGTTGTGTTTCATAGCCTTTTTATCTTCCCGACTCTCACAATGACTGCATGTGATAGTTTCTTAATATTGCCCCTTTATAAAAAACAATAAAACAATAAACGGAGAGATGATATCCTCTGAGACATGGGGTGGGGGGTGAAATTAAAAAGAGTTTGTAACGAAGTCCCATGGACGTACTGGACCACTTCAGGGGGGTCAGGTGAGGAAGAGATTTTCAAGAGTTTTTCCCATAAACCAATTAATGTAGAAGTAGGTTTCTAAGTGTAGGAAGTTCATTTGAATCCAGCAAATGTCTTTGGAGCTGGCTTTGCCTGTAGCTGGTTAGGAGACAGAGATTGTACCCAGGGCTGGTTTTTGTGTCTTTGTCTGTTTTTTCAGATGGCTAAGCTCCATCTGAAGTGTTACTGATGAATTTGAGCCTTTAACATCTGCCATTTTTTTCCTTCAGACCAGGACAACTATAAGGAACTCTTTGGTGCTCTGGACAATGCTTTTCTGGTTGCCTATGCTATTGGAATGTATATCAGGTATGTAGTCAAAATGCAAAAAAGAAGGGAACATGAGGGGTGGAGAATTGTGTGGCCTCTCAGGTGTTGCTGGACTGCAGCCCTATAGCCGACACATCAGTGTAAACCAAAAGTGAACCATCTCAGTGGTTTTGGTAGTCACATTTGGGCCCAAGGTGCCCCTGAAGGCCTTGGCAAGCCAAGGCATGGCCAACAAGGCCAATTAAACAAAACAAAACAAGTGCCTGGATGGTTCCTGGATTCTGTTTTTCCTTTTGTGTGTGTGTGTGTGAGAGAGAGTCAAATGGAAACGTGCAAGGCCCCCAAAGTGGGGTGACATGGGGGCTGTAGAAATGTAGGCACCTTACAGTCCACTTAATGTCATTTGAGACCATCTGCTGCGGTGTGTGTGTGTGTGTGTGTGTGTGTGTGTGTGTGTGTGTGAGAAAGAAAGGATTGGTGAGTGGGCTATGACAGAGGGAACAATGCTTGTTTTGTCTGAATCTCTGCTATGTGTAGTTTGGATAATTACATTGTGAACTGCCCCAAAGATTGATTTATGTGCTATGGAGTGGTATATAATAAGCAGCCCACCTTTTAATAGGCCTCTAAACACCCCTCATGAGGATACTATGCCAATTTATAGTGCCAGCTGTATGACTTACACAGTCCTCCAAGACAGGGGTGTGTGTGTGTGTGTGTGTGTGTGTGTGTGTGTGGTTACAGTCGTGACCCAACTCTTCGTGACCCCTTGTCCATGGAGTTTTCTTGGCAGGAATACTGGAGTGGTTTGCCAGTTCCTACTCCAGGCGCCTACAGCACCTGGGCATTCCCTGATGGTCTCCCATCCAAGTACTAACCAGGGCTGGCCCTGCTTAGCTTCCGAAATCAGGAGAGACTGGATGTACTTAGGGCATCTAGGCAGCTGCAAGACATAAATAGCAGAGTGGTAAAGAGGCTGTTGGCTAACCCCTGTTGCACTGCCGAGAAGCCATGGTCCTGCCGTTTCCTGAGAATCATCCCGTAAGAACACAGTGGAGAGGAGGTTACAACACCCGGACTGTTTTGCCGTGCCAACATTAGCCTAGTCCGGCCAATTCCTCTGCTTCAGAACACAGAAGTGGATGAATATTTTCCCCTCCCATTTATGCACAAGATGTAATCTACATCAAACTGTGGAGAGGGCTTTTTTTTACAGGGCGTTTCAGCCCCTAGAATTCTAGTTGGAGGAATTCCAGCAGACTTCTGGATGCAGCTATTCAAAAAAATAGGAAAATCCCATCCCTAGCAGTTGCCTCAGTCTGCCTCATGGGAGGGCCAGCCCTGGCTTTTAAAGATGAAATACTGGACTCTGAGGTGGCCTTTAGTCAGATTCAGCAAGGCAGTTCTTTTAATTTCTGGTTTTTTAAAAAACAAATAATCAGCAATTGAGTTTCAGTCTTGTTTTTCTTACAGCGATAGCCTCCCCCCTTCCCCCCAATCAATTCTTGCTATTATTTGCAGTGGAGTTCTGTCAACAACTTGGCCACTTGATTTGATAAGAATGGGAGGCATTGAGTAATTCAAGAAGTCTTCTTAGGACAAATCCATAACACTGGATTACTTTACTCAGCCACACCTGCAAACCTATCAGGTTTCTTCTTGTCCAGGAAGAAAACAATACAGAGATACAGTACTCAGTTTCTGTAACTTGCAGCAGTGACAGCAGATGGATAAAATAAAATAGCCTAAGGAATGGTTTAAAGCAGGGGTCCTCAAAGTTTTCAAACAACGGGCCGGTCCACCACGCCCCAGACACCACTGGGGGCCGGACCACAGTCCAAAAAAAAAAAAAAAAAAAAAGGCCGCTCACTGGCCGAGTCCAGCCAGGCTATGGTGCTCTCTTGGTTCGCCAGCCCTCCCATCACAAACCAGGGACAAATGCAGCCCCGTCCACTGCTTTGAACTGACTCAGCAATAGAAGCAGCTGTGGAGGCTGGCTTGCTCACAAAGCAGGGGGTAGGTGGGTGGTTGCAATTGGTCCCAGGGGACCTTCAGGACCTTCGGGGGCCACATCCGGCCCCGGGGCCTTAGGTTGAGGACCCCTGGTTTAAAGTGTCAAAGCACGATGGATTCTGTTTGCTGAGGCCCACGACCACCTTGTTTGTCATTTACGCATCTATTAAAAGGGTCCTATTGGGCTGTTATCAAAGCTGTGTCTGCGGGCTTTGGCCATGTATGTGACGAATCTCAACTTTACCTACGAACATAAGAAGACCCATGCTGGATCAGGCCAAAGGCCCATCTAATCCAGCTTCCTGTATTTCACAGTGGCCCTACCAAAGTTTAATCATTGATGGCTTCTGTGTACTTCAGGGCATCAATGTACTCAGCAAAGAGACATTAGAAAGCTGTTACCAAGCAGAACTTAGGGCTTGGTGGACCAGTGATTTGCCTCTTCCTGAGACATTTTGAAAGGAAGCAGGGGTGGGGAAGATGTGGTCCTGTCTTTCAGATGTTGGATGGCAACTTCTAGCATCCCTCACCATTGGCTGACCTAGCTAGGCACTTGGGAATTGCAGTCCATCAACTTCAGAAGAGAGCATCATGTTCCCTGCCACTGAAATGGAGGGTCTAGGAAAGCTCTATGCCACAGTGCTTTGTTTAAAATATTATTTTAAAATGTTTAGAATCTAAAATGTTTAAAATAATGTTTAAAATATAATTCATAATTATTTGCAAAATTATTTTTATTTGTAAATAACAAGGAGGATCTTCTATACTTAGCAGTATAGGTTGAACTTGGGAATTCTGTTATCTCCAAAGCAGGCATTCCACCTCCAGCTGTATCATTTGAGTACTCTTAAGTTGATCTTTCAAGATCCAAATTTTGCACTTAACATACTGTTCCTTACCATTTCCCACAGTGGGATTTTTGGGGAGCGCCTCCCACTACGCTACTACCTCTCTGCAGGCATGGTGCTGAGTGGGCTGTTTACAGCTTTGTTTGGCCTAGGCTACTACTGGAAGGTCCATCAACTCTGGTACTTTGTGGTCGTGCAGGTATGGAGATTTGCTGTGCATTCCACCGAAATTCTCTCCGCAGCTTTATATGGAGGTGGGTGGGCTGGGGTGAACGTTCATACAACATTATTGGAAAGCTTCCATTCCCCTGATTTGCCCTACCATTCATGTCTGCCCCGGGTCCCCTATTAAAATCTCCTATCATTTCAACTAGAGATGGGCACCTTATGAAAAATGGCACACTGTTTCGTCATTTCATATGCTTATGAAACTTTATTAAATGAAATGAAACGGCAAACAGTGTGTCGCCAAGAAATGAAACAAAACACTTTTTTGTTTCAGAAACGAAACGCTTTGTCCTAGACTCTTGATCCAGCCGTCTTGAGAACAGGAGGTTTATTTTTTTAAACCGATTAATTTGTTTTCCTTTCTTCTTGCACCTCAGCTGTTGAGGTAGCTTACCTCCAGTCTTGATCTGCCTGGCATAGCTAGCCAGGAGCTGAACTCTTCACTGGCTGTGTCTGGAAATTGATTAAAACTAATTGTTTTGTTTTTCTTTCCTGAGTAAGTAGGATTGTAGGGGTTATTTTATATATATATTTTCCTTCCTTGCCACACTGCAGATCAGCTGTTGAGCTTATCTCCGATCTCTGTGCAACAATTAGCCTTTAGGTTTCTAGCTTGTTTACAGAGGGTTCTTTGCTTGAAAGCAAATTGATTGGAAGGTTTGAGGATCTTTGATTTAGGGCAGTGGGCTCCCTGCTAAATAAGAAAAAAGGAAAGTCCCCCATTATTTATAGCCTTATGAAGCATTTCATTTCATTTCATTTTCCTAAAGAAAATCCTTTTAAAAACTCCGTTATGAATAAAACAAAACAAAATGAAGACCAAAACGAAGCGAAATACTATATTTCTATTTTGTGCCCATTTTAAATTTCAACCCTCTTGAACCAAGGTGGGACCGTTTAGTTCCCAGGTTTGTCTTTTGTTGGATTCCTACTCCCATCATTCCTGGCTAGAATGATGGGAGATTTTGTCCAACATCTCTGGAGAACCCTGGGCTGAGAAAGCCTGCTGTAAAGCCTCGTGGCACAGTGGTTAAATGCCTGTACTGTACAGGTAAAACTGTGCTCATGACCTGGGGTTCAATCCCAGGTAGCAGGCTCAAGGTTCACTCAGTCTTCCATCCTTCCGAGGTCGGTAAAATGAGTACCCCCAGCTTGCGGGGGGGGGAGGATGTGTAGCCTGCATACTGTAATTAAAACTGTAAACTGCCCAGAGACTACTTGAAGTGGTATGGGGCGGTATATAAGCAGACCACTTTTTTTTTAAATAGACATGTGTCACAATGGACTTACATCGGTTTCTTCTATCAGCAGTGAGAAGTTCCAACCAGCCTTCCTCTAGACGAGTGGTTCTCAACCTGTGGGTCCCCAGATGTTCCTGGACTGCAACTCCCAGAAGTCTTCATCACTAGCTGAGCTGGCCAGGACTTCTGGGAGTTGCAGTCCAGGAACATCTGGGGACCCACCGGTTGAGAACCAGGATATTATTGCCAAAGTCCCCTTTCTTAGACCTTCTCTCTCTACTTGTTTTCCTTTTTTTGAGTGGGTGTTTCTTTCCTCCCCCACACCCTGTGGCATTTGCCGCCTCATGGAAAAAATGTTTCTGATGTCCATCTCTGCAGAGTTGGCTGTCACATGCAGGCTGGACAACCGCAAGTCAGATATATTTAGCCACTGGAAGAACTTAGAGAAGGATGCTGTCTGTTTTTCCATCCTGGCTGTATAGGTCCAAATGACACACTGCAGGCAAATGAAGGATGGTTAGGTTTAATCATGCAGGAACTAGTGGATGAAATGTTACCAAATTTGGTTTATTGACCTGGATTCCTTGTTCACCTATAACATAAATCCTGTGATTTAGTAAGACTCTTCCTATGTATCCTGGTATCTCTGAGACAGGATTTGAACATGTGCTATTTGTTCCTTTTATGGAAAATAGAACATAGCAAAATTATTCTCCCATGGATCTAATCTAGAGCTTGGGGAAGATATTGTTTTGTCTGCCCCTTTGAGTCTCCCAGCAAACCTAGTCACCAGGTTGGCTACAAAAGTTCCTTTTTAAGGTGGGAATTGAACTCCAAAAAGTAATTTTTCTGCAATATTAGCTTTCCAGAGCAAATGCTTTGCAAACAGAAGGTCCCATGTTCAGTCAAAAGGATTAGGTCATGGGAAGAAATTTGGTCTGAAGCCTTCAAGTCAGAATCAAGAAGACTGGTCCAGAGCAGTAGTCTCCAAACTTGGGTCCCAAGGTGTTTTTTGACTACAAGTTCCAGAAATCCTAACCACAACAGTTAGCGGCGAAGGCTTCTGAGAGTTTTAGTACAAAAACACCCAAGTTTGGGAACCACAGAGCTGCAGGGACAAATTCCCACCTCCGTACAAGGCGCAGTGGTTAAACTGCTATACTGTAGCCAAAGCTGTGCTCACTACTTGGGGCTCAATCGCAGGTAGCCGGCTCAAGGTTCACTCAGCCTTCCATCCTCCTGAGGTCAGTAAAATGAGTACCCAGATTGCTGGAGGGCAGGGAGGAATGTGTAGCCTGTATAATTAAACTGTAAACCACCCAGAGAGTGCCTTAAGCACTATGGGGCAGTATATGTAAACAGAACATTTTGCTTTTTTTGCTTTACATTCAAAAGTTCATAGGGGAGGTCAGCCCAAGTAATGAAATGTTTCCTGATAGGTGCTTGTGTTGTTATCAAGATACTGCCGATACCTGCGTCCTTAAATAACTCTGATGAATCATTCCATAACAAGCACTATTTGGATTCTTTCACTCTCTGGGTGTGGGCCTATTAACATAATATAGATGTGAAACCTCATCAGGAATTCAAATCCTTATCTTAACAACTGCTCCTTCTTAAAAATCTCCAGGCCTTCATACAGATCCATCTCAAAACAGGAACAAATGTTTTTTTTAAAAAAAAAAAAAACAGTTTCCTCACCTCTCTCTGATTTTGTATATAATATATTCCATTCCTTGATTCATTTATCCACTTGCCATATAAGTTCTTCAACAGAAATGAGGGCTAACCAAAAATCGGAGGGGGATTTTTGAATGATAGGGCGACGGGATACTTTCAGCCCTGTAGTGTGGAAGGAGATGCAAAAACTGCACCCCCAAGAAAACAAAATCTGTTCAAAAAGAACATGGAGAAGTTTCAAAATTCAATTTATGCAAATGTGTATCATGAGAGTAAATAGGGGGAAAAACAGATGACAGGATGAAAACTTAAGTTAGTATGCTGGACTTCTACAATCCATCGTCCAGTTCTAGTCTATTTAAAAGTTTACCACCAAAACACTTCCTGCAGAACCCAAAGTATGCACTAGTGTTTCTAGGATGAAAGAAAGCTATCTAGACCATCCCTGTTTCTCATCAGCTGTCACTTACAGTCTCAATAACCCACTTTTAGACATTTGACGTAGAAAGTAGAACAGGTTTCATTTATGCGCAGTGAATGGAGAGCAGCAAGCTAAAAACTTGACTGATTTGAGTAACCGGTCTCAACAGACTGACTGCTAACCAACAGGCAATAGAGAGGGGGAAACAGAGCAGAAAGGTGGGGCTTTCTTTGATACAGTCACAGGAGGGAACTATTGCTAAGTGCTGCATACATGGATAATTAACCCAGCCCAGAAAGGCCCTTCCCAGCTACACCTATTAAAGACAACATGCAAGGTTGTAAAATCTCCAGCAGGAACAAGAAGAGGAAATGTAGACGTTTTGCATCGTTGTTTGGAATTAGCTCGTCACTGAAATAAAAACAAAACAGTACAACAGAATTGACTTGATGGCCTATGATTACCATTATTACTGAAGCAAAGCTTCATGAAACATTTTTCAATCATGTATTCACCCTATTAGTTTCTAGGCCAAATGCTGCTACAGAGCAGTAGACTCTACTTGGTTAGTTCCCATTCTAAGCAACATAATTTGCATGACAGTGAGGGCAAAACATCTTGTTAGTATCTGTGAGCATCACATAAAGCAGATCTCAGCTTTGTCATTATATTGCATCATACGATGCTATTTTGCAACCAATTAAGCAAACGACCCAATTGTATTTCCCTCCTACCTCATTTCTACCCTTTAAAACTCTGTGGCAAGTGACGGCTCTGGGGTTTTTTTCCCGCCTTCACACATTGTTTTGGAGTGAGTTTCCCAAGCAGTTGGGACAGTAGTTCAGGGAAGTTGTGCTCCTGGGGGGGGGAAAATTGGGAGAGCGGGAAGAGGAAGAATGGAAGTATGTCTTCACTGAAATGAAATTTCATGTTTGAAGCTCTCAACAGTTAAGGAAGAGTTTGTGCTTACATGCTGGAACTTGTTTAGGCTGTGGGTCACCATGGCTTCTAAATGGGGGTTGGTGGCTTTGTGGAGAATATATCTGTTGTCGGTGAAAGTGGAATGGGAATGGCCCCACTGGATTCCGGAAGGGGATGTCTGAAAGGGTAACTTCCATAAGCCCCATAACTGACCACCTCTCTGGAATCCCGGAGGACCGGAAGATCTATTGACATTCCCACAACTAGGCTCTGTGCAAATATCGTCTTAAATTCACTGGTTCTTTTTTTCCCTCTCACCTTCCTCTAGCTTTTGAATGGCTTGGCTCAGACGACCGGCTGGCCTTCCGTGGTGACGTGTGTCGGCAACTGGTTTGGAAAGGGGAAGTGAGTCTGGTTTCTCAATGCCTGTAACTTATGGGTGGTTTGCTTTTAACTATCAATTGCTTAATCTGTGTCTCTAGAGAAGGTACCTGATTTATTCCCTCACCAAAACAGGAAACATAATCTTGTGCTAGAAAATGGAGCAAGGTATCAGATCGAATGACTCCTTCAGAGCTCTCGAGAAACCCCGTGACCAACGCAAGTGACTTGTAATTCATGCCTGTTTGCAATAACAAATGCACAATGAAATTGCATTTCTGTCTGCCAGAAGCCATCTGAATATGTATACCAGCATAAGCGAAATGCCATAACTTGGGGCTATTGCATTCCCATATGCATAAATTTTCAATTGTAAGCTGGCCCAGATGACTTAATAAGATTTAATGCAGCGGTGGAAACTCAAGTCACTGTCAAGTTGGACATAAGTTGCACCAGCAATTTGATTCAGACTCAACATGGGGTGTTTTTTTCCCAGTGACTCAGGCTCAGCTCACTACTCAGAACCTACCCACTCACTTCTTCTTTTTTTTCTTCCTGGGGAGAAAAGCTTATTTTTAATGGGACTGGGATGTGAGGGTTGAGATTCAGGGCATGGTGCCAAAGATGCAGACTTCAGACTCAGACCCAAAAACTTGTCAACATCCCGGTATAAATCTGTGAAAATTTTTAGTCATCCAGGTGAGGTTATCCGGAAGTTGAGTCATGGCATCTGGACTTCTTTTCTTGAGAGATCGAAAAATGTTTCACTACTCATCCAAACAGCTTCGTCAGTCTGCTTGGATGAGTAGCGAAACGTTTCAATCTCTCAAGAAAAGAAGTCCAGATGCCATGACTCAAATTTGAGAAATCCTTGGTACAATGTGACTTGTTTTGCACTATAATAATAATAATAATGACCTGAGTTATTTTTATAGTTACGGGTGTGTGACTTCACTAAATATAGTAGTGATTTTATTGAATCTCAGTAGGAGAAGAAGTTTCACTGACACCCCTGGGGCTCAGTTGCTGGCGTGTACATTGCCTCACTTTTTGGGGGGGGGGGGTCGGACAGCAAGGTATACAATCTGTTGGTCATCTCAATCAGATTTTTCTTCTTCCCTTTTTAAGTAATAAAAACAACTACAGCGGACCCTTGTATAACAAACAGTTTGTATAACATAAAATCTGTACAACATAAACAATTCCAGAGATAGGGGAAATTTGCTTAACATAATCGCCTATGGGGAAAATCCGCACAACATAAAAATGGGATTACTCCATTTTCATTGCATTCCTATGGAAAATTTGTATAAAGGAAAATTTGCTTAACCTAATTTCATTTGGAACAAATTAATTCCTTTATACAAGGTACCACTGTATTTCTATTACTTTTTAGCTGTGGGTAAGGCTGCCTGGAGGATTCTGGAAACTGTAGGTTTAAAAGTACCATTTCTGAGTTGTACCTTCGGGTCTATACCTGAAACGGCACTTTCACAACCCTCCCAGCCTTTCTGGCAAATAGAAAAGCCGTCTATTAAACTTCTCTCTTGTCTCTCTTGGTAGGCGTGGCTTGATCATGGGCATCTGGAATTCACACACTTCTGTGGGGAACATCTTGGGGTCCTTGATTGCTGGTGCCTGGGTGTCCACGGCATGGGGTCTGTCCTTCATTGTGCCCGGGATCATCATCGCTGCCATGGGCGTCGTCTGCTTCTTGTTCCTCATTGAATGTGAGTCTTGGGCACTGTGTGAGCCATTGATTCCTCACACGCGTGGACCGCCTGCTCCTCATGTTATGAAGCAAGGATCTTATCGATGAGGCGGTGTACAGAGGGGGGCAATGTATTCACTGTCAGGTCTGGCTACACACTGTATGATTATTACATTTCGACTCATCAGAGCGAGGGCTGGATTTGGCTTCTACATGACACTAGGTGACACAATGACCTTGTTTTAAAAAGACAATGCAGAGTAAGAAAGTTGCTTCCTTCCCTCACTCCCACACTTTAAATGTGAACAAATGGGCTCCCAAGAGTGAAATCTCCCACTGTGAGGTACACAAAAGGGAAATTTGCAGCAGCACTGATAAATATGAAGTGGGTGGGGGGGGGAATGACATACTTTTGTAAAAATGATTGTTTTGCTTCTCTTGAACTTTAACTTTTAAAAAAAGGACTCAAAACTACTTCCAGGTTAAACCTACATATAAGTCTGCCTACCCTGTTTTGAGGATCTTGGAATAAAATTCCAAGGGTACATTAATCTGGAGCCAAAATCTTGCTCAAATTACCTTATCTATGTTAGGATCGAGATTTTAGCCAGAACCATGATGCCATTGTACACTGCTTGATGGGAATAAGCTAAAATGCGACCATGGTCCTAGGTCACCCCTACCTACTCCGGTCCATTGAGACTATGGCTTAGTTAGTAGAACTTAGACAAAAGTTGGCTCACCAGATCTCAACTGATTCAGTAGGCCCAGGCACACTCTGAGTCAACCTGTATGCTTTTTGTGTTTCTGTGTGTGTCTGTGTGTGTGTGTGTGCGCGCGCATGCACGCATGTGCGCACGCACTACATAGGCAAATTCATGTTGCCACCTAGTGGCAGAAATACACTTTAAGAGCTTTCTTTCCTGACCTTACTTGATCTGTTAGAATTGTGCTTTCCAGGAGAGGACAGTAGAGACTAGTGATCGGCACGAAATGAAAAAAATTATGTTTCGTTTCATTTCCTTTTGTCCCCCCACATTTTTTTTGTTTTGTTTCATATGAATTTTTTCAAAAGAAATTCATACGAAATGAACCACAAACGAAATGGTTCATGGGGGGGGGGTGGAAAGTGGTGAAGGGGAAAAAGTTTTTTAAAAAAGCCCTGCCAGCTGATCGGCACCTTTCTCCAAAATTCAGAAGTCCTTTCTGTAATACAGTTTCCTTCTCTTTCAGATCCTGAAGATGTTGACTGCAGCCCACCCCTTCATCATGTGAGTCTTTCGCATCTTTTTTTCTTAGATGACAAAGATACAGTAATGCCTCGGTTTAAGAATAACTTGGTTTAAGAGCGTTTTGCAAGATGAGCAAACATTTCTTCTAAATGTTGCCTTGATCAATGAGCAATGTCTTGCAATACAAGCACTGGGGCAGTTTTAATCACAAGTGAGACAATGGTGTCTCTCTCTCTCCACCCCCCTTCTGGGTTGTGGGGGATTATCTGGAATGTTATGTCTCAGGCAAGGCTCCATAGCAAGGGGAGGAGAGAGGAAGGAATGTCTCCCTTGCATCAGTCAGGAATGTTTTCAAAGGAGAGTGCAGGTTAGGGTTTTATTTTTCTTTATAATTTTTATTTAATTTATTTTCAATATTCTTTCTTATTTTTCAAACCATTTCTAGGTCTAGCGCAGCTAGTCAACTGTGTATAGGGCTACACATTGCATTTTATTATTGTTGCATTAAAAACAGCTTAAAATCCAGTTGTTAGTTCGAAGCAGAGCAGATTCCGCTGCCAGGTACCTAACCCACGGTGTGGCTGTGGACGTCTAGCCAACTTCTTTTATGAGTTTTGGCATTTTTGGTGTACATTATGTGGTCTATGAGACCCCAGAAGGAATCATCTGTGTTTCCATTATTTCTTATGGGGAAATTTAGTTTGATATAAGAGTATTTTGGTTTACAAGCCTGTTTCTGAAAAGATTATGCTCATAAATGAAGGTATTATTGTGCATTTGCCAATTCCTGAGGTGTTTGGTTGTTTCTCAGATTGCCAGTTCAGATGAGAAAGCTCTTGAAGCAGGTCATGACATCAGTGATGGGAGCCTGAATGTCTCCACAAACAGTCGGGAAAACATCATTGATATGCCTGAGAATGTCAAGGAACCAACGGAAGATCGTGAAGCTATCAGTTTCATTAGTGCCCTCCGGATACCAGTAAGCACAGCAGCTCGGCAGCCCTGCAAATTCATTTCTGTTATTATTAATTTAATTAATGTATACCCTACTTTTAGGCCACGAAATAGCAATTCAAGGCACCTAATAGAAGTAAAATACAGTATAGGTTGGGGGTGGGGAGCGTGATTTAAAATATAACATGAAAGCAAGTCAACATGAAGAATTATTTCAGCTGCCAGCTGGTGTTTATTGAGGAAGGAGAAGGGAAACGGAAGTCATTTTGAAAATCTGCGATGGTGCTTCCCACTGTTTTTAAAGGAATGAAAAGGAGCTGCATATGTGGACAGAAAGTGGAGGAAAAACCAATTGGATTAGCAGTGTTGATCCTTCTCCTTCACCTGGAAACACAAATCTAAATCACACCTGTCAAGTGTCACGTTTTTAGCAGGATATTCACGGATCAATCAATCTTTTCTGCCATCTTCCTGAAAAATTGCTTTTCCCTGAAATGTCCCACATTTCCAGCGGTGGGCGGCTGAGCTCAAGCGGACCGCCAAAGAGCAGTTCTCCCTGTGCAATCCCTAACCCACACACCACCAGCTGTCCAGATTGGTATATATATCCTCCTAGAAAGCTGAGACACCTAGGTCACAGTAAGCATTTTGAAGCCACCGGAAGGGATTCTGGGAACCCTGTATGCAAATGAGGTTCCACCCCCTAGCCAAAGGGCCCGGCTGCCAGCTCCCTACCCACTGGAGCTCCCAGTCCTGGCAGCCATGAGGAACACTTGACAGCTATGATCTAAATTGTTCACTCCATCTGTACTCCTGTGGTCAACAAGCACCCCTGCCTAATGGGACACTGCGTGTCTCAAGCTTCCCCTGGATACAGCCCCCCCCCCCAACTTTTCTTTTTGGTACCACAGCTCCAATAACCACTAGGCAGCAGTGCTACTGATGGAATGTCTTTAAAATTGGGGTGTTTCTTTCAAGAATCAGAGCTGTTTGCTTTTAGATGTCTACAGAGGGGGCAGCAAATGGCATCCTTATAGGTCTCCGGTTCTATGTCGCATCCATTTTGGCTTTGTGCCAGCTGGCTTTGGGGTGTGGATCTTCAATTTATGTTCTGTCCGCTGATTTTGACACAATTCTCTCTCATCCTTGCAGGGAGTGGTGGAGTTCTCGTTCTGCCTGCTGTTCGCCAAGCTTGTCAGCTACACTTTCCTCTACTGGCTGCCCCTCTACATTGTGAATGTGGGTAAGTCAGAAAGAGGCTGCCGAAGGCCCCCTAAATTATTTAGTCAGGGAATTTGGGGTCAATTTGGGAGACGAAATAGCTTGTGTGGCCTGGGGCAAAAACTACTAGTTTTTGTAGTCTGAGAACATGCAAGCAGCTTTTGATCACCAGTCTATCCATCTAGCCTAGTACTGCCAACTCTAACTGGCAGCAGCACAGCAGGGTTGGAGACTGTGAGAGGGCCTCCCAGTCTTGCCAGCCGCTTTGTGATTACATGCGAAACTTGAGACCTGCTACCAAGCGAAATCAATGCATGCTCACCCATCTCCTTGTTTTCTTTTTCTTTTCTACAGCTCATTTGACAGCAAAAGAGGCCGGAGATATGTCCACTCTCTTTGACGTTGGTGGCATTGCTGGTAAGTTGCAGTGATTTTCATAAAGACCTGTAGTGATTTCCCATTCTGTCGCCTGTGAGAAGAGCCAACATGTGTGGCCTTGGGCAAGTTGCACACTCCCACAGCACCCTTGGAAGAAGGGAATGAGAAATTACTGCTGAATATTCTCTTCCTAGAAAGAAGTCACCGTAAGTCAGAACTGATTTGATGGCACATCCTCGTTATTAAGTGCAATCACAAATTGCAAATGCAGTAGGATCCCCAATATCCACTGATTCATTATCCATTGATTCAGTTATCCACGGTTGGCAGGGAAAAATATTAAATAAATAATTCAGCAGCCGCAAAGCAAGCTACTGTCACAAACAGCAGCTGTAAAGCAAGCTACTGTCCCAAAACAGAGGGCCAGGTGGACTTTATTCACATCCTGTGACCAATTCATATATATATATATATATATATATATATATATATATATATATATATATATATATATATATATATATATATATATATATATATATATATATATATATATATATATATATATATATATATATATATGCATGTTAGGGTGGATTCGGGTTTCTTCCCGTGTAGAAATCTGGTTGTTTTGGCGACGTTTCGACGAGGTCTCACTCGTCATCTTCAGGCTGGTGTTCTGGCTTCTTTCTTCTTGAAGCAAAGCGTGATCTCAGTTGAAGTCCTTCTATAAATACTGCTGGGGGGTGTGGTTTGCTTGCTCTGTTGCTGATTGTAGGTTTGTTTGTTCTTTTGTGATCTGCTGTGTGGCTGAGGCGATCGTTAAGGGCTTAACTGCTGGTGGGTTAGATGGCTGTTTAGAGACATCATGTGTGGGTGAGGTGCTGGATGTGTGTCTATTAGCCTTTTGTTTCTTAACGACCTTGCTTCAAGAAGAAAGAAGCCAGAACACCAGCCTGAAGATGACGAGTGAGACCTCGTCGAAACGTCGCCAAAACAACCAGATTTCTACACGGGAAGAAACCCGAATCCACCCTAACATGCATACCTATACCCGTGAAAATCTACGAAAACAAAATATATATATATATATATATATATATATATATATATATATATATATATATATATATATATATATATACACCTTGTATAAAGGAATTAATTTGTTCCAAATGAAATTCTGTTAAGCAAATTTCCCTCTATACAAATTTCCCATAGGAATACAATGCATAGGAATGCATTGAAAACAGAGTAATCCCTAATCGTGACCATTTTTATGCTGTACGGATTCGCCCCATAGGCAGTTCTGTTAAGCAAACTTCCCCTATCCGGATTTTTTGTGTTGTACAGATTTTATGTTATACAAACCGTTTGTTATACGAGGGTCCACTGTACTGTATATGACATGTGGTTTTGTCATGCAGGGGGTATCCTGGCCGGCCTCATCTCTGACTACACTGGTGGCAGGGCCACCACTTGCTGTGTGATGCTGATATTGGCTGCTCCCATGGTGAGTATTCTCAGAGCACCCATAGATTCAGGAATCATTCCAGACAGACTCATTGAAGAGGAGGTTAGCTAGTTCCTGGGCTGCAAAAGCTGGAGCCAGCAATAGGAAGAGGGACAGTTTGTGAACTGTGAAAAACTCAGGCAAAAATCTAAACAAAAAACAAAAATAAAAGACAAAAAATGCGGCACCTTAAAGACTATTTTATTTTAATGTAAGCTTTCATGGACAGGTCCACTTCTTCAGACATATAGCAGCAGAATGAGGTGCACAATGATGGTTTTGTCTATGCCAGCCTTTTTCTTGCCGGAGTTTTGTTTATTTGTATGTATGCTGTTGTTGTATTTTATCATTTTTGATTTATTGGTTGTGGGTTGTTGTTGTTTTTTTTGGGGGGGTCTAGTTGTTTTGTTTTATCATTTGTTGTACACCACCCAGACTTCCTGAGGGAAGTTAGGCGGTTAATAAATACAAATAAAAATAAAAAATACAATTAATATATAAAGGAATGTAGGTTACATACCAAATGCTCATTGGCAGTTGTTCAATAATATACAATGAAATCTAAGTTACATCCCAAATCTTCATTGCAAGAAGCTTGGGATCTAGTTGGGTGAAGAACCTGAGAGCCTAGCATCAGCACCAGTGTAGCATCATCAACTTCAAGTTGGAGAGGAACAAAAACATGATTTAAAAGTGAAAGTAGGTCCCACAAAACTGAAGTGTGCGCATCAGTTTCTGATCCTTGCCCCATACTGGTTATCATTTCTTAATGCACCTGTACCTCACAAAGTGGGGTGGAGATGATGGAAATGTGTGTTAAGTTTCTAGAGCATATGCTGTTGTGTGTCCATCCAATGCATGCCATTTGGCTGAGCCTGGAGCTGTTTTTACATCCCTTCTGTAAAGGGCTTTTTCTGATTGGGAAGGTTTCCTTTTTATGATCAGGAGCAGGAATGGCTATCTTGATTCTAAGAGATAAGAAGAATGGAGGTGGGGCCATGCCATTGAAGTACAGCCTTTCAGACCTGGGGGAACAAAGATTCAACCACTTAGCCACATAGCTATCAACTTCTACAAAGGAGAGGTTCCCCCCCCCCAATTCAAAGATTCTTACTCCTTTCCTGGCTTTCTTTTCCAGCTGTTCTTATATAACTACATTGGCCAGAACGGTCTAGCCATTTCAATAGGTAAGACTGTATTACATATTGGTTATTTCTGTCAATCATACAATCGTAGAATACTGAAGTTGGAAGGGGCCTTCAAGGTGATCATGTCCAACCTCCCCCCTCCGGCCTCCATGCAGGACTACAACTCAAAGGATATCTGCTAGGCCAGTGATGGGGAACCTTTTAGAGACCGGGTGCCCAAACTGCAATTCAAAACCCACTAATTTTTTTGCAAAGTGCCAATACAGTAATTTAACCTGTATACAGGTGGCTATGAAGTGGCGATGTCAGGTGCCCACAGAAAGGGCTCTGAGTGCCACCTTTGGCACCCCTGCCATAGGTTCGCCATCACTGTGCTAGGCTGTTGTCCAAATTTTTCTCGAATGCCTCCAGTGTTGGAGGACTCACCACCAATGTCACATGATAGTAGCCTAAAACAGGCATGTCAAAACTTCGGCCCTCTTGATGTTTTGGACCACAACTCCCAGAATTCTAAGCTTAGATTGCCAATGGCAAAGGACTGTGAGAGTTGTGGTCCAAAACATCTGGAGGGACGAAGTTTGGACATGCCTGGCCTAAAAGCTGGCCCCAGTACTACTGGATTGTAGGAGCATTTTGTCTGTTTAATCACATTTAGTTTTATGATACAAGTGGGTGACTTCCAGCCGTGGCATGTAGTCCACAACCAGCCTTCATACTTAATGTTTTTATTAATATATTATTATAAGTATAGTTTTGCTTACTTGTGTTAGTTTTCATAGTGATGCATCACATATATACAGTATGGATCCTTTTTTTATAATTGCACAATTCTGTAATTGTGTTGGCCTTACTTTTATGACTTTTATGGTTTTACGCCACAATAAAAACCAGACAGACTCAAAGAACGCTTGTCTAGAGAGCAAAGATCGTTGGGTTTCGCTGCTGACGGTTTCCTCTTTCCTTTCGCAGTCATGCTGATCATTTGTGGTGGCCTTGTTAATGGGCCTTACGCTCTCATTACAACAGCAGTGTCAGCTGACTTGGTAAGAACTACATTCATTGAGAAGGGTTTATTCCTCAGCACTATGGACATATGACCTGAATATCAAAGTAAAAACTGAACTAAAATATGACCAAACTAAGATAGGTTGCCTGCTGTTAAATATTTTATTTTTACTGAGACTTGTCTAGTGAAAGATAATTGGAAGGGGGGTGTCCAACAGGCAAGAGACAGGGAGAGTAGATTTATCCCTTCGCACAGACGTAGCTAAAACCCAACAGTTTCTTAGCGCTCTGACTGGAGGGAGTTGTGATTTTTGTTTTGATCATAAGAAGAAACAAATCTCCCCAATTATGGCATGAATTGTCAGTATCCTATCCTTGTGTTTTTAATATGTATATTGAAACAACCATTCCTACCAATGAACCTTCTGGATTATTGTACTACAACTCTCACCATCCATTATCATTTCCCTGAGAAGGGGGTTGTAGTCCAAACATATTTATAAGGCCTTGAATTGAATAAAAACCTGAGTTCCAGTTATATGGTGTTCATTAAGCATAACTTACAGGTAGACTTTGACAGGCAGCAAGATGACTGATTTGGTATCTCAAACGAGAATTAGTTCTTTCAGGTCTTTCTTTTCGTTTCTTTTCATTCCAAGCAAGGGGGCAGGAATCTCCAGATGTTCAATTGTAGCTTCCATAATCAACATCAATGGCTTTGCTAGGAAGGAGGTTGGGAATAGCAGCCTAGATGCTCTAAGCACATCCAATCTCACCTGATTTCGGAAGCTAAGCAGGGTCGGGCCTGGTTAGTACTTGGATGGGAGACCACCAGGGAATACCAGGTGCTGTAGGCTCCTAGAGTAGGAACTGGCAAGCCACTCCAGTAGTCCTGCAAAGAAAAACTCCATGGACATGGGGTCACAAAGAGTTGGTCAGGACTGTAACAGCGTGTGTGCGTGCGCACATGCGCGTACTCATGCACACACGCACGCACAGACACAAAATAACAAAAAAAAATTCAGTCCTACATTCCCAGGCTTAAGTTAATACTGGGAAAAGTTCAGTATACACACAGTGTGGAGTGAGAGGGAAATACTTTCAGTGGATATCCCAGCTCTGTAAACCTTTAGAATAAGAAATACCTTGGCCGAAAACAACACTTGGCATTAGAAACATGGAAGGAACCGGGTACAAAAAGAGCTACGAAGCAGGTATTAGGGGGAAGAGGTTTAGCTGCAAAATTGTCCTTTCGCCAATCTTCTTCCACAGTAAAGAGCATGCAAAGAGAAAACAAAGTTGAGTGAGGGCATTCTAAATAACTAGAAACATTCTTGCCTTCGGAAATTTGTTTTTGTAGCCATTAGCTATCAGTTGAAAAACTGGACAAGACTTAGTTTTGTTTTGTTTTTTATTAGACTTTTATAAATGTCACACACACTCTAAAGTGAAAGAAACTGGTGGGCGAGACGGCCAGAGGTTTCCTCGTCAACTCTGTAAGAAGAAGCAAGAACATATGGACGTGCCTTAAACAACATCGAAAAACCTTATTTTCCCTTAAAGCATGTTTATTAAATTGTTGTTCTCTTCCATTGTAGGGTACTCATGAATGTCTCCAGGGGAATTCAAAGGCTCTCTCCACTGTTACAGCAATCATAGATGGAACGGGATCTGTAGGTCAGTAATTAGCAAGTATAGGAGCTAAATCTGAGCTAAACACAACATGTTCAGACCACTGTAATTGCTAACATCATTATGTGCTGCATGTGAGCTTCCCAGGTGTTTGTGGGCATCCAGTATTCAGTATCAGATTTTAGGCTAGATAGACCTTCAGCCTGATCCAGCACAGCATTTCTCTCTGTCCATCTGTTGGTCATCTCATAACAGTGCATTCTCCTCTCCATGTCCATAAAGAGTTGTCTGTTCCACCTTGTGCCCTTCAAAATGAAAGGTGCTAGATCTCTCCCCTGCCCACTGGCTTGCAGGTCCTTTGTACTGTCCCTTTTATTTTGCAGGTGCTGCTCTTGGACCTCTCCTGGCAGGTTTGATCTCCCGTTCCAGCTGGGACAATGTCTTCTACATGTTGATATCTGCTGACGTGCTAGCCTGCCTGGTGAGTTCCTTTTCCTTATCATATCAGGGCTGACCTCAGCCTTAGGCAGAGTAAAGTGACCACTTGAGGCAAGCAGATGGTGGGGCTATTCTTGTTCACCCCCAGATGTTCCCCTCTGCCCATATTCATCCTCATAAAGTAGCCTCCTGTGTTAGTTGTGGATGTGGAGATTGGAAAGATGGAAAGATGGAAGATGTTACTTTTATGGCCTTCAACTTTCAGAACCCTACATATAGTATGGCAGTCGGGCAGTTGCCATCTAAAAGTGTGGTGTTCCCCCATCACTGCTAGGAGTGCTAAAGGAGTGCTAGTCAACTTCAAGCATGGCACAGACAGGGGGACCTGCTTATCTTCTGCCTAAGAGCAAAGCATCTTGGGGAGGCTCTGAAGCACACCCAATAACTGTGTGAAATTACAGGGAACAGTTACTGTTTTGATTGGGTAAACCACAGTTGAAGACCCTGTGGTCCTGGCACAGTCCTGTGGACTTTCAGCGCCCACCAACTTCATCTAGCATAGCCAGTAGTCTGCAGCGGTGAAAGTTGTAGTGCAGCAACATCTGGAGAACTCCCACATCACCATTGCTATCGTAAGCTGAGAGGTATGTCCAGTCCAACTAAACCTGGATCTCAGTTCCTTCAATAGAATGGGACTCTTGAGGGAGCCCTCACCTGTGTTGGGGAAAACCAGGAACTCAGTGGTATAATAAGTAGAGCTGGGTGCTTAATACACAGCTATCAGCATGGTGCCTCTGGTGCTCCTTAACCATTTCGGCCCATCCTCCCAGGCTGGCTGGGCCATTTGTCTGACATCATACAGTGCTAGGGGTCCTTCTATTGTGGTGGTGTGGTAACCCGGCCTGGAGCCTGGCTCAGATGGGGATCCTCCTTGCAGAGCAAATGTCAAAGAATCATTGTTGTCGTTTATTTATTTATTTTTACTTTTTACAACTTATGTGCCGCCCACTACCCAAAGGTCTCTGTGTCATTACAGTCGTGACCGACTCTTCGTGACCCCATGTCCATGGAGTTTTCTTGGCAGGAATCCTGGAGTGGTTTGCCAGTTCCTACTCCAGGCGCCTACAGCACTTGGTATTCCCTGGTGGTCTCCCATCCAAGGACTGACCAGGGCCGACCCTGCTTAGCTTCCGAAATCAGGCAAGACTAGATGTGCTTAGGGCATCTAGGCAACTAAAGAATCATAGGAGCCCCAAAAGTGTTGCCACCAGTGAAGAGTTGAGAATACTGGAGCTAAAGAGAGTCAACATTAATATGAAACCTCCCAAGGATTTTCCCTGTACTTGTGATCAATGTATCATTGCTTTCAGCTCTGAGGTACAATCTTGTTTTCCCCAGCTCCTTTCCCGTGTTGTCTTCAAAGAAATCCGTGGATGGTCCGGTTGCTACACTAGAAAAAGGGGGTAGGTACTGATGTTTAATTCTTATTCGTTCATGATAATGACTGTCTAAACCAGTGGTTCTCAACCGGTGGGTCCCTAGATGTTCCTGGACTGCAACTCCCAGAAGTCTTCATCGCTAGCTGAGTTGGCTAGGATTTCTGGGAGTTGCGGTCCAGGAACATCTGGGGACCCACAGGTTGAGAACTGCTGGTCTAAATCTTTCCACCATATATTTAGCTCCACTATAAATGGGTATTTTTTCTGTCCCGGGCTATGCCTACAGTGTTACTTTTAGGCTGGTGCATCAAAGAGCCAAGTAGTGCATTGGCAATAACATCAAAAACCCTAATTTCACACAACCTCAAACCACCACCACACCAACAATGTCTCTGTAACAAATACTAACAACATCCTTCTCCCCCATGTGTCTTCTTAGCTCTTGTATGACATTAACTCACCCAGTAGTGTTGGATACGAAATAGTTTGAATTGTGAGTATGTTCATTGCTTGTCTCTTCCCTTTTAACAGAGAAAATGTGAAGATTTCAGTGTGTGATCCCCCCCCCACTTCTCTGTCCCTGATTTTCTGCCTTCTCTTTTGCATCTATGAAATCAACAGGTTGTGGTTGAGAGCAATCTGTGAGGAGATCCAAACATGATAGCGTTATACAGGATATCTATGGATGAAAGCTACATAAAAAAGAGAGTCAATGCTCAGTCCTTTCATGTGGTATTTTGGTCCAGCTAGCTAGTTCTTTGAGCCTGTCTGCACTGTCATATAGTTATAAATGTTCCCTGATAGCACTGTTTAGCATGGGAAGAGAAGACCTTGTCCACTTTTGTTTCTACTTAAAACAGTTCATCCTTCCCTACAAGAGCTAGCCTGTATCTTTCTGGCACAGGGCTATGTGAGGGACTATGCCAAGAACCTGAGTACATCCAATGAAGACAACTTTTATATAGGTTCCAAAACATTAACATTTATTTCAGGAAGATCTAGGAAGCTGTTAACAACAACAACGTCCAACTGCTGCTCCTCACCAAACAGGGTGAGGAAACATATAACATCTCTGTTAAGAAAAAAGTTCTCAAAGGCCCCGGTCCCACGTCCGTTTAAAAGCAGTATAAATTACTAGATAAACTGTGTCTAAAAATGCCGTCCCCACGGCCACCGGGCTTTTTGGAAAAAAGAAAAGAGAACCCGGTAATGCTCCCTTAAGCGAAGTTTCTAAGACTTGCCCAAGAGGTAGGGAATTTTTTGCCTCACTTTGAAAATCCAGCTTTTAAGGAAGCAGACACTGTGGGACCATGCAAATGATCTGGGTTTCTTTTTCTTTCTTTTTTCATAGCACTGACCGGCTGTTACTGGGGCCGATGGGCTATGTATTTTTAAATTTCCCTGCACATCGGAGCAACAGGAAGTTCAATCCGGTCCTCTAAGCATTAATTTCCCCCAGCCAAGTGGTCAGTTTTTTTAATGCTACCGCCACCTGCTGGCCAAGGGGGCTGATATGTACTTAAAAATTAAAAAAAAAACCATCTTTGGACGTGGGAACTCCTGTCCCACATATTAAATCACGTGATGGGATGAAGAGGAAAAGCCGGACCTTCAGAAGATCAGGATCGAAACCCAGGTGTGACCACGGCCTAACAACATGTCCAAAGGTCCACTCACCTTCAGGAATTGGGTGATAACTTGTCAACTCCAGTTCTAGTTCTGTTAGCAGCAAAGGCCTCTGGTCTCCAAGGGGTGTCTCAAACCCAGACACTTTGTATCCGAGTTCTGGCAGAACCCAATAGAAAGGTTCTTATTCTTTCCCATCCCAGGAGAACTCTCTCTCGTTTCCTACACTAGTATGGACCTCTCCTTTTGTGTTTTTCTTCGCCATTCTGTGGCCTCTTTCTCACCTCAATAAGAGGGCTTCTGGAGATATACCATGAGCCAGTAAGAGTATGTTCTTTTTATAGATCCTAGGACAAATACTAGAATGTTGCTATTCCAAATGCAGACACTCATCTTCTGGTGAACCAAACTAAATTCCTGCATATACTGTAAACACCAGAGGATCCTTCTAATAAAACACTGAATCTTCTATTACCTTAAAGACTAGATCCTGGGGAAAGCAGCCCAGTTTATGTTGAAAAAGCAGAGACATTTGCTAAAATAATCTTTCTCCAATTCCTGTTGGGGGAGAACTACTTTTGACACACACATTTAAATTCGCAAACATTCAACCTACAATACACCCCATGCTGATTTGCTTGTCTCTGATCTGCTCTCACTCAAAGAGCTTTCCTCTTTCTATGCTGAATCTCCTTCACTGCTGCTAAAAATACAGATTTACAGATTTTTTTTAAAAAATCACAGCAATACTTGAAAAATCATTGGTGCTGTGGTAATACGGTCTTTCTCTTCTTGATCTCTTCTTGCATGTCCCTAGTTCTGTATTTAGAATCTTATTTCGTAGGCTAACAAATAATGTGTGTGATTAACAACTTGGGAAAAATGGGCATACTTTAAGGCAGTGGTTCTCCAAACTGCGTGTCCCAAGAGAGGCATGGAAAGTAATTTTAGGGGTGGGGAAGATGACAGGAATTCTGAGATTTAAAATGTCAGCCAGTACTCCACTGCTCACTCTGGGTTTCTATTTTAATTTCCCAGTTGATAACCTTTTAAGGCTACTGAGCAGTTTCAATTTTGACTGGACTATTATTGGAGAGGTGAGAGCCAGAGTTTGGAAAAGTAATACTTCCCATTGTTTTCTCGACTCTAGGAATAGCTTCCATTTCTCTTTTTAAATGCATTCCATGTCTGGAGTGCCAAAACCAAAAGACCCTCTTTCTGGGTTCATGTGTTCCATAATTACTGGCACTGCATAGGATGTTTTATTCCTGGTGCCTATCTGTCCAGCTACTGAGAGCTGGTGCACCTGGGAGAGAGGTTCTGTAATTTGTCCAAGAAAGCAGTCGTATTAGTCTGTTGAAGCAACAACAGCCTGATAGCACCATGACACCAAATACAGTACATTTCATCTGGCATAAGCTTTCACTTCTTCAGATTTTGGTGATAGGAACCTCAAACAAGTAGCTCCCTGTGGTATGTTGTCAAAGGTGGATGATTGTTATGGTCCTTGGAACACCAAGATGGTCTGTGATAACCTCTGCTTTAAAGTATACATCCCTGTTAATATGAAAGTTGTGATATAACCCTTCCCCTCTCGTCATCCCACAAGCCCTGGTACCACTACATGTTGATTGTATTTACAGGTCAACCACTTTTTGAGTAGGCATGCGCTCTGGGGCCCTAGGGCACGGTAAGTGAATACCTCAGCCTCATGCCTCTGGTGTCACTTCATAGGTCTCCTCCTTTCTGGTGTCTGTGGTCCTCTACAGTCAATGATAGAGTCAAAAAGCTGCTCTTTCATTTTTTTCTGGGTCCTCTACGGCTTTGGATAAAAGTTGGGAGCACAATGTGTGTTCAGGGGAGGTTATGGAAGGTTCTTTGGGAGCTCTGTGCAAAGATTCAGCTTTCCTTCTTTGTCTCATCACATTTCGTTGTCAGCTGTGGGGGAAATCTCAGGGTCCACTGCTGACTGGTTTTATTCCCACCTCAAATGCCAACTTTGAAGTGCCGGGGTAGTGGTTGAGCTGTAGTCCGGCTACAAGCAGCGCAATCATAAGGCCTCTCCCAGTGAATGTCCTTTCCGAAGAGAGAGTTGAAACCAGTTCTTTTTGTCCCAATAATCTGGATAGCCCAGTGAAAACTGAGCGCTTGGATGCAGAGGGTTTGAGTTCAATTCTCCCCATTGTCCTATAGGAGACAGGCCTTGAGCAGCCTCCTTGAACCCAGAGTGCCCCCAGAAGGAAATGAGAAATTACTTCTCAGTACCCTCTGCCTAGAAAACCTGGGAGAGGCTTGTCATAAGAACACGAGAAGAGCCATGCTAGATCAGGCCAAAGGCCCATCTAGTCCAGTTTCCTGTATCTCACAGTGGCCCCATCAAATGCGTCTGAGAGCGCACGAGACTAGATATCTGTCTCCTGATACCACTCCCCTGCATCTGGCCCTTGAAGTGCCCCGGTTTTAAGCCTGGAGATGACACATCTCCATCATGGTTTGTAACCTGTGATGGACTTTTCCTCTATGAATCTGTCCAATCCCCTTTTGAAGGCATCCAGGCCAGATGCTATTACCACATCCTGTGGCAGGGAGTTCCAGAGACTAACAACACGCTGGGCAAAAAAAAATTCTTTTGTCTGTTCTCCCTCTCCCAGCCCTCACTTTGAGTGTATGTCCCCTAGTTCTGGTATTTTGTGAGAGGGAGAAGAGCGTCCCTCTATCCACTTTACTCATGCCCTTCATTATTTTGTACATCTCAATCATATATTGGCTGATCCTCCCGTCTGATAAAAGGGCTGGGCAGACAACTCTGTGCTCTTGTTTGTGACTGGGAGATTAGCCAAAGAGGTGGGGCAGAAACCAGCATGCTGGGCCTGGGGAGTGGCTGATTTAATGAGGAGGTGGGGTTGGGAGCAGCAGCAGCTGTGACGCCACCTTTACAAACCTACCCAAACTGGCTTGTACACTTATCTCAGGTCTCAACTTCAATTGCAGAGGTGGTGTGGGTAAACCTGGTCTTGGACAAAGTGGCTGCCCTCGCTGTATGGAGCTGCAGTCTTGAAAAGATGGTATTTCTAATAGATCTCTTGGGCTTTCCAGGTTTAAAGAATTTTGATGTGGCCTACGTGACCGGAGAAGGACGTAGAGAGAATGGGGAACGGTGCGGTCAAGCATGTCAGTTTTGTTCCCGCCCGGCCCACGTTCGCAGTGGGAGGAATTTAAAAAGTTGAAACAAACTGAACTCTCTTCCAGACGACCAGCCAAGCAGATCACCAGCTGCATTTTTTTTGTCTGTCTGTCTGCTTTTAAATGACCCAACAGGGGAGCGGAAGGAATGATGTGTAGCAGGGAACATTTACAAGTGTAAATGGTGTCTTCAGGATCCATATCAGATCCCAAGGCCTGTTGTTTTGTATCAGTCGCCAGTTGCACCCCTTTTGATAATTTTTTTTAAACTAATGTTATTGTTATTGTTTTTTTATTATTATTAAAAATTTTGTGGAACCCGTTGGTTATTGTTTGCTCTGCTTTTGGTCAAAGGAAATGAGATATGATGAACCATAACCTTAAGCTAAGACTCTCAGAATCACCATTTGGGATGTGGTCACTAAAGGTGGCTGGTTTCTTGTGGATGATGTTTGTGGCGGTTGCAGTAAGGCAGTGGTTCTCAACCTTCCTAATGCCGTGACCCTTTAATACAGTCCATCATGTTGTCGTGACCCCTTGCCCTGCTTGGAAAAGGCCACCAGCCCCCCTTTGGCAGGCCACTGCCACAGGGGCCCTAGAGAACTTCCCTCTACAGCAGGGGTGTCCAAACTTTTTGCAAGGAGGGCCAGATTTGGCGAGGTGAAAATGTGCGGGGGCCGACCATTCAGCCACATTTGGCCCTCGGGCTGGACTTTGGACAAGTCTCTATAGCATGCAAGGAGGAAGGGAGGATGCTGCAGCAATGGAGCTGGGAGCGGGTAGGCTGGGAAGGTGGCTGGGTGGTGGTGCACAGAGTCAGGGAGGGCAGGCAAAACATAAAACTGCAAGCTGATGCCTTAATCTGGTATGGGGAAGGGTCAGCTGGCAAGGATGCATGACAGGCTGAGCCGGTGGGGAAAAGAGGCTGCGGGCAACTCAAAATGTGTAAATGGGCTGCATTTGGCCCCTGGGCCTGACTTTGGACATGCCTACTCTACAGGTATCCTTAGCCAATCACAGCCTCCGGTGCCATTGACTGACATCCCCTCCAACCCATCAAGCTGTAACTCACTCTTCCCCCCGTTCCTCCTCCAGACCCAAACCATTTGTGCCTTTTTCTTCACTGGCTCATGGCGACCGCTGTGAAATGGTCATTCGACCCCCAAAGGGGTCCCGACCCCCAGGTTGGGAACCACTGCAGTAAGGCTTTCCCCCCTACCACTGCCAGCCAGGCACCCTCCGGAGGAAAACTTTGAATTTTCCCACTCAGGTCCCGGATGGCAGATAGGAAGTTTGAGTGGGAAGTTCAAAACTTCCGATCCGCTGCCTGGGACCCGACCTGGAAGTTCAAAGGCCCGTTGGCCAGGCGGGTGAGTCCCCACCCCACTCCTCCGGAGGGTGCCTGGCTGGCCTGCGGTGGCGGCAGTGAGGAGGAGGGTGCTGATGGTAGTGATACGTTTTATTTAAAATTTGTTACCCCCTCCTTGCCTCTGCCCCCCTCCCCCCCGGCTGATCACCAACTGCAGATAACTGAATCCACACTGGGTGAATCAGTGGATGTGGGGCTCATACTGTATTTACATTCAAAATTCAAAAGATACAATGAATTCAAGTAAATCCATCACACATGGATGCTGTGCTTCATGAGCTGAGCATTTCTTTGACATACTATCACAAAATAAATTCTGTAGATTGAGATATCTGACCAGATGGAAAAGCTCAAAAGTCTTGCTGGCTTTTACCCCTCTGTTACCATCAGGTTGAATACAATATCTAAAAATACTTGCCGATTCAGTCCAGAAGGCGTTCTATTGGATTCTGTGCCAGCCAATTCTGTTCCAAGAGGGCTCTCAACGTGGACCAGTTTCACAACAGTCTTTAATGACGGCGTTGGCACAGGATTGCCTTAAAGGTGTGGTTATTAGTAAGTCCAGATTCCTGACGGCTAATTAATAGGTACATTGCAACCAGATGTGCAATAACCCATCTGCTCTCCAGATGTGAATGCTAGCTTTGTGCAAACGTTGGTTGTCTTTTTTGAAAGGCAAGGCACACTGGAAATAAATTAATTTTTAAGGGGTCCATTTGGTGAAGACAGCTGACTCTTTTTCTCTGGTGAGAAAATATGGCAACTGGGCTAATTACCCCATGGACCTTTCCGCTGGTATTATTAAGCAGCTTAGTGCCAAGTGCAGTGTTTATGTACAGTATAAAACCTGCAGTCTAATTGACTTCACCTCTTTGGAACTTAACACACTGAGGAACATCTGTGCCAGATGTTTTTTTATTATGTGCTGATTCCACCAGTCAAGATGGGGAAAGAAAAGTGGCCATAATGTGATGTACGAGGGCAGATTCTGTGCTTTGCACACTCCTTGAATTATTTATTTATTTATTTATTTATTTATTTATTTATTTATTCCACTTGTATGCTGCCCAGTATCAAAAGGTCTCTGGGCATCTCACAATTAAAATGAACAGTTTAAACATCAAAATGACCATGGACAATTAAAAACAATAAAAACATTTAACACAAAACACTAAAACTGCCATCAGGACCCACAATCTATGTTATATCAGTTAAAAAAACTTCTGGAACAGGAAGGTTTTTACCTGGCACTGAAATGTCATCAGCGTTGGCGCCAGGCAGATGTCACTTGGGAGGGCGTTCCATAACCTGGTGGCAGCTGCCGAAAAGGCCCTAGGCCTACAAGCCTTCCCTTTCACCTTCATGAGGGATGGCTCTTTCAGGAGGGCTCCCTGGCTAGATCTTAATTGCTGGGTAGGTTCATGTGGAAGGAGGCGGTCCTTCAGGTATCTAGGTCCTAGGACCTAAGCCATTTAGGGCTTTATATGAAAAAACAAGCACTTTGAATTGGGCTCGGGCAACAACTGGTAACCAATGCAGGTTATGCAGAATCAGTGTGATGTGATCCCTTGCAGCCCCTGAATTAGGTATCCAAATTTAAAAATTATTTTTAAGAGTCCTCCATTGGTCATACAATCTTTTAAGAGTAACTTTTCTCAGCTATGCTTAGTCAATAATTCGTGTCAGAAATCACTTGGATATGTGACACCTGAAGGATGGTCTGCCTATCTTCCAATGACTGGCTCCCATGGAGACCCATCATTTACACATTTTCTGATAAAAGATGTGTCTTTAAGGGAAGCTTCAGCAGTACCTCTGGAACAACAGTATACTGCAAAGTATGTAGAATGCACATTATATACATATACTCTCTCTCAACTAATTCACTAGGTGGCACTCCTGTCATACGAAACATTTCAAGAATTCTCTGAATGTGGCTGGCTGCCTTGTTAAGAGAACAAAGCAGCAGTGTTTCTCAGCTACAGAGAATGCTGAACATTAAATCAGTTGGGTCCAGGAAAACAAACTACTGTCCTTTGTATTTCTTAAATCTACACCAAACTAATTTCAATGTGTGTGTGTGTGTGTTCTCATCCAAATATGGTATTACAAGAGAATCAACAAAATTGCTTTGTTGTTGATGCCCTACATAACATACCAGGGCATACAAAAGCTTCCAGGCATTGCAATGCACAGAGAGACTTTTTAAAACTCTGCTTTCCCCCAAATACCATTCAAATGTCTTGGAGTGCAACTCCCATGGAACTTGAGGTTCAATATACTGTATCTGGAAGACATTTCCTGGAGGAAGGCTGATACATATCTATCACCCTTTCCCATTTTTCTAAATCAGAAACCTCCAAATGTGGTAGCTTTTTCTAATAAAGAGTTGTTCCAACCCACTAATCATTTTTGTCTGACCTCTGTGTCTATTCCATTTTCACAAAATCTTTGGAATACTTACCCAAAACATACTTGCGAATTCCTACTTGGGTTTAATGGCTTGTTCCCCCTTTCCCATCAATCTCAGACCAGGTCTACAGTTAATCACCAACCGCCACTATTAAAGCTCCATCAAGGGCTACATGACAATAATGGAGACTATGAAATAATCCTATTTGGTATTAATGTCCTCAATGGACGGCAGGTTTTTACAAAACAGCCTTAGGTTTCCTGCATATAAAAAGGCTCTTGCGATAGATGGATGGAGATTTGAGGGAAATATTTCTCGAATTTGATTTTTATTCCTTTTTGGGGTGTCATTTTATAGTCACTGCAAGTTGCAACTCATGAAATCATAAATCATTAATGACCCGTTTATTTCTCAAAGAAGCTCTCGGAAGCATGCAGGCAGGCAGGCAGGGGGAAATTCATACATTAGCCATGCGGAGGAGAGTCCTATTTTATCCACCCAGACTATATTGTAAACTTGTCTTTTACAAGTTACTCCCTACAGTGAAGAAAAATAAGGAGGGAAGAATCCGACAGGCAGCCTCATTCAGGCTTAACCAGTGCCAGCAAGGAGGAGCTAATTGGTGCAGGCTGGAGCTGATTATATAAAGAGGGGTCCGAGAATGGAGAGAGGAGAAACAATAAGGTTAGGGCATCTTGTGATTGAGATTAAGAAAGACTTTTCTATGTATCTGGGTGTAATAGAAATGAACTAAGTGAAGGCCTGTAAACCATCACTATTTACCAGGAGAGCCCTGCACTCACTATCCTTACACCGGATCAAATATTTGTCACCATCAAAGACCAGGTACAAGAAAACTGCTGTTTGGTCGCGCTAAAGTGGGCGGGGTCGCACTTAATTGTCTGCAAAGTCCGGAGCTGGTGGGTAAACATTTTTAAGGTCCGGACCTTGCAGCCATTTGCGGTGGAGCTTAGGGGTCGTGTATAAACGCCCTGAGACGGTTTTATTATTTATAAATTGACGGAAGGCTTATGTGTATTTGAAAGAGCAGAAATTGTGACCCAACAAAAACTTGGGTTGTGCCACACTCATTTTGAGTACTGGGTCCTGCTCTGGAAATGCATTTTAAGAAGGATCCCAACAAACTGGAACACGTTCAGAGGAGGGCAACAGGAAAGAATGGAACAACTGGGCATATATATTTAGCCTTCCAAAAAGAAGACTGAGGGGAGATATAACAACACGTTTAAAACATCTGAAAGATAGTCCTACAGAGGACAGTCATGATCCATTATTGATTATCACAGAAGGCAGGACACATAAATAACGGGTTCAGTTAAAGTCCCTCTCATCCAGATCTCTCAAAGGCACAAAATGCAGGTTGCTATTCTAGCACAATCTCAAGTTAGCACCAATTTTCCAATCTCAGCCCAAACGTGTTCTTTCGTACCCTCTGTCAAGTTAATTCCAACCATCTTTTAATCCAGGCAAAAACTACTTTCACAGCACACTATGAAAAGGAGTGGTGGCTCAAAACACTTCTATTCTTTTTGTTTGTTGGTTTAAGAATAGTAGTTGATTTGGCTTAACAACCACCTTTCCCTGGCTACGGCAGACTTGCCTGCAACCTTTCTATGTACTATAATAGATCTGCCATGCTTGTTACATGGTGATGGAGGTGGGGTGGAGGTTGAACCAGGAGGAAAGACGAACAGGGAAATCTTCAGTCTGTGCACCCGTTCCTTCTATCTGGAAGTTGAGTCATGGCAACTGAACTTTTTTTTCTTGAGAGATTGAAACATTTCACTGCTCATCCGAAGAGCTTCATCAGTCTGAGGAAAGCAGAGTCCTCCATTTTCTAGTTCACGTTGACCTCATGTCACCCTGGGCTGAAATAGGCTCATAAGACAAACAATGGCCTGAACAGGCTTGTTATGTGGTCAACAGTCTCAATAAGCTCATAAGGTGGACACTGACTTAAGGTACGTGAAAGTCCCACCTTTACAACCTCCCCAACACCCATAAAGGATGAGTTGTTAGCCATGGCCTGGCAGGTGGAGGTGTGAAGTATTCTTGATTTCTCTGGGGATTGTTGAAATGGCTGCTTGATGAGTAGCAGCCAGATTGTGCCTGAGTCCCCCACCTCTGTTGAGAGGAGAGTTTTCAATACTCACATGAATGGCTTCCCTGACCCCTCTCTCAAACCACCTGTCTTCTCTATCTAATATGTGTGCATCATCATCTTTGAATGAGTGCCCTTTGTCCTTCAAGTGGAGGTGCACTGCTGATCCAGAATGCCATGACTCAACTTCCAGATAAACTCACCTGGATAACTGAGAATTTTCACAGACAAACCATTCTTTCTAGGAGTATATTTGGCTTCCTGAACTAGTATAGACACAAAGGTGAAGTTTGTATTCCTCAATCTTGCCCTCCTTATCCTCTTCTTCTTAGCAGTTTGCTCCACTTGTCTTGCAGACAAACAGCTTCAACAAACAGCTTCTGCTCTGAAACTTTTCTTCCATTGTTTGTTTTATAGACCACATTTCTCCCATTATATATTTGAAAAATGATTTTGCTTTAATGGCTGATATTTTGAGTTAGGATGCTTTATTTTTAAAAAAACACACATACAAACCTTTAAATCCTTTCTCTTTTTAAAGAAAAGAAGACAACTGAAATTCTTCATCTTGTTGCTTCTCTTCCAGCAGTAGGGCTTAAAAATACCATCAAATATCATGAGACACGCGATAAAATCATTAGCGTTGCCTCCGTCAAGAGGAGCCCCTCCAGGCTTTCTCCTCACAGGAGTTCTGTATGCTTCTTCAAAACATTCAGAAGAGAACCCGCCACATGCGGCAATTTGCATAAAACCAATTTCTTAAAATCTTTAATTAAAATCTTTGCAGATTAAGTTTGCAGGTAAATGGAAGCACACGGCTCTCAGCGAGCCGGCTATCAGCGGCTTGCATCTTTCTGAGAGGACTGTTTAGGAACATTGTTCTCCTGCTCTTACCATCTCCCTCTTCTTTTCCTGCCCCTTTGGCATTTCACTACTGGGGTTTCTAAAAAAAAAAACAACTGCTGCCTTTCTTAGTGCTCTTATCAGCTCATGCATCTGTCATACAGAGATCACATCACACCCCTATTAAAGCAGCTCCACTGGCTGCCAATCAGCTATCGGGCACAATTCAAAGTGCTGGCCTTAACCTACAAAGCAGAAAATGGTCTGGGTCCAAGCTACCCTAAAGATAGAATCTCGCAGTATGAACCGACTCAGGTGCTAAGGTCATCAGGAGAGGCCTTTCTCTCCATCCTGCCACCTTCACAGGTACGTCTCATAAGAACACACGAAAGGGCCTTCTCTGTTGCTGCTCCCAGACTCTGGAACTCACACCTGCTGGAGGCCAGGGCTGCCCCATCTCTGTTGTCTTTCCGGAAGCAAGCAAAGACCTTCCTCTTCAGGCAAGCTTTCCTTGAATGAAGGACTACCACGTATGGGTATACAGACTTTGTGTTTATAACCACTAATAACTTTGTGTCTCTATCTCTCCTTGTGTGATTACATTGACACTATGTTATCAACTGTTAGTTGGTTCCCATCCTTCATTGTATGTATGTATGTATGTATGTATGTATGTATGTATGTATGTATGTAATTTATATGTGACTTTTCTTCCCACAGAGAACTCAAGGTACTTTACGAACAATTATAATTATACAGTTATACTAAAACAGTTAAACATCTAACAGTATTAACAATCACCATTAAAACAATGTTAAACACAATTATTTGCACAGTTTGAGGGGAGTTTGCTTTTTTAACTACAACCCTAAGACCCCTTCTCCCCACCAGCATTATCAGATGAGGATTTGGGAACTAGATCCAAAAAAGCAACATTTACAGATTACATTGTCGTTGTGGGAATGGAAATTCTCTATATGTGGGGAGAGATTATTGACCTCTGTTGCTGAATTCAACTTGTGTTTTAGCTGCTTTGGCATATCACTCAGACAGAGTTTGGAAAATGTAGTTCTTTGGACCAACACCCCAAATTCTGGAAGACGTGCGCTACATTTGCTACACAAGGATCGAGTGCTGTTTGGATGAAAGAAGGAGAGCAGAATAGTCATTTGCCATGGAGTGGGGTGGTACTACTACCTCTAATACCAGATCAATGGAAACAGATGTTTGCTGGGTGATATCTGTGCACCAAAGAACAGCCGATTCCTCACTTGCCAGGTTCAAGTTGAGTTGACCTCCATTATGGTTCCTTGGGGACAAAAGAACTGCCATGAAAAGGGAAGGTTATTGTCCTACCGCTGATTACACATAGGAATGAGCTACAGAGCTGCTTTCAAGGTTGGAACACTCTTTCCATTTCTTTCTGTTGCATTTATCGGCTGCCTTGGCATTCTCCTGGCTAGCCTTGGCAATGCCAAAGCCAGCATGGAGGAGATGGTAAGAAGTGCCTGCCAATTGGGTGAGCCCTGCAGCTCGGCCATATTTAATAAAGGATAAAAGCCAGAGTGGATTAACACCTTGTAGGGCATGGCTGAGACCGAGCAGGCTTGAACACTAATGACTTCAGGCCTCCTTGTGCGGAAGATGCTAATCCTCTGTTGGCCGATGTGCTACTCTTTCGGTCAGAGTTTCCTGCACATGCTAATCCCTAGGCCTGACTTGTGAAGCAAGCGGGTAAGTTGAATATAGAAGAGCCCATTATTTGAAGCAAAGCAGTCCTCGGGGAGAGCTGCCAGGGAAAAGTCTGGCCCCACAGGTGTGTCTGTTGCAGTGGCTGAAACGGACCACTTTCCCTGTAAAAAAAAAGCATTCCTTTTGGAACTTCTGTCTCCAAGTGATGTGAAATGCCAAGATTCTTCAACCAAACTGCTGTCTTTTATCCAACTGTATGATACTCAGGAATTCAACAGGCACAGCTTCTCACAGCATGGAGGTAACATTATGGGGAAAGTATCATTCTTTAGATTCCTGCTGGTCAAGCAGCTGCAAAAAACCCTGGAATCCTACCAGAAGGTAAAGGTGACTACCTTATTCTGGAAGTACCACTGCTGAGACATTCCGTGTCACAGCTAAGCAAACAGTGACCATGACTGCAATACTCAAGCAACGTCCCAGCACTCGACTTTATTTTTCAGAACTCCATGGATGGGTGAAGTTTTTCTTACCTAGTGATAGGAACCTTTGATTCTGCAGATATATATATATTTGTCTCAAACTCTCAGCATCTATGACCACGGTCATACCTGCGTTTCCTGTGTAGTTTCCCGCCAGCGAACTACGCAGTAAAAGATCGCGTGCTAACCAGGAAGAGAAGCAAATTCTGCTCCTGGCCGACCACGCCCCTCGACAGCAGTTTCAGCAAAGATTCCTAAACCACTGCCAGGAGCTGGATTTAGAAACTTCGCTTAAAAATGCTTACTTATTTGCTTCTGATGCCATGACAGGACACAGAAAATATGCAGTCAAAACAGTTTTTTGCCATGCAGGCTGGAGCCGGAAAGTAAGACAAAATGCGTAGTATACAGGTTAGGACCGAAGCAGAATAGGAAAGTACGATGCAGAGGAGAGGACACCAACTGCTCATTAAAAACCACGTGACCGCCCAGAAAAAAAATACACAGGATATTTAAATACGCAGAAAACCCAGGTATGACCGCGGCCTATGACCAGTATCATGGTGGCTGAGGCAGATGAGAACTTTGGGGTACAAAAGCCTTTGGTGGGCCATTTGTCTCCCATCTGTCTTCAAGACATACCAGAGGACTTAACCAGCCGTGGGCCAATCAAAATGGTCTGGTGGGCTGGATTCTGCCCATGGGCTGGACTTTGGACATGGCTGCCTTAAAGGGAATGTTGACCAAGATGCAATTGAAGTGCAGTCTTTCATCTTTAATTTGGATGTAGATACCCTCAAATGAAAGCCCATATTCATTATTTATCTGTAACCTGCAGTTATTTTGGCAAAGAGCTGTAATAATAAAACTTTTGTCAGTGTTCAATGATTTCCAGACTTAACTGTATGTACTTGGTTATGTGTGTTTCCCTTTCGGTTTGTCAATAGATGGAACCAGAGAAAGAACAATGGGGGGGGGGAGGTCTTCTACTCAACTCTGGCTGCTATCCCACGGCCGCAAAATCCGTATAAAACTAAAATGTGGATTTCCCCACAGAATGGTCACGTGTTTGAAGTCACGATTCCTGTGTTCCCATGGTCACAGTTTAAAGATCCGCATCCTTTGTGATCCCATGACCAGGAACTGCATCAAAGACTCCATAACAGGGGCAAAAAGGTTTTGGTGCGGATTTTCTGTGTTCCCATGGACTCAAGTACCTGCTTAAAATCTGCATCGGAACTGAGACAAACTTTTTACCACCTAGCGACTAGGTACAGTACATGGAAAATCTGCTGGGTCACACTAAAGTGGGTATAACCACACTTTTTAAAAATACTGTACTCCGCTGGCCGTGGGGAAATGATTTCATGTACCACATCTTCGAGCACTTTGCAATGGATTTTAGTGGTCGTGGGATAGCAGCCTCTCATTGCTTTCTCTTAAAAAGGTAAAGGTTCCCCCCGCATATGCATGCTAGTCGTGTCTGACTCTAGGGGCGGTGCTCATCTCCATCTTCAAGCCGGAAGAGCCAGTGCTGTGCAAGTCCATGGCCATGTGGCCGGCATGGCTGCAAGGAAACACTGTTTTACCTTCCCGCTTTTTTATGGCGGTACCTATTTATCTACTTGCATTTACATGCTTTCGAACTGCTAGGTTGGCAGGAGCTGGGGTTATCAGCAGGAGCTCACTCCGCTGCGTGGCACCCGGGATTCGAACCGCCGAGCTTCTGACTTTGCAGTCTACAGTTTTGGTGCCTTAGTCCACTGAGCCACCACGCCCCTTACAGGGCTCTCAAATGCCTGGATTCCCAACCCTCCTTTTAGAAGCATTGGGGAACACTCGTTTCTGTGTGAAACTAATGGGAAGTATACTTTAGCGGGCTTTGTGTGAAACTAATGGGAAGTATACTTTTTTCTCATTAGTCCTTCAGATCTTTTTTTTTTTTTTACTAAAACTCTTATAACCCCTTGCCACTGACCTTTCTTTGGCAAGCACTGGATATATTAAAAGAAAACATACTGGGTCAGACCAGAAGCCAGTCTAGTATAGCAACCTGTTCCGGGTCATCACTGATAGGTTTATTTTCCAAGTATGCTGCAGGGCCAGTGATCAAAACAGGGTAAAGGAAGCAATTCGAGGAAACCCAGAATCCAAATCCAAAGGGATCTCTAGATATGAGTCATGAGCTGAAGTCTGGTAATGCGAGGAGGACCGCAGGTTCCCTATCTTTGGGCTCTGGTTCAAAGCATTTTCCTCTGTGAATATCTGAGAACATCACAGAGGTTCACACTTTCCAACTTGTACTTTTGTCGGCTAAATGTTTTACTCTCTATTTAAGAACATAAAAACAAGCAGGTCAGAAGTATATGACAATCAAGCAATACCGTATTGCATCTCCAGCTCCCGAGATACTCTGTATGGTACGGGATAGTTAAAGCAGAGTTATTTGACAGATTACAGCAGGAGGCTGTAGAATTAACACATTCAATTAAATCTCTCAGGGCTTGCATAAGAATTCTGTACTGCTTCCACAAAGGAGGAGGGAAGGAGAAGATATTTTTAAACCTATGAACAGACAGCCGATTTAACAAGCAGGATTTGAAAGGTGGTGGACTTTGGATCCTTTTGCCTTTCGTGCCTAGCAAGAATAGAGAAAGAAAGGAGTTTTCTTGCAGAAATGTCTGTTCTTAGATTAGACTAGGCCAAGGCTAGTGCCACTTCTCACAAATGGGGGAGGTGGGGACCATGAATCATGAGTCTTCTTGGTGCATCAGTCCTGACAGTAACTCTGCAAACCCTGGAATGGGGCCTGGGCCTGGGGCCTGTCCTTCCCTGATCTTTTCTGCCCTGCCTCTGTGATACCAAAAGGGTCTCTTCCCTGGTCACATTTTGGAAATCTTTGGGAAGGGTGTCCAAACCGTGCACCACAGCTCCGTGGGGTGCTATAAAACCCAGCTCTCCGTGGGATACCACGGGAAAAGGGATGGAACAGAGCTATGTAAGGGCCTTTTCACACGACCCCTAAGATCCGCTGGCCACTTAAATTCGGACCAGAGATCTTGGGGGTTTGTTGATCTTCCTACGTCCCCACCCCTCCGCACTTCCTTGCTCCTGTCTGCGTGAGGGGAGGGAGAAAAAAAGAGAGGAAAAATGCAGGCTCACCTCCGAAGCCGCCAGGAGCCCCGTCCTCGTCCTGATTCCTTCTCTTAAAGGGGCGGGAGGCAAAAACAACAACAAACAGAAGCGAGGAGAGCCCGGCACTCACTCCCTTAAATCCGCGCATCAGGGATTTTCACCCTCCGAGAGCAGGTACATGAAAAGTGCGCTGGGACGCGCTTAGGTGGGCGTGGTCACACTTAATTTTCTGCAAAATCCAGAGCTGATGGGGAAACAATTGTAAGCTCCGGAGCTGGCAGCCATTTGCAGCAGAGTTTAGGGGTCGTGTACAAAGGCCCTAAGTTATAGAGAAGCTGTTCATAGCTCTATGTTAAACTGGAAGTGGAAGCCTTGTGCCTGGCTCTCTTTTCTCCATCTCTATGGTCCCCAGTGGAAATGCTTGCTAGGGGGCATCATGAGTTTCTTGCAAGGAGGTGGACCTTTGGGGTTATTTGGAGGGAGAAGATGGGATGGCTGGGGGGTAATCAAGATCCTGCCTCTGGGAGAAGAGAGGTCCCTGATGCACCTCCAAACAAGGGGAACTACAGCCAGTGGTCAGTAAATCAAGGGAGCTTCAAGGCCAAATATTTGAGAATCATTCTGTTAGGGAATTGAGCTGGCAACCCCATTCCTCTCTACACAGAGACCAGACATTATCAGGACAGTCTAGTCCAGGCTTGTCCAAACTTCGGCCCTCCAGATGTTTTGAACCACAACTCCCACAGTCCTTTGCCATTGGAAATACAGGCTTGGAATCCTGGGAGTTGTGGTCCAAAACATCTGGAGGGCCGAAGTTTGGACAAGCCTGGTCTAGTCTATCCATGCAATGGCTCTTCATGATGTTGATGTTGTCTTATATACAAAGCAGTCCCAAAAGTTTCTCAAAATGCACACATTAAGAAAGCTGCATACTAAGAATGAAAAGGGCTATCAGAACATAGATGGATTTCAGTGCAAGAGCAACATTGATGGTGTCAAGCCCCACACACAGAGTTCAGTTCTTTGCCAAGATCTTTAGTGGAAAGCCAGATAGATAACAGAATCCAGCTCCCAGCTATTACCAGTCCAAGTCAAAGCCAGAATAACTCACGGAAACCAGATGCCAAACCCAAGGGAACAGATAAAGCCATTGTCCAGGAAGCCAGTCCAAAATCAGGAAACAGGGGCAAGGTCACAGACAGGAACGTGGCTGTAAGTTCAAATGACGTGTTGCTCCCACAGAGAGCTCAAGGTAAGCTTGCCAGCTTTATCCCAAAACAGGGAACACACCCTTACTTCTGGAAAGGCTCCTGCTAGTACTCAGGGCTTCCAGACCTGATTCTCCATCTAGCATCCAAGACCCTTTCCCTAGCTCTCCTGGTAGCACGTCTTTGCAGAATCCTGCTCATGGCCCTTCAAGGAGGAGATATGCTTTCAGCTGAGTCATCAGACCCAGCTGCCTGCTGAGTTGAGCTGCAAGGCTCCTCCAGCAGCTCTTCACCATTTAACCCCTCAGATTCAGGTTCTGTGACAGGCAGGGTCATGGCAGATGGTCTCGTAATGAGATATGAAACTCAAAACGGGAAAGAATGTCGGTGGGTTTCTCAGAAAGGCTACAAAATGGGAGCGGGACAATTTTCACATCCCTCTTCCTCACCGCATGTTGGGGCAATCAATTTTGTATTGGTGCAGGATCACTGCCAACCATTAAAATCCGACTGAGTCAGGTATGTTTCAAAACATTCATTTAAGTGGCTGGAACTTACCTTGCTGCTGAATTGTGACTAATCTGCTTTGAATTAAGCAGGTTATTTGCTACTTTACCTGTTTTCACTACTTAGCAGGCTCATGTTCTTCAACTTTTTCTCTGTAAAAATGAAATCACCTTATTACTTAAGCACCACAAGCAATCTGATTTGCTTGTATAAGAACCTCTAAATATACTCAAAACCAGCAACTTTACCTTTGCAATATTTCTCACCTTCCCATGTTTTTAGTGACTTTCCAAATGGACTATTGCCAATTAATTTATGATATGGAAACACTGACCATCTGCAGTAGTACCTTGGTTTACGAGCATAATTTGTTCCGGAAACATGCTTATAAACCAAAATATTCGTAAATAGAAAAAAAATCCCATAAAAATAATTAAAATGTATCTAATTTGTTCTGTGGCCACACACCCCTCACTGCCGCCACCCCCTTCACGGTCACCCCCTCACAGCCGCGGCTGCCACCGTCACCCCCTCACTGCAGCAAGGTCTTCCCGGGAACCCTGCTGCCCAAAGCAGACAGTACCACAGCTGATCTAGGGACTGGAACAGAAGGGCCACTTGGAAGGGCCCCCAGAAAAGAAGCTAGGCTCGAAGGGTTTTGCTCTTCACACGTCTGAAACTTCCACATTGAATTTCAACATAGCTGCACACAGGGCCCCCATCCTTGCACCTGTCAACAATGAGTGATTGAGATGTACAAAATAATGCAGGGCATGAATAAAGTGGATAGAAGGAAGCTCTTCTCCCTCTCACAAAATACCAGAACTAGGGGACATCCACTCAAATTGAGGGCTGGGAGACTGAGACCAGACAGAAGGAAATATGTTTTTACCCAGCACATTGTTAGTCTGTGGAACTCCCTGCCACAAGATGTGGTGATGGCATCTAGCCTGGATGCCTTCAAAACGGGATTGGACAGATTCCTGGAGGAGAAGTCCATCCCAGGTTACAAACCATGATGGAGATGTGTAATCTCCAGGCTTAAAACCGGGGTACTTCAAGGGCCAGATGCAGGGGAGTGGTACCAGGAGACAGATATCTAGTCTCGTGCATTTGATGGGGCCACTGTGAGATACAGGAAGCTGGACTAGATGGGCCTTTGGCCAGATCCAGCATGGCTCTTCTTATGTTCTTATGAGTGGCTGGCTATGTAATAAAGGATGTGTTTTTTCAGCCAGCCTGATTTAAGCTGAAGCTTCCTTTGAGAGGACTGGCGGAAAATAACAGGTTCAGCATGCCCCTCTTGCAATCAATCAACACTATATGGTGCAAATGGCTCCCAAAGCAATAATCTTTCCCTCCCTCTCGCCCTTTGCTAATGGGAGAAGTAGGTTAGTGGGCTCAACCGTCCCCAGGTCGATGTTTCTTTAAGAAGGGAACACAGAGCTCCCTCGGTAGCACCAGATGCAGGGGGTGTGCGGTAACAGCTGCAGCGGTGATGGGGCCCACGGCTGCATGCATGCATATGGCAGCAGGGTGTGTGCAGCAGTGAAGGGTTCAAAGCAGTGGTGATGACGGCAAACCGAGCACCTACGATGCTTGTTTGGCAAGACACTGCTCACAATAATAATGCAATTTTTTTCCATAAATTTTTGCTCATCTTGCAAAATACTCCTACACCCAGGTATTCCTAAACCAAGGTATTATTAAATTTCAGGAAGCCTTTTCTGTTATTTGCTGAGTTTAAAGGTATTTTTAGTTGGCCAATTACTTCCCTACTTATTCTTGCTAAAAAATAATGTTTGGCTATTTTAGAATTATTCTGTGGGTTTCAGGGCAAGTACGTTTAATAAAGTTATAAATGTATCTATGATCATGTTAGAAACAGACTTTTGCCATCTTACTTGCCACTTTTGTTAGGAGAAAAGGGGGCTGTTTGTCCATTTCAGTTTAATTTTTTAAATTTTTAAGCGAAATGAAAATTATTCTTCAATTAGGGCCAGCAAAATAGGAGAGCTCAGTCAAGGGGAAATGAAAATTGCCTACAGAGGATGACTGAGCATGAACAAAGATGAGGAGTCAAATCACAGACTATTTAATATCTGAAAGTTATGGAACCACTCATCACAAAAGAAAAAAAAATGTCAAGAACTGGAGAAATGATATGTTATTAGGGCAGTCATCCTAACAATGGTACACAGAATGGCACACCAGCATTAACATGGCAGCATCATATACAGCGTCAACACTGCATCAGTCATGTACAAGTAACTCAAGATATTACCAACTACAGTGGAACCTTCACTTGCGTCATTAATCCGTTCCAGTGGTCTAGACTTAAGTCAAACATGACTTAAGTCAAATGAACATTTCCCATAGAAAGTAATGGGAAACCGGATTAATCCGTTCCAGATGATGAAAAAGACCCCCGAAAACAGCAATTTAACACAAATTTGACTGGGATAGGAGATTCCTTCTGGGGATGTAAATGAAATGTCTCTTCAAAGAGAGGAGGAGGCAGTGGAATTATAGTCCACAAGTTATATGCCTCCACTTTTTAATGTTCATAGCAACAATGTCTAACATTTAAGTTTTACTGATTTTTAACCTGACGTTCCAAGTTCTGAACAACTCTATGCTTACCATTAGAGTCCCACAACTTTACAGCTCCCCAACTAAAACGCTTCCATTGTGGACCAGACTTCTGCAGCCAGATTTTTTACAAGACTGAGCCGACTGTCTAACCAGCGAGGCCAGCCCTGAGCTCCCGGCCCTTCTTCTCCTCCGGCAGCAGCGGCGGCTTCGGTGAGGCCGAGGACCAGCTCCAGGTGCTCTGAGCTAGCCTCGCCGAAGCCGCCGCTGCCGGAGGAGGGGAAGAAGGCAGGAGCCGCGATGCTGGGTTGTGGCTGCCGCCAGATTCCGATGCCTTGCGCCGGGGCTCCGAGATGTAAGTCAAAGCCTGCAACTCAAGTCAAACAGGCCCCTTCTTGCTGCAAGTCAAATATGATGCAAGTCAAGCAGTATGTAAGTCAAGGTTCCACTGTACCATCATTTGATCATTTATTTATTGGATTTTTATACTAGCCATCTCTCTGTCGGCCTGCTCCCGGCAGTTCACAATAAAAGTGAGTAAAAGACAATATATATATACGAAAACAACCAAATTACCCAGGAGTCATTCAACAAAGAAAACTATTTCCACTGTGTTAGAGAAACTGTTTGGGGGTTCTTATCATCTAGTATAGTATATTATTGCTTTCTTGTGACAGCTGAGTTTCTTGGTCAAGCTAGACACGGTTCTTGTGCAGATTACTGGAGAGCAAGGAGAAATACTGCTTACTACTATTTAGTTACTACTGAGAGATGCTTGGAAGATGGCTGTTCTCTGGCTAAATTTATATAGCAGAGAAAGGGTGCAGATATTTTTATTATATGACAAGAAAATCTTTACTACGTTTGGAATATTGAAAGCTATTTTATGCAGACACATTTTGTCTGTCTAGTCCTAACTTTTCTATTCTGACTGGTAGCAGCTTTCCAATAGAATCTTTTTTTCACTTATGTGCTATGTGTATATATAAAAACAGTAGAACACTTGGACATGAAATGAATCTGCATACAAAAGCTGTGCCTTGACACTGAGCTGTGGTTTCTCCCATCTCATTAACACATACAGACCCATTTGTTTGCAAATACTCTGTGCTAGATACAAGATTGTTTAGAAAAGGGAACATACTGAACATGTGCAGCATCTATGCAGTCCTGGAGTATCTAATTCCTGAAGAATAGCTGCAATCATGGTGATGAATGAGGATTTTAAAGACGATGCATGCACACAGTATTTGTAATATATTATATTCCATGACACTGCCTTTCCATCAGCTACACTGAAATGCCAGGAGCATGTGAATTTGTATGCGAGGCCTCTGATTGTCCATTCAGACATTATATTTTTCCTGTGTGTATACAGATGTGGAAGTAACTCCCACACTGAGAAGACGGGGAGGAAATTCAACATGAGATTCATCCCCAAGAGAAAACTTTAAACTGGGTAAAGGCTGCTTTCTCTATACTTTTTGATGCATTACACCATGCAACCTGCAACCTGCAATAATCTGGTGACTATGAAAAATGATCTCTTGTCCTCCTGTAAGAACTCAGCCAAGTGACTTCTCTCAGGGACTTATTAGCATCTCTCACCTGTGTCGAGAAGGAGAGGAAGACAACAGATAAGCCCTCAGGGATCCATTAAATTAAATCCACTAAATATATGAGGCACTACAAAGAAATGCCCAGGCTATGCATACAGTGATGGGAAAACAGAAAGTAGTTATAAATCAAATTAGCATTTTAACTTATGAAAATTATTTATTTAATAAGTCACCCTGGTAAAAGAGGCATCTACAGTGAATGTGGTGCAAAAATAAGCGCACTCATCTGTGCTCTTGTACAACTATATTACTACACAAACGTACTTTCCAAAGGACGTAAAGGCAACTTCAAGGTGGAAAACATGAAAAATAGTCTTAGAACTCACAATACTGTCTTTATTAAAACATGATTTTATAAACTGTACATTACAAAGCTTAGGATTTTATAAACGTTACATTGCAAAGCTTAGGATAACAAAATAAAAATAACCCATTAAAACAAGTCCATCTTCTTTCATTTGTTACAGCAAAGTATTTTCTTCAAGTCAGAGCAGTACTGGCCATGGGCAGGTGGCTTTTCTTATGACATGGCTCTTATCGGTTTGGCATACACTGGTTGCATGATGTGATGGGTCAGAAACACAAACATGCATCCTAGGAAAACCACACTCAGAATGGAGAGCAGGATGAAACGGCCAATGAAGAAGGTGTCCACAATCTAAAGGGAAGCATAACATTTGCAAGTCATTTGTAGAAATGTTCAATGTTAATCTGCTATAGTGGGGGGAGAGGGAGGGGGAAGGGAGTTTTGTGGCATTTCAAAAGGCAAATGGTACAACTATAGTGCAATTTTGCCAGAGCCGAAAAAGTTCAATTTCATGTATTTCCCATCGACAACACCATCATAAGTATGTTCAGTCTTTTCCCATAGATACTGACTGATTTTTGTTAAGTGGTATTGGGGAAAGATTTGTTTTCCTAAGCTTTTAACACCTTGTGCCTAAAGCCCACTTTGACAGCTGCTTAGTTGCAGGTTTCATTATGTTGGATTGGTTTTGCTGCATAGTACTGATGAGCATTAATTTCACTGTTGTTTATATGTTATTACGCACTGCTGTGGAAGTCTTTGCATAAAGATAGGGGGAAATATGCAAAATAATATAAGAAAAGTTCGCTGGCTCACACCAACAACTTAGCCAGCTCAGCATTCTGTCCCCACACTGACCAGTCACATGCACCTAGAAGTGGAACATTTCCACACGCACTCTCCTGTTTGTATACCCTAGGAAGTGCAATACAGCAGCATACGATACTACATTTGGTACAGGCTCGGCAGAGTGATAGTCTCCATCTAAACCTCTTTTAAAGCTGTCCAGGATAATGGTTTTAACACTCTACTTTGCCAAATTCCACAGCTTAATTCTGTGCTCTGTAGAGAAGCTCCTGGCATGCAGCTTTACTGATGTAACTCGCTTAACTTCCTAACTATTTTCTCCATATAATATGTAATTTTATTATGTCCACTAATACTTCCCTTTGTCCTAAAGCTAATTTAGGCTCTCCAGTGTTGTAAGCTTCCATCATAGGAACCTGGTGCAAGCCTCTTGATCAAAGAACAAATAACACTGGTGACTTCTTATAGCCCAAGACATTTTTCTTGGTGTACCTTTTTGTGGCCTTCAGCCAATTCAGCATACCTAATCAGCTGCACCTCATACAAGGGATGGCAGTCCACAACAATTTATGACACCCTTTGTTGGGTTTGCTGCATGAGTGACACAACTACCCTCTTAGAAATTTGACCATATTGGTTGCTCTTGTACCTTTTCCAGGTGTATAACATCATTTCCAAGGTGATCATGAAAAAACTGTATGTGTCCCCTCAGCAGTGCCCGAGGTTTTCTTCTGTGATCATAAGGGCTTGATAGGTGCAGAAAAAGCCCTCCGTCTCGTTATGCATATTACATGATTTGCAAGTTGGCTGCCCTGCCTTGCAACTGCCCTCTGTCCGCATGCATAGCACTAACTAGGGCAGCCTGCTCTCCAAATGTGCATAGGGAAGCATGCCAAAACAGAGGAGGAGAACTGGGACTGAAAGCTTTATATATGGGCATACAAGTCAAGCTGCTCTGAATAGCCAACCCCAGGTGTGCTAACGGGCACCCAATTCCGTCCCCACCCGCAACAACAGGGCATGGATTCCAAAGTCATCTACCTTGTTCCTGAGGCTACTTGAAACACTACCCTTACAGGGGAGGTGAGTTTCCTGAAACAGCATTAACACAACCTTGACCTCGACTCTGCAACAGAAAAGGTCTCCTGTGGGTGCCATGTTTGCTCATTCAACCCGCTTCACTTTTTAATTAGCCAATTAGCAGACTTTGGGTGCTGAAAGCACAGGGCATGTATTATTGATACCATACTGTGCTGGACCGCTGCTGTGATGAGTCCTACAGATCCTCGGAATGAACTCTTTTTACTTTTTACAGCCTTGTCTCTCAAATATACTGCACTTCTCAGGCCTACTTTCACTGCTCCTCTTGAACCAACTTCTATGATACACAGACAAGAACATAGGGCCTTTTCACACCACCCCTAAGATCCGCTGGCCACTTAAATTCGGACCAGAGATCTTAGGGGTTTGTCGCTGTTCCTGCGTTCCCACCCCCTCCGCACTCCTGGCTGCTGGCTGTGTGAGGGGAGGGAGAAAAAAAGGAAGAAAAGAATGACACTCACCTCCGTTCTGCCATCTCGCTTTGCTCCCAGCACTGCATTCAGATCTCTTAAAGGGGCGGGGGGGGCCAAAAAAAGAACAAACAGAAGCAAGGAGAGCCTGGCAGTCACTACTGTTATATCCGCATCAGGAATTTTCACCTCCAGAGAGCAGGTACATGAAAAGTGCGCTGGGACGCGCTTAGGTGGGCGTGGTTGCACTTAATTATCTGTAAACTCCGGAGCTGATGGGGAAATAATTTTAAGCTCCGGAGCTGGGAGCCATTTGCCGCAGAGTTTAGGGGTCGTGTGAAAAGGCCCATAGAGAGAAAGAGATACATAATCAGCATTCAAATCCCAGAGGTACAAGGATTTGAATGAAGGGGGTTGCCATGCCAGATTGCCACTGTTGCTCCTCTGCTTTCTCATCAGGTTCAGTCTGTTGGTGAGTTTTGATATTAAAGGACTTACAAATTACCTTGTGCAACATCATCTCCTAGGTAAATACCGTATATACTCGAGTATAAGTCGACCCAAGTATATGTCGGGGCCCCTAATTGAAACCCAAAAAATGGGGAAAATTTATTGACTCAAGTATAAGCCTAGGGTGGGAAATGCAGCAGGGCCTGGCAACTCCTCCTTTGTGAGCTGGAGGTGTGTGTGATGTTTAAAATGACTTTTAGCCACCGAGGCAAGTGCTTGACTTGGTGGCTAAAAGTCATTTTAAACATTGTTTTAAAATGACTTTTTAAAAAGTCATTTTAAACATGGGGGGTCAGGAGAAGTGCCGCACAATGTTTAAAATGACTTTTAGCCACCGACCCAAACTTGCCTCAGTGGCTAAAAGTATTGACCCGAATATAAGCCAAGACCCCCTTTTTCAGCCCAAAATTAGGGCTGAAAAACTAGGCTTATATTCGAGTATATACAGTAATTTGCCTTTATTGACCCTTTAAAAAGCTAATGGTTACATTGCAGCCTACTTTTCCTCCTCATAACAACCCTGTTAGGTAATTCAGGCTAAGACAGAATGACTGGACCAAAGCTACCTGGTGAATTTCAAGCCTTAGTGGAGTATATTATTATACCGTACCAGTTCTCTTAACAGACTGTTCCTACTACATGTAAACCCAAAATGAAATCCAAAGTCTTGAGGAGTTTTTCCTCAAGATGGCAGATGGCAAAAATCAGTGTCATGCCACTCCCTATTTCATCTTTTACTTCTTTTTTTCTTTGCCATTTCTGTTCTTTTTGTTAATTTTCTGTTTATTAATTCTGGACTCTTCACTGTAGCACGCCCAGTCCATAGTTTTGTTTGCGGTTTTGCTCGGGGTTGTTTTGGTAGCATTTTCCCCTTTTCGCTAATTTTCATTAACTCTTTTTCCTGTTAACTGTAGTTTTTACAGGGGCTTTTAATTTTATCGCAAGCCCCGCAGGAACACAAGCTCATGAGAGTCTGGTGGGGCTCTGTGGACTTTTTATATTGCCAACACTGTAATATTACCTTCACGTCCCCACCCGCATCTACATTTCACTCGAAGCCATAGACCTGCTGGTTGGAAATTGCAAAATTGGAATCTTCTCCAGGCTATTTTTGGGTACTTTTACACAACCCCTAAAATCCGAGGCAAAGGGCTCCCAGATCCGGAGCTTAAAATTGTTTTCCCACCAGCTCCAGATTTTAAAAAAAATTAAGTACGACCACGCCCACCTAAGCGTGTCCCAGCGCATTTTCCAAGTACCTGGTATCCGAAGGTGAAAAAATTTCTGATGCGGATGTAAAGCAGTGAGTGCCGGGCTCTCCTCGACTTTGTTTGTTTTTTGCCCCCCACCCCTTTAAGAGACTGGAAAGAGATTGGAATGCTTCCCGGGGCAGCTCCTGACAGCAGAGCTGAGGTGAGCCTGCATTTTTTCTCCCTTTTTTTCTCCCTCCCCTCACACAGACAGGAGCCAGGGGGTGCGGAGGGGTGGGAACACAGGAAGAGCGACAAACCCCAACACGTCTGGTCCGAATTTAAGTTGCCAGCGGATCTTAGGGGTTGTGTAAAAAGCGCCCTTTGAGGCAGATGCCTTTCCTTCTATCAGAAATTACATCACGAACTCTTCAGCCTCACTTGCCCCGGCTTTCTAGAGTATCTGTGTGTGTGCCTAGAGAGGCACAGAGGTAGAGCCATCAAGAGCCACTGGGAGGTCGTGGGCGCTTGGGGGGGGGGGCTGAATGATTTCCTGTTGAAGACCATGGGAGACCTTGGGTTGTGCCCCCCCCCCACACGCTGGAACACCACTCCTCTCCCCTTTATTCATGTGGTCCACCCTGGTTTCTGTGGACCCGGTGGTGCAAGGTGATGGTGACCTCTGGCTGAGTAACCTACGGGGATTACAGGCACCAGAGTTGTGAACAGTGACTGTGTAAACAGGATTGGGCCATCTTTGAATCAGGAGTAATACAGAAATACAGTATTTTTAAATTTAATGTTAATATTTTAACTTACTTTTTTATGAAGAATACCACATCACAACCCTATATAGATGGTTTTCCTTGAGAAGTGATATCCTCACCCTGTGCAACATAAAAGTGCTGGACACGATCATCTCTTGGAAGAAAGTCACAGGTACTGTATTCTTATGCAGCAACTGCAGGGCTGGTGCAGAGGAATGCAGGCAGGAAGGAGCCGTGTGCCAGACAGCTTGACGCACTCACAGTCACGAGAAAGACTGGGTTTTTTGGAATTAATGTGGAGTTTAAATAATTAGGAGTGGGAAACCTTTGGGAAAGAGGAGAATTTCCTCTGAAGTTGGTCTACGAGGGAGGCAAGTCGCTAGTCATGGAAATTCAACAATTTTGGAGGGTTAACTCTGGCAGCAGGGAAAAAAACCTTGAGAAAGAACATTTGCTTATTAGCAAAATCTGCTGGAGGCAGCAGCTGCAAGTGTCTGTTTCTGGGAAAGAGTAGGATTACAGCTGCCCCTGGAGAAAGGGCACCTTGGGTGGGGTGGGGGGGTGGGGGAGAGATAGAAGCACTCTAATAAGCAGCCAGATGTCAGTTGCAAGAGAAATAAAAATTGCTCCAAGGATCAAAAGATGTGATCATTAAAATTAAAATTAGTGTATCCATTCCCATCCATTTATACTGCATCATTTTAACAGATCTAAGTCATGTTTATTGAATCAGAAACAATTCTCATATTCTGAGACTGAAGAGGACAATGTAGAGCAAGGCGGAGCAACCTGTGGCCATCCAAATCCTGGACAGCAATCTTCAAGACCCTCTGGCTCATGGTCTAAGTTGGTTCCATGGATGGCACCTGCACTCCAGCAAGCTCTGAAGGGCTACAAAGAACTACACCACAACGACTAGAAACAGGCTGAGTGCTGATGGCAGCTTTTTCCATCCAATCAAAGTGTCTGGGTCTTTAGGTACAGCAAGACCGGACCCCGAATAACTTATTTGGGACTACAATGGCCAAAACTCATCAGCCATGCCCTGTGAGGATTCTAGGAGCTGTAATACACAAAGGGGACTTTTCCAAGCTCTGAGCATGGCGGAGAACAAAGAGTAAAACTAACAAAAGATACTGGTGACAATCAGTCGACAATGTCCATAATCATGCATCATGGTGGCATACTCAGAAACTGCTTACCCTTGTTCAACTTATCCAGGCCGCTGGGTAAGACTGAATCAGTTGTAAGCAGAAGTGTTCTTTAAATGCAAGAGTGACAAGCATCTGATTCTCCAAACAGGCTGAAATCCCTCCACCTTAACCGGCAGAAGGAGCCTAAAAGTTGCACTCAAAAAAAAAAAAAAAAAACCTCTGGAAAGTCCAAGAAACATGTTCCCCACTCCTGCATCAATGACAATGCATTTAGATTCAACACGTGAACAAGAAGCAATACTAATCGACAAGGACTTGCCCCAAACTATGGCTATTGATGTCTGGCTTTGGAGGTGTAAGATTGATTCACAGCGATATATCCCACCAACAGATTTCAACCATGATGACTACAGGAAATCTCTGTATTCAGAGGCAGCTGAGTAGTATGTCTGGGTTTAGGGAAATACAGGATGGAGGGTTTCTGATCAAATGACTTGCAGGTAGGATAGGTGTTTGGACACTGACAGAAACAAGATGTTAGATTACATCAGCCATCAGCCATTAGATGCCCTAAACTCTGCCTGATTTTTGGAAGCTAAGAGGCTGGTTTACCTTGCAAGGAGGTGGAGTAGGTGGCAAAACTTAAGAAAACAGCTAAGTGGCCACACAGATGGAAAAAGCAACTTTACGAGATTGAAGGCAACAATGTGTACTGCAGAGGAAAAACTAGTCAACAGAAAGTTGCTAGCTACCTTCTACCTGCTACAGAAACATTACAAATAAATGACATGGAGCCTGCAAGATTTTAAGGACTCATCTTCTGGGCAGCAATGGAGGAAAGGTAACTCTCCAAAAGCAATTAGACTTGCCCCCGTTTGTTAGCATCTTTGTTAAAATGTAGTATCTCACAGGATTTTGAGACTATGCTTCTTTCTGCTAATGCATCATAAAATGGTGTTTGCTTTTTCTCTCTTTCTCTGTCTCTTTCTTGGCAGTCTCAACATACTCAAATCTCGATTCTTATCCAGGTTCATTTTGAGCCTGTTAGACCTGTTCCATTCCAGTACTGAAGCCAGGCACCACTCTAGCTTCTGGATAGCCTCCGCTATCTGGATTACACTTGATGGCCTTAGAGGCTCCTTCCAACTTCACTATTCTATGATTCTGTGATCTTTGTTTACCATTTTGTTCCTGTTTTCCAAACCAGTCAACCCAATGTTGTGTCATTAGCTAATTTGGTATTTTTAATATTTTCAGACTGCGGATAAATAAAACCTTGGATATTGACCCCACAGATATGGTGGCCCTACTCCGTTTTAAACAATTTTCTATGCCATCTTACTTCCAAAAAGGAACTCAAAAAGACATGGAAAATAAGGTCATATTAAAATATTTAAGAACAGTGCACATGCAGCATTTCTGTCTTAGCAGTACTGTATTATGTTAAAGTGGTTCCATGTCTTTATATCTACCCATGTGCCTGTCAAATGGCCTCTTGCCTATCTCCGAGAATCCATTTGCAATTATGTTATAAACTCTGTCTCACCATGAAGTAAGATGACCATCAGCAAAAGAGCATGGGGTTCCTGTGCTCTCAGTAGTCAAGTACTTTCAATAACTGTAACTTGTTATGGGTGTTACATTTGCTGAAATTCCATATTCTACTTAAATATTAAAGGTACATAAGCTCTGTCCTCTTTTGCATGTCACCACTCTAGCCTGAACATATGATATCCAACTGCCAGTAATGACTGTATTGTTTGTTGGCAGCCTCATTCTAATTCATTTTCCTTCCGTCAGCAGTAACACACACTTTCTTTCCCCTGGGGGAAGTAAGCAATTAGTTGACCATTTGTGATGTACTCCATCAGGGCTGTGCTTTGAGCAAACACTAATGGCCTTTCCACAAGACCCCTAAAATCCACGGCAAATGGCTCTCAGATCCGGAGTTTAAAATTGTTTCCCCACCAGCTCCGGAGTTTACAAAAAATTAAGTGCGACCACGCCCACCTAAGCGCATCCCAGCGCACCTTTGAAGTACCTGGTCTCCAGAGTTGAAAAATTTCTGATGCGGATGTAAAGTAGTGAGTGCCGGGCTCTCCTCGCCTTGTGTTTGTTTTTTCCCCGTCGCCACTTTAAGAGACAGGAATCATGATGACGACGGGGCTCGGGGCGGCTTCCGCCGGCACACGGAGGTGAGACTGCGTTTTTTCTCCCTTTTTTTCTCCCTCCCCTCACGCAGACAGGAGCAAGGAAGTGTGGAGGGGGTGGGAACACAGGAAGAGCGACGAACCCCCAAGATCTCTGGTCCGAATTGAAGTGGCCAGCGGATCTTAGGGGTCGTGTGAAAGCACCATCAGCGTGCTTGAGATATACAGTATGTAAACATCCTACTTTCAATGGATTTATTAGAAATCATTATGACTTGAGGAAGGAAGCTGCCAATCTCTGTACCTTAATTTCTGTAACTGGTGATGGCAACTCACTAGCACGAGGGAAAAGCAGCAGAGCTAGCGTGACGATCACAGCAGCAAAGAAAACGGGAACAACAGAAAACCTAAAGAAAGAGAGACAGAGAGAGTAAAACAAGGCTCACAACTAAAAGCAGAAACGCATCCACATTTTCTTAGGAAGAACTTATTATAACTTGCATAGGATCACACACTCTCATGACCCTGAATGCATTATTTTAAATCTCCTGTTGGAATAGCAGGAAAACAACTCTTTCTATGCTCTTCTTTCTCAATCATGACAGTCGCCCCGTCCCTTATAGTACTAAGCAGGAACACAGGTGTATTGAAGCACAGGTGAAAATTTCATACAACAAGATCTGAGGGGTAAGACGTAGGAGGGCCATGCCATTTTTCAATTCTGCTGTATCAAGAGATTTGGCAGAAAATGTGTGGCAACTGAACAGCAAACACCATTCATGAGTAAAGGGCTGAGATGAAAAAAAATAATAATATAATGTACAGGTGTTTGCAAACATTTCAGGGTGTAATTGCATCTCTGTATACTTCATGACTGGAGTTTGAAGGTACAACTTTAAAATAAAAGAGTTGATTTACACCACTGATAATATTCTACGATTCCTCGAGAATAAAAAAAACGAATCTTAAATGAAAATTGCAAATTCTGGGGAAAGAGGAGGAGAGGATTCAGATAGCAGCCAATTTCCTCGCTGGCTGGAATGGCTTTAAATACAACGGCTACAAACCTCTCTGCACTGGTTCAAAAGATCACATGGTCCAAACTGATGTCGCCATGTTTGATTCAAAAAACACAGAAGCCACAGCAAAGGAAAAACTAGGAATTGTGTAAAAAGTTTTCAGGTTGATTCTCATTGGCTTTTACACCATGCAGTCAACAGAAAATAATGCGAATCAGACCATCCCAATCCTGGAGCATTGTTTACATTATTTACCAATGTAGTCTCAACTAAAGAGATCAAGTATTAAAATAGCTCTCTTCAACTCCTTACAGAAAAGGTGATGTTACATACAATTTATTTATTTAAGTAGTGACAGAACCTATCCAAATTTCTAAGGAATGTCTCAAATTACAGAATTACAGATTGAGAGAGGTACTTTTAAGCCATCTGGTCCCACGCTCTATGAAATACAAAGGAGAAATAAAATAAACAAGAGCAGTTCCAGCAACGTGCCTATCCGGGGTCTGCTGAAAAATCTCCAATGAGGAAGAGTCTACCATCCTTCTAGATAATTGGTTCCATTGTTGCTCCTAGCAGCAAGCCATTTCTTTTAATGTTTGCTTCAAATTCACATGGTTAGCAGTTTTCCCTCCAATTACTTTCCCAGCAGGAGAAATCACCTTACCTAGCAAGTCCAGAAGCTCTGGATAACAACACGCAGAGCAGCAAGGTCAGTACCCAGAGCAACGCTAAGATGAATACTCCTGGCCCGACTCCAAGTACTGTGCCAGGCATTCTGGAAAGAAAGAAACTTTTGAAAGCCTCTCTCATGTAGAACTGGCGTGTTTGTGTCTCTTGAAATTCTGGCGGTCATACAGCACTGGACTAATGACTTTCACTAGGAGAAGACATCCATAAGAACGGATGTTATTATTAAAAGAATAAATGTACAGCAATTATGGACGAGAGGCAAGAATTCCAGGGAAGGCATTAAAATTTTAAACCACAATCTGAAATAAAGTTAACTAGTTTGCTGCTTTACAATCTGCAAAGGCATCCTAAAGCAAAATCGTGGCTCCAGGTGGGACCAAGACACTACTCATCTGGACTGCCTCATTGGACTGCCTAGTTGGATCGAGGGCAACTTACTGAAATTCAAAATACTAGCCTACTGGTTGGGGATGGCTTCAGGCATGTCCAAACTTCAGCCCTCCTTATGTTTTAGACCACAAATCCAGGATTCCAAGCCTGTATTTCCAATGGCAAAGGATTGTGGGAGTTGTGGTCCAAAACATCTGGAGGGCTGAAGTCTGGAAATGCAAGTGAAGTGTAGCTTTCTAGCTGCCGGACTGCAACTTCCGCCATTCCTCCCTACTGGCCAAGACTACCGGGAGCTTCAGTCTAGCAATGCTGGACTCAGCCCACTACTGCTTGAGGAACATCTCAGGTCATCGAGTCAGCAATTCAGTGAGATGGTAATGCTTTGGAAAGCCATATAAAAGACACCAGGTTATAGCTTGCATCTCCAGTTACTGGAGAGAAACACTCTCTAAATAACTATTTACTAAAAGCTAGTTTATTATTGGGACAAGTGAAAGCTAGATTGACCAACAAGATATGTCAATAACAAGGCTGCTTCTTAATTAGGCAGTGCTACAAGGATAAAATATTCCACGCTCAACTTTCCTTTGGATGGCAATCTTTCATAGGCCCAACCAGAGTCAAATAGTGGGTAAGATTTTCTTGCCAACCTTCCAACCCTCCTCTTTTCTTGTTGTGCCCATTTTTTTTCCTGCGTATGTCTTCTTATTTTCCTCAGAGCTGCTGGGAAAGGGGCTGATAGCTCTGTCCATTTCCAGAGGCTTCTAAAATTATTCTGAGGGACCTGTCTATCTCACCATTGGGCCCATCCTAGTTTATTTGTTTATTTAATTTATTTATTTTATCCCACAATCAAGATAGCTGAACCTGAGAAAAAAAACAGGCTCAGCTAAAAAATACCCACAGTAACAACATTAAAATGGCATTAAAAAGATTGCTAAGTTAAACAAATACAAAGTTAACACTGTTTAATACGATGCATGCCTTTTAGAAACGTTCTCTTGTAGCTTTTAATGTAATATTAATGCTGTAAGATGTCCCTCAATTCCTTGTTCTTAATACCTGAACATGTCTTAATTGTACTGGTCTGTATATTATCCGCATTACTGTAAGCCGCCTTGGGTCCCTTTTTCCAAGGAGAAAGGCGGGGTAAAAAATACTCTAAAAATAAATAATAATTAAATAAATTAGAAAACGCTATAGGTGGATGTGTCTTTTAACAAGGAAATGCCACGATGGGTCCCATTCTTCACCAAGTCGACCTATATTGATTTCTTTGTTTATGCTTTCTTTTTTTATCCCTCGTTTATGCTGATTTATCGTCGCTCACCGACTCGAGTTGCTTTCGCAAGCGGCGGGTCTACAAATCATTTTAAAAAAATGACCTAAAAACTAAAACTAAAAATGAAATCCTGCCAAAGAGCACCCATCCACAGGTCTTCCGTCCTACCTCGAAAGGCTGTTGTGTGAAAGAGGACACCGTAAACGTTACACAAGCGAAAGACAACTTGGCAAGTCAACAGTAACGTTTAAATCAAAGCAAACCGGAGAAAGATCCGGCTGGTGGGCTGGTTGGGGCTACATGGAGGCGACGGGGGGTAGCTATGAGAATAAAGAAAGGCCTCCCCCCAACGCCGCCCGTGTGAAGCCCATACCTGCTATCTGTCTACAAGATGGGCCCGAAGCAGCCACGAAGCCCTATTTCCCCAGCGACCCCGTACTATGCGGCCACCTCATCAATTGGAAGAAGGGCTTTTAGTTCGCGCCGGCATGAGGAAACCAATAAGCACTTCTCTTTCTTCCGCTCCCCTGAATCGGATTGGCGGTTGCTGACGGGCAACTCGGAAGCCAAAGCCCGAAAGCCAAGCGCCCCGCTTCTTTCACGGATTGTATCCGCTGATTGGTTGAGGGGCGGGACAGTGTTTTGCACCAATCTCGTCGTTCCATTCTTTTCGGTCGTCCTTGTATTCCTCCTGGTGAGTGCTGAGTTTTAGTGGATGCTTTTGGCCTCCAGACG